>CM057459.1:154867500-155467500 GCA_016271365.2 Neoceratodus forsteri
TTTTGATTTATTTTTAGTTCTGATAGACTGGAGAATTCTTCTAGCAGTTGGAGTAGCGGCTGCACTGATTTATGAGCATCTTGCAGGGTGACTAGGAGATCATCTGCGTACAGTAGTGCTTTGATCTTGGTAACCCCCGTTATGCTCTGGTGTTCTCTAATGGCCTCTGCTAAAGGTTCTATGGCTAGGATAAAAAGGAGTGGTAATAGTGGGCACCCTTGTCGAATTCCTCTCCCCAGGGAGAAAGACGTAGATAGAATGTTGTTTGTTAGGATATGGTCTTTGTGGTTGGCGTAAATAGCTCTGATCATATTGTCAACATTTTCTTTAAAACCCATTGTTTGCAATACTGTGAATAGGTAGTGCCATTCTACAGAGTCTAAGGCTTTTTCAAAGTCAATAGTCAGTGCTGCAGCTGGAGTGGGAGAGGAGGTTGATAGCTGTATTACGTCTAGTAATGCTCTCTACAAAAAATATATGAATTACCAAAATATGATTTCTGTCGGTTTCTACAGATCAGAGATTCCACAACTCCACTGATTAAAAAGATCAAACAACTAGAGAACATGACCACCCCACACCCGCTCCCTATCTTACTAATGAAAACAAAAGGTAGAACAAGCCTTATATATTCAGTTATACAAGATAACATTCCTGATCAAACCGAAACAGCAAAAAGAAAGTGGGAGTTAGCTTTAGGTAGAGACATATCAGAAACTGAATGGGACTCTTACTGGATGGCTGCACATAAACCTATTAGAGACACCTGCAGTAGACTGATCCAAAATAAAATACTACACTGGTGGTATAGAACGCCAGTAGCCTTATTCTCAGCAAACCTAATAAACTCAGATGAATGTTGGAGATGTGGTGAACCACATGGGGATCTTTTCCACATTTTATGGTCTTGCCCTAAGATTGTGGATTTATGGAATCAGGCCCACAATTTATTACAACAAATGCTAAATTCTAAGCTTCCACTCGAGGCAGACTTATATATATTAGGCTCAAAAGCCTCTACTGCAGACCTCCATCTCACGAAAAGTCAGTGGGATTTCCTGATCCTTGTCAGTGTACAAGTCAAACGACTCATAGTATGTAAATGGAGATCCACTATGATTCCCACCCTTAAAGAATTACTTGATAACATTACTACACTAACAAAATATGAGACACAATCCCACATCTCCTTAGATACCCCTAACTAAATACGATGAGACCTGGGCACCTTTTTTTTGATACATACAACATAAACATCCCTCAGGTCCATCCAACTGGAATTCAGGTGTTAAACAACCAAGAAAAGGCATAGGCTATCCATAAACCACACACGACTCACTTCGTCACCTGCAAAGTATAGAGCACAGGGTCAACCATTGACTCCCCCCTCCCCCCGCATACCTCAACCGCAACAACATTCCTATTAAGGCCACACACTATAGCTGTAATAGTCACAGTACGAGGCTTATAGTCTTTCACACTTAACTACTTGCATACATTGTAAATAGTTTGTATTACTTATCAATCGACTGTTAATTGTTTGGACATTTGGTCACCTGACCTTGGCCTTTGACAGGTGCTACTTACAGTGGATATCCTGAACACCTTTAAGACACAAAGTTCAGGTCACACAACTGCACTCAGTTAAAGGATAATAACTGCACAAAATGCACGATACATATAAAGTTAATGTTTTGGCTCTAGCTAAACCGAACTTAAAAGAAAACATACCGCCGAACACCTTACACCCAGAAGAAAACACCTTATGCAGCAGTAAAGATACAGGACGAAGATAATCAGTTGACCGTTTTATTTTATCGTTCTTGATCATCATCACAATAAGACCAGTATATCTAAATATATGCACATAAAAATGAATTGCAGGTAATCAGCCATGATGCTAAGGAGATAATAAACAGGAAATAAGAGTCTAATTTAGCACAACAGCATGATGGCTGTTTTTTGTCCAACTTTGGAACGGGTCACTTTATGAAATGTTTACCTGCTGTCCTGTTTATTATGAAATATATGACAACTACTCCATAATTGAAGGTTATATCTGATGTATATGTACCTATACGTATGCATCTCTCTTTTATTCAAACAATAAAATTGTTTAACTTCAAAAAAATGGGTAGGCTGCATCAGCCAGTTCCATGCATGAAGTAATAGATAAACCCACTCTGAGGCATGCGGTCACACTCCGATATACGCACTCCTTGGTATGTGTTGTTACGGCCTCGTGTATCAACCACCCAAGGCGTGTGTATATCAGAGCATGACCGCACACCCTAGAGTGGGTTATCTATCTTATAAAATGGTAAAATTGTTTTAGAGAGGGGTGAAAGTGCAGATGTGCGGTCGCGCTTTGATATACGCACAGTCATGTAATGTGTTTCAACCAACCAGCAGAGATGATTTTTCCTACCCATTTTATAAATCTGTTTCATGCATGGGTAATAACAAGTCCCTAAAAGTGGGACCGCAGTACCAAAAAAAATCAGTTTGCCATTAGAACATTGAGGTTTTCACATGCCGCCTTGTTTTTTTACTGCGTTAGTGAGGAAACTAGCATTACTGAAGTGGGCAGGCAGAGAAGACAGAAGAGAGCCTGTGACTGCAATACAACAAAACAGAAAAAAAAAAATAGTATTTCAGATTGCCCTGTTCTCTCCATGTGCATACAAGTTGTAGTTCAGTGTTTTGTTGTATTGTTTTCCATTGTGGTTAAAAAGAGCAAGTTGGAAAGATCACAGTTGTAGCAAGAGTCGGAGTGAGTGCTGCCTGCCGCCAGAGGAAACAAGGCAGGATTGCTCCGGCCGTGTGTGTCTCAAAATCGTGATCCTGCCCATGTGCATGTAAAATACTGTAGTAGAAATGGTCAGTGAATGTTCAGTAAAATAAAACAAAGTGTTTAACTTTTACCTCATGCAGACTGTTTCTATTGACACTGCTCTGCCACTTCTCCAAGTCCGCACTCGCTCCTGGCCCTGCTGTCATATTTTGTGTTTTTAAAAAAAAAAAAAAAAAAAAACAGTCACCTTTGTCTCTGTCTCTCTCTTGCACGCGCTCTCTCTTGTCACATGATTTTCAGAAGTAAATAAACTCCACAACGTTACTACTAATGATACTACAGTAGCTGCTACTGATGCCAGTAAAGATACTAATTCTACAGATGCAACGACGTCATTTTCTAGTAGGCGGAAGGACTTTATCATAAATTGCATTAGTTAATCCATTTTTTCAAAATAGACACATGATTTTTTTGTAACAATAAAAACAAAAAAATGAGGAGCCCATTTTAGAAGCACAATAAAACATTCCAGAATGTGCATGGAACATATTTTACTGCACGCCAGTGGTTAAAGGCACTCGGCCAGGGGCCTCGTGCCTTAATACGCCCCTGGCCATGCAGTAAAATATGTTCCATGCACACACTGTCATGTCTTATTGCTTACTTAACATCTCTCAGAAATATTTTGCATCCTGTCAGGTCCCACTGAGAATGCGCCTGGAATGTGTTGTGCATATGTTATGGTTGTTGCCAGTGGCAAACATGGGCATGGGGATTTGTTTTTTGGTTTTGCCGGTTGACTATGTTCAATGAATTGTGTAATCGGTAGATACTGCTAAAAAGATGGCAGATGTAAAGTTAAAGCAAGTGGTCATACTCTCTCCCAGACCCTGAGTTAGAAGAGCACCCATCACTTCCCCCACCCAAAAAAAGACAATTGGCCCCTGTTTTAAGCTGTCTGTATTTGCGTGACTATTAAAATGGGATTTAGATATTCTTGGTTGCGAACAGAAGGGGAGCAGAGCTCAGGCTGTTGTGAGCTGCATACATCCCCAGCATTGCGCAGAATAATGGCGGCTTACATGGAGAACTCAGGGTGGCGCTGAAGGTTGAGGTGCTGGACACCGTGCCTTGCACCACCCTGGCAACCAAGGTTCAGGAGCGAATTCAGGTCCGGGGGTTAGCAGGGAAGGGAGAGGATTGTGTTCGGGGGGGGGAGTCTCGCTGCACCATTCCTAGACTGCCACCACATGGAGGTGTGGTGACAGGACAGCAGCAGCAACAGAGTGTGGGGATGGCCAGAGGCAAAGTCCGTGGTGTGTGTGTGCCTCCATGCACACTTGCATGCCATCTGGTCAGAGGGTAGAAAACATGGGAAAAACAAGCCAACGGATGATGCCGTATCTCGTTCCCTGCCTGTGTCACCACTGTGGGACTCCCTCCATTTCTAGATATGTGTGCTCTGGGGCAGCCCTGCCGTGGAGGGTGGGGGAGGATGGTAATCGGTGGGGAATATTGCACGTGAGTCCCAGGGAGGTGCTAGTCAGCAGGGGCTGACTGGCTAAGTCAGAAAAACTTTATGGGGGAAAAATGTAAGTGCAGTTTGATAATTTGGTGCTATAGGCAGACCATGAAAACCACCTGAGGCTAAATTTGAAATTACGAGAGTTGCCAATCGCCCACTCGGATGAAGTTGGTATGACTTATTTTTTTTTCCCCAGACTGCATCCAGTTCCAATAATCGAACATGATTTGCGACAGCATCTGCAGTTCTCCAACCAAGTCATCTTTACCATCTATTGATAGACCATCAGTTGTTGGTTTAGCTGACTTAGAAGTACAGGGGTATTGGAGGGGTTAGATGATGCTGATGGTGAACTCCTGATTAGAGCTGTGCGAACCTCTAAAAGTTCTACCTCACAAACCTTCTGAGTAGAATGCAGAAAAGTTCTACCAAGTTTTGCCTAGGTCTACCAGGCAGATCCAGGTTCTACCAGCTATAACCAGGCTTTAGCCAGATATAACTAGGTTCTACTAAGTAAAACCACGCTCTACTGGGTATAGCCAGGTTCTATGATATATAACCAAGTTCTGCCTGGTTCTGCTTGATTAAAAAATCCACACAAATAGGACAGTGGATGGGCAACTATACACAACCAGTGTGCTGTGCCACCGAGGGGTACTGATTCCCTGTGACCTTGAGAATGAAGCTCGAGGTCGTGGGAACAACACACTAGTTGTGCATAGAATTTCCATCCGCTATTCTAGGTAGTGTAGGGCATCAATGCCTATTTGGACACTGCACTTTTTCAGTGAACTGGTTGGGGGGGGGGGCACTTGAGAGTTGGTGGTAGGCTGAAATTACTGACACAGTGTGCTGCAGATGTTTCTGCAAGTTCAAGTTTAAACAAGTATTTGTCAGTGTTTGCTTACTGGTATTGGTACTGCAGGAGTAAGAGAGCTGCATAATATGAATGGCATTGAAGTACTGAACTAACGCCAACCCCCACCCCCACCCGCACCTTGCAGAGACTGACAGGTGTTGGGAGTGTGGCTTTCAGTCGTCGGGCATAAAGCTCATGCCATTCCACAACACCCTACAGACACAGACCGGTGTCATGGTGTGCCTCGGGGTCTTCGGCCCTTATGCTCACCCCAATCCATAAGGATATAAGCTGAGATGGGTGCAGTATAAGAGAATGGAGTGAACGTTGGGGCCGAAGACCCCAAGGCACACCTTGATGCCTGTCACTGGCTGCTTGGTGTGGGTGCAGTGGCATGAGCATTACGGCCTATGACCCCAAGTTACACCCCCGATGCCTGTCAGTCTCTACAGGGTGGGGCGTTGTGGTTGAAAACCCTAATGCCCCAGGTGTTTGTTAGTAGTTTCACTACAAATTTTCTACATGGGCTTTTTGGGACTCCCACCTCATGAACAGTGGCACTATCATTTCGTTACTCAATCTCCAAAGGTGATTTCGCACAGCGACTGCGCAGTTGGGCACAACATGTGTGAAAACACGTTTTGGGTAGGATATGAAAAATGATAGCTGTACTGTTCATGAGGAAGTGTTGAAAATCTGGAGTAAAAATATGAAAAATTGGTGAAGTTACGAGCATGCGTATAAACTGCATAATACACGCTCATAACGCAGTCATTTTTTGACGTTTTTTCACCAAATTTGCAATATGGCCTTTTTGGGACCCCACCTCATGAACAATGGCACTGTCGTTTCCATTAATCGGTCCCGAAAAGGTGATTCTGCACAGCGACTGAGAAATCACCTTTTGGGACCGAGAAACAAAATGATAATTCAAGCGTTCACAAGATGGGGTCCCCAAGAACCCCATGTTAAAAATTTGGGGCCAAAATTCTGAAAAATGGCTGAGATATCAACCTAAGTTGAACCCCCCCCCATTGACTGCTTTTATAAAGCTTGCCTACATTTGTTCAGTTCCGAGTTCGCTTTTGTAGAGTTCAGATGTGTTCCCGCTCCGTAGATAATCGCAGCACCAGGCCTCCGAAGGTAAGTGTGGGGTGAGGGGGCTGCGAGGAGGTGGGGTGCGCAGAGGAGGTGGGGATGGAGGATGGGGCCAAGAGAGACAACGAGGGACTGTTTCATTTTCAAGTTTAAAAAAAAATAAAATAAAAAACAGCAAAAGATGGTTTTCTTCATTTACAGGATAAAAAAAGTTTGGCACACTGGGGTGGGCTCCCAGTGTGCCACAGTAGTGGTGGGGAGGGGGGGATGCCGACTCGGGGGTTGGCAAGGGGTGTTGATGGGTTGGGGGAAGGCACATCCAACACCAGGAGTGGGTGTCCCGGTGTCGGAAAAGAAAGGGGAAATTGTTTAACCAGGAAAGAGACACTAAGTGGGTAGGGGGATGCCGACACAGGGATTGGGCACCCCATGTTGGCTAATGGGGACTGTGTGGCAGGTGGCAGGAGCCACCATATTTTGGCACCCTAGGGTGGCCTCCCAGTGTGCCACTTAATGGGGGGGAGGGGATATGCCAACACGTGATTGGGCACCCTAATGTCAGCTTTCCCCAGGAGTGTGTGGCTGGCGGTAGGCGCCACCAATTTAAATACTGAAATGTTTTGCCAGGAAAGGCACACTAGGGCTGGGAGCAGAGGACAGCAGCCGACAAAAAGGAACCTGCGCCCATGTGCATTACTGTGCACTGTAATGAGCATGGGCTGTCGCTGCAGTTAGGGATGACAAAACTGTCCCTGATTGGAGCGGCAGATTTCTTTCAAGTCTGGCGCTCTCTCTGAAACTGCCGTCATCGGCAGCTTTTCTTTTGATTGGTGGCCGACGGACGTTTGCTGCATTGGCCACACACTGCCACACCTCTGCAATGCTCTACTAACCTCATTATGTTTCTTGTGCTCTGCAAGCACAAGCAAACACAAAAACAACAACTTCCAGATTAATTGGATTGGAGAAATCAAGTATGTGGCAGCATTCCAAGTTCTGCTGCAGTAGCGACATCGCTATTGTAGCAGACCAACCATATTTCAGGCATGGAATTCCATGAATAACAGCATTCCACTATACACTATAAAGGGGATTGTGTATGAGCAGGCATACACAGCAAGGGTATGCTTGAATCGAGAGGTTTCCTTTGTGAGAGTAGACCTAGAGAGCGCAGCTCTCGAGGTCTCCTGTCACCAAGGAAACCTTGAGATTCCAAGCATACCCATATCTGTGTGTGCCTGCTCATACATAATCTTTTATAGTGTATGAGAAGGCATTCACAATTTTACACTTGAATGAAGTTAACTTGCACTGAAGCTGAGCACAATTTCCATAGAAACAAGGGATCCGGACACCATTGACCAAAAACTGTAATTAAGTGGCGCTTATTTAGACAACATACAGCAGCATTGCAATTAGCAGGAATTAGTTGTTTTTTTTTCTCTAATAAGCAAGTAGCCTGGGGGAGAGACAAGTAAAACAGTAGATCCACAACAAATAGCAGTCTTATCTGTTGCTGTTTTCAGGGCATCCACTCGGAGGTCTGCTTACTAGGTGACAGCTCTGGCAACGGTCGGCAAGATTTGAGATTTCAGCACGAGCACTGGTTCAGTGTTGTGCATTAGTAGTGACGTATTCAGTGAAGCATGACAGGAGTTTGACGTCATTACTAACGCACAACAGACTGATTCCAGTAATTGATTTCTATATACAACTGTACTGTTTCATACACTATAATACAATGTGTGTTATGTTCTTCTGCTCAGCTATGAATGCTTCCTGGTTTGAATGTTGAGCAACTGAAGTGCTGAAATTAGCTATTGCAACCTATACTGCAGTGGATCTGTAACTGTCTGAATGTAATGTGTGTATTTTGAATGAATGTCCAAGCACCACATCACTTTTCCTTTCCAAGAATTTTGACAAGTGGCAACATTCTGTCCTGTAATCCCCATCATTATGACATAGCTAAACAAGGTTTACAGCATACTGATGGCATAACGATGGGATTATCAGGTTATTAACTGATTGAAAATAGGGGTTAATAACCACTGTCTGTACATTATATAGAGAATAATGTATGGGGTTGGATTAGTAACCATGCTGTAATTGCTTTGAGAGGTTACCATGACAGCTGCAACCCTCGAGAGTTGACATGGTAACCTCAAAAGCGGTTTCAGCAAGGTTACTAATCAAGACCTCCATACATTAGCTTTTGTAGTGTATGGGTTGGGAAGCATAGGTACAGCCCCCCCACCACCACCACCAGACATCGTAACTTCCATTCAAATATTTAAAATATTCTATATGGTAGTCAGAAAAACAAGCGGTTTATAATCGTCTCGAAAAGTTTATTGGAAAACTTGCAGACTAAGTAAAAACATTTACCACTCATTTAAAATGATTAAAGACTTAAATATGAGCAATAACAGAAGCTTGGAAAAGCAGACATTTTTAAAAGAAATACAGTAGGAAAGATCCGATTAGTCACCTGTCACCACGTGATGTTAGGTTGCAGGGGAGTGCTGGGAAACATCTGTGTGTTGTCTTCACGAACATCTTGGTCCACTGGCGAGCATCAGGACTGATATTTAGAGGAAACAACTTGAAGGTAACTAGAATTGGGACTGAGATTACTGCTATTTTTTTTTTTTTTTTTTTTAGCATTCCATTTTGTAATCCCATCATTATGACAGCAAACTGATGTCATAGTGATGGAATTACAAGGCTATTATCTGTTTAATTTTTACGTGCAACAAGCCTCTCCCATACATTATAAGTATTTTACACATTTGGAAAAGTCCATATAGTACTAAGAATGGTATGTTTTTGCAAAGTTTTGATGCATGGGATTCTCAGTGCACCAAAACTTTTGCAAAACTTACCACTTTTATTACTACATGTACTTTCCCAAAATACTCATGTAGATTTTTAATCAGGTAGAACTTGGTTATAATTGTAGAACCTGGTTTTACCCAGTAAATGCTGTAAAATAGTGTTTATCATCCCTGACGTCTAGCACTTTCTGAATCTGGTTGCAGTCTGCAGTACTTCCAGTTAAAATAATTTCAGTTCTTTCCCCATTGCTGGTACAAATAGCTCCCCAATTGCTGTAGTTGTGGGCCATAAAGAAATGCAAGGGTGGCTGGCATCCATTAATAGTTCTGGGTTTTCTGTTATTTTTTAGTAAAAATTAATATTACCCCCACCCCTGTTCTCTCCTGTCTCTAGTACACTCTCCCACCCTGCTCCCGGTACCCTCCAAAACTATGTTAATATTACCTCATTTGTCCCACCCTCCCTAACACCCCTCTAGTAGTCAGAGTGTGCTTGTGAGAAAGGCAAAAAGGGGGGTCCCAGGTATGTTCATCATCTTTACTCAAAATAATAATAATAAAAAAAGACCCATAACAGTATACTGTCTGCAGATTTTCTTGATAGCTCCAGGCGTGTGGTTGAGGATATGACAGTGGAGGGTGGATTATATTTGTAAGAGGGAGTGGGACGGGGGGTACAGTAAGATCAGGGATTTTTTTATTTCACTCTTGTGGTAGTATATGGGAACATCATTTTTAAAAATTCTAGTTTTTTTATTTTTATTTTCCTTGTTAGGATGAAAACATTTTATATCTGGAGGATGTCTCAGTTAGGATCAAAGCCTCCGATGTGTACTTGGGTCCAGCACTGAAATAGAGGAAGGAAAGCGGCCCCTGCAGCAAAATTAAAAAAATAATTAAATCCCTATCTGGACCTGAAGAAAGACCATTTATTTATGTTTTTTTTGTAAACGGCCTAATACATTTTGAATCTACAGTTAACCGAAACGGCAATAAAACCAAATGGCTAAAAAACTTTGTGACACTAATGTGTAGTAAATTATGGTGCTTTTAGCTGAATGCATTGTAGTGGCCCTTCAACTGCTGGTGCTGGTTTGGGCCCAGTGGCACATGAAAGAACCAGTAGCAACCAGTTGCTTGAGATTCGAACTGAATGGAACCTAAGGCAGAGAACAGGAGGAGGAGACAGGAGGATCCACCAGTGGATGAACGACAGGTGGAAATGCTTAGTGGCAGCAAAATCCTTCACCATTATCATCATTTGTGTAACGTGCCATCTGAGTGCTAGTGTCCGCCTGCATAAATTTTGCACAGTATATGTTTTTGAATTTTGGTAGGTTAATTTTTTAGAAAAGTGAACCTCTCTACATTTTTTTTGTGGAAAGACATGTCCTTTTGTCAGTCACTATTGCTCCGCAGCACTGAAAATTCTCTCTCAGTATGTGCTAGAGGGTAAGCAACTCAGGTATTCAATTGCAGTCTCATTTAAAGAAGGCCATATTGATTTTTTTCTGTTGCCAGTACAGTAATGGGTTGTCACCTGTGGTAAGATGCACAGTCTCCTCCATATAATCCTTACTATTTTTGTAATACTGTACAGACTTCTGGTACCACAGTAGCCGACTGAGCCTTTCTAGATTTCTTTATCAGCCAAAGCCTGACAGCTTGTCCCAAAGTGGCTTGTCTTCTTGTAGTGTAGCAGCAGTCACCCCGGTAGTAGCAGCTGTTCTTGTTGCTGTTTGGCAGCCAGAAGCATCAGTAGTAGTGGTACCAGCAACAACAGCAGCAGCAGTGGCAGCAGATTGAGTTCCTTCCCTTTTGTACAGGTTCTGAATGTGGCCATAATGGCACTGATGATTTAGTACTTTTCTCAACTATACGTGCTGACACTTTCTTAATTAATAGTTCATGATAATATTCCAGATCCTTAAAGTCATGTGCTTGGAAGAATGTCTCAGTTGTGTCCTTGAACCAGTGATCCAAAAGTGTGGCCAAATTGTCATGTTCAACTGTATACATATTTATAATGTACTGGTCACTCTGGAAGGTGTTTAACATTTTTCTCACAAGTGGTGCAACACTGATGTCATCACTGTTGAGAAACAGTGACTCAAGATGCTCCAGTCTGAGCTTGAGTGAAATTTAAGGGTGTTATCTGGCTTAGCCCAGCATCATTGGTGTTTACCACTCAGCCTCCTCAAAGGATGTAAGGACACAACAAAGATTCTTCATCAGAGGCCACCGATTGGGGCTGATATTCACAGCTCCTTTCCCAGTGCCATGTTAGATTATGTATTGATTGATTGCTCTCTGTTGTTCAAGCATTCTATGCATCATATAGTAAGTGGAATTCCACCAGGTTAGAACTTTCAGTATCATCTGGTGGAGAAGAAGGTTATTTTCAACCTGAATTTGCCACAACAACGTTCAGGCTTTTACAGAATGCCTAAAGTGGGCGCACACAGTATGGGCAGCTGCAGTCAAGCTCTGAACATTTCTGTCTTCATTGGTGAAGTCTTTCACCACCAAGTTTATAGTATGTGCAAAGTATGGTACACAAGTAAAGTTGCTAAGCCTCACTGCCTTCAGGATATTTGAAGTGTTATCAGACACTATAAACCCAGGCTGCAAGGACTTTGGAGTCAGCCACTCAGCAAACTTTCCTTGAAGGCTCTCTAGAAGATATTCTGTTTGTGGTCTTTTTCAAATCCATAAATACATATTTATGTCTCATGTGAACACCGTAGTCAGAACAATGCATCAAAAGCTTGGCCTCCTCTACAGGCGTATCCCCTATCTTTCTAAGCAGGCTTGTCTAGCCTTTGCTAGCAGCACCCTAATGTCTTTACTCTTCTATGGCACCCCTGTATTACAGTCCATTCACAACTCTGAAGTGAGCAGGCTGAAAACACACTGTAACAGAATTGGATGATTTGCAGCTGGTGCCCACTCCAGAGACCATTTGGTTGGCCCTTTTTTTGATTCAAGACTCCAATATCCAACGTACTGCCCAGCCTTCAAGCTGCTGAAACTTTCTGCACTCCCTGACCTTATCGGAATGATCAGGCTTAAGCAGCATGCGAGGTTCCTGAGATCCACTGCTAACGCATTACTCGAAATCCCCAGGACAGGAGGTCCTTTTCTTTCATTGCCCTATCTTTGGAACTCGCTGGTTGCTCTCATATGAGATCCTTAGCTACCCCACTGGTACACAATTTTAAAAGAGGCTCAAAGCCTTCTCCAAATGGAGCGACCCCATGCGAGTGTAATCGATGATTAGTTGCATCCTCAGCTGAATTACCTCTCTGGACCATGCTTGGATGGTCACCACCATCTAGATGGACCCTGAATGCCTCCAGTTCTGCCTGCTTTATCCCGAGACTTGTTTCTGAATGTACATTTCTTGTTGCACCTGATTGTAACTAATATTCTGTACCTCACATGTATGACTTCTCTTATTTATTTTTTTAGTCTGTAAAGGTTGTATATTTGTTTCTCACTTAATGTATCAAGCTAATTATGGGTCACCCTGAAAAGGGAGAGTCCTGTCTCAGTGGGCCTACCCGGTCATCAAAATTCAAATGAAAAAATAAAGCTGCCTAACTGTGAACAGTGAAAGTCCCTGACTTCTTGCTGCTGCTGTTGCTGATAATGCCACTAGATGATGTGGAGGAGCTGCAGGAGGGAGGAAAATTTACCCACTTGTCAATCATCTGACCTCTGGTCCACATATCTGTGGTGACATGAATCTTTCTGCCCACTGAACCTTTCTGTGCATTAGACAGGCTTTCCTGAACAGCATCATATAAATCTGTGATGGCAGCAGTTGAGAAATAGGTCCAGCTGGGGACCTGGTACTTTGGCACTGTGATTTCCATAAATGCCTTAAAATCTGGGTTAGCCACAAAGGAAAATGGGAGGAAAGCTATCATCTCCCCAGTTGCCTTTAATTGCCTTGCCTCAGGCCTGTCGGGCTTATATTTCTGTGGCTGGTCAAAAGAGTCTTTTTAAAGAAATGACTGGCCAGCTACTGGCCGTACATAACTAGATTTTTTGGGCTGTTTCTCTTGACGTTTACACTCGTGGGGGGTGGATGTTGTGGTCGTGGATGGTATACGACTCCTGTTAGGCTGTGGTGGTGGTCTCAAAGGGTTAAAGAAATGAGAAATTGAAGATGTGCTTTGACTGGAAGGCAGACTTTTATCATCCTCCCCCTCCTCATCAGTTACTTCCTCACCTTGGTTAACATCCACATCCTCATCCTCCTCATCTGAGTGCAGCAGTGCAACAACTTATGTGTGCTCCTTCTACACTTTTTGATACTGATAAATGTGAGACTTATTCATATGTTTTATCATTGTTGATGTTCCCTTCCGAGTCCCCAATTTACTGTGACTTTATTTTGTTTTGCATAATTTGCAAACTATATGGCTGCAAGATGATTTATTTTGTGTGGAAAAAATGCCACATTACGGATTTAACTGATTTTGCTGCACTGCTGCTTATGGGAAGGGTATGTTCACCATCATCGCTATAGTAGCCACTAGTACTGATAGTATCTCTGTTAGGTCTTTCCATGTCTACCTTAATGCCTTTTTGATGCACAGCCTCTCTGGCTGGCTCAACTGCATCAGTTTATACTCCTCTGGAAGCCTGTCCATCTTCTGTTCTCTGTTTTTTCTCTGCATGTGTGGGTGTCTCCTTATGCCCCACTATAATTTTTTTCCCACTACCGCCATCGTTCCTCTAAGTCTTTTTGTTATTTTTCTGGCTTTGGAGTCCTTCTCTTCACCCCACTCCCAAGAACTACTGCTACTTGACAGACTAACTGCTACATTGTCTACTACAAACTGGATCTGTTTCACTGATTTCCTCCTCGGTCTCATCTTTCTCCTCCTCATTATCATCCACCTCTCTGCTTACTAAGATTGGCTGCCACACTATGATAACGCTTGTGCTCATCCTCTTGAGTACCATAACGAGTTACTCCTGCAATGTTTTGAAATTTTCTACAGCATTGTTACTGTTCTCTGTATTGCCTTAAAATGCTACTGTCACCCCCCCACACACACAGTTTTACCTAAAGGCTCCAAAACATTAGCTTCCCATCTTTCCATAATGGAAATAATTGTTTCTAATTAATTTTTTTCAGTATTGAATGGTGGGTGTGTCTCTGTGCAGATACAGGGAACTGTATTCCCAAATACATTAGTAAAGCACTGCTGTGTGCGTGGAGGACTTAGGAATACAGGAAGATTTATTTTTATTCCCAGATAGGTCAGCAAAGTAAGCACTTTATAGTGGTTGTGACAAGTGTCAAGAACACAGGAGAATAATCACACAACACAACACAAGCTGGGCAGTTACCTAGAACACTATGCTCCTGCTGCGTGTGCAAAAACAGGGAGATTTCTCACCCCAGGAATTCTCCAATATTCCTAACTCTTGCAGCGTCCCTTTAAGACAGGCCTGCCTGGAGATAGAATGCATTCTAATGATGGAGCTTTCATTAGCTAGTGCACTAATTCAAATGCTGCCCTTGCCAACTGCTGCATTCTAAACACCTCAGATTTCTTTCTCCGCTTGCAAGTCAAGATGCCCTGGAGATCTCTCTCTCTCTCAAGTTATTCCTGACGTATATGTACTAAAAATATGTAAGTATTTCTCCACATTTTTCATTTGCTGTCTTTGCTTTCTATTTTTAAACTTAAACCGATTATTTGTTTGTGAATTTTATTATTTTTCTCGGTTCCTCGTGGTTCTCAGAAACCAGAGGGGAACCGAGACTTAGTTACCTTTTCCGGAGCTTTTTATTTAACTCATTCCTTCCTGATGATGCCATATGGCGTCATAAAAAAAATACCTCTTTTTCCTGATGACGCCATATGGCGTCCTAAATCATGTGCTGTAGTGCCTGATGACGCCGATTGGCGTCCATATCTTTCTCTTGGTGCAGCTCAAGCATTTGTTTAAATCTGATGAATTGAGTTGTACCAGCTATTAGGGGACATCGTACCCCTACTGATTTTACCTAATATAATATGCATTCCCTTTGGCTATTTTTGAGAAAACAAGCCTTAATACATAAAAAAATAAATTTACTATTTTTTGCATGTGCTGTGTAAGATGTATTATGTTCATTCTGCCATTAGCTTGTATTGTAACAACAAATCATCTTATTTTAGTGTAACATGTTAAGCTGATCAGGTTGACACTATAATTTCATAACTTATATTTTTTTTTATTCGAGCAATCCGATTGGCCGTCACCACTTTGGTGTATTTTTTTGTCTTTTGGGGTATTTTTCTACAATAACATGTTGTAACTGATGATATGATTGTTATAACTATTAGTCCAATTATACCACTAAGTGAGCTGAATATTTCTGTATTTAAAAATCGAGCGCTGTGATTGGTCAGATTTTCTGATATCACCAATTCTGAATTTAATTGGTATAAAAGGATTGTCTTAGATGCAGGCACCATCCCCTTGATGAAGCCTTAGTTGTCAAAGCACCAGGGAACCTGCATGCAGATCTTATGTTGTGCCTTCCACTATTCTATCAATGTGTGAGCCTGAAATGTTAGACTAAATCCTTATTTAGCATTCAAGCAAGGACTCATATTTTTTTACAACCGTCACTGGAGGGAAAGTGGCGCTCTGGGCTCTGGAGTGTACAGTGATTTTTTTTGATGTTTCATTTAGGGGTCACAGCCCTCACCTGCACTTGCCCTAGCTCTGTAGTACATCACCATCTGGTCATATTGATCCTCACTGTTGCCATGCTTGCTCTATGCTTATTGCACACATCACTATTTCCACTAACCAGTCAGAGTGCACACTGGGGCAGGAAGAGCATGGTGACTGAAACTTAGTTTCAAGATGGAGGTGTTGCTCTTACCCTAAAATACTCACTTCATTTTGGTACCAAAACCTCGATTTGTAATCTATATTTACTTTATTTGTTTTTATTTTTATTTGTAAGTTTTCATAGTTGTTACTTTGTTCATTTTGGGATAATTTCTGGTCATCCTGTGTGATCACATCTTATGGATCCGGCTGGCATTCCTGATGGGAGAGAGTGTTTCTTATGCATGTACTAGATGAGGTCACATGAATTCAGCGTCTTTTGTTACTTTTTAAAGAGTTTATGTTCGGATTATAGCTATGTTAAAATCTATGTGGCATGTTGCTCCATGCGTTATGGATGATAAGTGGGTTAGGGTCAGTAGCATGTTTGTCTCATGCTCTGTACTGAGTTTTCTCTCTAATACGCAGTTGCTGATTCTTCAAAATGAAAAAATAATGGTGTTGCCTTCAACTTATCTGGCATCAGTCCAGCCCCAATCTCTGATGCATTGTAAAGGCCAAATCAGTTTTGAATCCCTCCACAGTCACTGGTGCTGTCCATCGACTCGTATGACGTCAGTCCAGACTCAACCTCTGATGCACTGTAAAGTGTTCTTCAGGTTAAAATACCTCCACAACCACTTGTAAGTTCTAGGTCCTTATCATGCATCAGTCGAGCTCTAAACTGTAGTGAACAGTGAAGTGCATTTCAGGTTCAGATCCCTCCTCAACTGATGGTGTTGTCCATTGACTTACCATGCATCAGTCCATACCAATCCCATAATGCACTGTGAAGTGCATTTCATGTTCAAAACCCTCCACATCCACTGGTGTAGTCCATCAAGTCATATGACACCAGTTCAGCCCCAATCTGTGATGTACTATAAAGTATTCTTCAGATTCAAATCCCTCCACAGCTTGTAAGATCTGTCTCATTATCGTGTCAGTGAGCCCCAAACTGTAGTGAACAGTGAAGTGCATTTCAGGTTCAGATCCTTCCACAGCTGATGGTGTTGTCATCGACTTACCATGTATCAGTCCAGATCAATCCCATAATGCACTGTGAAATGCATTTGATGTTCAAAACCCTCCACATCCACTGGTGTAGCCCATCAATTCATATGACATAAGTTCAGCCCCAATCTCTGATGCACTGTAAAGTATTCTTCAGGCTCAAATCCCTCCACAGCCACTTGTAAAATCTATCTCCTTATCATGCATTCATTGAGCCCCAAACTGTAGTGAACAGTGAAGTGTATTTCAGGTTCAGATCCCTCCAGAGCCAATGGTGTTGTCCATTGACTGATCTGATGTCAGTCCAGTCCCAACCTCTACTGCACTGTAAAGTGCTGTCCAGGTTCAAATCCCACCAGAGTCACTGATTTAGTCCATCTGTTCATCAGTCTTCAGTCCAACCTTTATCTCTGACACTCTGTGATGTGCATTACTGATATGGATCCTCCTCAGTCACCATGGTGTAGTCCATTGTGCACATCAAGATTCATTCCAACACTACCCTCAGATGCACTGTAATTTTCTATTCAAGTTTGAATTACTCCAAAACCACTTTGGTCCTTGTGCTCATAATGCTTCAGACCAGCCTTACTCTGATGCACTGTGGTGTGATCAGTGCCAGTGTATGACTTATACAGTCCATTCAAACGAAACATAGCACACAGTACATGTGCACCAATGAGTATTATTCCATGGTGCAGGCATACCCACACTTCTTCCCACCAACACAGTGCGCCATACTGAATGTTGCAACATATCACATGTGATGCAGGCAAACCATGTGACACAGCACATAGTACACAACCTTTACAGATGCCCATGTCATCACCCTGTATGTGTACCCACAATGTTTCTGCATGGCATATGAACACCTTTACCAGGTGCAGGCAGCCCCACCTGCTTCCCTACAATTGAGTATACCCCAAGGGCAGGTGCCAATTCATGGCCATAAAATGACTGCAGTGCTCATGAGCATCATTCTTAGTACAGGCACACCCACCCCCTTCCCCATGATACAGTATACCCCAAATTACCAGTGCCTTTTCAGCAATTTCATCATCCTATCATTATACCCATAACGTATCTACAGTGTATATTAGCACCATTATTACAGGCATACAGCCCTCTCATTTCCCCAGAACATATGAAGTGCATCTGAGCCTGTATTATGAATGCAGGACCCCCACTAACACACAGTGCTACATCATACAGTCATTCCCTCACCTTAAACCATCCCATAATACAACCCCCAAAAATAAACTATACCAGGAAATTAAATACACAGATTTATGTAGCATGATGTTTACTAAAAGACTGCGAACCTTTACATGAACAACATCATGCTTCATTTACAGTATGATAAAGCAAACAGCACAAATAAAATACAGTTTCCTATACTTATTATGGGATTTTATTACAAAAATAAAATAAAATAGTTTATTTCAATTAAATTATACATTTTAACTACAACAAATATATAATTAATCATAGAGAGACCTCCAGCACTAACAAATGTCTCAATTTCCTGTGTCAGCTCACTGACCTACACTGGAGGTGTTCTTCCTATTTACATCACTTGACCTCACAAAGCACTTCCTTCCTGCATCACTTCCTGATATGTCTTTCTAAGGTAATGTGTAAATATGTTCTTACTAAACTGGGGGGAAAACAAAAAAATTGATAATCAGATTCATAAACTAAAATCAGTGGTAAGAAGAATTAAACACTGCAAAAATTCCAACCAGTGGAGTGGAACAAAAAAACTCAAACTGTAATTACAAGAGATTCAGATATTGATTTCTGACTAAAAAAAAATTGTAAAAAACTTGCAAAATTTATATTTAGACAGTTACAGATGTGTATTGTATATTTTTAACAATTTTAATCAACAATTTTACAGAAATGTAATATTTTTGCATGACTAACTAAACAGAGCATAATTATATTTAGATAAAATCATCAGAATTTATTAAAATATGAAAACAACCTTACACAACAATAAATCCAGTTAAATAGACATTACAAACCTCGCTCATTTTCAAAAACGTTTTTGTCCTGAAAAACTTTTCTTTTTACAGTTTTAAAATTGGATGTATGGTTTTTAAGATATGTAGATTTAAGCACAGTGTGTTTGTATGAATGCTGCAGATCTAAAATCCCTTCAGGCACACAGGTGTTCTAGCAGCAGGCAGAGGGTATCTGAACATTCTAAGTGACAATAGGATAGAATGAGTTAAAGCTCTGGTTCATTTTAAACATGGAACATAGACTTTGTCGGCAGATAAGGACCACTTAGCCCACCTAGTCTGCCTGTTTCCCTACCTACAGGATAATCTGCAGATCCTAGTTAACCAACAGCCTGTTTCTTCTTATCCCCACAAGAATTGCCTTATGTCTGTCCCATGTATTCTTGAATTCTCCCACAGTTTTAGACCCCACAACCTCCTCAGGAAGGCTGTTCCATGTGTCCACCACCCTCTCTGTGAAAAAATACTTCCTCACATTGCCCCTGAACCGCGCTCCCCGCCATCTTTAAATTGTGTCCCCTCGTTCTTGCACATCTCTTTTTCTGAAAGATGCTGCCCTCTTGGACTTTGTTGATTCCACTGAGGTACTTAAAAGTTTCTATCATGTCCTCCCCCCCTTTCCTAAAGGGTATACATATTAAGCTCCTTTAGTCTCTCCTCGTATGGCTTCTCTTGCAGACCCTGCACCATTTTAGTTGTCCTCCTCTGGACTGCCTCTATCCTGTCTATGTCCTTGCGGAGATGGGGTCTCCAGAACTGCACGCAGTACTCCAGACGGGGTCTCACCAACTGTCTGTACAGAGGGATAACAACTTAGTTAATTTTATTAAAAATGTGGGTATTTTGAACTGAGCTGTCGGTTCCGGGTTCCTGAAGCCGACTGAAACCGAGACATTTTGTTGTTTTCTAAGTTCCGGAACCGACCGCAACCTATAACTTTATTGTTGTATTTTACAGTTTGCAGTTCCTGTTTTCTTAATTTACCATAAAAAATGTCAGTTAAACCTAAGAAAAAAAGAGGACCTCTGGGGTTTTAAAATTGTATTAAATGTAGTGAGGTGTTTGCCAAGGCAAATAAACATGATTTGTGTGTTTTCTGCTTTGGACAGTAACACCTCACAGCTGATTGTGACATTTGCAAGTCTTTCCCCTCAAAAGACACTTGAAAAATGTCGGGAAAGATTGCAAAAATAGATGGAAAAGGGTGTCTCGGGCTCTGACCAGTCCACACCCTCAAAAACTGAAGGTGAAACTGCCGAGACTTATACCGCCCCTGATAAGGGTAAAAGCTCTGGCTCTGGCAAAAGAGGCAGTGAACCAGCTGACTCCCGGTTTCCGGCCAAGAAATTATAGACAAAAACACTCTGAGACCCCTGCTGCAATGCAACAAGGGGTTCCTGCTGTGCCTGACAGTATGCCATCACCTGATGATATTGCTCAGGCTCTTAAAGTTATTCAGGTGTTGCAGGGCTTGATTACAGTCCCTGAACCACCTCCTCAGGTCCTGAAAAGGTAAACCATTACCTCTGCCCCCACTCCTGGAACAATTGAAGTCCGAGGAACATGTGTTTGAAGAGAGGGTGAACCTATTGGACCTGAAGTCTCCCCTGAACAGGAGTTTGGTTCACCCCTAGACCCACTGAGGATTATTCCTCAAATTTTTCCTATGTCAAAAAAATTATAGAGACTTTGCATCTTGCACCACTGAGGTGGTGCAGGATGAGGAGGAAGCAGAGTACATGGAGATGATGGGGTTAACTCCAACTAGGAAGTTGTTACTGCCCCTTTACAAGTTCTTTAAAAAAGACATTATGGCTATTCTCCAAGCACCTAATTTTGTCTCTCCTATTGACAAAAAGTCTGACAAAAAGTATCAACTGGACAGGGAAGGTGCTGAGTTTCTTTTCACTCACCCTGACCACCAGGGAATAATCCAGCAGGAGGCCTGTAAAAGGGCTAAGGTGCCTCTGGCTTCATACCCTCCTGAGAAGGACTTGAGAAAAATTGACGGTATAGAAAAAAAGGGATACCTGTCTGCCTCTTTGGCCATAAGGCAAGCTAATTATCAAGCCTATGCAGCCCAGTACCAGAAAGCATTGTGGCAATCAGTACTGGCCATGGTGGAAAAGGACCCATCCAGCATTTCTTCCGACTTAGTTGAAACTGCTAGGTTGGGTGTGGAAGCCCCTAAATACCAGTTTCAGATGGCAGCAGACAGTAATGGCACTGCTGCCAGGTGGCTAGCACAGTGGCCCTCAGGAGGATTGCCTGGCATAGGGCCACGAATCTCACTCAGGATACCCAGGTGAAAGCCATGGATTTTCCGGTAGTGAATAATTCTTTATTTGGGGAACAAACCATGGCCTACATGAAGAAAGTGGACAAATATAAAGCCACCTACAGGAGCAATTCAACAAAAGAAAAGCCTTCTTCCCCTTCCAGGCCCTATGGACAGGGAGGAAGGGGCAGGTCTACCTATAGCAGACCTTTTTACCAGGTCCAGGCTGTTCCCCAACAACAGCAGTACCTTCAATCAACCAGTATTTCGGGGGCAGAAGGGGTTAAAGGCTAGGTACCCAGGCTGGGCAGGCCCAGCCACAGGCAAAATGGAACCCCTGACTCTGTTTCTCAGGCTGCTCCCAAGTATCAGTTGGGGGCAATCTGACTCATTACTTCCAGGCTTGGAAAAATATTACCTCAGACAAGTGGGTCCTGGAAGTGGTGCATCAGGGTTTGTCCCTAAGTTTCAAATCCCTCTCTCCTCTAAGAATAAGAGTGTTCAAACTAGCTTCAGCTCAGAAAGAAAGCTGTTGAGAGTGCAAGGTCTGTTTTTGTCCAGGGCCATAGAACCTGTACCCTCACGTCAAAAGAAAAGGGGTTTCTACTCAAGATACCGCTTCACTACAAAGAAAAATAATAATAATATACTGTATTTTTAATGTGCCTTTCAAATATCAAGTCACTATACAATTAAAACAGCTAAAACAAGTAAAAACAATGCTGTAATCACATTAAAATATATAATGCAGTCAGAATCTGCTGTCTTCATCACCATATGCCTTTTTCCAAAAGTAGGTTTTTAAGGCCTGTTTGGATCTCCCACCACAGTCATGCACTCCCTAATCCGACGGGGTAGAGAATTCCAGAGGGTAGGGGGCACGAATATAAATGCCTGAGCCCCAGAAGATTTTAAAGACACCCTCGGAATCTCCAGCAACCCCTTGTCAGCCGAGCGGAGCAGTCGCTCAGGGCGGTAAGGAACCAGGAGCTCTTTTGGGTAGTCAGGGCCCAGTCCATGTAGGGCTTTATATATCAGTAAACCGACTTTGAAGGTGGAAAATGGAGATTGGAAGCCTATTCTAGGCCTCAGACTATTAAACAGACTCCTGGTAAAGCTCAGGTTCAAAATAGTGGCACTGGCAGTGATTCTGCCAGCCCTACAAAAGGGAGACTGGCTGGCCTCCCTGCATCTAAAAGACGCTTACTTTCACATCCCCATAAGGGAGTCTCATAGAAAATATCTCAGATTCCGACTCCCTTTGGATCATACCTCTCTACTATCCCTGATTTTGCCTCAAAATTTTACTCTGTCCCTCCTAAAAATTGTGTTTCCGTGACCAAATAGTGGGAGTTGTAAGAACACAATAATGTCAAACCTTAAAGTTACAGACTGGTTCTTCCTTAGAAAATGCATTTTACACTAAGCCCCTTATTCTGCCAGCTTCCTGTGTTGATATTCCCAATTTTGAAGATGTGTCCCTGATTTTGGTCCTTTGTCCCTGATTTTTTTTTTTTAAGCCTTGTCCCTGATTTATGAGGCAGGAGGTTGAGAGGTATGCTTCAGATCACTACCAGTTCTCAACACTCCCCGTTGGTCTCACCTCAGTAGTTCACAAAGTGCCTGGCAGTGGTGGTGGCTCACCTACGAAGGTTAGGGGTCACTGTGTTCCCTTACCTGGACGACTGGCTAGTTGTGCGAAACTCCCCATAACAGGTAAGGGAGTACTTACAGGTAACCCAGGACCTTCCGGAGTCTCTAGGGTTTCTAATGTCAAGAAGTCAGTCCTGCTACCTGTGCAAGCGCTGCAATTCATAGGAGCAGAACTGAGCACTGTAGTGGGAAGAGCTTACCTACCCCAGGAAAGGGTAAGCAGGCATCCTGCAAATTGCTGGCTCTTTCAGGTTGAACAAGCTAAAAAAAACTACAAAAACAGCCAGGCAGTTCCTACAGCTACTGGGGCATATGGCTGCAGCAACAGGTACAGTCCCGGGCTCCTGATTCTAAATGAGAGACATTCAGTTCCACTTCAGAGCACATTGGTGCCAAAGGAGGGACCCACTCTCAGAGCTGATTCCAGTAACAAAGACGCTACTGCAAGCACTCCAGTGGTGGACAGATGGAGGAAATCTAAGGGAAGGGATCCCCTTCTAGCAGGAAGTTCCATCAATGGTTCTGACAATAGATGCATCACTGCTGGGGTGGGATGCCCACTTAGGGGAGCACACCACTCACGGTACCTGGTCAAGTGCAGAGTCACTCCAACACATAAGTCTGCTGGAATTGAGGGCAGTACTGCTAGCCCTGCAAACCTTTGCGCCACTGGCCCAGGGAAAGGTGGTACAGAACAGACCAGACAATACCACCACAATGTATTACATAAACAGTGAGTGACAAGGTCCAACACCCTGTGTACGGGGACAATGAGGGTATGGAGTCTGGCTTACTCTCACAATACCTTACTGCAAGCTATCCATCTGCCAGGAAAAGACAGCACCCTAGCAGATGCTCTCAGTCGCTTCAACCAGGCCCATCACGATTGGCACTGAACAGGCAGGTGTTGGAGGTAGTGTTCAGAAGGTGGTGCACCCCAGAGATAGATCTCTTTGCATCACACAAAAACCACCACCTGCCTCAGTACTGTTGCAGACCACCAGCCAGGAGTACGATACCCCCAGATGCTCTGACTCTGGACTGCTCAGGGAGACAGCGGTACGCCTTTGTCCCTTTCCTCTGATCGTTAAGGTTCTGAACAAACTCTGATCCCAACCAGCATCAACGATTTTGATAGCACCAGATTGGGCCAGGCAGCTATGGTACTCTCTGCTGCTCTCCATGTCTGTGGCCAGGTAAGTACACCTCCCTCGGAGGTATAACCTGTTAATCGCCAACCATTGGAGGATCATGTACCCGAACCTCAGGTCCCTCAGACTCAAGGCATGGCTCTTGAGAACTTAGAGTATGCAGGCTTGCAACTCTCAGGGAGTGTCCTGGAGGTGTTAAGGGGGTACAGAAAGGCTTCTACCAAGAAAACCTATGCATCAAAATGGAAAAGGTTTTCTATTTGGTGTTCTACCAATGAGGTGGTACCAACATGGGTAGGGATTCCAGCCCTGTTGGATTACGTTACCCATTTACATTCTCTGGGTCTACAGCCCACAACTCTGAAAGTCCATCTGGCTTCCATATCTGCGTACATTTCAGCTGGAAAGGATGTCTCTTTGGCATCTAACCCAGTCTTCAACAAGTTTTGTCAAGGGTTTAGCCATCTGCCCCCAGACAGGGAACCGGTGTCAGTCTGTGACATGAACATTGGCATTGCCCAGCTCATGCTTCCCCCATTTGAGCCCATGGTTTCCGCAGATTTGAAGTATGTTATCTGGAAGGCAGTGTTCCTGGTAGCCATCGCCTCTGCCAGAAGGATTAGTGAGCTCCAGGCATTGTGCATTGAAAAAGATTACATCTCTTCCCACAGGGACAATGTGGTGCTCGGAAAAAATAGGAAGTTCCTTCCTAAGGTGGTCTCTGACTTCCATTTGGACCAGTCTATTGCTCTGCCAGTCGTTTTCACTGAGCACTCTAGCTCAGGGGAATACAGACTGCATAGTTTCGATGTAAAGAGAGCTCTGAGTTTCATTTTTCATTTCATTTTTATTTTTTATACTTGTAAGCAGGATGAGCAAAACTGCCCGTTTTTACCAGCAACAAGTTATAACTACATAACTCACACTGAGGACCACAGACAGGACAGATAGCAGCTGTTCCTAACTTATGGGGATGTGGGCAAAGAAAATCCAGAGTCCAAGAGGACCACTTCTCGCATCCAGTTTTGCTATTCGAAAGTTGGAAAAGAGCCCCCAGCAGGGTTTAGGGCGCATTCCACTAGGGGTACAGCTGCCACTGTAGCAGCTACCAGGGATGTTCCTTTGAGGGAAATCTGTAAAGCAGCTACCTGGAGGACAATACACACCTTTGCAAAGCATTACAGCCTGGACACCTTGTCAATAAGTGATGCCAGGTTTGGCATAGCAGTCCTGCAGAGTCTGTTCCCAAAATAGGTTCTGTGCCCACCTCCAGAGGTACTGGTTCATAGTCTGCAGTAGTTAGGAATATTGGAGAATTCCTGGGGTGAGAAGAAAACATTACTTACCATAGTAATCTTATTTTTTCCAAGGTATTCTCCAGTATTCACAACTCTACCACCCTGCCTCCCTTACTAGAATCAGTGGCTTCTGCACTCCAAGCTAAGCAACTATGTGTGAGGGTGCCACACATTGGCGTATCTGTTTTTTTTTTGTTTGTTTGTTTTTTTGTTTAGCCCTTTGGGCACTGGTTTCCCCTTTTTCAGGTGATTCTGAAATTAAGGGGGGGGTTTGTTATAAAACTTTTTTATCCTGTTGGGACTTATAGGTATTAGTTTATTACTATTGTTAAGTAGATTTAGTTCTGGTTGGTCCTTTCCTGCAGGCTCTCCTCAAAATCTGAGGTGTTTAGAATGCAGCAGTTGGTAAGGTCAGCATATGAATTAGTGCACCAGCTAATGAGAGTTCCATCACTAGCATGCATTCAATCTCCAGGCAGTTCTGTCTTAAAGAGACACTGCAAGAGTTATGAATATTGGGGAATACTTTTGAAGAAACAAGATTACTATGGTAGGTAATTTTTTTCTTATTCTCAAACAGGTCAATAAAGCATTACTGGCTGTATCGAATTAAGTTGTGGCAACAGAGGGAGATTTATTCCCAAGTAGGTCAGTAAAGCACTGCTGGGTCCCTCAGGTTAAGCGGAAAATGCAGGGAAATGTATTCCCAAACAGATCAGTAACACACTGCTGGTGTCAAATTAAGTTGTGAAAACAAAGGGAGATTTATTCCCAAATAGGTCAGTAGGGCACTGCTGGGTGAGTCAAGTATTTGGGGAATATGAGAGATTTATTCCCAAAATAGGTAATCAAAGCACTCGTGGGTGTGTCGAAGTGCTGCAAACGCAGGGAAATGTATTCCAAAATAGGTCAGTAAAGCACCGCTGGGTACATCAAGTGTTTGGAAAGTGGTAACATAATGAGATTTATTCCCAACCAGGTCAGCAAAGCACAGGTGACTGCAGCCGAGTAGTTGCAAACAGGAAATTTATTCCCAAGTAGGTCAGTAGAACACTGGAACATTTATTCCCAAATATTATAAGTTAGTAAAGCAAGGCAAGGTGTGTGGAGTACTTGGGAACACAGATATTTATTTTTTTATTCCCAAATAGGTAATCAAAGCACTAGTGGGTGTGTGGAGTAGTTGTGAGTACAGGGAAATTTATCTCAATCCCAAATAGATCGGCAAAGCACCGCTGGGTATGTGGAGTACTTGGGAACACAGGGAGATTTCTTTTTTTTATTCCCAAATAGGTCAGCAAAGCACTAGTGGGTGCGTTTGGTAGCTGTGAATACAGGGACATTTATCTCAGTCCCAAATAGGTCATTAAAGCACTACTAGGTACGTGGAGTACTTCAGAACATAGGGAGATTTATTTTCATTCCCAAATAGGTCAGCAAAGCAGTAATGGGTGCTTCGGGTAGCTGTGAACACATGGAAATTTATTCCCAGTCCCAAATAGGTCAGTAAAGCACTCTGGGTGCATGCCATTGAGTACTTATGAACACAGGGAGATTTATTCTCAAACTGGTCAGCAAAGCACTTGTTTGTATTCTCAGGCTGTGCCTCTAAACCTTGTGTCTAGAAGAGACGGGGAGGGTCATTTTTGTTTTCAGAATGTGCTGTGTACTACATCGTAACATCACAAGAATCAGCTTTCTAAGTAACTCAGGGTGACTGAAGTTATCAGACTTTTTTTTCTGTTGCCTTCCTCCGAGATTGCTGTGACAGTCTGGATGAAAAAAATAAATACAAAAAAAGAATTATATCGGATCATGAAGGTGGATGTTTAGTTTCTTGAATTCATTTGGTTGTTTTTATTTATTTTTTATTTGCACTCCACCGTACAGTGGTAGGAGTCACTATAGGCCACCCGCCCACCAACCCCTACCGGCCTACCCACACAGTACACCCACCCTGTGCACTCCTTAGTCCTTCCCTGCCTCCCTCCACCTGCAAAATCAGTTTAGTGATACCTTCTTTTTTCTGCTTATTTTTTTTTTTTACTCTTTTGCCTTCCAGTTTTGTTTGTCTAAATTCTAAGTAAAGCATTGGTGAAGTGCCTGGCCCAGTCTCCTGTTCTGACCAGCCCAAACCTAACCAAGCACTGAAACGGCAGTCTCGCATTCAGTCCGTGTAACACAGAACTGCTTTCTATGTGTGTGTCTGTCTTGCACACTGCCAGAAAATGGCGAATGTACCACAAGTCAATGCTGTTGCGAGGCCACCCTTGTGGGTCTCTTAGTTGGGCTGACCAATAGATGGTCTCCTTGCAGGACGGTGGGGGAGACCCAACAAATTCTACTAATCACTGGCATTTAGTAGTCCCACTCCTTCTGGAATTAGCAGCAAGCAGCGTCATGTGTGCTGCATTTAGCTGAAGAGACAGTGACTCAGGACAGAGCATGCACATGTTGCATGGTGGCACAGCATGGCGTTAGGACCATAAGTAATTAAATACTGTTGTAACATGGTGCGAACTGTGAGCCAAAGTTTGCAAATTTGTCAGCTTTGTCCATGCACAGGTGAACTGGCACAGACGGGTGTGGTTTGATCAGTTTGCAAAAATGGTCAAACCATACTTACAGCCCTACTCCTGACAGCACTTAAGCACCCCCAATAGACCCAGGGTACTGTTGACACCAGCATATTGTTTTGAAACTCTGCTCTGTCCCCAGAACCAGTGACACCAGCATCTTGTTTTGAAACTCTATCCTGTCTCCAGAACCAGCTAAGTTTTAGATGTGCTCCATGTGTTGGATGCAAAATCATCCTCATATACCAGCCTCCAGTATGGGGTGATTTTATGCAGGAGCTGGTGGATTTCATGGTCAAACAGGTGTTGAATGCTCCCACACTTCAGGTGCTGGAGGATGTCAGTGTCTGGGTTGATGGTGAAACCTTACCCCTTGGTCAGCAGCTCCTCCACTTGATGACTTCACGGGGTCTCACGCAGGCATTTACTCAAGCCGTCTGTCATGGGCTGGTGGTGGATAGTTTGTTAGGGGCATAGAAGATCTGTTAACCTGGCCTGAGTTCTGGCCAGTTGTTGAGGAGGATGTGCTCCAGATGATCTTGGGTTTGCAACCCTCCTGCTATATTCTGCATCCTGGGCCTTGGGTGTTCCTTGAGGGAGGGAGTTTTTCCGTCCACCCTGAAAAGGGTGGTGGTTAGACTCCTCCTGAAAGAAACATCCTTGGACTCTGTTGCTCTAGTGAATTATAGACCTGTCTCAAACCTTCCCTTTTTAGGGAAGGTCATCGAGAATGTGGCGGTGGTGCAGTTTGAGGTTCGCATGGAAAAATATGACATCTATGAGCCTTTCAAGTTGGGATTTGGGCCTCATCACAGCACAAGACTGCACCCATCAGAGATGCATGATCTCCATCAGGGACTGTTGGGGCTTAAAATTCGGGTTTGCATCTGGGGATTCCCCAAGATCTACCAAATGTTTTGGGAGAGGAGACTTGGGGGGCATTTCTAAGAAAAATGTAATTTTGTTGCTGATGTGAATGAGTGTTAATAAACATAGAAACAGAAACGTAGACTTTGTCGGCAGATATGGATTGCTTGGCCCACCTAGTCTGCCCATTTCCCTACCTACTGGATGAGCTACAGATCCTAGTTAACCAACAGCCTATTTCTTCCTACCTCCACAAGAATTGCCGTATGTCTGTCCCATGCATTCTTGAATTTTTCCACAGTTTTAGACCCCACAACCTCCTCAGGAAGGCTGTTCCATGCATCCACCACCCTTTCTGTGAAAAAATACTTCCTCGCATTGCCCCTGAGCCGTCCCCTTCTATCTTCAAATTGTGTCTCCTTGTTCTTGCACATCTCTTTTTCTGAAAGATGCTACCCACTTGGACTTTGTTTGATTCCACTGAGGTATTTAAAAGTTTCTATCATGTCTCCCCCCCCCCCCCTTTCCTTAAGGGAATGCATATTAAGCTCCTTTAGTTTCTCCTCGTATGGCTTCTCTTGCAGGCCCTGCACCATTTTAGTTGCTCTCCTCTGGATTGCCTCCATCCTGCCTATGTCCTTGCGGAGATGGGGTCTCCAGAACTGGACGCAGTACTCCAGATGGGGTCTCACCAATTGTCTGTACAGAGGGATAACAACTTCCTGTTTTCTGCTGGTGATGCCGCTCCCTGTACATCCCAGTATCCTGCCAGCCCTCCCTACTGTCTTCTCACATTGCTTGCCAACCTTAAGGTCATCAGATATGATTACCGCAGGTCCCTTTCCATTTGTGTTGTTGTTACTACCTCTCTCACATTGTGTACTCTTCCCCTGGGTTTTTCTTTCCCTGGTGCATTATTTTGCACTTCTTTGCATTGAATCCAAGCTGCCATACTTCTGACCATTCCTCCAACCTTGCCAAGTCCCTTCTCATCCTTTCTATGCCTCCTTGTGTATCAACCCTGTTGCAGATCTTTGTGTCATCTGCAAAGAGGCATACTTTTCTTTCCAGTCCTTCTGCAGTGTTACTTATAAAGACATAAAAAAGGACTGGATCCAGTACTGAACCCTGCAGTACCCCACTAGTAACCCCGCTTTCCTCAGAGTGGACTCCGTGTCCTGTTGTCCAGGCAATGTTTTACTAAGGCTGCCACCCTGGGACACACTCCCAGGCTGGCTAATTTTGTTTGTTTATTAATCTTTTGTGTGGGACTGTGTCAAATGACTTGCTAAAGTCTAGGTAGGCCATGTCCACAGCCCTTCCCTGATCTACTACTTTGGTCACCCAGTCAAAGAAATCGATTTGATTCATCTGACATGACCTTCTCGCTGTGATCCCATGCAGCCTTGGGTCCTCTGCCCCACTGGCCTCTAGGTACTCAACAGTTCTTTCCATCAGAAGTGATTCCATCACTTTCCCTACCACAGAGCTCAAACTGACAGGTCTGTAGTTTCCTGCCTCTGTCTTGCTCCCACTTTTGTGAAGGAGAATCGCATCCACTCTCCTCCAGTCCTCCGGTACCACACCATCCTCCCATGATTCGTTAAAAAGGGTAGTCAGTGGTGTCACTAGTACTCCCCTTAATTCTATTTAGAATTCTGGGTTGAATCCCATCAGACCCCATTGCTTTGTCCACCTTCAGTTTTAGGAGTTCTTTCAGAACCCTTTCTTCTGTGAAAGGACTGGGATTGACCCTCCTATCCAGAGTGCTTCTGTTAATTGGATTAGGTACCTCCCCCTCCTCCTCTTTTGTGAATACTGAGCAGAAGTATTGGTTCAGTATCCCTGCTTTTTCACTGTCCTCCTTTGCCCACATACCGTCCATTCTATTCAGCCTCACTATCCCTCCCTTTGTCTTTCTACGCTCCTTAATGTACCTATAAAAGGTTTTATCCCCCTTCTTAACCGAGTTGGCTATCTTTTCCTCAGTTTGGGCCTTTGCTATTCTGACTGCCTTCCCGACTTCCTTTTGCCTTAACTGGTGCAGTTCTCTGTCCTGCTCCTTCTGTGTTTCCTTATACTTGTTAAATGCTAACTTTTTCTCCCTAACCTTCCCTGCCACCTCATTTAAGAACCATAGTGGCTTTTTCTTTCATTTTGATTTTTTATTTGCTTCACACAAAGGCTTGTTTCCTCTGTGATGGCAGTTTTGATGTTTCCCCATAGTTGCTCCACCCCTCCTTCTTGCTTGTTTGCTAGTGCTTTTCTGAGGCACTCTCCCATCTTGCCAAAGTCAGCCCTCCTGAAGTCCAGTACCCTCACTTTTGAATGGCTTGACTCTGCTGCTGAGTTTATCGTGAACCACACTGTTTGGTGGTCAGTTGTTCCCAGATGGCTACCAACCTAGATCTGAGATCCTCTCACTGTCCCCATTTGAGAGTACAAGGTCTAAGATTGCTCCCTCCCGAGTGGGTTCCAACACTAGCTGTCTGAGGCATGCGCCCTGTAGGGCATCGAGAATGGCCCTGCTGTTGGATGTGACTGCAGCAAAGGTGCTCCAGTTAACATCTTGCATATTCAGGTCCCCCATCAACAGTATCTCCCCTTTCAAACAACATGAAGTCTTGCTGTATTCTGACAATTGCAGTTAGCTGCAGCCTCTGAACTGCCCCTGAGAGTATCTGGTTAAATTTCTATCCAGGGCATACAACGTTGAGCTCGAGCTTGGTTGAAGACTCTGTCTGCAGTACTTTGAATCCAAACTGTCAGATTCTCTACTCTGCTTCACTGAACAGTTGCTCTGGAGATTTCTCCTGTTGCTCGGTTCAAAGACTCGGTTAAAGTGTCGGTTAAAGTCTCGGTTTTCCGAATTATTTTACCGCAATTCAGGTCACTCTGCGGTACAGTAAGTACTTAGATAGTGTTTTTGGATTGTGGAAATTGTAAAAGTCCCGATCGGTTCGGCTGAACCGATCCCTTAGGTCTTTTGATTTAGTCATTTTAGTGTGTGGTTACTGGTTCTTATCGGTTTTAAAAAAAAAAAAAAATGTGTTTTTAGCAGGTTTTTTCAAACACCTGTAACACGGTTAGAAACCGAAAAGAAAGTCTTGCCTGGTGGTTGCCGAAAAAAGGGTAAGTTTGGTTAGGTTGGCCATGTCTGAGAAACCCAAGGAAAAAAACGGGCCCACTGGCTTTCAACACTGCAGTGAGCGTGGGGAGGTCTTTGCTAAGGCCGATCCCCACACCACCTGTGTTTACTGTCGGGGTTTGACCACCTCGATTCAGACTGCCAAATATGTAGAATTTTCCCAAGTCTACCGTGGATAAGAGATTAGGTAGACTTAGGGAGAAGGAGGCCGAGAAATCCATTAACCCGGAAGGCTAGCCAGGTTCGGTTACCACCGAACCAGAAGGAGTGCTCTCTGAACAGGGCGATACTTCTTTGGGCAAGAGGAGAGCTGATCCTGAGGGGTCAGTTCCTGCAAAAAGGCAAAGAAAGGAAAAATCTGCCGGTTTGGATCCAGAACTCCATGTTTCAACCGCGGAAGAAATTGCCCGAGCGATTCGGATTGTGGAATCGCTTCGTCCAGTTCCGACCAATCCAATCCTGGTTAGTAGGGGTTCAGTTCAGTCGGTTCCTCCGGTTCAGGATTATGCCCCTGAAGATTTTTATGAACCGGATTTTGAGGAAGGGGACTGTGAACAATGTGAGGATTATGATGATGAGTGCTTAGAAAGTCTGGATGTGCCTATAGAACCGGACATCTCCTCAGACAGACCTTCTGGTGTTTCCCCTCCTAGGCTTTCTGAGTCCCTTCCCCACTTTCTGTTTCACAGGAAAGTGGCAGAAACCCTCCAGCTTCCTATGGAAGCTGGCCAAGGAGCTGGAGAAGGTGGCTACTGATGGGATTGAGGCATCCAAGGTTCAGTTTCATGTTGCTGTGGACTCCAATGATGTGTCATCAAGAGTCATGGCTACATCTGTGGCTCTTCGGAGAATGGCTTGGCTCAGGTGTACTAGCCTTTCATGGGACACCCAGGCTAAGGCCATGGATTTCCCTGTAGTGGGTAATTCTTTGGGGAGCAGACAGAGAATTACATGAAAAAATGGACGAATACTGGACCACTTACAGGAGTGCACAGGCCAAGGAAAGGCAGGCAACTCCTCAAAGGCAGCAAGCCATGGGCAGGGGCAAGCCTTTTTACAGGCCTTTCTACCAAGCACAGGCCTCTTCTCCCTTTTCCAAGAGGGGGTTCTTTAGAGCGAGAGGCAGAAGGGGGATGAGCAGGGCTGCATCCACCCCTCAGCCTAAGGCTCCTGCCAAGCAGACACCTTGAGGTGTCGGCCGGGGTTGACTCCCCCATACAAGTAGGAGGCAGGCTGGCTCACTTCGTCCAGGACTGGAAGTCTGTTACTTCAGACAAATGGGTTCTGGAAGTGGTAAGTCAGGGTCTGGTCCTCAGCTTCAAAAGATTTCCAAAGCTGAGGCCCAGATCTTTTCCACCTGCAAGCACCTCTGAATCCCTTGCCTTGCAAGAAAAGGTTTCATCTCTGTTGGCTCTAAGGACCATAGAGAAGGAGCCTTACCAACACAGGGGCAAAGGTCTGTACTCCAGGTACTTCCTTACCCCAAAAAAGACAGGGGAGTGGCGACCCATCCTGGATTTAAGATATCTGAACAAGCATCTGTTAAAACCAAAGTTCAAAATGGTAACTCTGGGAATAATTCTTCCCTCTATAAGGCCAGGGGACTGGCTAGCCTCCCTGGACCTCAAGGTTGCCTATTGTCACATTGCCATCTGGTGCTCCCACAGAAAGTACCTCAGGTTCAAATTGCCTTCAGGCCATTATCAGTTCAGAGCAATGCCCTTTGGCCTGACATCAGCTCCAAGGGTGTTCACAAAGTGCCTGGCAGTAGTAGTGGCCTTTTTAAGAAGGAAGAAGATTTCCGTTTTTCCATATCTGGACAACTGGCTCATTGTGGGGCAGTCTCCAGACCAAGTCAGGTCAGACCTCCAAGTAACTAAGCAAGTACTCACTTCCTTGTGGTTTTTTCTCGACCTTTCCAAGTCAGTTCTCGAACCTGTACAGCTTCTCACTTTTATAAGAGCAGAGCTGGATACAGTCAAGGCAAGAGCTTTTCTTCCCATGCAGAGGGTTACAGTCATTTCAGAGCTGGCCTCCTCTTTCTGCTTTCTTGTCTCTTGACCAACAAGGAATTTCCTTCAGCTTCTGGGTCACATGGCAGCTTCTGTAGCAGTGGTTCAAGGAGCCAGGTTTCAAATGAGGGACATTCAGTTCCATCTAAGGTCCTTCTTGTCCCAGAAGAAGGATCCTCTTACCAAACTAGTTCCAGTGACTCAGACTCTGATCCAGGTACTTCAGTGGTGGCAGGATCAGGACAATCTCAGGCAAGGGGTTCCTTTCGTCAGTCAGCCCCACTCTGTGGTCCTTACCACAGATGCTTCTCTGTTGGGGTGAGGAGCCCATCTCAGAGCTCTCACAGCCCAGGGACAGTGGTCCCATCAAGAGTCCCTCCCGCATATCAGTCTTTTGGAGCTCAGGGTAGTGTTCCTGGCTCTGCAAACCTTCTCTCAGTCAGTGCAGAGCAAGGTGGTACAGGTCAGGACAGACAACACCACCACCATGTGGTACATCAACAAGCAGGGAGGCACTCGGTCCATGGCTTTGTGCACGGAAGCCAAGAAACTATGGTCTCTGGCTTACTCTCTGCAGACATCTTTAGTTGCAGTCCACCTTCTGGGAAAGGACAATGTGCTAGCAGATGCACTGAGCAGAATCTCCCAGGGCCATCACGAATGGTCTCTGGATCCCCTGGTGCTAGAAGTGATTTGTTTCCAGGTGGGGCACTTCAGAGATAGATCTCTTTGCAGCCCTGGACAATCACCAACTTCCTCTGTTTTGTTGCAGACCTCCAGTACTGGGCTCAGTCCCTCTGGATGCTCTGGTTCTGAATTGGGAAGGGAAATTCCTCTATGTCGTCCCTCCTTTTCCTCTGTTGTTCAAAGTTCTGGTCAAAATGAGGTCACAATCCTGCAGACGAATTCTGATTGCTCCAGACTGGGCCAGGCAGCCATGGTATCCCCTGCTGCTGTCCCTAGCAGTCCATCTTCCCCTGTCTCTTCCCAGGAAGTGCAATCTGTTAACCTCCTCTCAGGGGAGGATTTGGAACCCCAATCTTGGTCCCTCAATCTCAAGGCATGGCTCTTGAAGAGTTAGAATATGCAGATTTGCATCTGTCCCAAGGGGTTCTGAGCATTCTCAAAGCCTCTGGAAAGCCTGCCACCAGAAAAACGTACAGCTCCAAATGGAAAAGATTCAGCATTTGATGTTCCAAGAAGCATATATCCCCAGAAACTGTTGAACTGTCTACAGTTCTGGATTATATGGTTCATCTTAATGGTGTAGGCCTCAGACCAGCTACTCTCAAGGTACATTTGTCAGCTGTTTCTGCTTTTCTGTCAGTGGGAATGCCTTCCTCTCTGTCATCTGGAAGGAACTAGAAGGGGACAGGATCAGTTGGGTTCCATTACGGTAGCTGCTTCTTGTTGTTTTTTAACAGGGTTTCTTGTGGATTTTACTTGGAGGAAGGTTATTTTTTTCTTTCTTACTTCTAAGGGGCTAGCAGAGTATTGTTTTTGGGGCTGTTGGAAGTTTGAAAACTGGTTTGGTGGCTGTAAGTGGGCTCATTTGTTGGATGTTTCACTGTGTAACAGGCTGCGCTGGTGGGGGCCTATTTCTTCTGATTTAAAATCTATTTGGTGGGATTTTCTTGAGGCTGGTTCTTTGGCTGCAGGGCTTGGAGGGGCAGACACAGGGCTGATACACTCTTTCGAGAGTCGGGTGTAGGCCCTAAATCCCACCCTCCCCAGAGCTCTGCTTATTTATAGGGGAACACCTGCCCTGCAATTGGAGGAAAAGACTGGAGGTGCAGCTCATGTAATTCTAGCCACCGAGGGTTGGATTTAAAGGCTGGGAGAGAGGAGCTTAGGGAGTTGTTCACTTCCCTTATAAGTTTACTGTGTTGTACTGCTCCTAGTAACAGGGTTACTGGTTTACTGTGGGACTGTATCTAGGATTAGTGGGTGACCTGATTAGGCAGTAGGGGTGTATCTTGGACTAGTGGGGAACCTGGTGGCTCACCCAAGGAAACCTACTTGGAGGGGGATGGGACCACACATCATTAGGGCCGGCATCTTTGGGAGGGTGGTGGGGTGCACAGGGTGTGGGGCAACCATGATACTGGACTGGGCTTGGAAGTTTGGTGGTTGCCCAGTGTGCTACCAGCTGGCACAGCTTAGGGAGGAGGTTGCGGGGATTAGGAGACAGCTGGGGGAGGGGAGGTATGGTTGGGGAAGAGGGCATGGGATCTCCAATGGGGTTGCACCAAGCACTAGGGGCGGGGGCATAGGGAAAGGAGTGCAGGAGAATACTCTGGGGTCACATAGGGACCCTGGCAGAGGGGGCCCAAAAGGAGGACACTACCAAGGAAGCAGGCAAGTAACTGGGGACCCTCACAAAGGGGAGCCAGAGAGACAACATTCTCAGGGAAGTAGGCAGATGGCTGGGGCCGGACAGAAGGAAGCAAGGTGGGGAGGTGGATCGAACCTTGCGCTCAGAGACCACTTCAGTTCTCTTCTTCTTCTTCTTGAGGATGGGGGGGGGGATGTAGCCATGACAGGGGTGATTAGAGATGGAAAGGAGTGGGAGGCAGGAGGTGGGGGCCAGATAGCAGGAGGAACACGGGGGAACCTGGAATGTAGGAAACTGGGGGGGGAGCAGTGAATCAGAGCAGGAGGGGCAGGGGGAAGAAGGAGGAAAGTGCAAGGAGAAGGACCAGAAGTACAAGGAGGATACAGTAAAGGGAGTTGAGGGTTTAGGCCAGGGGAGCACGACAAGCAAGGAGGGACTAAACGGAGACAGGAAGGAAGGGAGGATGAGCCAGTTTAGTTTAACGGATGGGGGAGAAGGACCAGTCGCGAGCAGTGAGGGGGGAGTTAGCAAGGTACAGAAGGATACTCGGGAAGAGGAGAAGCATAGGATCGGAGGGAGGGTAGCCAGGGTAAATGAGGGGGCGGCATGGCACCCAGATAGGGGAGGAACAAGGAGCTGGCTGGGTGGAGGGCTGGTAGAAATGATGAGGACATGGAAGGGGGGGAAATGGAGGAAAAGGAGCAGTCAAGTGCTTCTGTTGGGGGATTCTATGATCAGGGGTACCAAATGGGATAGGGAGGGAGAAGCCTGGCCAGTTAGAACAAAATGCTTCCCTGGACTAAAGGTGCTCAGGGCCAAGCACGAAGTATATCAGCTGGCAAAGGATTGTGGGGGTTCCCCAGACATACTGGTCCACCTGGGTACAAATGACATTGAGGGAAATAGCGAGCTAGAGATACAGGCAAGGTTCAGGGAGCTTGCTAGGGTCTGTCATGACATAAATTTCTTTCTCGGAAATCCTGCCGGTGCCAAGGGCTAGTGGGGAACACAAAAGGAAGATTAGGGAGATAAACCAGTGGCTCAGGGAGTGGTGTGAGGCCAGAAGGTATGGCTTAATGGCGGATTGGGGGGAGACCTGGGAGGATAAGGAGCTGTATGCTAGAGATAGGCTCCATCTCAATTTGGAGGAGGAATCCTTAAGTTGAAAATAGAGGGGTTCATTTGTGAAAAATGGGGTTTAAACTTGTGAAGGGGGGAGGGATGGGAGAAAAGACTGTTGAGGGGTGTCCAATAAAGGAGGGACTCTGTCTCCTCCCCTTGGGGAGCTGGAGGAATGCGGGAAAGGGCCGACTGGTAAAGTGCAGACCAGGGGAAAACGGAATCCCCATGGGAACAAGAGCAGGGGAATTGGAAGTACTGTATAGGGAAAGGGTGGAAGGTAGTCCTGCTAAATGCCAGGAGCTTGGGCAATAAAATGCCTGCGCTCCAGGCAATGCTAACTGAGGGAGCGGTGGATGTGGCAGCGGTCACTGAGACCTGGGCCACCGCAGGACACAACTGAGACCTGAACCTGGAGGGTTACACTATGTTCAGGAAGGACGGGGGGAGGGAAGGGGAGGAGGGATAGCAGTGATAGTCAAAAACTGCATTGGCATAGGGGGAGTAGAGGAGGCGGAGGGAACCGTGGAGGCGATTTGGGTCACCTTGATAACAAGGGGGGGGGCAAGAGAGTAAAAATAGTGGTGTATAGACCCCCTGCACTGGTAGAGGAGCTAGAGGAGAGTCTAGTGGCAGATGTTGGGAGATGCTGCAGATTGGGCAGGGGAAGGGTGGTGGTGTTGGGGGACTTAAACATGCCAGGAGCAGACTGGGAGACTAGGACATCCTCGGTGGCCAGGGAACAGAGGTTGTTGGATGTCTTTCAAGACGCGTTCCTAACTCAGCAGGTGGGGGAACCGACCAGGGAGGCGCGGGTACTGGATGTGGTCCTGGCAGACAGTGACCAGATTGGGGGCCTGGAGGTAAGGGACCCGCTGGCGGGGAGTGACCATGCCACGGTCTGGTTCTGCCTGGACCTAGGAGGGGTAGAAGGCTGCACAAAGACGGAGGTAACTGACTTCAGGGGGTGGATTTTAAGGAAATGGGAAGGATCCTTAAGGAGCATTTGGATGTGATTGGGCCAGACATGGGGCTGATAGGGTGGTGAAATCATCAGGAGGGGTGCAGGATGCTACTAGCACCTGTGCAAGAGTAAGCGAAAATGCGGTGGGGCCCAGACCCTGCTGGTGGACCAAGGAGGTCCAGGAGGTGGTGTGGGGAAAGAAGGCAGCCTATAGGAAATTCAAGTGCTCAAGGAGTGAAAGGGATCGAGGGAGTGCAGAACTGATGGCAGAAGGGCCACTAGGGTGGTGAGGGCAGCTAAGGCAAGGAAGGAGCAGAACATGGTCAGGGAAATTAGGAGAGGAACAAGGGTTCTTTAGATACATTAGGGAAAAACAAAGGGTGAAGGGGCAGATTAGCAGGATTAAAACAGGGGGAGATGGGCACAAGACCCGGGGGAGCAGGCTGAGGTACTAAATGAGTACTTCACCTCAGTTTTCACCAAGGAAAATGGGGGTGCTGCATCATACATGGGAGGAGACGGTGATACTGAGGAGGGGGGGCCCTTACCTATCGGCGGGTCTGGGGAGAGGGGAAGGCTAAGCAGGGAGAAGAGGTAGCGGAAGTGAAAATCACAGCAGAGAGAGTGAGGGAAGCCCTCGGGTCCTTTAAGACAGAGAAAGCACCGGGCCCGGATAAATTACATCCCAGAGTGCTGAAGGAACTTGCGGATGTCCTAGCGAAACCCCTGGCGGAGCTTTTCACCATCTCTCTGAGGACAGGGTGGGTGCCCCAGGACTGGAAGGTGGCACATATAGTGCCTATCCACAAGGGGATCAAGGGAGGTGGCAGGGAACTACAGGCCTGTCAGCCTGACATCGGTGGTGGGCAAGGTGATGGAGGGCATTGTCAAGGAGAGGCTGGTGAGGGGACCTATAAAAGTCAGGGTGCCTGGATGATAGACAGCATGGATTCGTCCCGGGGAAATCGTGTCAGACAAACCTTGTGGAGTTCTATGACTGGGTGACGAGTGCCTTGGACCTGGGTAGACCAGTGGACATCCTCTTTCTATACTTCAGCAAGGCATTTGACTCTGTTCCTCATGAGGGCCTGTTGGATAAGCTGGGAGAAATGGGGTTGGGGAACCAGATGATCAGATGGATAGGCAACTGGCTCCAGGACCGGACCCAGAGGGTTGTAGTTGGGATTGTCTCATCCTCAAGGAGGGTCATTAGTGGGGTCCCACAGGGATCAGTCCTTGGGCCCCTCCTGTTCAATGCCTCGTCTCTGACATAAGGACAGGTATCCGGAGTGAGAGAAGTCTCTTTGCGGATGACTCAAAACTGGGGGCGGTGGTGGATGGGGAGGAGGGGAGGGTGGCCCTATAGGGGGACCTGGAGGCTCTGGAAAGATGGTTTAGAAAGTGGAAGCTGAGGTTCAATGCAGGGAAATGCAAGGTACTGCACCTGGGGTCCAGAAACCCAGGCCAAGTGTACACCCTGGGGGGGGGGAATGCTACAAGTCTCGATGGCTGAGAGGGACCTGGGGGTGGTGGTGGTGGATGTAAAGATAAACAACTCGGAGACTTGTAGGAGGGCAGCAGCCAAGGCCAACAGGATGCTGGGATGCATTGCTAGGGGGATCACCTCCAGAAGGAGGGAAGTGATACTTCCTCTGTATAACTGCTTGGTGAGACTGCCTCAGTACTGCATGCAGTTTTGGAGGCCACACTTAAAGAGGGACATTAAACTCCTGGAGAGGGTCCAGAGGAGGGCAACCAAAATGATTTGGGGCTTGGGGGAGAGGCTCGAAGAGCTAAATATGTACACATTGGAAGAGAGAAGGGACCGGGAGGACATGGTAGAGGTCTTCAGGTACATGAAGGGGGTAAATAGGGCAGGAGCAGTCAAGGTGCTTCGAAGGAAGGAGGAGGGGGCCACTAGAGGGAATGGGCTGAAGCTGGAGGGGGGAAGATTTGGGGAGAAAGGAGGAGGTGCTACTTCACTGAGAGGGTGGTGGAGCTATGTACTGCGCCGCCTAGGAGGCTGGTGGAGGCAGAGATGGTGGAGGGGTTCAAGAGGGGGTGGGACAGGTACAGGGGAAGGGTTCTGGAAGCAAAATCCAATGCAGCGAGAATATCCGGAACTGGGAAGGGAGAAGCCAGTGAAGGCGAGGGGGCAGCAAGGTCAGCTCCCAGGGTGGGGGTGACCAAACAAGCAGATGCGAAAGACCGTTAGGCCTATTCTGCTTGCATGTTAGTATGTTAGTATCTCATCCTGTATTCTGTAAATTTTTTAAAGGATTGCTTCATACCAATCCTCCTTTTAGGGCTCCTGCTTCTGCCTGGGATTTGAATGTTTGCATTGCTTAGCTTATGCAACCCCCTTTTGAGCCTATGTCCTCAGCAGAGCTCAAGTACTTGACTTGGAAAACTGTGTTTTTGGTTGCTGTTACCTCTGCCAGACGTATCCGTGAATTGCAAGCTTTGTCAGTTGAACCGGACTTCATTTCATTCCATAGGGACAAGGTGGTCCTTAGAACCAATAGAAAGTTCCTACTCAAAGTGGTTTCTGACTTCCACTTAACCAATCCATGTCTCTTCCTGTGTTCTTCACTGACCATGCTTCCTCAGGAGAGCGAAGGTTACACAGTTTAGATGTTACAAGGGCACTTAGTTACTATATAGACTGTACAAAGTGTCACAGGTTTGTCTTCCTCCAGTTGTTCCTCACTTATGGGGAAGTAGGTAAGGGCAAACCTGCCACCAAGAGAACTATTGCCAGGTGGATTGTGTCCTGTATTCAATTCTGTTATGACAAACTGGGAAAAATTCCTCCCTCAGGCCTGAGTGCTCATTCCACTAGAGGTACAGCTGCATCTCTGGCTGCGGCCAGGGATATTCCCTTGTTAGAAATTTGCCAAGCAGCCACCTGGAAAACAGTTCATACCTTCACCAAGCATTACTCCCTGGATATCCAGGCTCGGAGTGATGCTAGATTTGGCACAGACGTGCTTCAGAGCCTATTCCCAAAGTAGGTTCTGTCCCTCCTCCTTGGAGGTACTGCTTGGTAGTCTGCAATTGTCAGAATACAGCAAGACTTCATGTTGTTTGAAGAACAAATTACTCACCTTAGTAATTGTGTTTCTTCTAATGGAGTCTTGCTGTATTCTGACCTCCCTCCCTGCCTCCCCTTTCAGAACCTGTTTTTGGGAAGTGGGTGGGCAGCACACTTCCTGTTTGGGTGCTTTAGTTTGGTTATTAAGAAATTTTTATGCTTTATTACCTGGTTTTTGTTTGTTTTTTGGGTTTCCTGACTTGAGTCTTCCTTTGGGAACCTAGACCATTAGTTGCCAGTTGGCTAGTAGAAATTTTACAATTTCCACATTCTGATAGGTCAGTGAGTTTTTAGCTCGTAAGAATCTGACGGTTTGGATTCAAAGTACTGCAGACAGAGTCTTCAACCGAGCTTGAGCCGAACGTTCTATGTCCTGCATAGAAATTTAACCCTATACTCTCCGGGGCAGTTCAAAGGCTGGAGCTAACTGCAATTGTCAGAATACAGCCAGACTCAAGGATGCCTTCTATCATATCCTTGTCCATTCCTTCCCCCTGAGATGGGGGTCTGTATACAACCACTGTGCGGATTGTGGTACCATTTCCAGTCTCTAAGGTGACCCACAGTGCCTCCTCTCCTCCCTGTTTACTCTTTTGTTCCATTGCTTTTATCCCTTTGCTTACATAGAGAGCTACTCCTCCCCCTCTTCTACCCTCCCTGTCTCTCCTGTAGGTTGTGTACCCTGGTATGTTAACATCCCAGTCATGGTTCACTGTGTACCATGTTTCTGTGATGCCTATCCAGACATCCCTCTTCCATCAAGGCCGCCAGTTCAGGGACCTTGTTACCCAGACTACGGACATTGGTACTCACTACCCTCCATTACTTGATGGCCTTACCCTTTTTGCCCCATCCCTGTCCTTATTACCTTTCTCCATTTACCCTTTCCCTTCTCCCTATCGACGTCTCTATCTTGGTGTTTACCTCACTTACTACCCTGTTTTTTTTTTTTTGGGGGGGGGGCTAGGATTTCCCTGCTCCTTTCCAGTGCCGCCCCTCTTGGCTAGTTTAAATGCCTGCCAAGGAAGTATTTAAACCTATCATCTAGGATCCTGGTTCCCCTCCTGGACAGATGCAGACCATCGTGCCAGTATAGGCCTGCATCACTCCAGGTGGACCCCCAGTACCCAGTGAAGCCAAACCCCTGAGTTCTATACCAGTTTTCAACCACTGATTGAATCCCATGCTGTGGAGCATCTGGACCTCACCCATGCCATAGACAGGCAGCACCTCCGAGAAGGTTACTGTGCGTGCTACTTGTCTAAGGCCCCTCCCCAACTCCACAAACTCTTCCTGCACTGCTCTGATTCCTTTCCCAGCTAGGTCATTTGTCCCTAGGTGGACAATGACATCCAGCTCCCTCCCCAGTGCAGCTACTTCAGCGATACCAGTTCACTCCTGTCCCACCCCAAGCCATGGCGCCAGGCAGGCCTTTGACCTCCCTCTCCCCTTTCTCCCCCAGTTCTACCCTCCTAACAGTGCAGTCACCCACCAGGAGTTGTTTCCTGTCCTGTTTCTCTTCTTATTCTTTCTACCTTCTCCAGAGTATCCACTCTATTACAGATCTTCATGTCATCCGCAAATAGACACACCTTCCTTTCCAGCCCTTCCGCAATGTCACTTATGAAGACATTAAAGAGGACTGGACCCAGCACCAAATGCTGGGGCAGCCTGCTCATCACCTCCCTCTCCATCAAACCCTGTTCACTACCATTCTTTGTGTCCTCTCGCTCAGCTAATTTCTAACCCAGTCCACCACCCTGTTCTCCGCTCTCAGGCTGGTCAACTATTTTTTTTTTTAACTGTTTTTTTTTTGGGTCACTGGTGAGCACTCCCTCAGAACCCCGGGATCTCCGCTACAGTGCCCCCTGGATTACCCTCCCCCACTGAGAAACCTTCAAGAGCCCTCCCCATTAGCCCTGTTGGATCTAGGTCTTGGTTGCAATAGCGACCCAGCTCCACCACGGGATGGGGGGCGTCATTGGACTCGCTGCGGAGGATTTTTACATTACTTGGTGTTTCAGGGGGTATGTCAAGTGGATGCCGCGACATAGCCACGCCATGCGTCTGACATGCCCTCCCTGGCCAGCATTAGCTAGTGTTTGATGCCAGTGTGTCCCGTGGTCACCCGGGAGCCCTGGACCAAAGACACTGTTTTCCCCCCCTCCTCAGGAGGTGGAGAGCGTGCCATAGTAGCTTAATCCACCTCCGCCATGGCAGGCCCTCGAGCATCCCGAGTCTGCTCCTGAACCTTGGTCATCTGCGTCGCAGTGGTAAATCTTTCCAGCACGCAGGCTGGTAAACTTCTTTATTAACCTTTTTATGTGGGATGGTGTAGAAGGCCTTACTAAAATCCAAGTATGCTACATTCCTCCCCCGATCTATCACCCTGGTTACCCAGTCGAAGAAATCTATCAGGTTTGTTTGGCGAGACTTGCCTACTGTGAACCAAGTTGCTTTGGATCCTGTTGCCCGCTGGATTCGAGGCACTCCACAGTCCTATCCTTGAGTCATGATTCCATCAATTTCCCTACCATGGAGGTTAGGCTGACTGGCCTGTAATTACTCGCCTCCTCTCTACTCCCACTCTTGTGAAGAGGGACACCATATGCCCTTCTACAATCTGCCAGGACCACTCCTGTCTGATGATTTATTGAATAGTTCTGCCCAAGTTGCTACTAGTTAATTTCTGAACTCTTTTAGTATTCTGGTGTGAACTTCATCCAGTCCCATTGCTTTGTCTATTCTCAGTTTTTGACTCTCCCCTTTGTGAAAAGACTTGTATCCACTCCTTGTCTTTGACTTCCTTTTCTCTCAATGGTGGTCCCTCCCCCTCCCCTTCTATCATACATTGAGTGACATAGTGGGAGACACTGCATGTGCTGACTTTATTCTCATTGCATAACAAATTGTCCCTTACAGCATGGAACAGAAGATTTGTAATACACCTATTTAATCTTCACAAAACCGATAAGCCATTTAAATTAGATTATAAAATGGGTAGGCTAAATGAAGCAATGTGATTGGCTAGTTACCCATGCATGAAATATGTTCCATGCATGGGTAAAAAAAGGGGCTGGCAGTAAAAAGGCCAATATCCATAAGCCATGGAACGTTGGCATTTTTACTGTCTGCCATCTTTGTATTTGACAAGCCTGAGGAAAACCGAGTTGAATTAGTCAGCCTACCCGTTTTATAAAACAACGATGTTTAGAGCAAACAAAGTAGATTTTAATATTAGCATGTGGAATGAGTAGATGGAAAGATTTTAACACAGTCACTTTGCCTGAATGTAAAAAGTGTTGTGCTGTTGACAAAGTGTCAAAATGAGCCCTGCTGTAGTAGTTTGCTTGGGATTACAGGACACCCGGCTCCGTTTAAAAAAAATCTTACTGCTTGTGCTGTGATCCTCGCCTGCTCCATTTAAAAATTTGCTTTCTTGTCCTGCCATCCTCGCCCGTCCCCAGACTAACTACAGTTCTCCACTCCATACTTCTGCTGCTATCGGTTGCAGCTTTATCCTCCATTCGCTGAAAAAAAGTTACTTGCCAGCTACTGCGTAAAAAAAAAAAAAAAAAGTGCTTGTCCTGCCATCCTCGCCCATCCCCAGACTAAATTCAATTCTCCCCACTTCATACTTCTGCTATCGGTTGCAGCTTAAATTAATCAGAAAAAAATCTTGCCCACTCCTCATCTCAGTATAACTACGGATCCCAATGGAGGACAAATGTACTAAAGCAATTACGAACACAAAGGCGGAAGGACTATTTTACTGTAAATACACTAACTTATGTCAGTGTATTCCTATCTAAATGTGTTTTTAACATAAAAATTGTTAAAAATAAAATAGCCCATTTATAAAGCGCAATAAGACTTTCAGGTGTGTGCATGTAACATATTTTACCGGCAGCTAAGCACTCGGCCAAGGCCTCGTGCCTTATTACGCCCCTGGCCGTGCGGTAAAATATGTTCCATGCACACCCTGTCATGTCTTATTGCTTACATAAATATTTTTGTTAAAAGAACTTGAATCAGATGGATCATACTGTTGTTTACTGTGCCATAGTAACAGCACCGTCAGAAGTTTTCCATTTAGCTCTAATCTCTCTCCAGTAATACCCGAACCAGAACAGCTAAACTCAGTAAAAACTGCGCGCAAAAAGCAGAAAGTTACAAGCTCAGTTTCAAAATCTGTTAGAAAGATCTTTTAGGCCTTTCAGTTATCTGGCAAGTGAAAAATGCAGCTTCAGTAACGTCCTGGAGTTACCTGCTGCACTGAGCTTCAGAGCACAAGCTTTTATCTCTCCTAGTAGCATCTGACGTCATTGCCCAGATCTGGCCAATAAAATTACCCTACGGTTCATGGTGCCAAATTTAATAGAATAATATCAATCATTCAGAATAATAAAAATCAAGGACCAGGGATTGATTTGCCAGGAAAAACTCTGCAAAAGTTGTAGTAAATCTCTGGTTACTGTTAGCAGTATGTGAACACAAAAAAGGAACTAAACAACTGTGTACAGTTACATCTTCCGATTGGTGCTTGCAATCTCTGGTGTATGGCAGTTTCTAGATTAGATCTTGGGGATGGGGTACAGCACTATGGTAACAGGTGTGTCCCACTACATCACTTAGCCTCTCACAGCATCATCTCCCAATCGCAAATACAGTAGTCACAGTACTGATCTCACACAGTAAAAATCTGATGTTGTAATTCAATTCCAACAGCAAAAAAAAAAAATCATTTTGGAAACAGCCTCCTTTTCTCCTCTTCTTTCTGTTTGCTCCAGAATCAGGGGGTGTTGGCTTATAAAAGAACCATAGACGATAACGGCAGGAAAAGACACGGTCCATGTAGTCTGCCAATGTTATCCTATCATACCCTGGGACCTGTTGTCCACGTGGAGTCTTCACTTACCACAACAAGCAGAAAGCCGACACTCGGTGTCTACGGTAGAGCCAACTACAACCAAAACAGTCTGAAAAAAGTGTCTCATCCACCTCACCACCTTGCTAAATCAGACTAGCACTCAAGCACTGAAATACAGTGCTTCTCTTCATTGCAAAAAAAGTGCCCACAAGCATTGTATACTTCCAAGCAGCAAGCACACCACAAAAAGCAGGCAATTGTTTCACGCATTTTTCAAACACTAGAAAACTATGTTTGATAAACCATATTTAATAAAGTGCTGTTTTATTTATGAGGACTTGTCCTAGAACATTACTTTTTAGGTGCACTTCTTGTGTAAAGAGGCAGGATTCCAGCATGAAACAGCTGGGGATGTAAACACTGTGTAAACAAACTTAGTTTTCCCCACGGCTGAAGCACTCCCTGCTATGACGCATCTCAGCACTGATGCGGTGCATTGTGGGTCTGACTGCCAGTGTGGAAAGACAGGGAACTCTTAAAAATGACAGAACACCAAAAACAGAGGTATTTCACTAAAAATGAATCACAGCGATGCAATTTTTATGTTTACTTGCATGCACAGCGCACAAGAAACATATTGAGGTTAGAGGGCATTGCAGAGATGTGGCAGTGTTGTGGCTAATGCAGGAAACGCTTTAATGGGCATGTCCCTCAGTCGACAATTAGCAGGGGAGCTGCAGATGACGGCAGTTTCAGAGCAAGCACCAGACTTGAAAGAAATCTGCCACTCCAATCACGGACAGTTTCATCATTGCAGCGGCAGATCCTCCCGGCAACCAGGGACATTCTAGCCATGCACATTACAGTGCACAGTAATGCACATGGCTGGAGTTATGAACAACTCGTTTGCACAGTATGCCTTTCCCAGTGAGGATATCTTTTGCCGACAGCGGGATGCCCAGTCCCCATGTCAGCATGCCCCCCACACTATTGTGGCACACTGGGAGCCCACTCCAGTGTGCCAAAGTAATCCTTTATATTTTCTGACACCAGGATGTCCACTTCGTGTCAGATGTGCCCCCTTTTTTTCAGCCAAGCTCGGGGTACCCAATCCCTTTGTTGGCATTGATTCCCCCACACTAGTCTGGCACACTGAGAGCCCACCCCAGTGTGCCGAAATGTATTTTCATACTATTTCACCTGTAAAATAGAAAACTGTTCTCTGAGGTGTTTTTGTTTGTTTGTTTGTTTAAACCTAAAAGAAAAAGCGGTCCCTCGTTGTCTTCGCCGCCCTCCCCATCGTCCCTCCTCTGAGAACTCCACCTGCCTGCACCCCACCACGATACTTCCCTCCAGAGGTCCGGCGCTGTGATCTTCTGTGGACTGGGAACACGTCTGCACTCTTCAAAAGTCGATTGCAAACTGAAGAAAATCACTGTAAGCCCTAAAATGGCAATCAATGGGGGGTTCAACTTAAGTTGCTATCTCAGCCATTTTGGAGAGTTTTGGTCCCAAATTTTCAACATGGGGTTCTTGGGACCCCACCTCATAAACACTGGCACTGTCATTTTATCTCTCGGTCCCAAAACGTGATTTTGTGGTTGCTGCACGGAATCACCTTTCGAGACCGATTAATGAAAGGACAGCACCACTGTTCATGAGGTGGAGTCCCAAAAAGCCCATGCTGCAAGCTGGGTGAAAAAATGCCAAAAAATGACTGCGTTTCAAGCGTGCGTTGCGCAGTTTGTACGCACACTCGTAACTCCATCAATTTTTAATATTTTCACTCCAGATTTTCAACATTGCCATTTCTTCACACCTCCTCATGAACAGTACAGCTGCCATTTTTCACATCCTGCCTGAAACGTGTTTTTACACCCGTGGCATTGAATGGCACACTTGCTATGTGAAGTCACCTTTTGGGATTGAGTAATGAAATGATACTGCCACTGTTCATGAGGTGGGGTCCCAAAAAGCCCATGTTGAAAATTTGGAGTGAAAATACCAACAAACACCTGGGGTGTTAGGGTTTCCAGCTGTAACACCCCACCCTGTACAGACTGACAGGCGTTGGGGGTGTGGCTTGGGGTCATCGGCTGTAATGCTCACGCCATCCCACCCTGCAGCCACTGACCAGCATCGAGGTGTGCCTTGGGAGTCTTCAGCCCTAACGTTCACCCTATTCTTTTATACTGCACCCATCTCGGCTTATTTCCTTATGGAATGGGGTGAGCGTAAGGGCCGAAGACTCCAAGGCACACCATAACACCTATTAGTGTCTACAGGGTGAGGTGAGGTGGAATGGCATGAGCGTTATGGCCAACAACCCAAAGACACCCCAACGCCTGTCAGTCTCTTCAGGTTGGGATGGGGGTTGGCATTAGTTCAGTACTTCACTGCCATTCCTATTATGCATCTCTCTAACTCCTGCAGTGCCAATGCCAGTACTAGCAAGCAAACATTCGGCATTGACGAATGCTTGTTTAATTAAATCTCTAGTTAGGGCATATACTAAATACTGAGGTACATGAGAACCATTTTTAGATATTTGACCAATACACTTTAAGTTGTCAAAAGCTGGTCTCAGAGTGTGAATGTTGAAGAGTTTTATCACCTTTGTATTGCCTTCAAGATCAGTATCGAAAAATTGTTTCTTTGATGGACCTAGATTTTCAATTAAAGACCTTACAGCCCTTTATTCTCATGACCATTGGTAGCAGAGTGGAGAAATTGAGATTTTTCCTTTACAAAATGTTTTGAAAGAAAAAACAGCATGTGGCTAGATGTCCAGCATTATGTTGGAAAGAGACACAAAATTAAACTGATGTACAGACAGCAGCAGTCCTTTTGCTTTGTCACTGTCAGGTGAACTGGAAGACAACGCAACAAAACCCACCCAAAATAGGGACCAAAACAAAAAAGGAAACCCAAAACACTTCTGAACATAGGAGACTCCATGATTTGGGGAATTGATACCTACCTCCAGTGGGGGGATAATGGTCAGATGTCTACCAGGTACATCAGCGTGGAGAGACACTGACCGCATTGCTAAAACCGTGCAGGAAGCAGGAGAAAACGTCAACATCTTGGTACACATAGGGACTAACAATCTTGCCAGCTGGTCAGTTGCGGAGACCAAGGAACACCTAACCAGGCTGGGAGACAAACTGTCATCCATTTCATCTGGCATCTCCTTCTCTAAGATCCTGCTGGACTGGGAGAGGGGGACAGATGGATGGAATGTCAGAGAAGAGGAGAATGGGGAGTTAACATGTGGCTCAAGGACTGGTGCCAGGAAAAAGGACACAAATTTGTAGGTAACTGGCAGCAGTTTTGGGAGTGAAAGTTCTTTAAATTCGATGGACTGCATCTGACTAAGGAGGGAGTCAGTCCATTGTGGCAGAAGTTTGACGTCTTTGCAGAATATTTAAACTAGCAAATGGGGAGAGAGGTGCAGCACCTGATACATCGAACGGGGAGAACACCACTCCCGCTAGTAATCAAACAGGAGTTCAGCATGTTTGCAGTTCATTTGCATCACTAGGTAAGGAAAAGGTCTGGCTCCCCATACAATGCGCAGGGAAGCGCGGACCTTGCCCAGCAACCTACACACCGAAATCTGGCCAATGGCAAATCGTGTGCACAAATGCCCGCAGTCTGGGAAACAAGATCCCAGACCTGCAGGCAACAATGACAGAGGCTAAACTGGACATAATAGCCATTAGTGAGACATGGTTCACCAGTAATCACACTTGGGAGACTTCAGTACTCTGCTTTGTACTGTTCAGAAGAGACTGAGGTGCGGGGGGGGGGTGACCCTTTATGTCAATGAAAATATCAAAGCTACAGAAATTCAGAATACACATAAGGAGCCAGAAGAACTGTGGGTCACCCTGGAAACAGGAAATGGGACTGCCACAGACACATTACTGTCAGAAGAGACACAAAACATGACCACTAAAGGGGAGGTTCTGATAATGGGAGATTTCAACGTGCCAGATACAGACTGGTCAATACCAGCAGTAACATCTGCCAGAATTAGACACATAGTGGATCCCCTGCAGGGGGAGGTCCTCAAACAATGTGTGCAACAACCCACAAGATACAGGGCTATCCTAGATCTAGTACTGACTAATGGGGCAAAGATCACGGATCTCCCGGTAGAAGGTCACCTGGGGGCCAGTGACCATCACATGGTATGGTTCAATTTGGCCACTAGAACTAAATCATCCCATTCTAAGGCAAAAATATGGGACTTCGGAGGAGCTGACTTTGATAAGATGGCCAAAAGAGTTAAGCTAGCCCTGGCAAGAAGAAATACAGGTGATCGGGTACAGGCAATGTGGGCATGCATTAAGGATGCAGTACTTGAAGCAACATCCCACTGTGTTAGAGAGAAAAGCAAGAGTAAAAGAAGGAGGAAACCACTTTGGTTCTCAAAAACAGTAGCAGAACAGGTCAGAGCCAAAAGGCTGGCCTTCAGGAAATATAAGGGAACGCAGCGGGATGAAGATAGGGAAGCATGCCAAACTTCCCTAAGGGAAGCAGGGAATGCAGTAAGGCTGGCAAAGGCCCAAACCGAGGAAACACTAGCACGAACAGTAAAAGAAGGCGACAAGACTTTCTATAGATACATTAGTGAAGGGAGAAAGTCCAGAGGGGGTATTGCTAAGATCAAAGGGGATAAGGGGGAGTGTGTGGAGGAGGAACAAGGAAAAGCATATATCCTAAATAGATATTTCTGCTCAGTATTTACTGAGAAGAAGGTAGGGCAGGGCCCACAGCTCAGACCCCATGGACACAGGGGGAAGGGAGGTGTGCACTAGTCCCGTCACAAAAGAAAGGGTCCTACAAGAGCTTGCTAAAATCAGGGTGGACAAGGCAATGGGACCTGATGGCATGCATCCCAGGGTACTAAAGGAGCTAAGGGTGGAACTAGCAGAGCCATTATCAGAACTGTTTAGTGAGTCTTTGAGAACAGGAGAGGTCCCAGAAGACTGAAGAAGGGCTCGTGTGATCCCACTTCACAGGAGTGGTAACAGGGAGGAGGCAGGGAACTACAGACCAGTTAGTCTCACCTCAATAGTGGGCAAGATTATGGAGGCACTCCTTAAGGAAAGGATAGTGCAACACCTGGAATCCATAGGAGCACAGGATCCAAGACAGCATGAGTTTACAACAGGAAGGTCCTGTCAGACTAATCTCATAGATTTCTTTGACTGCGTAACCAGAGTGGTGGACCAAGAGAGTGTAGTTGATGTCACCTACCTTGACTTCAGCAAAGCTTTTGATACTGCTACACATGGAAGATTGATTAATAAGCTGGGTAGGCTCGGGGTGGGTCAGAAGTTGGTCAGCTGGGTGGCAAACTGTTTGGCGGGCAGAAAACAGAGAGTGGTGGTAAACGGTATACAGTCAGAAGAGATGCAAGTCACAAGTGGAGTACCTCAGGGATCAGTCCTGGTGCCAGTCCTCTTCATTATCTTCATCAGTGACAGTATAGATGGACTGGAGGGTAAGGCTTGTCTGTTTGCAGATGACACCAAGATCTGCAACAGAGTAGGTGATCCAGATGGGGTGAGCAGAATGAGAAGAGATCTGGATAAATTGGCAAAATGGTTGGAAGAGTGGCAGCTGGGGTTTAAGCAAAGAAGTGCAAGATCATGCACAAAGGGAAGAGAAATCCTGATTGGGAGGGGAGTTGCTGGCAGTCACAAGGGAAGAAAGAGACTTTGGCATCATCATCATCACAGATTACCTGAAATCATCCAAGCAGATCACTAAAGCAGTAGGTAAGGCTAGAGGGATGTTGGGGTATATTAGTAGGGGTATCGCAAGTCGTAAGAGGGAGGTAATAATTCCTCTTTATAAAACACTGGTTAGGCCCCATCTGGAGTACTGCGTGCAGTACTGGAGGCCACACCTGCACAAGGACATTAACAAAATGGAGAAAGTCCAGAGAAGGGCAACTAAAATGGTAGGGACTGCACTGAGAAAACATATGAGGATAGATTAACGGAGCTCAATATCTATACCCTAGAGCAAAGGAGGGAGAGAGGTGATATGATTTAAACATTCAAACATCTTAAGGGCATTAACAAGGTGAAAGAGTCTAACGTATTTCAATATAAGAAAAATAGCAGGACAAAAGTACACAGCATGAGAGTAGAGGGAGACCGATTAAGGGGTAATGTGAGGAAGTTCTTTTTCACAGAAAGGGTGATGGATGCATGGGACGGCCTACCTCAGGAAGTGGTGGATATGAATACAGTGCAAGGCTTCAAACAGGCATGGGATAGGCATAAGGGAGCAATACAGATGAGTATGAATAGATAGGTCATTGACAGAGTACAGGCCTATTGCACATTCATAAGGTAGAAAAAATGGGCAGACTGGATGGGCCTTGTGGTCCTTATCTGCCGTCAACTTCTATGTTTCTATATGTTCTAGTACATCTCTTAATGGTTTAAGAGTCCTGTACACAACAAACACTGCACCATAAATGTAGAGCCACTGAACTGCATGAGGCTGACAGTCTTTCAGAACTGGTTCTACCAGTTGTTTCTGTAGTTCATGCAGTTTGTTGCTTCTGATGGCAGAATTACTTAAGAAAATGAACCTCAAGTCTTGCTGATATTTTTTCACTTTTTCCACGGACTGAGCGGGTTATAATCCGTTCTTAGTTTTTATACTACACTTTGACGACAACTGGTCATAACTGATGCTCCATCAGTACAGAAAGCAGCAGTTTTCTTACCAGTAATGCCCAAGGCATTCAGAAGTTGTCAAAGTGCCCCATAAATAGTGTCAGCCTTTCAGTCAATAACTTCTGCGTTGCAATAAAAGCGAGTAATAGGTATATTGTTGCCCAAGTATCGTATGTAATCTATGAGTCTCTTGCTATTGCTGATGTCTGTGAACTTAGCCAGTATCAAGCTTACCAGTGGGCTGTCCCTGAAAGCAGCGTCCAGCTTCTCCACCATGGTTTGTGCAATGGCCTCATGCATTTCAGACAGTTCAGCCGCATTCATATACAGTAGTGCCATAAGCCCTGTCTGCTTTGATGTCTTTCATGAATGGACACTCCATTTCCTTCAGAAACTGAACACATTTAACAAACATTGTGTTAGGCAGTTTGTTTTCAGCAACAAAATGTGCGTTTCTCAAAAGCCCTCTAAGTTGCTCATCACTCTGTTTAGTAGCCTTATCTATTTTCTTTGCCACTGCCTGATGATTTGATTCCATGTTCATTTTTTTTTTTTAATCTTTTAGTATGAGCACTGCTATTAGCATGTCTTATTGAAGGATAAGTTCAAGGCAGCAAGCTATATACAGTGCCTTCAGAAAGTATTCACCCCCCTTGGATTTTGTCACATTTTGTTGTGTTACTACCAGAATTTTTAATGCATTGAAATGATTTTTTTCCCCCTTGATTCACACAGCATACTCAACAATTTAAAGGGGCAATTTTTTTTTTATTGTGTAACAAAAATTTATGAAACATTAAAAACTGAAATATCTTGTTTACTTAAATATTCACCCCACTGAGTCAATACTTTGTAGAAGCGCGTTTGGCAGCAATTACAGCTTTGAGTCTTCTTAGGTATGTCTGTATCAGCTTTGCACATCTGGATTTGGGGATATTCGCCCATTCTTCCTTGCAGATTTGCTCAAGCTCTGTCAAGTTGGATGGGGAGCGTCGGTGAACCGCAATCTTTAAGTCTTTCCACAGATTCTCAATGGGATTCAAGTCGGGGCTTTGGCTGGGCCACTCAAGGACATTCACCTTCTTGTTCTGAAGCCACTCCAGTGTTGCTTTGGCTGTATGCTTGGGGTCGTTGTCCTGTTGGAACGTAAATCTTCGCCCCAGTCCAAGGTCTATTGCAGACTGATGCAGGTTCTCCTCAAGGATATGCCTGTATCTGGCTCCATTCATTGTTCCCTCTATCCTGACAAGTGCCCCAGTCCCTGCCGCTGAAAAGCATCCCCATAACATGATGCTGCCACCACCATGCTTCATAGTAGGGATGGTGTTACATGGGTGATGAGCTGTGTTTGGTTTGCGCCAGGCATAGCGCTTTGCATTCAGGCCAAAGAGTTCAGTTTTTGTTTCATCAGACCAGAGAATCTTTTGCCACATGGTCTGAGTGTCTGCCACATGCCTTCTTGCAAACTCCAGGCATGCTATTATGTGGCCTTTTATCAGGAGTGGCTTCCGTCTAGCCACTCTCCCATAGGGGCTACATCTGTGAAGTGCTGCAGAGATTGTTGTCCTCTGGACAGGTTCTCCCATCTCAGCCATGGAACTCTGTAGTTCTGTCAGGGTGGTCATTGGGTTCTTGGTCACTTCCCTGACCAAGGTCCTTCTTGCCCGGTTGCTCAGTTTGGGAGGATGGCCTGCTCTAGGAAGAGTCTGGGTGGTTCTGTAATCTTTCCATTTTCTAATGATGGACTTGACTGTGCTCCTGGGAACTTTCAACACCCTAGAAATGTTTTTATACCCTTCCCCAGATCTATGCCTCCTCACAATTCTATCACGGAGTCCTACGGACAGCTCGTTGGTCTTCATGGTAGACTTTCTGCTCTGACATGCACTGTCAGCAGTGGGACCTTATATAGACAAGTGTATTTCCTCTGAAATCGTGTCAAACATTTGAACTGACCACAGGTGGACTCCATTCAAGTTTAAGAGTGCTCTCACAAGGAATTGGATGCACCTCAGCTCAATTTGGAGTGTCATAGTAAAGGGGGTGAATACTTAACAAATCAAGACATTTCAGGTTTTTATTTTAAATTACATGTACAAAAAATTCCAGAAGTTTCATTCCACTTTGACATTTTAGAGTAATTTGTGTAGATACGTGACAAAAAAATCCCATATAAATGTATTTTAATTTGAGTTTGCAACATCACAAAATGTGACAAAATCCAAGAGTGGTGAATACTTTCTGAAGGCACTGTACAAAGACAGTAGTTATCAATGCAGAGTGAGGGAGCTCACTCACTAACTGGTGCAGCTGCACCGAGTTGCTAACACAGCCCTCGGGGATCTTTTGAATTGGTCAGTCCTGAGGAGGTTCAGCATGGGTTCAGGTAGTTCATTTAACCAAGCAGCAGCTCTAACAGCAAAACAGCGTTTACCCAGCATGAGTTCTGCAGAGAGGTAGTTAAAGGGCATTCCTGGCCATACTCCTTGTTGATATGTAATATGGCAGAGACAGTTTTTTAGAATAGTGTGTTTTAGGCCTAGTAGTGCTTTCTTGGCTAGTATACATGTTTGTTGCTTAATTCTACTAGTTAAAGATAGCCAGTTTGTTTTGTGCATATAGAGTAGTTATGGGTGTGCTTGTCTGCCCCTAACACAAAGTGACAAGCTTTATTGCAGGTCACCTTAATCTCACTTAGTACCGAATCACAGAACAGGATGGAACTCGACACTGCCAATCACCTGGTGTCATCTGTAAGGTTGCACCAATTTCTGAAAAGGGCACCCATCCTGTTTATAGACAACACCAGGTTATCATGAGGTGGGGCAAAGGATAAAGTGTCATCCAGCACCACCCCAGTATATTTAAACATTTCCACCTGTTCTAGCTTTTGACTTTTATTATTGAGGATGTGATGGGGTGGGGGCTCACTCTTCATCCATGGGCTAGTGAAAAGCTTTTTTTTTGTTTTTGTTTTAATATTTTATTTATTGATATCTTGGAATTAATACCTTTGAGCAAACAACTCATTTACTAAGGTTCCACGTCATTGAAAAATAAAATACGCATACAGTACAAAACTAAGATGGTTTGAACAAACATTTACATACAAACAGAAAGATACAATCATACTCCAGAGAACTATTTACAGTCAGTACAGCTACAGAGAACCTGAATCACAGAAGGAAACTGGAGGAGAGAGGAGAAAAAAGAGGGGGGAGACCCAGAGAATTACAGAAAGAAGTAGTATCATAAGGGAGCAGCAGGTAAAGGGATATTTAGACCTAAATGCAGAGGAAGAGGAGTTAGGGGGAAATGTAGAGGAGCAACCTGAGGGGTCTTATCTGTGCAAACTGAGCAATGTGTGGCAGACACTATAGTACAGAATGGAGTGAGGTCACTAGTGGACAAATATACAGAGGAGGAGGAGGAGTAGGATGAATGTAGAGGAATGAAAATGGAAAAGGGGAACTTAAGCAGGCACCGGGGGAGCAGGGTAGCTTGTGGTAAATGTTAAGTAAACCACTGCTAGGGTCAGCTGAACCAGTAGGGGAGTGGGGCGCAGGGGGGCGAGATGAGAGTAACAGCAGGGTACGATTGGGGTGAGGGGTAGGGTATAAGTGCTGCAGATGAGTAGATGTCCCAAAAGGAAGAAGTGTTTGCATTAGGGTTATCGTAGCCACACATACTGGTGGCGACTAGGTAAGCACGAAGTTTAGACTTCTAAGGGCTGAGTTTGGGTTCCGATAGAAGGTCATCGTTGAAAGAGTTGAGCCATTTTGGGGCTCTGTAAACAAAAGACCGTTGCCCTTGCGGTGCTCAGTGAAAAGGGACTTGAAGTAGCTTTCCACTAGTACCCTTAGTTTACCTGTGACTGGTAGAAGAACAGAGGAGTCCCTGTGCGCCAGGAGGTGAAAGGCCTATGGTGGGCTTATTAGCAAGCAGGCAAACCTGATATTTGACCCCGTTTTGCAGGTTGAGCCATCCAGATCGAGTGTAGAGCTCACAGGTATGAATTAACTGGTGAACGCCTAATATAAGCGTACAGGCTTTGTGGAACCAGGCTACTGAGTCCCTGGATAGGCTGAAACCAAGAAGCTTACCGAGCAGGAGCTTGTGGTCGACCAGGTCAGACGCCTTTGTTAGATCGATATGTATGGCTCCAGCCATGCTTCCATTATCAAGGGCCTCATGCAAGTAGTTTGGGTTAGTAGTACAGGGCTCGAAATATAGCCTTTCCGGATTTCCTTGGAAAGGCATTTCTACCCGTGGAAATGTATTTTTACAGCCAGCATTTCCATTTGGAAATGCATGCTGCAGTGTGCTGGCTTGGCCACTTGGCTGTAGTGGCAGTAGAGAGCCCCAGTAGTGCGAGCGTGCGCCATGCCCAAGATAGAGGAGGAGTCTTGACAGCCGGCACTCAAGTGCATGATGTGCTGGAGGAAGTGCTGAGGGAGGAGGGAGTCTGTGTGCGAGCACATCATGCGCTGAGGCAAGTGGGTGGGTGGGCGGGAAGAAGACAGCCTGCTTGTGGGAATTGTTACGCTTAACTGTGAAGCAGAGCACGGGAAGGTGGCAATCATCGTGGGCTGAAGAGGAGGCTGGTGAGAAAAAATAAAACAAGTCGCACTGGAGGTATGCAGGACCACAGTACAAGTGGATAACACAACGATGTGACACCACAATGTAGTTCTAAATGTCCAGTGTGTAGTTCTAGCCATTAAACAAGAGTTATTTGTTTTTTCTCTCTCTACCCACCCTGTGACTTTTTATACAGCAGTCTATATGGATTTTGATTTTCAAGTCTGCATAACTGTTCTGCCTCAAGTGCTTGGAGTCTAACTCAAGTGCATTTCTGCTGGAACTTCTTATATTGTTGTCCCTATGTATTTAGGTGGAACATTTGTAAATGAGCACTGGTGCTCAAAAGGGGGGGGGCTGTGACACAATTTACTTAAAAAAAAAACAAAAAAAAACCTAAAGGCTCTGCAGAGAACAGACATGCCTTAACAAACAGGGGGCAAACGTCCTGTCTGAAGGCAGTAAACGTGGCAGAGTGAGAGGAGAAAAGTCCTGCGGCATAAGTGGGGATAAAAAAAAAAAAAAAAAGCTCTGCAGAAAGGGGAAAACATTATAAGGAAGGGGCAAAACATCCTCTTCAGATCAAAGGGCAGAGTGTGAGGGCGAAGCTAGTGCTGCCTGAACAATAAAAAAGAGGGGGGCAAAACATGTGTGAACATTCAGGCTTAAACTAATTAAGGGCAGAATGTGAGGATGGGAAGTCCGTGGCACAATCCTGCAGAACACAAAACACACACACACAAGGCTCACAGAAAGGGGACACATCCTGCCTGTAGAGAAAAACAGTTTAGAGGAAGGGGGCATGACTCCTGCAGATCAGTCGGGTCTTGGAACAAAGGGCAGAGTGTTTGAGTCAAAAGTCCTAGGGCATAGCTGGGGAGGGGGAAAAAAACAAAAGTCTCTAAGAAAGGGGGAAAAAGTCCTAACTGAACAAAGGGCCAAAACATCTTGCCTGAACAGTGGGCCTTTCTGGGGGAAAACCAAAAACTGTGCAGACTAAGTAATTCGAAGACTACAGCAAGGGTGGAAATGTCCGTCACCTGTCAAGGCTGTACTTCAAAAAGAGCACTGCAGTCCACTAATTCACAGGATTGTGAAGGGAGAATTAAACCGTGTGTGCTGTGATTTGACTAAATAATAGACACTCTCACGACTGAATTAACTAAAAATCTTTATTGACAAATCCGATTTTTCTCATCAGTAAGCATCGCCATGTCTCTTCTTAGATTTGGGTTTACAACTCAACCTATCAAGCAGTTCCTCTGATGGCGACAGTGAAGGGGAGGATTAACTTGTGTTCCTGCACTGCTCTACTGTGTTTTCTAAAATAAGTATTATTTTCTATGTGGAAATGTACCATGTGCCCTGGAAATGTAATCTGCACCTCCTACATTTCCAGAGGACATGTATCCTCGAGCCCATTATTTCTAGCCCTGTAGTGCTGTGGAGTTTCCTAAATTCATGCTGCTGGGCACATTGTAATTTGTACTTTTCAAGGTAAGCGACTAGCTGATCTGACACAGTTCATTCCAGGGGCCTTAGACAATAGGGAGAGAATTTGAGATAGGTCTGTACTTGGCCAGGATGACGTGGTCACCATGTTTAAAGACCAGTGTGACCAGTGCGGATTTCCATTTCCCAGGGAGTTGTGAGTACCCCAGCAAAAAATTACAAATTTTGGAGATGGAGAAGGAGAGTTACTCCGGAGGCAGTACTAGTAGCTGGATGTCGAGAGAGTTCCACCTACCCTGTTTTTTAACCAAGAACTTTCCTGATATATTTGAGGGTGTCTTTAACTGTGACGGATCTGAAGTAGAATGTAGGGTGCCCAAGGTCGGGGTCCTCCAAGAATCATCAGAGGCGGGCTTGTCCGATATATCGAGGATGGCCTTGTATATTGTGCCTGGTATCCGGTATATTGGGAATTGAACCTTGTGGCTATCTCTTAGGGTTGTAGGACCTCTTTCCTATCAACCCTGAGCATTCCTGGGGGTGTTGTTTTCCCCTTTGCCAAGAAGCTTTGAAACATTCTCCCAAAATCTTTTCAGTTTCTCCAGTTGAGAGTTTGTTGAGCTTTGCAGTACTCAGATTTGGCCAGCCTAATCCCTCTGGCGCATTTGTTTCTTGCTTTTTATTGTTGGAGGTGAGCCAGAGACCCAGTCTCCCTAGCCACAGACCACAGCCAGTCCCTGTCTTTCATGAGAGCAAGAAGCTCAGGGGAGATCCAGGCAGATGGTGCACTCCTGACCTTTCCTTTTTGAGGGGTACAAATTTATCAGATTTTGGTAAATGCTGTAATAAAGAATTCAAGGACCGTGTAAGTGTCGGGTATGACAACGAGGAAACACCAGTCAGTTAGAGCCACTTGGATCTTTAAATCAGGCAGCTTATTCTTGTTAAGGACCTGGGGAGGGGCTTGATGTGTTTAATTGCCCATGCACATACTCTAGCACTAGTGAATGGTTACTAAGGGTGTCTGGCAGCACCTTCGATAATTTACCTTGTCAGGATGAGTTACCAGAATCTGGTCGATAAGGGTCATTGCGCTTGTTCTGTAGGTTGATGTGTTCTGTGACCATTTGGATAGGAAAAGGTTGGCCATCCTGACTCTATAGCCAGAACTGGACTTTGCAACCCAGGTAATATTAAAATCACAAGTGACTATGCATGCCCAGTTTTGGTTGATTTGTTTGAAGTACCCAGTGGAGCAATCTAAGCCAGATTGTTGCTCACCAGGGGGGATATAGACTGCCAGGAGGCAGAGAGATTTGTGACCTTGCCCCAGTAATATTTGAATAGGCAGGCATTCACAATCCTTGTCAAGATTTTTAAATTCTAGTTAGGAGCTTTGTTGGTCGGACCTAAGATAGGTGAGGCAGCCCCTACCTTGATTCCCTACTCTGTTCTCTCTGAAGATGGTAAACCCTTGTAGGGGTTGACTCTAGAGGTGGTCCGAGGCCACCAGAAACAAGTTCAGGCCACAGTTAAAGGGACAGTGTCAACCTGTTTTTCATCATATTATTTCTAGTTAAAAATCTAAATTTTATGATTGCTTACCTTCTCTAAAATTCATTGATGTTGCTGTTTGTTTTGTCTGTCTTCTTGTTTAGTAGAACTGAAATGTATGCTAATGTATATTTATAAGCAACCTTGTTTTGTTTACAGTCCTGGATCTGTTCTTGAATACTTCCTGAACATTAGAAACACACACAGACAGTGCAGTCACTCATGAGGCAGTAGCCTCTTAAACTCCCACTGCATCATGAGGGCGTAGACTGTGTTGTGGGTGTTCCCAAGTCCAGGAAAGATGCAGTTGGAGCTGATCAAGGAATGTAAACAAACCTGTGTTTGTGTGGTAACACCAGTATGGTGGGTAGTCTGGTTTTCACTTTTTTAAAGAAAAAATGAGAATCAAACTACCAGCTACATCAGCAATCTTTACAGAATGCTGGCAATCATAAAATGTTTTTTTTAAACTAGGGACACTTTGAGACTTAAGAGGTTGACAGTGTCCCTTTAAGTTAGGTTAAGTAAGCAATAAGACACGACGGAGTGTATGTTGAACATACATTACCGCACGGCTGGGGTGTAGTAATTCACGAGGCCACCGGCCAAGTGATTTCAGCCACAGTCTTATTGCACTTATAAAATGGAGAACTTTTATTAGAATAAAAAAAAATCAGAAAATATCGCATTTACATTAAAATATAGCTTTATTTGAACAGTGTCCCTACACAAGGAAAAATAGTGCCTTTTAATTGGCACAGTAAACTGCTTCAGATCGTCTAAAATGACACAGTACGGTTTCTCTCGCTCCACCGTCACTTGGAGCAGTACTATGATTTCCAGCCCCGTGAAAGAACAGGTGTAATTATTTAGCGATCGAAATACAGATCTCATTATTTATAGTGTCACGAAGTGGTGTTTGTGTATACGAGAAGCCATGCTCCACTTTGTCCGAAAGGGAGTACAGATCTGTGTGCACGTGAAACAAAACATCAAATTTTGCTGTTTCAAGCAAGCCTCCTTCTGTTCGTCTTTGTGTGTTGTTGGTTGCACTGAACATAAGGCAGAGGGCAGCCCCCCCCCAGCACTGACAGTTTGTCAGCTAGCATCCCACACTGAGTCGCGGTGTTGGTCGCTCTGAATGCCACCTAATTGCGGTGTCTGTCGTTCTGAATACTCTCAGTCCCAGGGCGAGTGAAAGGAAGCGGTCGGCTTTGTAACTTCACTTGGAGAAAAGCGGGAGCACTATGAGGCCGATGACGAAGGTGTGGAGAACTAGTGCTGTTGTCTGCTTCATTATTTGCTTGTATGGATCTCGCTAAGCATGAAAACAAGATGGCTAACTGAAAATTTATGAACATTCCATTTTTATTTGTTAACATTCTATTTAGGGGCATTGATTTGTTTGCCTGTACTTTTTTTTTCTATGTGTAATACATATATGGCACTGCTTTTCTAGCCAATCACTAGCCTTATTTTGCTATGCCTATTTTATAAATTAAGTTAAGGACCTAATATCTATTCACTGGAGGAAAGAAGGGAGAGGGAAGATATGATCGAGACTTTCAAGTACCTTAAGGGAATAACGGCACAGATGGAAAGCATATTTCAGAGAGAACTCTGCACAAGAACAAGGGGGCATGATATGAAGCTGAAGGGTGGAAGGCACGGGGTTAATGTAAGGAAGTACTTTTTCACTAAAAGGGTGGTGGAGCTGTGGAACAGCCTTCCAGCAGAAGTGGTGGGTGCAAAAACAATACGGGGGGTTTAAGAGTGCATGTGATAGACATAAGGGTACCCTAGAGATGTGCAGAGCAGAAGAGCTGCAGATCAAATAGGATTTGGGGCTGCAGCAGTGAGTAGGGATATGGACAGACTAGGTGGGCCATATGGTCCTTATCTGCTAACAGATTCTATGTTTCTGTGTTAGAAATACAGTACACTGTTTGCTGACCTGATTGGCCAATGCCATTTTATAGGCATTGTGTCTTTAAGACCTGGTTGATGCTCTTCCACATAGCTGTTTGAGCATCAGCCAGGCAGGTGCACCTGCATATACTTGTGCACAACGTGCTGACATATTATTATGTGCAGGGCAGGAGTCGGAACGGATGACGAGGGACATGAGATGCAAGTGGGAGTCCAGCAGTGTGTTACATGTTAACCACTTGATGATTTCAGGGCTCCCACTTGCATCACTTGACAGTGTGTCCTCCATTGCTAGGGACGTTCGGCATGAATGGGGTCCAGTCAGGTGACAGACGGATCGGGACCTCCAATGAGAGCTACCCTGGTTTACGGAAAGTACTGTCCCTGCCACCAGAATCTTTCTCGGTGCTGACAGGAGTGTTTGTCATTGTGCCCTGGCTAGTTGTCTCACGTGTCTCTGGATCAAATTTATTAAACAAAGAAACAAAAAAAAAAGGTTGCTTTAATAGTTTGTTTGCTCACTGGTGCTTATGCTTTTCATCAGTTTATCAAAATGAGCATTGGAAATCTGACTCGGGGAATTGGTCAGTGGTGAAAGCTGGGGCAGTGGCTGGCCAAGAGCTTGCTGCTTGTGCAGCCACCAGTTTGTAAGAACAAGTTTTGTAATTTTATTTTATTTTGCATATTATTTATTAGAAACATAGAAACGTAGAATTTGACGGCAGATAAGGACCGCTTGGCCCACCCAGTCTGCCCATTTCCCTACCTAATGGATAAGCTGCAGATCCTAGTTAACCAGCAGCCTACTTCTTCCTACCCCCACCCCCTAGAATTGCCTTATGACTGTCCCATGCATGCTTGAATTCCACCACTGTTTTTGACTCCACAGCCTCCTCTGGAAGGCCGTTCCATGCATCCACAACCCTCTCTGTGAAAAAATACTTCCTTAAATTACCTCTGAGCCACTCCATCTTCAAATTGTGCCCCTTGTTCTTGCACACCTCTTTTTCTGAAAGATGCTACCCTCTTGGACTTTGTTGATTCCCTTGAGGTACTTAAAAGTTTCTATCATGTCCCCCCTCTCCCTCCTTTCCTCGAGGCTATACATATTAAGCTCCTTAAGTCTCTCTTCATATGTCTTACGGTGCAGACCCTGCACCATTTTAGTTGCCCTCCTCTGGACAGCTTCCATCCTGTCTATGTCTTTGTGGCGATTGGGTCTCCAGAACTGCACACAGTACTCCAGATGGGGTCTCGCCAGCTGTCTGTACAGAGGGATAATAACTTCCTGTTTTCTACTGGTGATGCTTCTCCCTATGCATCCCAGTATTTGAAAAAGAAGTTTCTAGGGACATGGATAAGTTGTTCATCCACACTGTCTGGCAGGTTCCTTGCCACTTTAAATCTTGCCGGAAGGTCTTCAAGCTGGCTCCTGCCACCCAATCGGGTGGTAAAACTCTTGGCTCCGTCCCATGACGCCAGATCTTCCTTACCACTTGGAAGCTCAGGTTCCCTCCTTAACACTCTGCGTGTAGACTGGATCCTAATTCTTCGGTTCACCCGAAACTTATTTTAAAATTTTCAAGACTTCGGTCAACTTTCTCCCTCGCGGCTGCGATGGACAAATCGACTCCCGGATTTCGGTGGTGCCCTTGTGGGCAGAAGATGTCCAGGACGGACCAGCACTCCACGTGCGTCTACTGCCTCAACCTAGAACATGACCCACAGGCCTGCGGAGGTTATGCCGTTCGTTTCGACCAGCGTCCTGGAAGACGCGCTGCCTGGTTACAACCTAGGCGCCCGAGAAGCGCTTCACGCGGTTAAGTCGAAGGAGGCCCGTTGGGCGGTTACCACGGCGGCGGCTGAGCAACTCGAGCAGATGATCGCCCTTGAGGAGGAGGTGGTGGCTCAGGCCACATCATCCTCTTCCTCGGTTGCGGCATTTATCCCGCTCTCACTGGGTACCTTGTATTCGGCTTCTTTCAAGGAGCTTTGCCAGTCCCTTTCCACTAAGGGAGAGGGGACATCGGGACATTCCTCTTGGTCCAAAAAGAAGGACTCAAAGGGTAAGTCCCCTCGTTGGCGTTTGTGGGAGTGGAGAGGTCCCCTTCCCCGGACAGTCAACATTCGACTTCGGTCAAGGCTGCGGCTAAGGCCGCTGGCTTCATGGCGTCCCTGTCAGGCCAGTCGGCCGAGACACCCGTCGACGCGGTCGAGATTTTTCTCGACCCGTTGGGCGGGCTGTCGACTGGTGAAGCCGACAACCCTTCTTCACCGGTTCCCCCGGTGGAGACCGAGAATTTGCCTGCGCCTCCGGTGCCGCAGTCCCTGGTTAAGGCTTCTGAGCCAAGGGAAGAGCGGGTGTTCCCAGACCCGTCCTCGGAAACGCCGAGGATCTCGGTCTCGGACATCGTCTCGGTCCAGCCGATCCCGCCGACATTGGCTGTCTTGGTCTCGGCACCGAGGTAAGCAGCGCCGCCACTCGTCCTCGTCTTCCTCCTCGGAAGAGGAGAGGCTTCGGTACAAATTGCGTCAACGCTACGAGGACCTGATGTGGCAGCAGTTACTTCTGTCTGGGAACAAGCCGACGCCGGCCATCAAGTGGCTGTCACCTGAGCGGCTGAAACAACCCCTCACTGTAGCCGAGGTGCCCAAGCCTGGGCCGATTGTTCGGCCGAAACCAGCTGCCCCTACGATTGTGGTGGAACCTCCGCCTCCACAGCCGAAATCGGGGGCGCTGACCAAGGACTCTCGGTCGGGTCAGGGCCTGCCCCACAGGTTGTTGGTCACCCTCACTCCCGACCGTCCTCAGCAGGTGGAGGGTGGCTTAGGCCCCAGGCAGCTCTTTGCGGACTCCTCGGAGTCCGACGACGACTCCTCCCTGTTCTCCAGGCCCATTGACCTGGAGTTCTCCGGGGGCCAGTCGATAGACGAAAGCCCATTGTCTTTCATGGGTTTGCTTTGGCTCATCTCGGAGTCCACCGGGATGCAGCTCGAGCCCATATTCAAGAGGGCCAAGTATCCCCTGACGGAGATACTGGACCGAGAGGATTCACTCACGGAGGCCTTTCTGGTGGCTGAAGCCGTTGTTGGCCCAGCCTTGGAGCTCTGGCAGCGGCCTGCTTCCTGTCCTGTGCCTTTGGCCAGGATGGCCAGGAAGTATGTGGTCCCTACCGGCTCTTTGCCCGGTTTTTCAGAACACCCCTCATGACAGCCTGCACCAGCGTGGTCCATTGGACCCGCTGGTACGTGCGTCCCCTTCAGTGGGGGCTGGCCAGCCAATGGTCACAGCACTTTGATCCGCTGGATCAGCTAGTGGCAGTGACCCAGGGGATGTGGAACGCTCTCCAGTAGTGGACCGTTCCAGCACATCTGCAGGAGGGCATCCCGTTTGTCCGCCCTGAGCCGACGGTCTCGCTATCGACCGATGCCTCTCTGATGGGTTGGGGTGCCCATCTGGGGGAGCACAGAGCGCACGGCCTCTGGTCCCCTCGGGAGTCCCGATGCCATATCAACCTGCTGGAGCTTCGAGCAGTTCGTCTAGCCCTCACCGCCTTCGCTCCGTTTCTACGGGGTCAAGTGGTTCAGGTCCAGACGGACAATACCACGACCATGTACTGCCTAAACCTCCAGGGCAGGACGCGCTCCATGCCTCTGTGCAGGGAAGCTCTCTGCATTTGGTCACTCGTGCGCAGCCTGGAGGCGGATCTCCTCGCCATTCATGTGGCAGGAGCCTCCAACACCATGGCCGATGCTCTAAGCCAGATAGGGGCTGTGTCTCATGAGTGGTCTCTCCTGCTGGAGGTAGTACAAGATCTCTTCTCCCACTGGGGCACGCCTCCGGCGGACCTGTTTGCCTCCAGGGAGAATGCGAAGCTGAGACTGTTTCATGCCGGCCCCCCTCAGCAGGGCTCGCTGCAGGGGGATGCCTTCTCGAGGCCGTGGACCCCGGGCCTCTTCTACGCCTTTCCCCCATTTCCCTTGATCCACAAGGTGCTTCTCAAGGCGAGGAGGGACAAGGCGCAGGTGATTCTGGTAGCCCCAAACTGGCCCCGCCAGTTCTGGTATCCAGATCTCCTCAGTCTCAGCTCCAGGCTCCCGAGGCGGCTTCCAGCCCGCCCGGACCTGATCTCAGTCAGTCAGGGGAAGGTATTCCATCCGGACCTTCAATTCCTGCACCTGACGGCCTGGTTCCTGAGTGGCTAGAGTTCCAGGCCTTGGGTCTTTCCGACGAGGTCCTCAATGTCATTGAGGCGTCCCATAAGGAGGCGACCAGAAAATGCTACGCCTTCAAATGGAAGAGATTCTCCATTTGGTGTCAGGACAAGGGCCTGGACCCTTCCTCCTGTTCTTTGGCAAGCATTCTGGACTACCTGTGGTCCCTTTCTCAGCAAGGGCTTCAGTCGACAACCCTTAAGGTGCACCTGGCAGCCATCTCTGCTTACCGGGCGCGGGCCGGGAAGCAGTCGGTGGCGCAGGAGAAGGTGGTCGGGTGCTTTTTCAAAGGCCTTGATCACATGTCCCCTCCGGTGCGAGAACCTCCGCCTCTGTGGGATCTACTGCTGGTATTGGCTAAGCTCATGGGCAAGCCATTCGAACCGATGCACAGGTGTGAAATCTCTCACCTGTTGTGGAAGACCGCCGTCTTGGTGGCTATCACATCAGCCAGAAGGATGGGAGAGCTCTAGGCGCTTTCCATCAAGTCTCCTTATCTGGTCTTCCACAGGGACAAGGTTGTCCTGCGCCTCCACCCGAAATTCCTTCCGAAGGTGGTGTCGGAGTTTCACCTTAACCAGGTGTTGACTCTGCCGGTGTTCTACCTCAAGTCACACCTCGGAGGCCGAATATAGGCTCCATACTTTGGACCCTAGAAGAGCGCTCGCTTATTATAAGGAGCGGATGGCTGAAGTTCGGGGAGAGGTTTGCCAGCTGTTTGTCACCTACACTGAAGCCGCACCTGGCAGACCTGCAGCCAAGCGGACGATAGACAGGTGGGTCACCTCCTGCATAGATCTCTGCTATAGGTTGGCGCGCATGGAGCCTCCCAGAGGGATAAGAATTCCTTCTACCCGCCATACCGCTGCATCGGTGGCTGCTTCCAGGGATGTCCCTATCCAGAAAATCCACAGGGCTGCTACCTGGAAATCAGCACACACCTTCATTACCCACTACCACATCGACCTTGAGTCACGCCGGGATGCTGGTTTTGGGGCCTCGGTTCTCTAGTCATTATTTCCTAAGTAGGGGGTGTGCGCCTTGCCTCCCTCCTCCCGGAGAACTGTTAGGAGTCTGCCAGACAGTGAGGATGAACAACATATCCATGTCCCTAGAAATACAGGTTACTCACCTGTAACAGGAGTTCTAGGAATGGTATATGTTCATCCACACGACCCACCCGACCTCCCCGGCTTCGACGCTCAACCCGACTTCCAGCGGGCTAGATCTGGTGTCATGGGGCAGACCCGAGAGTTTTACCACCTGGGTGGGTGGGAGGAGCCAGCTTGAAGACCTTCCAGCAAGATTTAAAGCGGCAAGGAACCTGCCAGACAGTGTGGATGAACAACATATACCATTCCTACAACTCCTGTTACAGGTGAGTAACCTGTATCTCCCGGGCAGCAGTCAGTGGTAAAAGTGTGTTTGTTTGGGTGGGGGGGGAGCTTGCTGCTTGTACAGCCACCAGTGTGTAAAAACCAAACCAAAAAAGTTCTGCAGTTTGTTTTTATTTTGTAAAAGGACTCTCTTGGGTAGCAGTCTGTCATGAAAGTGTGGTTCAGGGGCTGGTCCAGAGCTTGCTGCTTGTGCAGTTTGATTGAAGTATTATATGTATATACATATGTATAAATACATATATATAAAAAAGTTTAATTGCATATTAGCTTATTTAGCACAGCTTAAGTTCTGAAAGGAAATAAATCGGGCTGCTTCAGTGGTGAAAGTGGGGTCAGGGGCTTGCTCTGAGCTTGCTGCTTGGCTCGGTACTCTCTAGGCACTGAAAGTTACAGTCATGTATTGCTGTCTCAGTAGCAGAAGAGAGTAACCTGTACTAATTAAAAAAAAAAAAAAAGTGGATGTGTGCTGTCTACATCCACAGGGCAATAGTACTGTAGTCTTCAAAGAATGAGCACATTTCAGTCACTTCTTAACTCTCCCCGTTGTCCTATCTTATCTTCTCATGTAAGTCATTTCCACTAGAGCTGTGCCAGTTCTAAGTGACTTCAGCGTCCTTAGAAAAAAATTAATTATGCAACTGTCCTCATTAGTCTCAGTGCATCAGAGCAGTGCCATTATTATCTCAGTACTTCGGAACTAAAGGTCACAGTCCTGTTGATGTCTTAGTAGCAAAGACAGTACAGATTTACTAAAAGAAAAAAGTGTGGTCTGTCTGTCTCCACAGAGCAGTCGTACTGTCCATAAAATGGGAAAAAATAATTCGGTCAGTTCTTTATTGTCTCGGTTATCTTGTTTTATTTGTTATACAAGTCAGTCCTCCAGAGCAGTGCCATCATCTCAGTCAACACTACTGTTACAATCCAATGTTTCTGTCTCAGTAAAAACTGGTCACTGCTGTAGCCTGCCTTACAGTAAAGTGGAGGAAACACTGCAGCTGTATGTTACCGGGTTGCCATGTCATTTTAGGTTACTACCTCTACCTTGTGGGCTCAACAAAGTTGATGAGCCAGGGCTTTGTTTTGGATTTAAAAGGGGGTTCTTTTTCCAATAAAAGTTAGTGTGGTACCTCCACCCAGAGTTAAAGTATAGTGGGCCAGCTGTCTGCCTGGCACAACCTCCTGGGATGCTGTACCCACCTACCTCCCCTTGCAGTCACCCCACACATGAAAAATGCCATAAGCAAATACAGTATTCCGATATGCATGCAATTCTTTAGCTTCAGCTAATAATATGCTCATGAGTCGAGAGGCAGGGGCTGACAGTATAGCCTATAGGTTAGAGTAACAAGCTGTGAATGAGCTAGGTACATCCAGTAGACAGATCTGGGTTTGATTCCCACAACCTCCACTTGCATACTGTGTTACTCTGAGCAAGTCACTTAACCTCCCTGTTGCTTCTGGGTTGCCCCTGAAAACAGGCACCTTTGCCTAGTGGGCCTTACCCGGTTAACAAAGAATAAAATAAAAATAAAATAAAAAGAGTTGGTCTTAAGAACAGCCACAATTTATTAAAAGGGTAGAGGAATGGGATGCAGAAATAAATAACTTGAAATATTTGATGTAAACAGTAGTAAAAACATAAACAGCAAGCATTAACAGTGCCCCCCCCCAGCAGCAGCAAATGCACAGTATGGCCCACCTCCCCACTGGTACCAGTGTGCCCCCAAAGTTCTGACTGGGTACCCAGATGGTGAAGATGTTGCAGGCCTCAAAAGATGCAGCTGGGTGGCCGGCGTTGTACTTTAGATAAACAGAAATTTGGACAAGGTTTATACAAATCCCCAAGTGAGAGCAGGAGGAGATCCGGATCTGTGCTACATTGGTGCCACTGCTGCCAGCCTGCAGAGTGGTTTTGAAGCCTGCAAAGATTGTGTTTTTTTTATGGGGGCAGTCGGGGAATCTGCCGGGTGGTGGTACAGCCAGACCATTACCTATCACCTCACTCTGAGGGCTGGATGCTTGGACATGTGGGTGAGGTGGCAGTATAGCCTAGAGGTTAGAGTAACGAGCTGTGATTGAACTTGGTACATCCAGCAGGCAGACCTGGGTTTGATTCCCACAACCTCCACTTGCATACTGTGCGACTCTGAGCAAGTCACTTGACCTCCCCAGCTCTCCCGGGTCACCGCTGAAAACAGGCACCTGTGCCTAGTGGGCCTTAACCTGTTAACAAAAATTAAAAAAATGTGTGGCCCTGGTCCATCCACAGTTCCAGAGAGCTGCGAGAAATTCTGAAGACTGCAAAGAGAGAGGCAGACCCAGCTGCATCCCAGCCAGAGAGACCTGTATTTCTGCAAAGAGACTTTGAAAGCTGCAAGAGATCCTGAATGCTGCAGACAGAGCAAGGTTCATCTTTCAGCCCAAGCCGCCACTGTGACTGGTATCTCCAGGAACATCACAGATACACAGAAGGCGACGGCAGATAAGGACTGTGTGGCCCACCTAGTCTGCCCTTTCCACCAGATCAATGTGCACAATGTTAATTCGACACCAGACTGGGTGGAGGAAAAGGTGCCAGTTCACAGTCCTCACCTTTTCCCAAGATTCTCCTTTTTTAGTCTTTTGGGCTCCTGGCTTTTCCACTGACTGCAGCGCAGGTCGAAGGTAACAAAGATGGCTGCTATAAAATCTGGCATGTCCAGTTTCAAACACAGTCCCAACTCTAACTGTATCCTGCAGACAAAATGTAAAACTTTAATTGCCCCCTCTGTTTAGCAGCTGTTCCTCTGCCCTAGTATTGAGTGGCAGATTGGGGCATGGCAAAGTCTCCCCCTGCCGTCACTAGCGCCATAGCACTGTCCCTCCAGGCAACAGGCAGAGCATACATTCACAGTGCAGCCTTGGCTGCTGTTAAAGCTGCAGTGTCCAAAAGCACTTTTAAGTTAATTTTCTTTTCTCCCCCGTGTGTGTATGAACCCTCACTTATGTACTTTGAGGTCCCACCAGAGGTTGGAGCACACAAAGGAGCCATTCGCTGGGTGGCTTGAACAACAGATGCTGCAGCGACAGCAAGATAGTGTGAGGGGACCAACAGCTTGCACGTTCGAGCAGGAGCCAGCTTGAACATTCTCGCACAGAGCTGTGTGGCACTTTACAGCTTGCCCAGTGCTGACTGTGCTGTACCGCCGAGCTGGGGGTTTAGCATTTAAATACAACTCCTCTGATTCTCCTAGCAAAGCAGGCGCACAGAGGCTAACAGGACCACTAGACCCAGACTGACAAGACCTGACAGCCGGGAGGCAAAACAGGTAAATTCGCACCTGTTTGGGGTGTTACAATCTCCCCTGCCTGAACACTTGGTGTCCATACCAAGTCCATATCAGGGGCCTGATACCAATAAGCATTGGCCATGGCATCTTTAAACATGCACAGTCTAACTAGACAAATGATTCCTAGCTAGCAAAGGCAATCAATGCATCCTAGTATTTGTTAACTATCTAGATAGTAGTAGAAACATTTACTAAAAGGCCTTTTGGGTTTCTAGATGGCTGTCAAGTATAACTCTTGAAAACTGCAGTTATAGACAATACATTATAGACATTTTTTAACCTCCTCTTTTTACTTTTTATAACTCTGCCCGCTTTGGGTGGGCACACAATAGTTCTGGGTAAAGACCTTGGGGTGACGTATATGTCCTTATGTGTTACGTGCATGGGCAAGTCAGTTGGAGCCCCTGGAGAGTCATAGGCGAGCCTTGTCATGCACCCCTGGTCCCCTAATTGTGGGCAGCCCAGCAGGACCTCCTGTTTGCAGAGAGGATCCCCTACTCAGGAACTTGTGAGCAGGAGTAAGGATTCAGGAAGACTTCCCAACCTTCCTTTTCCCAGTGGGAGGGTGGATTCTGTAGTTTTGAGTTCCCATGACTCTGCACTACTTTCAGTATTTGAATCCCACCACAGCCACTGGCTACATCTTGCCTAGGTAGTTTTATATGATAGCAGAGCGGATTCTATCTTTTTAGGCACACAGTCTTTTCAAAACCCTTCTGTTTAAATGTTAAATCACACAACCAGACCCCAGGCAGAGTTGATAAGAAAATCATAAAAGTTTACTTAAAGGTGACCTGCAAATTTATTCCTGCAGCCTGCTCCCATCCCACGTACCTTTATAGTATATGATTAGGGCTTATTCTAGATGGAAATCAATGGCTTCTCAAATGTTGTTGTAGGACAGTTCAGAGGTCAGAAAAGTTGTTGTACTATCGATCTGACGTCACATCGATAGTACAACATTATTCCTGTCAATCAAACACAAACGCACTCCCACGTCGACGCTCCATCAAGAAAACCGGCAAAAACATGGCGGCAACACTTACCGAGAACCTCCGACCCCGAGACAGTTGACGGAAAGAGCCTCATATTGCTCCATGCCCCAAAAGTTAATTTTTTTATTTAGTTTTTAAAACCCAAAAAAGAAGTGAAGGACAGAGCGACTCAGCGAATGGGAGCACAGAAGTGGGATCAGGGAGAAGTTGGCGTTAAGCGGAATGAGGCAGCGAGCTGGACGGAGTGAGCGGGTGAGCGAGAAACAGAAAAAAAAGCCTCTTGTCTCCTGCACTTTGGAACCATATACTATATAACATAGTATATGGACAATCGTACACAGACATGGTTGTGTTTCCATCTTGGGGTTGAGATGACATCGGGACCTCTCGAGCTTCTGTGATGTCATCTCAACCCCTCAATGGAAACACAGCCTTGTTGTGTATGATTGTCCATACACTATTCTATATGTTAGTGGCAGCAGGAGTCTGGGGCTGCTTTCGATAACATTTTCTAATTATTCCCCAAGTTTTAAAATCCTGCTGAAACTTTTCGGTGAATACAGAAGTGGCAGCTGTGTCCTGATTTAGCAGGTGCAAGTTTACCTGGATATTCCACCCAGTTTTGTGATGATGCAAACACCATAGCTCTCTATGGAGCAGCAGGAGAGGGGGGCTTAAAATGCTTATTTTATTACTTTCTCGGGGGTCTTGATGCTTAAATTAATATCTACAGCAACATCAGAATGGGCCATTGCAGTAGATTCCAATTTAAGCATCAAGACCCCTGCGAAAGTAATAAGCATTTTAAGCCCCCCCTCCCCTGCTGCTCTACAGAGAGCTGAGGTGTTTGCAACGTTACGAAACTGGGTGGAATACCTAGGTAAACTTGCGCCCACTCGATCGGGACACAACCGCCACTTCCGTATTCACCGAAAAGTTTCGGCGGGATTTTAAAACTTGAGGAATAATTAGAAAATGTTACCTAAAGCAGCCCCAGACTCCCACTGTCACTAACAAAGGTATGTGGGACGGGAGCGGGCTGCAGGAATAAATTTGCAGGTCATCTTTAAAATAAAAGCAATACAAAAAAGTCTACAGTTTGGAAGAACTTTGAAATGCAGACAATAACAAAAGTAAAACTGGATGGTTTACAGAAAACACTAGATACAGTTTTCAGACTATACCTTGTTTTGATGTTAAAGTTCAGACAAGATTTTAAATGTCCTGGTAGAGATGACAGTTCATTAGGCAAAAGAATTTTGTAGCAAGTCCTTGATCCAAGTCTCTGGATGTCCTTTTAAAAAGGCTTCAGATGTTGCATTGGTGCAAAGTCTTGGTTTCCAAAATTCTGACTTAAAAATCAGAATTTTCTGTTCAGTATGTCACAAGTCAAACTTTCCACACACTCAGGACTGGGTTTTGAGAATTTTCCAGGCCTACACATATACTTCTAGCTATGTGTATATGCCAGCTGGAAAATGGGTGATATGCCTTACAACTTAAACACTATTCAACTGTTCTGCATTTGAAGTGTATCTGATATACTTGAGGGTCTTTTTAGGACACATCCACCTTATTTTTTTCTCTGGGGTAAGGTTAATGATTCCAGGACTATGCAGATATTAGGGTGCAACAATTTACCTTTTCCCTGTAGGTGTCACTGTGGTTCCTTGTCAATCCCAGTGACATCTGGGCCATGCACTTGGCTTAACCTCTGACCCCTAGGTCATTACATTGCCCCTTCCCTAGTATGGAAAGCCACAGTGGGATTTTTTTATGCTTCCCTGGGGCCATATACCTGTCTCCCTTATCTTGAAATATAACAGGTCCACACTAGCCTTTATAGAAGTACCAGTTATTTTGTAGTTACCTGTTAAAGGGACAGTGTCTTAATTCTAAAGTACATTACATCAGATACAACATGAACCCACATGAATGGATATCGGCCTATCATGCAACATTCCTTCCTTCTAGAACAGGACCTGGGGGGAACACGCCCCTATTCGAGGCAGTTCTTCTTAGTTCTGTTATAGATCCAGTATGCAGAATAGGCCATCCACATTCCCATTTTTGGATCCAGGCCTATGCGCAATCTCCATGTCCATAAGCCTGCAAGGCAATACTCCATCTCAGAAGTTTTCCATTTTGCCCAACCAAATTAACGGGTTGTGGTCTGTTTGGACCATAAAATGCCTCCCATAAAGGTATGGTTCAAGTTTTTATAATGCCCAAACCAGGACGACGCAGTCCTTCTCCACTGTTGAATAGGCTTTTTCCCATAGAAGCAGCTTCTTGCTTAACATAGAAACATAGAATTTGACGGCAGATAAGGACCGCTTGGCCCACCTAGTCTGCCCATTTTCCTACCTAACAGATAAGCTGCAGATCCTAGTTAACCAACAGCTTAATTCCTCCTACCCCCCACTAGGACTGCCCTATGCCTGTCCCATGCATTCTTGAAGTCCCCCACTGTTCTTGACCCCACGACCTCTTCAGGGAGGCTGTTCCATGCATCCACAACCCTCTCAGTGAAAAAAATACTTCCTCTCATTACCTCTGAGCCATCCCCCTTCTATCTTCAAATTGTGCCCCCTTGTTCTTGCACATCTCTTTTTCTGGAAGATGCTACCCTCTTGGACTTTGTTAATTCCCTTGAGGTACTTGAAAGTTTCTATCATGTCCCCTCTCTCCCTTCTTTCCTTAAAATATGGCTTCATTGTGTTCGCATGATACATCCTGTGTGTGTGTTTTCGGTCAGGTAACTCTACAATGTAGTTAACATTGTTTCAAACAACATGAAGTCTTGCTGTATTCTGACTATTGCAGTTAGGTCCTGCCTTTCAACTGCCCCGGAGAACAAAGAGTTAATTTTCCATGGCCAGCATGGAACGTTCAGCGCAAGCTCGGTTGAAGCCTCTGTCTGCTGTTGTTTAAACTCCAACTGTCAGATTCTTTACTGTACCTCATTGAACAGTCGCTCCGGAGATTTCTTCTTTGCTCGGTTCAGAAAAAGTCAGTTAAAGTGTCGCTTTTACGCTCGGTTTCTACTGAATTTCTGCTACTGAAACCTGTCGGTTTAAGTCTCTGTGGTACCATGAGTACTAGATAGGTTTTGCATTTAGTTTCTGTGTGGAACTTGTAAACATTGGATCGGTTCGGTTTGAACCGATCAGATTGGTTTTAAAAAAACTTTTGAATTTATTAGAGTGTGGTAACCAGTCCGTATCAGTTCTAAAAATAAACAAACAGATTTAATTACATTTTTTTCCAAGACCCGTAACACGGTCAGGAACCGATAGGGGTGTCTTGCCTGGAAGATTGCTGAAAAAAGGGTAAGTTTTGGATAGGATTGGCCATGTCTGAGAAACCCAAGAAAAAAACCGGGCCCACTGGGTTTCAACACCGTAGTGTGTGTGGGGAAGCCTTTGCTAGGCTGATCCCACATCACCTGTGTTTATTGTCTGGGTTTGACCACCTCGATTCAGACTGCCAAATTTGTAAAGTTTTCCCAAAGCTACCCTGGATAAGAGAATAGGTAGACTGAGGGAAAGGGAGGCCGAGAAGTCCGCTGACCCGGATGGCCAGCCTGGTTCGGTTCCGACCGAACCAGAAGCAGTGCCCTCTGACCAGGGCGCTCCTTTCTTCGGGCAAAAGGAGGGCCGATTCTGAGGAGTCGGTTCCGGTTAAAAGAAAGAAAAGGGAAAAAATCATCCGGGTTGGATCCACAAATTCTTTCTCTGACCGCTGATGAAATAGCCAAAGCGATAAGGATAGTTCAATCGCTAAATACGGTTCCGGCCAAACCGGTACCATCTGTCAGGAGCTTGGTTCGGTCGGTTCCCCCGGTTCCAGATTATACTTTAGAAGAATTTTATGAACTAGAGGAGGAGGAGGAGGGAGAGTATGAGGATAATGATGGTGATTATGAAAGTCTGGATGTGCCTATTGACCCGGACATCTCCCCAGACAGACCTTCAGGTGTTTCTCCTCCTAGGCTTTCTGAGTCCTCCTCCCACTTTGTTTTACAAGAAAGTGGCTGAAACCCTCCAGCTTCCAATGGAAGAAGCAGTAGAGGATCAGGAGGAGCCTGGTTTTGTTGAGATGATGGACATCCCAGAGTCCAGGAGATTGTCTGTTCCCCTACATAAATCTTTTGGGAAACAGACATTTAAAATTCTAAAGACTCCTAATTTCATACCTCCTGTGGACAGAAAAATGGACAAGAGGTATACCCTTTCAGGCTCGGACACGGAGTTCCTTTCCCAGCAATGCAGCCATGTTGGGGTAGTGCAGGCTGCTGCCTGTGATAAGGCAAATATTCTCTTGGCTTCACACCCCCCAGATAAGGACTCCAGGAGGATTGATACCATGGCAAAGAAGCAGTACATGGCAGCATCTTTGGGACTCGGGCAGGCTAACTATATGGCCTACACAGCTAGATACCAGAAGTCCAGGTGGGACACTGTGTTGGCTCTGGCTAAACAGGCCCCTGACCAGCTTGCCAAGGAGCTGGAGCAGGTAGCTACGGATGGGATTGAGGCATCCAAGGTGCAATTTCATGCTGCTGTGGACTCCAGTGATGTTTCATCTAGAGTCATGGCTACATCTGTGGCCCTTTGGAGGATGGCTTGGCTCAGATGTACTAGCCTATCACAGGATACCCAGGCTAAGGCCATGGATTTCCCTGTCATTGGTAATTCTCTGTTTGGAGAGCAGACAGAGAACTACATGAAGAAGATGGATGAGTACAGGATCACCTACAGGAGTGCTCAGGCCAAAGAAAGGCAAGCCACTCCTCAGAGACAGCATTCCAGGGGGCAGGGGCAGGCCCTTTCAGAGGCCTTTTTACTAAGCCCAGGCCTCCTCTTCTGCTTATACTCAGAGGGGGGTTCTTCAGAGGGAGAGGCAGATGGGGAATGAGCAGGCCTGCTTCCACCCCTCAGCCTAAAGCCCCTGCCAAGCAGACACCCTGATGGGTCTGCCCGGGCCGATCTCCAGTACCTGTAGGGGGCAGGCTGGCTTACTTTGTCCAGGACTGGAAGTCTGTGACATCAGACAAGTGGGTCCTGGAAGTAGTAAGCCAGGGACTGGTTCTCAGCTTCAAAAATTTTCCCAAGAGGAGAACCAGATCCTTTCCACCTGCAAATCTGTCGGAGACCCTTGCCCTAGAGGCAGAGGTTTCTTCCCTCCTGGCCCTCAGAGCCATAGAAATGGTTCCTCCCTTACACAGGGGCAAAGGATTGTACTCCAGGTACTTCCTAACCCCCAAAAAGACAGGAGAATGGTGGCCCATCCTGGATCTAAGATATCTGAACAAGCGCCTTTTAAAACCAAAATTCAAAATGGTGACTCTGGGAATAATTCTGCCCTCTCTAAGTCCAAGGGGACTGGCTAGCCTCCCCGGACCTCAAAGATGCCTATTTTCACATTCCCATCAGGTGCTGTCACAGAAAGTACCTCAGGTTCGAGTTGCCCTCAGGCCACTATCAATTCAGAGCAATGCCTTTTGGCCTAACATCAGCCCCAAGGGTGTTCACAAAGTGCTTGGCAGTAGTGGTTGCTTTTCTAAGAAGAAAAAAGATCTCCATCTTTCCATACTTGGACGACTGGCTCATAGTGGGTCAGTCTCCAGACCAAGTCAAGTCACATCTGCAAATAACTCAGCAAGTGCTCACTTCCTGAGGATTCCTCCTCAACCTTCCAAAGTCAGTTCTCGAGCCAGTACAGCTCCTCACCTTTATAGGGGCAGAGCTGGATACAATAAGGGCAAAAGCCTTCCTTTCCCTGGGCAGGGCAAGGACCCTTATAGAACTGGCCTTTTCATTCACCCTTCAGGTGTCTCGACCAGCAAGGCATTTCCTGCAGCTCCTGGGCCACATGGCGGCCTCTACAGCAGTGGTCCGGGGGCAAGATTCCAGATGAGGGACATTCAGTTCCACTTAAGAGCCTTCTGGTCCCAAAGAAAGGATTCCCTTACCAAACTAGTCCCAGTGACTCGAACCCTGATCCAGGCTTTGCAGTGGTGGCAGGATCAGGACAATTTGAGACACGGAGTTCCTTTTGTCACTCAGTCTCATTCAGTGATACTCACCACAGATGCCTCCCTGCTGGGCTGGGGAGCCCACTTGGGGGATCTTACCACCCAAGGGCTGTGGTCACTTCAAGAATCTCTGCTTCACATCAATCGCTTGGAACTCAGAGCAGTGTTTGTGGCACTGCAAGCCTTTTCCAAATCTGTACAGAAGAAGGTGGTCCAGATCAGAACAGACAATACCACCACAGTGTGGTACATCAACAAGCAAGGAGGCACTCGGTCTACGGCCTTGTACACAGAAGCAATGAAGTTATGGTCTCTGGCCTATTCCCTGCAAACCTCTCTGATAGCAGTTCACCTCCCAGGGAAGGACAATGTCCTAGCAGATGCTGTCAGCAGGATATCCCAGGGCCATCACGAATGGACCCTAGATCCTCTAGTTTTGGAAGTGATTTTCTCGAGATGGGGCACTCCACAGATAGATCTTTTTGCAGCCCCAGACAATCACCAACTTCCTCTGTTTTGTTGCAGACCCCCAGTCTTGGGCTTAGTCCCCCTGGATGCTCTGATTCTGAATTGGGAAGGGAAATTCCTGTATGCTTCCCTCCCTTCCCTCTCCTGTTCAAAGTGCTAGTCAATATCAGGTCTCAACCATGCAAAGTGATTCTGATTGCTCCAGACTGGGCCAGACAGCCCTGGTACCCACTGTTGCTGTTCTTAACAGTCCACCTTCCTCTGTCTCTTCCCAGGAATTACAACCTGTTGACATTCTCTCAGAGGAGGATTTGGTATCCGAACCTCAATTGTCTCAATCTCAAGGCATGGCTCTTGAAGAGTTAGAGTCTGCTGAATTACACCTTTCTCAAGGGGTTCTGGATATCCTTAAGGCTTCTCGAAAGCCTTCCACCAGAAAGACTTACAACTCCAAATGGAAAAGGTTGACTGTTTGGTACTCTAATAAGCATATTTCTCCAGAATCTGCTGGATTGCCTACAGTCCTGGACTATATGGTTCATCTTAATGGCTTGGGACTTAGGCCAGCTACACTTAAAGTGCATCTGGCAGCTGTTTATGCCTTCTTGTCAGTAGGCAAGCCCTCTCCTCTGTCAGCCCATCCTGTGTTCTGTAAGTTCTTCAAGGGGTTGCTGCACACCAGTCCCCCCCCCTTTAGGGACCCTGCTCCTGCTTGGGACCTTAATGTTTGCATTGCTCAGCTTATGCAACCACCCTTTGAGCCTTTGTCCTCTGCAGAGCTTAAGTACTTGACTTGGAAAACTGTGTTTTTGGTAGCCATTACCTCTGCCAGGTGTATCAGTGAATTGCAAGCCCTGTCAGTGGAGCCAGATTTCATCTCTTTCCATACAGATAAAGTGGTCCTAAGAACTAACAGGAAGTTTTTGCCTAAGGTGGTTTCAGATTTCCACCTTAATCAGTCTGTCTGTCCCTGTTTTCTTCACTGACCATTCCTCCTCTGGAGAGAGGAGGTTGCACAGCTTGGATGTTAAAAGGGCCCTCAGCTACTACATAGAGCGCACCAAGGGTCACAGGTTTGAGTCCCTCCAGTTGTTCCTAACATATGGAGAGGTCGGTAAGGTCAAACCTGCCACTAAAAGATCTATTGCCAGGTGGATTGTCTCTTGTATACAATTCTTCTATGAAAAACTGGGTAGAACACCACCCTCAGGCCTGAGGGCTCACTCTACTAGAGGTACAGCTGCTTCCCTGGCTGCTGCCAGGGATATTCATATCTTAGAAATTTGTCAAGCAGCCACCTGGAAAACCAGTCCATACATTCACCAAGCATTACTCTCTGGATATCCAGAGGCTAGGAGTGATGCTCGGTTTACACAACAGTACTTCAGAGCCTATTCCCAAAGTAGGTTCTGTCCCTCCTCCTTGGGTACTGCTTATTAGTCTCTAAATAGTCAGAATACAGCAAGACTTCATGTTGTGTGAAGAAAAAATTACTCACCTTAGTAATGTTGTTTCTTCTAATGGAGTCTTGCTGTATTCTGACCTCCCCCTGCCTCCCCTCTCAGAACCTGGTTTTTGGGATGTGGGTGGGCAGGAGCAGTGTTGGCACCCCAGAGGTGCCCTTTTTCACCCTCCTTTGTTTTGGGGGTGTGTTGTGTTTTGTTTTTTGGGTTTCCTGACTCGAGTCTTTGCTTTGAAACCAAAAAACCCTTTCTTAATAAATTTAGTTGCCAGTTGGCTAGTGTGAGTCTTACAGTTTCCACACAGAAATTCTAGTGAGTATTGCACATAAAGATCTGACGGTTGGAGTTTAAAGCAGACAGAGGCTTCAACCGAGCTTGCGCTGAATGTTCCATGCTGGCCATGGAAAGTTAACTCTTTGTTCTCCGGGGCAGTTGAAAGGCAGGACCTAACTGCAATAGTCAGAATACAGCAAGACTCCGTTAGAAGAAACAACATTACTAAAGTGAGTAATTTTTTCTTAACTGCCGTACTACCTTATATGGCTTGCCCACTCAGCTTGCAGGTTGTCCTTTCGGACCAGGATTAGAACCATTACCTCCTGTCCTGCCCCATATGACCGAGCTCTGGCACCACAATCGTACCAGGTCTTTTGTTTTGGCTGGGCAGCTGCCAGGTTGTTGTGTGCAATGCCCATAAACTCCTTCAGCGTCTCCCTGAATTTTAACACATACTCCACTATGGGTGTCCTCTGGGTGGCATGCTTACCTTCCCAGTCCTCTCGTATTAAATCTAGGGGCCCCCCTCACCCTGCGTCCATACAAGAGCTCGAAGGGTGAAAACCCGGTTAACTCTTGTGACACTTCCCTGTAGGCAAACAGCAGGTGGGACAGGTATTTCTCCCAGTCCAGCCCATGCTGTTCTGCAAATGCCATAAGCATAGCTTTTAGGGTCCCATTAAATCTCTCTATGGGACCATTAGCTTTGTACAGCACCATACTTCTTCCACAAACACTTCATTAGGTCTGACATAAAGTTACCCCCTTGATCAGGGATAACCTCCTGTGGAAACCCAACACTGGAGAAAATCTCCAGCAAAGCATCTGCCCCTTTATCTGCCTTAGTGGAGGACAGCACAGTGGCTTTGGGATAGCGGGTAGCATGATTAACAACTCATAGGTATCATAGGCATAACTGAGCATAATAAAGACTTTCATCCGTGGAGCTCGCCAAGTTTATATTTTATTCTACTAAAAAAGTGCTATATTTTGACTAATGTATATCCTGTCTCCAGTGTCTATCTTGATTTACCTTAAATAGGTGCATTGAACTACACCCTACCACTTCCATTGGAAGTGCATTCAGAACTGGAACAATTCTCTGATTGAATGATCTAGTTCTATTTTCAGATTTGTAGTTGTCACTATCCAACTGTAGGGGTTGTGATCTAGTCTCATGATACTTATCTTTAGTTTGCAATCTCAGGAGCTCCCATAGATTGTGTTTTTCCCAAGCCCTATATGTTAAACACATATCTCCCCTATGTCTTCGGAATTCCAGCTGTCAATATACACCTTTTTCCCGAGGAACTTGGGGTATTTAAAGGACCCACAATATCCATTCCAGCCTTCTGGAATGGCTCCTCCACAAGTGGTAAGAAACACAGGGCAGCCTCGTCCTTGCTTCCAGCCTTCCCTATTTTCTGACACCGGTGACAAGATTTGCAATATTCCTTCACCTGCTTGGTAATATTGGGCCAATAGAAATTGTGGGCTAAGCGCTGCATAGTGAGAGCAATGCCTAAATGTCTGAACATGGGAATATCATGAGCTACCTTGAGCAATAACCCACGATACTCCTGGGGAACAAGCTGCCTGCCCATCATCCCTCCCTCTGTCCTGATGTCCTGCGTGTATAACAGTCCTTTTTCTTATACACGCTATGCTTTCCATCTCCTCCTTGTGTCCCATCTGACTCTGCACAGGCCCTCAGCTTCTCTAAGCTAGGGTCTGTCCATTGTGCTGCTGTTAAGTCTTCCAACTTACCCAGAGCATGGGGCATATCCCCATCAGTCCCCAGGCTGAGGTCCATAGTTGTGGCAGTAGGGGACTCAGTATCACAGCCTTCCCCCTCCCTTGTACTATGTGTCACCCCTCCCTCCTGAGAGCAACCTTCATTAGCAGTCAGGTTAAATGCCACTAGGGGAAGTTCCATCCCCTGCTATTGCCCTCTTTTACAAGAGTTACAGGTTGCCTGGCCTGTCTCCTCAGCCTCTCCTGTCTGAATTTCTGTGGGGTCCCGAGGATCACAGGAGCCTCTATTCTTTTGGCTCCTGGTAACAGCACAAATCACTCCCTGTGAAACATCATTCCCCACAATAACATCCATATTACGTTTTTCAGCTACAGACATATTCCTTACCCCTTCACCTGCATCTCCCCAGTCCAGAGTAACACTGGTTAATGGGTAAGTTTTCCTTTCCCTTGTGTAATCCCTCACAGAGACAAACTGATTTGGAAGTATTTGTTCAGCCCCTACCAGATTCCCTTTCACCAGGGTAAGGCATGCTCCTGTATTCCTTAGCCCTCTGGTTTGTACCCCATTCACTGTGACTGGGTGAATATGCCCCCTCATATTGTCAGGGAGAGCCTCAGTGATACAGTGGACTATTGTCTCTGATTGCACAGGCCCTTTTAACCTATGGGCTTTCTTAGGACACTGCCTAGACAGATGGCCTATCTGGTGACAATACCAGCATTCATCATGTTTCTTGTCCCCAACCTCCCTTTTGGACACCTGGGGAGTCCCTTCTTTTTGCAGGGGCCCTGTGGTGTTTGGTTGTCCAAAATGCCCACTTTTTCTTTTCGCCACTGCTTTCCCTTTGGGAGCAACCATGCTTTGAGTATAGCGATCCGCCAGCTCTGCAGCCTCTTTGGCAGTCTTAGGATCTCTGTCCTCTAGCCAAAGCTTCAAGTCAGGTGAGCAAATCCAGTAAATCTGTTCAAGCAATACCACCCCTTTAATAGCCTCAACAGAATCTGCTTTCACTCCCTCCCACCAACATTTTAAATATCGATGCTGTTTTCTGGCTACCTCCTCAGAGCTTGTTTCCGGCCTCTTTCGGAGTTTCCGGAACTTTGCTCTGTATGCATCAGGGTTCAGATCATATTTTTTTAATAAAGCAGTTTTTAACTTGTTAAAATCTTTACTTTCAACATTGACTATCTGCCCCAATGCTTCCTTCCCCTTGCCAATAAGTAGTGGAGACAAGTGAAAGCTCCAGGTCTCCTTGAGCAAATTGGCCTGGATACAGACCTTTTCAAATGAATTTAAAAAACATGTCCATATCCTCCCTCTCTTTAAATTCAACTATTAATTTTGAATTTAGCTTGTACCCCAGTCCTAGAGATTCAAACCCAGCGCCACCACTTACCTGCTCAGGGGTTGTTGGTTGGAGCGTCAGCTTTTTCAGCTCAGGTTCCCTATGGCACTGGCATTCTTCATACTCCACCTCTGCCTGGCACTGCCTTTCTTCTGCCTCCAGCTAACGCTGCCATTCTTTGGTCTCTCTCTGTTGCCGTTATTCCTTTCTCTGTTGCCGTTGGTCCTAAATTTCCATCTCGAACCTCTTTTGCTCCATCTCAACCCCTTTTTTGCTCATTCTCAAGCTGTTTCTCCTGCAACCGCAGCCTTCTCGGCTCCAGCTCTTGGTCTGTAGATGACTTCTTCTCCTCTGGGCTCTGGACCTCCATCATCACCACCTCTGGCACTAAATGGGGTGGCACTTCTTCTGTTTCAACTGTCAGAAGGGCCTTCATGAGTTGCCTTTAATTTTTGTTTTCACTAGCAATGCCCTTCTCCCCACAGACCTTCCTCAGTTGCTCCAAGTTCATATTGCTGTACTGAATAAGCATTCTTCGATCTACACTACTCTGCTGAAAAAGAATATTCTAACAGGATAGGGTCTGTTGTCTGCAAACAAATTTATTTTCCCTTTTCCAAATTCTGTCTTTGATTGTGTGATGGTTTTGCAAGGCCGTTCAAATCCCAGTAGCTGGCACCAAGTCTGTCATGTGCCCTTAGCCTCCTAACCTTGGGCAGCCTAGCAGGACCTCCTGTTTGCAGAGAGGATCCCCCTATTCAGGAAATTGGGAGCAGGAGTTAAGGGTTCAGGAAGACCTCCCAACCTTCCTTTTCCCAGTGGGAGGGTGGATTCAGTAGTTTTGAGTTCCTTTGACTCTGTGCTACTTTCAGTATTTGAATCCCATCATGGCCACTGGCTACATCTTGCCTAAGTAGTTTTATATGATAGCCGAGTGGATTCTATCTTTTTAGGCGCATGGTCTTTTCAAAACCCTTCCGTTTAAATGTTAAAATACACAACCAGACCCCAGGCAGAGTTGATAAGAAAATCATAAAATGTACTTAAAATAAAAGCAATACAGAAAAGTCTACAGTTTGGAAGAACTTTGAAATGCAGACAATAACAAAAGTAAAACTGGATGATTTACGGAAGACACTAGATACTGTATTCTAAACTATACCTTGTTTTGATGTTAAAGTTCAGACAAGATTTTAAATGTCCTGCTGGAGATGACAGTCCATTAGGCAATGGAATTTTGTAGCAAGTCCTTGATCTAAGTCTCTGGATGTCCTTTAAAAAACTTCAGATGTTTCATTGGTACAGTGTCTTGGTTTCCAAAATTCTGACTTAAAAATCAGAATTTTCTGTTCAGTATGAGGCAAGTCAAAACTTTCCACACACTCAGGACTGAGTTTTGAGAATTTCCCAGGCCTACACATATACTTCTTGTTACAAGTATATGCCAGCTGGAAAACAGGCGATATGCCTTCTAACTTGATACAGTTGAGGGTCATTTTAGGACACACCCATCTTATTTATTTCTCTGGGGTGGGGTTAATGATTCTAGGACAATATATAGATATTAGGGTGCAACAATTTACCTTTTACCTATAGTAGTAGTAATAATAATAATAATAATAATAATAAAACTTTATTTTTAAGGTGCCTTTCATAAAATCAAGACGCCATACAAAGTAAAAACATTTAAAATTTCATAAATTACAACAGCCCAAAATATATAATCAGACTCCAAATGCGCCCATGCACACTGTAGGTGTCACTGTGGTTCCATGTCAATCCCAGTGACATCTGATCCGTGCATTTGGCTTAACCTCTGACCCCCTGGGTCATTACATTACCCTCTCTCTGTCATGGAAAGCCACAGTGGAACGTTTTATGCTTTCCTGGGGCCATATACCTGTCTCCCTAATCTTGGAATATAACAGGTCCACACTAGCCTTTATAGAAATATCAATTATTTTGTAGTTACCTGTTAAAGGGACAGTGTCTTAATTCTAAAGTACATTACATCATATACAACATGAACCCACATAAATGGATATCAGCCTATCATGCGACAAGCCCTAACAATGTTTTTTTCAGATCGGCATAATGGAACTGACACTTCTTCAGCATCTGCAGTTATCAGTCCTGGTTCATCGACCAGCGATGAAGCATCCTCAGGCAAATTGGGTGCCACAACCTCCTCTGGCATGTCATTGGTTTCTTCTGTCTCTACAGGTTCACCACTGTCCTCCTCTGACACTTCCTCAGATTTCGAGTGGTCATCCAAAGGCACTTTACTGTTGGCTCAAAGTCCACCGTTAGTATTGGAGGCTACGTGGTGGGCATATTTGTCGCATTACTTTTTGATTCAGGTGTCCCTTGAAACAGTCGAGCAAGGTCAGGTGTGGTATAGTGTGCTGTGGGGTATACTACTTCTCCCTCTGATTCAGACTCCGAATGTTCTTGTTCTGCTTGCTCCTCAGGGTTTGCGGGGGGGGGGGACTTCAGATTGCTTGGCCCTTAGTTTAGCTTGATGTCTGCACGTAGCACATCCTATTACCAGAGGTTTGAGAGGTTTTGACATTTCTTGTCCATCACTAGTGACCATCTCTCCAGTGGGCAGCAAGTGGTTGCGGTGTATGGTTCAGTAGCCACTTGTGTCCTTCGGTATGAATTTTGTAAACAGGCATGTCTTCCACTTTCTGAGTCACAACATAGGGGGTGCTGCCCCATAGTCACCGATTTTGTACTTTCCAAGTATTCCTAAATTTAATAATATAGGGTCCCCTGGCAGCAGTTTGTGTGCCTTTACCCGTTTGTTATACCTTTCTTTGTTTCTTTTGGCTGTGGTATCTACGGCCAACTTGTATGCAGAATTTAATTGGTCTTTTTTTTTTTCCCCCAGCACTCCCTCTCTTGGGGAGACACCTGTGACCTGTTAAGTCCCACACTCACCTACCTTAGACCAAAATGATCCAATCCTCATGGAGCCGTGGTTGTATCCCAGGTGGTACGGGGTGAGGCACTTTAACCCCGACGTGTCTGTGTTTCATCGGGTTGTCATCTCCAGCGCCGGTAGAGGCATTGGGGATCGGGGGCCATGGTGCTCAGTCTACCGGGAGTGTCGGGTGTTTTCCAGTGTTATTGAAGGCTTGCTGTGTGCCCTGATGTCAGGACCCCTAAGGCACCGACATTCAGCGCGCCTGCCTCAATTTTGGCATTCGGACTTGTGGAGCTTCTGGTCTCCACCCGGGGTTGCTCAAGTGCCGATTGCATGTGCCCCTCTCCCCCTGGAGGAGGCGAGCTGTCCATGGGATGCTCAAGCCTCTTCCTCCCGGCCGGCCCTCTAGCTCCTGGACTCGTTCTCGAACCTGGGTCGCTGGTGCCATGAGCAGAAATCCAACCACTGCGCCAACAGGCCGGCATATAATTGGTCATTTAACTTTTAAACATATTGCAAGTAAGTCTGTGGCCTAGCTCCATTGACAGAAATACCGAAACAGAGCTATACAGGGAGTCTGGCTTCCTGGCCGAACATTAGGCTGTAATGAGAGAATTTTGTAGCATTATTTTTGGTGCAGTTGTAAGCATGAACTGGCTGTACCACCACCTGGTCGATTTCTCCAGTTGTCCCCTCCCCCCCCCAAAAAAAAACAGGAACCTCCTGGATCTCAAAAACAAAGTTTTTTGCAGGCTTCAAAACCACTCTGCAGGCTGACAGCAATGGCACCAGTGTAGCACAGATCTGCATCTCGTCCTGGCTGGATGCAGGAAACATTCTCTTAGCTTCAGACTTTTAAATGCACAGGTTTTGAAATCACAACCAGTTTTCACCTTCTACTGGCTTTCCAGATATTGGAAACTTGTCAGGCTTTCCTTGGGCAGTTTGCTGTGAAAGCCCCGGGTAGTCCTCCAAACTTTTCTCAGAGTCACAGCGGAGCCACCTCTCACTTTGGAAGACCCCAGACAACTGCAACCAGCTAGATATGCCCCTATCCAGGTCTCTGGATCAGATCAGAGACCCAGTTTGTCAGTCAGGCTGTCAATCCACCTAATCAGTATGAGGAATGTTCATTTAACACTGGATTGGATGGAGGAAACGGTGCCAATTCACAGTCCTCACCTCTTCCCAAGAGTCCCCTTTTTGTAATCTTTTGGGTTCCTGGCTTTCCCGTGGGCTGCAGCGCAGGGTCAGAGGCAACAAAGATGGCTGCAGTGTAATCTGGCAGTTCAGCTTTAAACACAGTCCCAACTTTAACTACATTTTGCAGACAGACAGTAAAACTTAAACACTGTTTGTAGCTGTCCCTCTGCCGTAGTATCCGGTGGCAGAGTGGGGCATGGAAAAGTCTCCCCCTGCCCATCGCTAGCACCATAGCACTGTCCCCCCAAATGACAGGCAGAGCATACAGTAACTGTGCAGCCTCAGCTGCTCTTAAAGCCAAAGTGTCCAAAAGCACTTTTATAAAGTTTGTTTTTTCTCTCCCAAGTGTGTCTCTGGACCCTTGCTTTTGTCCTTTGCGGTCCAAGAAGGCAGAGGACACAAAGGAGTCACGCGCTGGTACGCTGAGACGGCTTTTAACACTAGGTGCCGCAGCACCAACAGGGTAGTAAGAACAGACTGCCAGCTTGCATTTTTGCGCAGGAGCCAGAACATTTACACACAGAGTTGAGCAGCAGTTTACGGCTTGTCCAGTGCTGACTGTGCTGTATTGCCGAGCTGGCAGTTTCAACATTTAAGCACAGTTCCTCTGATCCCTCAGCAAAACAGCCAGGCAGGAGCAATAAAGGGGCACGACTGGACCCGGACAGGCAAGACCAGATGACCGTGAGGCAAAAGAGGTAAGCCCCATCCATGTGGGAAGGGGCATTACATGTACGTATGCTACCTCAACAGCACATTGAACAGAATAGAACTGAGGAAATCTTCCTGGACTCCAGTCTCCACCACTCATTCACCCTAATGGGACTATGCCAGAGGTGCTAGGACCTCGCGGGAGCCAAAAATCTTCAGGAGGGCCGGCGCCATGATAGGACCTCATGTGTGTGGCACCACGAAACTAGCTCACAACAGTATAGGTTATCTCAGCATCGACCCTCCAGCCGCCTCAGTTCCTTTTCTCCTGCTGTCGAAAACGCTTCTATGATGATGTCGCTCACCCGCCAAGAGTCTGATCTTCATCTGTTCGACAGCAGCTGTATAGCTGTTCAGTTCACTTAACTTACCATTTTTAGTGTTGTTCTATTTTCAAAAAAAAAAAAGAAAAAGAAGTAGTTATTCTCAGCCTGCCATCAATGGAGTCGACGTTTGAGGGTAGCGGTGATGGTAGGGAGACTTCATTTGAAAGCTGTGATGGCAGTGGGACTGTGTCCAGTCCACCGCCCTTTTCGGGGGGGGTCTGACCACGGGCAGTCCAGTGCTTTGGGGGGGGACGGTCCACCCGTAGCACAAATGTAGCGGTTCCGGGACCCGACTCTGCTTGACCTCTAGCTTTTCTTCCTCCAGTTGGTGTAAGAATCGGTACGTCTCGAGGTTGCCTTCTGCTACGTCTGTGCATTGATAATTGTTGGTTGAGAGCAGTAGCCTGAACGATTCTGGTGGGTTCCCCGTGGCCCGCCACTAACGTCAGCACTTGACACCGTCTCATCTCTGTCCTCGATGGGGTTCCGGTGAGAAGTTTCACCTCTGGGTCACTGTTTTAGAGCAGAGGGTATGCCATCTGCCCAGTTGTCCTGGCTGTGGTCCTGGGTCTGAGGCCTCCAAACCTTGGGGCCACTGGGCCGCAGCCGGGTCTGCTAGGCCAGAATGTGCATGCTGCCCTCTCTGGTGCTAACGCCATCAACGCCCACCCTCGGGCCTATCCCTTCTCCTTTTTCTCTGCATGGGCCGGCACGGGCACAGTTTCCTTCCTCCCCTTCTTCAGGTCTAGGTCTGTTACGTAAACAATCTTAGATAGTAGAGTAAATAATAATAATACTTCTTCGGAGTATGCCAAGAAACATTCATAAACAAGTAAGGAGTACTAATAAAGTTTATTATACTACTTACGCCAAACAAAGAAAATCACAAGGGAGATGGGTTTCTCACAATGTACATAATCTCCAGGATTGTACGATCTTAGGTTCTCCAAGATCTTGTTCTCTCTATGCAATCTCGTTCTCTCTGCGTGTAAAATTAGGTTACAGAAAGCTAAATACTACAGATAACAGTATAGCAACAGAGATTACAACATAGTTACGGATATGAGAAACATTATTTATTGGATAATGACTTAGGAGACAGAATTACTAATGAGTATCATATGAGACGGAATACGCTTCCACTAGCATTATAACTTGGACAAAAGAAATGCTGACTTGGCTCTATTACATGTGGCATTTCGTGCTTATGTATATTATAAGACATAACAAAGGATGTCTCTCTAAAGAGACAAAGAGAAGTGCTGATGGGGCTCTATTACACGTGGCATATCTGCCTGAGTGTAAAACACACACTACATATAATTATATGAGAATATAAGTATACAATAATCACTGATGATCCCTCAGAGTCATCTTATCAGTGATTAGGTAGATTATATATGGAATATATGTAAAAGACAAACATAATGCATTACAGTGAGGTATAATAATCATGTATGATCTAATCTTATGAAGAATGTGAACATTAACAAATATTAGCAACAAAGCACATTCCTGGCACTCTTGCTTATATGATGGGTGCTTATATCTACATGTTAGTGCAAAATAACAGTATCACAGTATAATAGACCGGGAATACAGTGTGAGGTGTAGGTGGGACGATAGGGGCATAACACAGGCGTAACAGTCCCCCTCTTTGTTGTCCTAATCGCAAAAGAGGCAACACAACAAAAAGATGGTGGTTAGGCACCTTTCATCTACAGGCCTGAGGCACGAGCCTGATAGAGGAATTTTAACTGGTAACAGTGGTGTTTCAGGGTTTTTCTTAAACAACAAAATGTAATTATAAGGGAAAATGTTAGTAAACCTTGTATTACTATAAACATTTGGAATAAAACTTCACAATGGGGTTTTCCAATATCAAAACAGTCAGTAAGTACTGATGTGTATCAGGTGTGTATCTGTCCTATTGGGAAGAAATTGAAGAGGCAAACTTAAGTTGCCTGTATGGATATTAAAAATAAATAAATAAAATTAAAATTCGAGACAGAGCATCAAGATAGGACTAGACTTAATGGTATCTGGTTCCGGGATGGGAACAGGCGTGTTACCGTATAACCTATTACCTGTTTAGGGAGTAAAAATAGAAGTTAGAAAAGTTCACGTTGCATAACTTTTAGTCCATATCAGAAGAATGTATAGTTGGTCACCGCACAATGTTCCACATCAGCAGAGAATACCACCTTGAAGAATGGCATTTTTCCAGTTGGTAAATTGAACAGGACACGAAATGTCAATGTCCACAAGACATAACTTACGAACGGTTCCAGGGATAAATCCAGGATTTCTTCAAGTATTAGATGAAGATTCATAGTTCATATTCGATGCATTCAGATTTTCCAAAGGTAGATCCAAATGTTCAGGAGGCAGCAATATTTTCAGAGGCCTCAGCAGGGGGTGCATTAGATTGCACGTTAAGTTTTATAATAGAATAACAACAGTGTTCAGTTGAAGATGATCACATGGCTGCATAAAGTGTAACAACCCTATTTCAAATAGATATGTGAGAGCCAAATAGGCCTGAGTCTAAACCTGTGTTCTTTTTTAATTTAAAAAAAATCAAAAACAAAATGCGTAGTGCGATCGGGTAGGTTTACAGACATAAGATGTACCACTAGTGGTCAGGATGTGAAAATCCTGTGTGTGCACGTGGTGCATGCGTGCTATAAGTTCCTGTATATGGGGTCATTAATGAGTACCTAGTATGCTGCCAGGGTATCTAATAACATCATTATTAAAAAATATGTTGGAAATGTTTGTTATGATCCATAAAACAAGTCATTCCAAGTTTAAAAGGTGAGATTTACAATCACTGGGATGCACATGAACTGCACATTATTAACTATGATACCTGGCTGAAAAGTGGCTACTATACCACTGAGTGGGTCAGGGTTCTATTTTGGGCACTCAGTATTAGGTATCACAAATTATGGGTCATCATTGGGGGAAAAAAATTAAGGTCTAATGGATTTCATTGCCATATAATTTTGGATGCAAAATTCCTGATTATCAGTAAAATGTAAACAGGAGTTCGGATCAAGTCTGACTTCTAGAATTGATCCAAAGCAATGATGATAACATTTAGTAGGGTCTCACTACCCTTCTGGATGATGAACATGTCTTTTAGGACTTTAGTGTGAATTCCACAGGATGCAGTTAAATCATGTGGGCTTGTGAGGTATTCTGCCTCAACAATCTGTTTAGGTTTTGGTCATTGGTTCTTATCTGCAATAAGATGTGCAGTTTGGGCTTGTAAGAAGATCCATACTTTTAAAAAGAATAATGAGCATAAAAACAAGCATCTTTCTCTCTCTCTCTCTCTCTCGAACCTAGAAGGAAGGAGAAAAAAAAAAAGTTTAGTACTGTTCCGCCCACTGGGGTATGGAAAAGTAATTTAATCTCCTTTAAACAAGTTCATTTGATTGGCATGTAGCCATTTGTCAGTGACTGTTCTTGTGAGGCAGTCTAACTTGGTAGACTGCTGGACTGAGTTTGTTTACAGTGGGATAGGTCATGTTGAGCCTTGCCCATACATTGTGCAGCAAACAAGTGTACCTTTTGGATGTCTTGTTTGAGATAGTTAACATATCTATCTACTGATGTTCTGTCAACAGTGGCAGTACACAGATCCAGAAGTAAATGTTCTGGGAGTCTCATAGACTGTCCAGTCATGATTTCAAAACGGGGTACGCTGTGTACCTGCAGAGCGTGTCCCTCTTATTGCCATAAAGAGTAAAGGCAATAATGAATCCCAGTCCTTTATGGTTTTTTTCTGAACAAGTTTGGAAAACATAACTTTGATCTGCCTTTTAGCCCATTCCACCTGTCCTGATGACTGTAGGTGGTAACGGATATGAAACTTTTGTTTTACCCAAGACTGAAAACAGGCACTTGTGTCTAGTGGGCCTTACCCGGTTACCAAAGACTAAAATAAAAAAAAAAATAATAAAAAAATCCAGAGTTTCCTGCATTACTTGTGCAATAAAGCCAGATCCCTGTAATCAGAATTTACCTTTAGGGGTAACACCCACCTGGTAAATAGCTGGTTTACCAAGACATTTGCAGTCACTTTGGCTGTGTTACTCCGTTAGGTTGGTGATCACTAGTGAAAACTAGTTGTCGTTTTCAGTGGTTGGCATTGGGCCAGTGTAGTCAATCTGGATGTTGTTCCAGGGGCCTGATTGTCTCTGGGGTAACAATGCATTTTTCCTAGCTGGTATAGGATTTTTCTGTGCACAGATCAAACAGTTACTAATGTAGTGTTCTACATCACTTCTCAAGTGTGGCCACAGGACAGAGGATTTCAGTCTGTCTAGTGTTTTATTGATTCACCGATGTCCACAAGTTGGAGTATCATGTACTTGGTACAGTACATAAAATCTACTCTCTGGTGTTCTGGAATTATCCGTAACTTTTCATGTGTTACGGTAGTGATACCAAATGAATAGACCATCACTGGATAGGTGAATGTCATTTTTCACGTTCTTATAAGAGCTATTTTGGATGATACTCCTCAGTTCCTTTATTAAGGAACCTATACACTGCCTTCAAATGAGGGTTCTTCTTTTGGTGCATAAGGTTCAAATTTTACAAGATGCTCGAACCTCATGAATGTACAGTTTGTGTTTATACTGGTTAGGGTTGTGTTTTATACACACACACACACACACACACACACACACACACACACACACACACACTCTGTATTTCACAGAGGTAGTATCAGAGAATTGGAACAGAAGTTTGTTTTCTTCCAAATAAATACAGTCAAAGAGGAACAGACCCAATTAGAATCTACTATGAAAACATAGTATCTGCAGTGCTTTCTGTAATTATCTCAATGACATTTCTTGAAGTGGGCAGAACTTAACCCTCTCATAGAGTGCTGATATCATTTTACGTAAGGAAAAAATCTTTGTATTCCTCTCTGTGTGATCCTGAGCAAGTCACTTAACTTCTTTGTGCTCCCAGGTCGCATCTGGAAACAAGCTTCGGCTTGGTGTGCTACTCCTGGTTAAACAATGTTCCATTTCTTTTTTTTTTTTTTTAAACTTTCTTTATTTATGTATATTTTCTTTTTTTCCATACCCCATCCCATGGAGACCACACTTACAAACAAAAGTATAAGAGTGACAAATTTTCCAGGTACATGATGGTTCTGAGAGGATACCGTGTCGCATTAATTATACATTCATCATCAATCTGTGTGAGGGTATATTTCTTCCTAAAACATACTTTTCTCTCTCCTTTTCAGTACGACATATCTTTAATTTGCATATTCCTTTTTGTCTGCGCTCTGTCATAGTTTAAACTGTAGCCCAAGGACCTCAGCTTCCCCAAGGGTACAATCAAATCCCTCAGATGTTAAATATTTTAGATTTTAAGGAATAAAATTCCAGGGTCCATTTACCATATAAAGCACCCATCTTCTCCAAATCAACTCAAATTTGGTGAGCTTCTTATTAAGTAAGGCTGTGAGTGCCTCTAATCTATATAGTTTGATCATTATGTCATGCCACCCCTGGATGTTAATCTCCTTCTGAGAAAGCCAATTTTTTGTAATTATTTTTGTGCTGCTAGGCATGCCATTTTAAAATTTACCTGTGTTAGGATTCCTGCATCCTAGGATAATCCATAAAAGAAAAAAGGGAAGGGGTGAGTTGTAAATTCAGATCAATTATACTCTGTAAGGTCTGCTGTAGGTCCTTTAGAAAACTTTGGACTTTTAGGCAACTCCAGAATATATGACCCATCGTTGCTGGGAATATCCGCACTTCCTCCAACACCTTGAAGCTTCCTCCCTTGATATTTCCTTGAATCGAGGGGTCTCAAAAATCTCACTAACATTTTCCAAGCAAACTCCTTCCAACTGACCAAGTCCCCACTGTGTTCTTTGTAGTGCCCATTTCCATTGCTCTTCTTGTATCCTAATAACCAAATCCCTCTCCCAGGTCTCTTTGGTACTCTGAATAGTATCTCCTTTCCAATTGATAAGAGCTGTGTATATAATTGAAATTATATGCTCCTTAGGCGGTTTGCCTTCTATAGCTGATTTTAATATTTTCGCAATCTGAGGGGGAGGACCTAATCCCGGGGGCAACTGTGCCTGCAGCGATCTAATATATGCTCTTATCTGGAAGTATCTGAATCTATCTTTCCATGATATATCATATCTGACAACTAAAGTCTGAAAGTCCAAAATCTCATCCCCTCCAAGAAATGCCATATTAAGTGCAATTTTTCTCTTCCCATTTTTGAAACCCTTGTCCCACTTGACTGGGGTGAAGGATGTCAGGTAGGGCACCGACAGCATTAGGTACCTCCATCCTTTGGCCTTTGAGTCTTAGAGGATGTTATACCAACTGTTTAGGGTGGCTTCCGTATGCGGGTTTCTCTCCTCCCCTAGGTCTCTAGCCCTCTTTTGTGAGAGCAGGGCCAGGTTGAGATCCTCCAGGCCCCCCTCCCCATCTCTATATCCTTCCATCTAGCCTCATATGTTTGATCCAACCAATACATGACAGTTCTAAGTTGGGCTGCTTGGTGGTATAGTTTCAAATTAGGAAGGGCAAGGCCTCCCCCTCCTTCGGAGTCTGGAGCACCGAGGCCGAACTCTTGGCTTCTGCAGGCCCTACAAAGAAATTCTCCCATGCAATGCCATAAAGAAGGAGTCTGGGACAGTGATGGGTAGTGTTTGGGTTAAATATAAGAATCTGGGAAGCAATACCATTTTAACTGCCTCCACTCTTTGCACTAAGGGATAGGGGTGAGCCCATCTCTCCAGCTCTGACCTAAGCTTGTCTAAAGTTGGGTTAAAATTAAGTGCATACAAATGTCCTACCTCAGAACTAAGAAGGACCCCAAGTACCTAATATATGTGCGGTCCCATTTAAATGGAATGACTCCATCAAATTCACTGAGGGTGTATAATGGACCTTCAATACTTCAGTTTTAGTAGTATTTAGCTTATACCGTGCTAATTCACTAAATTCTGTTAGGCAATTCCACAGCGGTCCCATTGAACACTCGGGATCTGACAAATAGATGAGTAGGTCATCCGCATATAATGCAAGCTTATGTGTTTCATCCCTTGTCTCCCAACCCCTCACCTCTCTCTCCTGGCGTATTCTCTGGGCTAGTGGTTCCAAGTAGAGAACAGAAGGGCGAGAGGGACAACCCTGCCTCTGCCTCTATGCAGCTGGAAGGGAGCGGATACCTGCCCGTTTATTTTAACATAGGCCTTCGGTTTTGTATATATGTTTTCAATAGCTTTAATCATTGAGTCCGGGAAACCAAATCTAGCAAGGGTCAGACTTAGGAACCTCCATTCTACCCGATCAAACGCCTTCTCCGCATCTAAGCTCATCAGCAGGAACGGGGAGCCTGACCTAGTAGCATGATGCAGTATGTGCAAGGTTCTTTTAGTATTATCTTGTGTCTGTCTCCCTAGTATGAATCCAGTTTGATCCAACGCTACCAGTTCAGGCATTACTTTTTCCTACGCCTAGCTAGTATGGCTGTATATACTTTATAGTCAATGTTCAGCACCGATATAGGCCTAAACGATTTACATTGTGTGATGTCTTTTCCTGGCTTTGGAATACTTGAAATGACGCAAAATTCCAACTGTCTGGAAGAGGTTCCCCGACTGTATCTCTCTACATGTCTCTAATAACTGAGAGCTAACTCTTCTCTGAAAATTTAAAGAATTCTGGGTGTATCCATCTGGACCTGGTGATTTTTAGATTTAAGTTTCTTGATTGCATTATCTATCTCTGCCAACTCAGTGGGCCTTTCCAATACCTCTCTCACTTCCTGTGTTAAACTTGGCAGGTTAAGCCTCCTTAAATAATCTTGGATCTCTAACTCACTTGGGCTTCTATCTGATGTATATAACGACTGGTAAAACCTGTTAAAACAGTTTAATACCTTTCCGGACCTCTCATCATTTTCCCTGAGACAGGATCTCTAATCTGCGTAATAGTATTTTGTGCGGTCTGTTGTCTCAGCCTATGGGCCAAGAGGCGTGTGGCTCTTGGGCCTACCTCGTAGTATTTCTGGCGAACCCGTTGTAGCGCCTGTTCAGTTCTGATGTCAATCAGCTTCTGAATTTTTTGTTAAATTTCTTTTATGTTAGTGTAGACTGTCTCATCAACAATGTTCCATTTCTTAATACAAGCTGTGTATTTATCAAGAACTTACCAGCTTTCTAAACCATCCACAAATATTTGTGGTAATAAGAAGACTCCTCGCCTCTCTGCTTTTCATTTTTTTTGCCAGTCGTGTTTTAACAGTGCCTGTGATTCATACATATACAATGATGCATTTACTAGCTATGCACACTCTGTCACCACCAGAATGTAAAATAATTCCAAACCCTGCTATCTGACCCTCGTTGGTATATGTGGCTGAGTCATCAGTCAAAACATGACACTCGGTGGTGTATTTTAACACTTTCTAGGGTTCTGTCAGAAAGGGCCCTGGGACAGGTAGGTCAGGGGGTTGGAGTATACAATCATGGGTCTCTCTTGCAAATTGTAGGCCATGGGCCAACAAGGATGGAGTTTTGATAGGAAGGACAGTGATGTTATGATCCTGCAAAATGAGAGACCAGTGTGTAAGTCTGGCATTGGATACAGAGTCATCTTTTACTCTGTCTGACAACAGAAAGTTAGTTGGCAAATGACTGGAATGCAGCACAATGGGTGCATATCCAATGATGTATATAAAGTATCTCATTGCCCAGTATGTAACCAAAAGATTCCTTTCACAAAGGTTGTATTTCAGCTCCACTGGGGCAAACATTTGGGATGCATAAGAGGTGGGTCTGATGTGTCCATTGTATGTCTGGGTTAAAACTGCTGAGATTGCTATATTTATTTATTTAAAAGTTTTACCAGGAGGGCATGCTGAGCGATGCAACACTCGATTCCAGATGTGTCCTGGGGAAGGGGGAATTTGGACAGACAGTATTCAAGCAAACAGTTACATGACTGGTACATTACATGGATGAGAGAAAAAACATATTGTACAAGATACACCTGCCTGTTGGCCAGGGGAGTAGAGTCTAATGCTGCGAGAGGGTTAGAGTTCTTAATGAGGCTAAGTGCCGCAGCAAGAGAGGATTATTAATGGTAAGAAGCAACATATAAGCAAACCTATAGACCTACAAGCAAATCGGCTGCCAATGGGGCTAGCTGCACATGCAGGGGGTGGTGAAATGCTGTTTGAGGAGAAGTTTGAGCTGCTGAGAGGAGGTGGAGTGTTTGAGTTCAGCAGGGAGGGAGTTCCATACGTAAGGCATACAGTACTTGAAAGCATTCTGACCTTTGGCAGAGGACATGCGTGGAAGAGAGAGGAGCCTGGAGTCGGTGTTACGAAGGGCGTAAGTTGAAGGAGTTTGGGAAACTAGGGTAGTTGCAAGGTACGAGGGGAGGGATTGGGTCCAGTATTTTGCTGTTAACCTGGCACAGTGTGACATTCTCTAATCCATCTAAGGATTTATAGAGGTCACAGTGGTGAATTATGGGTGGGCAGTCCAGGGCAAAACAGCAGAACGAATGGAAGAGAGGGTCCAGTCTGGCAAGGGAGGACTGGGGGAGCTGTGCTATAGACTACGTCCCCATAGTCAAAAAGCAGTAGGATCATTTTCTGAACAATTTCTTCAGATATAGCTTGGCAGAAGACACCAGGAGAAAGGACTGCTGTGTGACTGGACTTCTCTGCTGGGACTAAAGTAGAAGAACTTTTTTACTTGGACCTTGGAACTTTAATTTAGGGTAAAAAAAAACTAACATACAAAACAAAAAAAAAAGTGTGCGTCTGGGTTAACTGAACTGAATAGGTATCTGAATAGTTATCTAGGTGTAAATCTCAGGTGATTGAAAGGACTTAACTGCTGTGAGGTTTAAATCACTTGTAGAAAGATCTAGTAAGTAGGGGGAGTGGTTTAGCTAGAGGGAAGCTACATTTAAAGACTGCCTTAGAAAGATTCTGCTAATAGCTTGGCAGAAGACACCAGGAGAAAGGACTGCTGTGTGACTGGACTTCTCTGCTGGGGCTATATTGCCCTAATTCCCCCACCCCCACCCAAAGCTAGTTCTATTTTTATAGGCACAGGATTTGACTGACAACAGAAACTTCCTGTTTGGGAGCAGGAAGTGAGTGATCACAGAACCACCAAAGACCCACCATCCTAGAAGGGCAAGAGGCTCTCCGGCCCCTCTAGCTGCTGGAGGTCTGCCTCTGAGCAAGTAAGTGGTCTACTGAGAAATATAGGATATTCTTGTCTCAGAACAGGACAATCAGAAGCTTAAAGGCACACAGGCAGAAAGTAAGGAGAGAGAGAAAAAAAACAGAGGAAAGAGTAAGGATTGAAACAGTTAAGGGGCCAGAAATAAGACATGATTGGAGTGGTGCAGTGCAGTGGCTGGGAGCAGCAGTCTTCCAGGAGACGCTCTGGAGGATGCGGTGTTGTCCCATCTGCAGGCACCTCTCTGGGCTGAGGGAGGAGGTTGCTCATCTCCAGGCTGAGTTGGCCAGGATTGTGGGACCTCCTCTTCCATCCAGGGACCACCAGTGCCACTGCCGTTGCCTCAGAGGTTGTCAAGAAAGAGAAGCGGTTGGACCACAGTGGGCCCGGGAGGGTGAGGTGGTGGAACAGAGGCGCATCCCTCCAGTGGTAGCTCTCCACACTTCCTATGCCATTCTGGCAAAGTCTGGTTCCTCTGTGGAGGCACCCGCAGTGGAGACCAAGGAGGATGCTGGGAACCTCCACAAAGGAGACCCACAGGAGGGTGGCAGGGGACCCTGCAGGGGAAGGAAACAACTCCTGGTGGGGAACTCCATTGTTAGGAAGGTAGAACTGGGGGAGGAAGGGGAGAGGGAGGTAAAGTGCCTGCCTGGCGCCATGGCTTGGAGGGACAGGGAGCGAATCCTCAGGATTGCCGGATCAGCTGCACAGGGGAGGGAGCTGGATGTCATTGTCCACCTAGGGACAAATGACCTGGCTAAGAAAGGGATTAGAGAAGTGCAGGAAGAGTTTGTGGAATTGGGGAGGGGCCTTAGTCAAGTAGCACGCACGGTAACCTTCTTGGAGGTGCTGCCCATCTATGGCATAGGAGAGGCTAGGGTGTTCCGCACCATGGGATTCAATCAGTGGTTGAAAAACTGGTGTGGAGCTCAGGGATTTGGCTTCATTGGGGACTGGGGGTCCACCTGGAGTGATGCAAGCCTATACTGGCATGCTGGGTTGCATCTGTCCGGGAGGGGAACCAGGATCCTAGGTGATAGGTTTAAATGCTTCATTGGCAAGCTTTTAAACTAGCCAAGGGGGGAGGCACTGGAAAGGAGCAGGAAAATCCTAGCCCCCAAATAATCACGGTAGTAAGTGCGGCAAACACCAACATAGAGGTGTCGATAGGGGAGAAGGGCAGGGGTAAATGGAGAAAGTGACAAAGGCAAGAAGGACAGGGATGGGGCAAAAGGGAGTAAGGCCATCAGGAAATGGAGGGTAATGAGTACCAATGCCGTAGTCTGGGCAACAAGCCCTGAGCTGGTGGCCATGATGGGAAAAGGGATGCCTGGATATCGAGCAGTCACAGAAACATGGTACACAGAGAACCATGACTGGGATGTTAACATACCAGGGCACATAACCTACAGGAGAGACAGGCAGGAGAGAAGAGGGAAGGAGTAGCCTTCATGTAAAGGAAGGATAAAAACAACTGAACAAAAGAGTAAACAGGGAGGAGAAGAGGCACTGTGGGTCACCTTGGAGACTGGAAGGGCACCACAATCCGCACAGGATTGTGTACAGACCCCCATGTCAGGGGAGGGAATGGACAAGGATATGATAGAAGGCATTCTTAGAATGGCAGAGAAAGGGGAGATACTGTTGATGGGAGACCTGAATATGCCAGATGTTAACTGGAGCATACTTGCTGCAGCCACATCCAAGAGCAGGGCCATTCTGATGCCCTACAGGTGGCAGGCATTAGACAGCTAGTTTCGGAACCCACTCGTGAGGGAGCAATCTTAGACCTCGTACTCTCAAACGGGGGCAGTGAGAGGATCTCAGATTTAGAAGTGAGTTGCCATCTGGGGACAAGTGACCATCAAACAGTGTGGTTCACGTTAAACTCAGCTAGAGAGTCAAGCCATACAAAAGTGAGGGTACTGGACTTTAGGAGGGCTGACTTTGGCAAGATGGGAGAGTACCTCAGAAAAGCACTAGCAAACAAGCTAAAAGGAGGTGTGGAGCAACAATGGGGAATCATCAAGACTGCCATCACAGAGGCAACAAGCCTTTGCGTGAAGCAAATAAACAAATCAAAACGAAGGAAAAAGCCACTATAGTTCTCAAAAGAGGTGGCTGTGAAAGTCAGGAAGAAAAAGATAGCATTCCGGAAGTATAAGGAAACACAGAAGGAGCAGGACAGAGAGCTGTACCAGTTAAGGCAGAAGGAAGCAGGGAGGGAAGTCAGAATAGCAAAGGCCCAAACTGAGGAAAAATAGCCAACTCAGTTAAGAAGGGGATAAAACCTTTATAGGTACATCAGCTTCGTGAAAGACAAAGGGAGGGATAGTGAGGCTGAATAGAATGAACGGTGGGTGGGCAGAGGGGACAGTGAAAAGCAGGGATACTGAATGAATATTTCTGCTCAGTATTCACAAAAGAGGAGGGGGAAGTGCCTAATCCAATTAACAGAAGCACTCTTGATAGGGGGGTCGATCCCAGTCCTTTCACAGAAGAAAGGGTTCTGCAAGAACTCCTAAAACTGAAGGTGGACAAAGCAATGGGTCCTGATGGAATTCACCCCAGAATTCTAAAAGAATTAAGGGAGGAACTAGTGAAACCACTGGCTATTCTTTTTAATAAATCATGGGAGGATGGTGTGGTACCCGAGGAAGGAAGGAGGAAGGCGGATGTGATTCCCCTTCACAAAAGTGGGACCAAGACAGAGGCAGGAAACTACAGACCTGTCAGTCTGACCTCTGTGGTAGGGAAAGTGATGGAGTCACTTCTGAAGGAAAGAATAGTTGAGTACCTAGAGGCCAGTGGAGCACAGGACCCAAGGCAGCATGGGTTCACAGCGGGAAGGTCATGTCAAACGAATCTAATAGATTTCTTTGACTGGGTGACCAAAGTAGTAGACCAGGGAGGGGCTGTGGACATGGCCTACCTAGACTTTAGCAAGGCATTTGACACAGTCCCACACAAAAGATTAATAGTCAAATTAACCAGCCTGGGAGTGGGTCCCAGGGTGGTAGCCTGGGTAAAACATTGGCTGCACAACAGGACACAGAAGGTAATTGTAAATGGAGTCCACTCTGAAGAAAGAGGGGTTACTAGTGGGTACCGCAGGGTTCAGTATTGGGTCCAGTCCTTTTTAATGTCTTCATCAGTGACATAGCAGAGGACTGGAAGGAAAGTATGCCTTTTGCAGATGACACAAAGATCTGCAACAGGGTTGATACACAAGGAGGCGTGGAAAGGATGAAAAGGATTTGGCAAGGTTGGAGGAATGGTCAGAAGTATGGCAGCTAGGATTCAATGCAAAGAAGTGCAAAATAATGCACCTGGGAAACAAGAACCCAGGGGAAGAATACACAATGGGTGGGGAAGTAGTAACAACAACAAAAATGGAAAGGGACCTGGGGGTAATCATATCAGATGACCTTAAGGTTAGCAAGCAATGTGAGAAGGCAGTAGGGAGGGCTGGGGTATACTGGGATGTATAGGGAGAGGCATCAGCAGCAGAAAACAGGAAGTTGTTATCCCTCTGTACATACAGTTAGTGAGACCCCATCTGGAGTACTGTGTCCAGTTCCGGAGACCCCATCTCCACAAGGACATAGACAGGATAGAGGTAGTCCAGAGGAGGGCAACTAAAATGGTGCAGAGTCTGCAAGAGAAGCCGTATGAGGAGAGACTAAAGGAGCTTAATATGTATACCCTTGAAGAAAGAAGGGAGAGGGGGGACATGATAGAAACTTTTAAGTACCTCAGTGGAATCAACAAAGTCCAAGAGGGTAGCATCTTTCAGAAAAAGAGACTTGCAAGAACAAGGGGACACAATTTAAAGATAGAAGGAGGGTGGTTCAGGGGCAATGTGAGGAAGTATTATTTCACAGAGAGGGTAGTGGATGGATGGAACAGCCTTCCTGAGGAGGTTGTGGGGTCTAAAACTGTGGGAGAATTCAAGAATGCATGGGACAGACATAAGGCAATTCTTGTGGGGATAGGAAGAAATATGCTGTTGGTTAACTAGAATCTGCGGCCTATCCTGTAGGTAGGGAAATGGGCAGACTAGATGGGCCTAGCAGTCCTTATCTGCCGTCAAAGTCTGTGTTTCTATGTAACGGTTTCAATATACCCTAAAACTGTGTTAGGATTAACCAATGCTGGGACCATCATTAGTGATCCCAAAAGAAAAGACAATATCAGTATTAGGAGACCTTGTACCTTCTTACCAGAGGTACCTGCTATAGTCTGTGCTGAGAATAACCCAGATGGTTTCTGACTTGTATCTGCTGTTGCATGTGCTGGGAATAACCCAGACTGTTCCTGGCTTGTGCTTGCTATTGCAGCCACAGTATGGAATGATCTAGGTGTCACTGATGAAGGGGGGTTCTGCATCATGTGCAGGGAGTGCTGGCACTATCAAGGGTGCCTGCATAGTGGAGAAAAGTGGTGTGCAAGTTTCACATAGTTCTCCAGCTATGGATTGTGGTTCAGTAGCCATGAGGGGTGGAGAAAGTAGTACTGAAACAGCTGTCAGCCCAGGTTCAGAAATCAAACCTGTAACACCCCCCCCCCCCGCCATGGCCTGTGATGCTGAAAATATAACGGCCACGGGGCTTTCAGAGTCAGGGTTGTCCCCCTCCCCCATCAAATGTAAAGTGGGTTTCCCCACCGGAAGGTTGCTGGATGGTAGCAAAATTGTTTTTAATGTTACAGCTTAAAATTTTAATGAGCTGCATATGCCCAGTACTGTCAGGGTTAGAAACAACAGCACATGTAGTCTTCTCAGGGAAAGCTTGTGTTAAATTGCGTAGGGAAGACTCGCAACATTTCATGTAATTAACTGCAGTGTGTTCCTTAAAGCGAAGTTGCAACATTCCCCAAATGCCTTTTACACATAGCATGCCGTTGCCAAACATGCTTCAGATGCTGAAGCTGACATTTGTTTTGTAAAAAAAAATCTCTTAGTCGTCTTTTTAATGTTTTATCAGCATTTTGTTCTCCAGTCTTCTGTGTGTGGCAACAACCCCAAAATGATGTCATGCCAGGAAGTTGTCAGTGATTTACATACAGCAACAAGGAATTCTGGGTAATTCATAACATTGCCTTAAATGTGCGTTACTCAGGCATACAGTACCTTATGTTGCTGGTGGTGAGCAGTAATATGTAAATAACCATAGCAAGGCATTCTGGGTACAATACAAACCTGTTTTACAATTTCCTTACTCTGAGGTGCTGTCCCATATTAGTGTGGTGGTGGCAACAATATAAGCTTTTGTATGTTTTTTTTTTTTTTCACAACAGTGCATTGTACACACCATATATAACTTACACGACTTCAATAGTGAGAGATGTCTCCTATTTCTGCAGTGAGCACAGAAATATACCCTATATACTAATTCACATTGTGAGGCATTGTGGGTACAGTACATAGCTGATTTGTGTATCTAAAGCTAAAAAGTAGCACTTTCCTTTTAACTTTGTTTCCCTGGCGTAAAAAGGGTCTGGTTATGCAAATGAAGCAGAACAGTGAAATAAAAGGCTTTTTTCAATGAAAACAGCATTATTTGGCAGTTTGAATGGTAGGAGACTGATTCACAACTCCTACAGGTTACTACTCCTGTTTGCTATGGCAAACTTGCACCTTTCCTTTAACCAAGAACACTCTAGTACAGTCAATATTGCTAGCAGAAGTTGCTTCTTCTGCTGCATCAGACACTGACTTCATGACATGTTGCATACTAGCCTCATTCAAAAGTACATCAACATCATTTTTTATGAGAATCTTCTGTCCCTCAGAAACACTAGCATTACTGATAACATTATTAATCATGCCAAAAAAAATCAGGTTTGTTTTGTTTGGTTATGGCAGCAGTCACAGGTCCCTGTGACTGCATGATTGAACCTCCGTGATGTGGTGGTCGGCCATTTTGGATTACCTAATGGGCATCTTGAGTTACTGTGTTATGACCATCATCACATGACCATGAGCAGCCATCTTGGGGATGGTATGGGGATGCAACCCGATGAGGTGTGTGTCCACCGTTGTGAGACTTTAACAATTCTCCATTTTGTGAATCACAGAAAAACAAGTGGCTAGCCTTTGTTCTAGTCCACCCCACAGTATACTGCGAGTGTTCAAATTCAAACTCTTCTGCATCAGAAGAGGTAAGGTCTGTGGGCATTAAGGTAGTATGCCCTGCCAATACCTCTGGCTGATTGCGCAAGTTTGCCATATCTGACTTTTACTCCTGCATTCTGATTGTTCAGATATAGGAGTTAGCATGCTGTAAAGTGCATTGTTTTCAGATTGCAATACATTCTCATCTTGTAAAACATGCCTTTTATCAACAGAAGCTGTGTCACAGTTTAGATTCAAAACATTAATTTCAAGTCTGCTGTACTGAAAACATACTGAATCACGCTGTTCAGTCAAGGTCTGGTGTTGAAATACCAGCATGTTAACTCTTTCAGTAATTACGTCAGACTTATCACCTCTAAGTTTCTTGCTTTCAAAATGTAAGGAATTAATGTTACTAGCCAGAACGCCATTCGTTTGAAAAACGTTTTTTACTAATACATTTTTGCCTAGTCAGCATTCTCTCTTAAGGCATGCAGGTCTTTGCTGCTTCTCATTAAAGAGAGACTAATTTTCCTGATGGACAGACTGCAGCCGAGACTGCAGTTCATCTGTCCTTTCTTTATGAGAAGCCTTTTTTAGACTAATTTCCTGCTTGCAAGCACCGTTCTCCATTTTGCAAGCAACATATTAAGATTCCAAAACAGTTTATTTAGAACAGCATCAAAACATTTAAACAATGTTGCAATTAATAATCCTATAGGATCAACTCTTTTGATACCATTTTTCAGTTACCCATAATGGGGCAATGATTTTCCTGAAAGGGCTACCATTGGATTCTGCTACCTCAGCAAAATTATACCAACCACCATAGGCAGTTTGGTATGTTAAGGCATCCAGCCTCAACTCAGTACTGATATTTTTAGACATCTCATAAGGTAAGAAACCCTTAGCTGTCTGTGAATCATAAACTTTGTTTGCAACCAAAGTTAATGGGAATGACACAATTAGCCTTTGGCGTATGTGGACTCCTAGATGAGTAAATACCTATTAGGACTTGAAACCACAAATTAAAGCAGTCTGTCTGTCTGGATCCCTTTACAACTCTGTGTTCCCACAGAGAAAGAAATGGGGAAAAAAAACAAAAATAAAACAACTTATTACACAGAGATTGAATATCTGCAAAGAGATTGTTTGTCTGCACTGTGGTACACACAACAGACCGAAAAGTTAAAGAGAAGACACTCTCAGCTGCTTGTTACTGAGTATTTCTCACCCAGTGTTTTAATTTACAGAGGAAATTAAAATGAAACTTGGCAAACACCCAGACTCCGTTCTCGATTGCCATTTATGCTACATAAACAATCTTAGTAGAGTAAATAATACTAATAATACAGATTCTTGTGTCTTCGGAATGTGCCAAGAAACATTTGTAAACAAGCAAGGAGTACTAATAAAGTTTATTATACTACTTACTTGGCATGTGACAGAGAAAATCATAAAGGAGATGGGTTTCTCACCACTCTCCTGAAGAATGTGCATAATCTCCAGGATTGTACGATGTTAGGTTCTCCAAGATCTTGTCCTCTCTGTGATCTCGTTCTCTCTACATGTAAAACTAGGTTACAGAAAGCTAAGTACTACAGATAACAGCATAGCGACAGAGATTACAGCATACCGGTAGTTACAGATATGGAAACATTATTTATTGCATAATGACTTAGGAGACAGAATTACTAATGAGTATCATATGAGACAATATGCTGCCATTAGCATTATAATTTGGACAAAAGAAATGCTGACGTGGCTGTATTACATGTAGCATTTTTTGCTTATGTATAATATACGTCATAACACGATTTCTCTCCAACGAGACAAAGAGAAGTGCTGACAGGGCTCTGTTACACGTGGCATATCTGCCTGAGTATAAAACACGTACTACATATAATTATATGAGAATATTAGTATACAATAATCACTGATGGTCCCTCAGAGTCACCTTCTCAGTGATTAGATAGATTATATATGTAAAAGACAAACATAATGCATTATCGTGAGGTGTAACAGTCATGCATGTTCTAATCTTATGAAGGATGTAAACATTAGCAAATATTAGCAGCAAAGCACATTCCTGGCACTCATGCTTATATGATGGGTGCCTATATCTACGTGTTAGTGCAAAATAGTAGTATCACTGTATCATAGACCAGGAATACAGTGTGAGGTGTATGTGGGATGGTAGGGGCATAACCCAGGTGTAACAGTTCCAATAGTGATTCTGATGCTGCCGCCTTGGGTAGCAGTGCGTGGTGCGTCACCTGTGTCATCCGTGGCACCGCGCGCTGCCATTGGCGTTAGGTAGCGTAGTGTAGGCATCTGCATCACTGGGCGATGCCGGCACTGGGTGTGGCGCCGTGTGTGGTGCTGGCACTGTGGATGGCACTGAACTCCTCCCCAATCCAGGCGGTGGCGTCTCCCTGGTTCTGACCTGCCCTTGGAGGCTATTTTGGGGTAGAAGTGGATCTGGATGAGTTTCTCCCTCTTCTGCTTTATCGAAGACACAGTGGATGACTCATTTTATGGGCTGGAATGCAAACCCTCTGTATCAGTGTGATGGAAGATCTTCTTTCCAGTTCCTTTATCTCAGGGATATGGGGTCCACCTAACATTTCAGTATTCATCTGTGGACCAAAGCAGACTCCTGCCTCTTGTGTGCCTACATACCTCAGTAGGAGTACACCCTGTGGAATACACTTAATGCAATGGCCAAGAGCCTCACGAAATGTAATGCTCTATTGCTAGGGGCATATAGCCCAGTAACCTATATCTCTGCCTCTAGGGCAGCTGCTGCTGGCAGCAAGTGGTTTATGTCTCCTTGACTGTGCTTATCTGTTTGGTTAAAGACCACTCAGCACAATAGGACTGCCACTCAAACCACACAACATCCTTATGACAGACTGTCCTGTCAAGGTAGTGGCCTAGGTGCCCTTTTCAGGAACCAACTCCTCAGCCACTAAGAGAAAGCAGTAGAGGGCACAGGAACTGAAAGTGCCCTATAGTAACCTCTGTGTATACAGCCCAGACCCCACCCAGCTGTTTTTTTTTGGGGGGGGGGCGGATCTCGGCAGTAGGAGAGGTGTCTAATTCGGTTTTACAACCAGTGGAAGTCCATTACAGTGGACCTATGAGGTCATCAAGATTGTCTGGGAGGGATACTCTCCCAATTTCGCAGCTTTCCCCAGACTTTCCACCCCGACGGCAGCCAGTCTGTCGGCCTCTCAGTCGCATACTCTCTGGAGATACGGGGCCTCTACAGATACTGGGCAGTAGAAATCATTCCACAGCAGGAATGAAGTACAGGTTCCTATTTTCTTTGCTTCTGGTTCAAAGTTAACAAACGGTATGTGCCCATTTGTCGACCTTGGAAGGTTAAACAAGTTCCTGTTCGGGGAATGGTTCCCTGAATCTCGGCATACAAGCCTTCACTTCCTGGACATTTTGCTCCTAGCCAGCCCTTCCAGTTAAGAGACACATGAAGCAGTCAACTGCAGCTTTTCAGTTGTTCTCTTCAGGTTCGGGGAAGGTGCCAGTTCATCTTCCCAACAGCTCCTCTTCTTAGGAGCCCTTCTGGATTCCTCCAAGGCGTCAACTTAGTTCCAGAGGACGAGAGAAACTACCTCTTTAGATGACTCGTTACAATACTGAAAAACGACTATTCGGCTTCCTTTTTGGTTGAGCGGATGCGGGGACTCTGGTCATCCTCCACAGCAAGCAGTGGTCTGTGACCACACATCCTTATCCACCATACAAGTTGACAGAGTCTCGGACAAAATCCGTGGGAGACTCATTGCCTAGGCCTCCACACTCGGGCGTAGAGCCAGTAGGTTCCTCATCTTGTCATAAAATTCTTAGAGATGAGAGTTATCTTATAAGCAAAGTCCTGGAGTATGCCCCCTGCCATGCAGTGTTCCTACTTCAGAAGGATGACAAAGCTGTGATGTATTACATCAGCAGACAGGGTGGGGTGGCCCCCTACCCTCTCTGCAGTAGGTCCATGAGGTTGTGAGAGTGGTACCTTGAGTACGACGCATCAATTCAGATTTTGTGCAGTCACTTTTGACGAATGGGGCAGTTCAGACTTGGTCCTTTTGCGTCCCCCTTTGAATGCAATCCTGCTTCTATCCTGCTTCAGAAATTCTGACCCTTGTTTTTTCTGTCAGGATGTGTTCACTGCAATCTTCCAGATGCTCCCTGTACGTTTTCCTCCTCTTCCCTTTATTCAGAGAGTGCTGATCAAGTTGTATGCTCAGGGGGAGGCAGGATGATTCTCACTGTCCTATGCTGACCTTGGCAGATGGATTTGCATTGATTTGCAGTCTGTCAGAAGTTCCCCCAAGGTGATGACCTCTATGAAAGAACTTCTGGTGCCTTACTGCCCAGGCTGATCGTTCCGCTCGGCCGACGAGGGGTTGTTAGAGATTCCAGGAGTGAGTTTAAAATCTTCTGGTAGTAGAACATTCTCTTATGCTGCACCTAGTCTTTGGAATTCTCTGCCACGCCGGTTAAGGGAGTGCACCTCCGTGGAGGTATTTAAGAAACATTTAAAAACTTACCTGTGGCATATGGCCTACTTGGAAGATTAATGAAATCTGAGTGCAAATATTGTGTTTTGATAGTATGGATGATTTTATTGTTCGTTTTTAACATATGACGTTGTTATGTAATTATTTTATTTATATGTTTTTAATTGGCATTGTATATTGTGGCTTTTGATATGTAAAGTGCCTTGATATTTTGAAAGGCGCTTTAAAAATAAAGTTATTATTATGAGCAGACTCTCTGACACAGGGACTTTAGTCCATCCTTGCCTACACTTCTGTCATCTCCGTGCCGGGCCCAGAGGAAATGTAAGTGGGTAAACTCTGGTTTTCCCCAGACTATCGTAGATGTGTTCTAAGTTGTGCATAGGCCTTCCACTAGTAAGGCTTACGTGGCTAAGTGGAAGCCCTTCTCCATTTGCTGTGCAAGTCCCACAAGGACCCTTCAGTTGTCCACCAAGTGAGGTGTTGGAGTGCCTCCTGGACCTGTTGTTCGCAGGTCAGCCATACTTGGCAGTGAAGGTACGCCTCTGCGCATTTTCGGTCTGGCTTGCACCAGTAGACATTTTGTCGCTGGCTCAATTACCGTTAGTCAAGTTTTGCTTTGTTAACTCTAGAAGGAAGGGGAGCGCTCCCTTCACTCTGTGGATGTTAAGACAGTTTAAAGAGATACACTTTCAAACAACTATTGTATCTTCAGCATGCCTCGGCTTTGTCGTCTTGCCTTGAGATGTTTTCAGCTGGGCTGGTAGCTTGTCTTCAACACTACTAATCCAGGTTATAGGCCAGATTGATAGGCTGGGTTCACACCACTCTATCGGAGCGATTGCGACTTCCTGGTGGAGATTCATAATGTACCCATTTTAGTCTTCTGCAAGGCAGTGAGTTGGAGCTTGGTGCATACCTTTGTAAAGCATTATGTTCTGGATGTCCTTTCCAGACCGCTCTTTTCTTTGGCAGGACAATCCTTTGGACTTCTGTCCCAAGTGAGCTCTGTCTCCAACTGCCCTATTCAGGGTGGGTTGATTTTTAGCTCAGTACTGTCCCATTAGTGTGAATGAGTGTTGAAGACTTGAGTCCATAAAGATATGGAAATTATGTACTTACCGTAATTATTGATCTTCTTGGATGGAGTCTTCATCACTCATTCGCAGGCTCACTCACCATCCCCTGGGCTCACTCGTTCTCTTTCTTTGGTCTTCACTGCCTTGTTTTTCGGGCTGTGAAAACATTGTTCAATTGACCCTTCTTACATGGGTCATCTGGGCCTTCACATGTCCGGAGGTTAGGGTAAGTTTTTCTTTCATTAGTTACGCTGCACCTTCTTGGTCGAAAAGGTACTGAGGTGGTTGGAGGGTCGACATCGAGATAGTCTATATGGGTGCGAGCTAACCTCGCAGTGCCATGCATGCGCGATCCTATCCCGGCTGGCTCTCCTGAAGATTTTTGGCTCCCGTGAGGTCCTAGTGCCTCCAGTGTAGTCCCATTAGTGTGACTGAGTGGTGGAGACTCCGTCCAAGATGATCAAGAATTACAGTAAGTGTGTAATTTCCATTTCTTGCCAAGCAGCTGGGGTCCAGTGTTTAGTCCCAGTTAGGGTAGGAGGCACTAGATGGGTCCCACATTTAAAACATGCATTAGAACATTTTTGAGGAGCTTTATCTGGCAATAATTTCAATCTTCAGTTTTGTTTACCAGGTAAGTACACTATACCAAGAGGTCTGTTTACAGGCACGACCCAGGTGTTTTATAAAACACAGGCATGTGTTACATAAAATATCACACATTACTAACAAGAAAGCATGGAGTAAAGTGAAAAATATATAAAAAGAGCAAGCTCTTAAAATGTTGTTTAAACATGCAAGAAAAATACTGTTATACAGTCAATAACATTTACATACAGACATGAGTGACAAATGACTTAACAACTGATTTTAAAAATTATAGAGATGGTGCTAATTGAATCTCTTTTGCAAACTCATCTTGGAAACACTGTTGCATCAAAAACCTCAATAGCCAGAGCAAGAGCTCAGGGATGTTTGAAGAAGCTTACCTTAGTGCAGTTTGTCCAGAGTGTCTTGGACCTTAACGACACAATTCTCAATCTAGCCAGACTTCCCCAGATTTTGCAGGAAGAACAGGTCACATTAATAAAGCGATGGAGGGAGTCACTGTTGTGGGTAAAAGCCTTGGAAAAATTAACCAAATTAGAACCAATGACTTGAATGTTAACATTTAAGGTTATTTCCTTGCAGCAAAATACCTTCTAAAAAACATACTCCTTTACAATTTTTCTAGAAAATCTTTTAATGTAGGTTAGCAGTATTATTCCTGACAATCGGCTATCTACGGTAAGAAAAGTGGGTGTGACACTTCTGAACCCCCAAATCTGACAAACTGTATTGAGTTTTGTGATAGTGAAATGGTAACTGTATACAGATAAGTACTTAAGAGAAACAGTGTCAAAGTGGAAGATGTAGAGTTGGAGTAGGTTTCTTTAAAATAAATTCTGTGAGCCGATGTACTTCCGAGTTTCACCATCTGGGAAGAGGTGAATAAAAGGTTTGCTGCAGGACATCACATATATTCTGTCACTTGTTGACTGTCTTTTATCTTTGTCAGGCACTTCTGTAGAATGTGAACATGATTTTTCACATACGATATCTGTGTAATCAGAGTGGAGAAGTAAACTCAAGTGATGCCCTCACTGATTTGTTATAAGTTAAGCTGTACTCACTGGCCATTGAGGATTTTGATCCAACAGGTGTTATAAATTTGTGGCTAGCTTCTGGGTGAGTTAGAAGACCATCTGTAACAGAAAAGAACCAGATAAGCAGATGGCTGTAAATCTAGGCAGTTCTGATTCCAACCAGGATTCTGACAGTACTGTCACAGCCCTTGAGGACCTTCAGATGCGCTAAGCTACTGACTCAGTGACTGAAGTGAGGACAGTCCCAGGCAATGCAACATTTAATAGTCTTCTTTTTAAATTAATGTAATTGATTCATATTACAACTTAGATGAAAAAGTGCCAAAAAAATCCATGTAAAACCCACATCACCATCTTCCTTTGAGGGATTTTCAAAAACCATTGTGGGCCGCCATAAATTATCGAGGACACCAGATTAGTGGCGGTCATTGGCCTGATGGCCGGTAGTTTTTCCCCTAAAGTCAACCCCTGCTTATACAGCCTCAAATTGTGGAGCTCTCCTGTGCTTTATGCTATGAATGCTGCTGTTCATTTTAATTGTAGAACTGAATTCATGAAACACTTGTAACAGGACTCTGCCTGCCCTTGTTTTGAGTGATGTAACTGAACAGTGCACTCCAGTATTTTTAGTTCTGTGGATTGTTTTGGAATGTGCTGTTGTTGTGTTATGCCCAGGTTGTGCCTGAAAATAGACATGTGATTTCTAGTGCACTTACCTTTTAACGAAAAAGAAATGAGTTCTGTTGCAGAGTCAGTGTGGGAAATGTTACACTGATAGCCTGTTCAGCTCACAGTAATGTGTCACTTATGGCTTTCTTAAGCGTAAATCTTCAGTTTTTAGTTGTATTTGGTTGACAGTTTCTTCAGGGTTGAAGTAGGTTTTACCCTGTTGACTGCATTACCATAATGTGGTGAGGTATAATTACTAATAACCATCTCATTTTTTATTTTGGTCCTGAAGCAGTGATAGTTGTAAATAATCTGAGTTTCTGATAAGTGACAGTGATCACAGAACCGATGTGGCAGTGATGGGAATAGTTAGTATTTCACTAGAGCACTGAGTACTGTGTTTAAGATGTCACCATCACGTATATTATTTGGGCTTTTGTCACTTGAGATTCAGCATTTTCTTACATAAATTGACAATTCAGACGTGCACCTTTGCAAGTATTTGTATTTGCCAGGAGAGGTGGGTCTTTCTAAACTCTCGAGGCATGGACTCTAGGGTTAAGTTGAGGATTGGGCTTTGTGTGGTCTGACCAGTACGGATTTTGGTCCCCTTTTGAAGTTCTGTCAGGGGTGGTAGGTTATAGATGTTTATGGCACTATATCTGATCTCTTAGCCATAATATGGAGGAGTCAAGTGTTTAAGGGGAGTCTGTTCTACAGCTGAGCTGTCATTTTCTCTAGCTTATATGTAACCCCTAGATGGCGCTATCCCAGGGGCTACTACCCCTGCCTGATTTGCCACTAACAGGTTGAGGGGCCTGGATCCAATGGCGGGTGCCTCCACCCAGAGGTCAGGGTTTGCAATAGTTAAACTAACTTGGTCACAGCCCTCTGGGACACTGCAACCCCCCTTTCTTCCCACTAGTGGCCCACACAATATATCAGAATTACCTTCACAGTATACACTTACCCCCAGGTCTGATTCCGCACTGGGACCTCCTGTGAAATGAGATACAGTGCAACAATCACAGTACAGTACTTTAACATAGACAAATACCTCAGGCAGTATAACTTTGCTGAAACAAGCAGCTCTGATTTATTTAGGGGATATAACAAGGACAGGGGAAATCAGGTTAATTAGCTTATCACTCTAATAATCTACCTATGGCTCTGTGCACAGGCCTATCCCTATCAGTTACTGTCCCTGGGTACCCAAGCCTAGTGGCTAGTCCAAACCGTGGCAGCTAGTGAGGGCCCTTTCACCAGAGAAAGAGAGAATTAAACAGTCAGCAGTACAGTAATTCCATTTGGATTTAATGTGGCAATTCAACAGGGAGGCGACCCTGAATTAGTACTCACGACCTCCAAATAAGATAGGGTCCTTCCAATGTCAGCAGGGCTCACTTGAGGTACACAAACCTCTTCCACATCCATATAAAGAAAGCACTATACCAGGCAGGCTGCATCTGTATCCCGATCGCAATTACTGCACAATACCTGGAGAACACACAGCAGATTCAGTTCCTGACAGACCGAGTGCAATTTTCAGCAATTTCTCCAGTCTTCTACAGGGTGAGCCTGGTTTCTACTCTTCAGAGATCCTTTGATTCTTTTCACAGGACAGTTCAGTCCTAACAAGCTGCAGAACCGAATTCTGGGCCTTACACACGTTTTTGACTAAACTGCACTGAAAACACAGGGCTCCTTCCTTCTTCACTGCCAAAGCTCAACTCAAACTCCAACTGACAAAACCGGGCACTTCCTTTGAGTTCCTCCCAGTTCTTGACTGGATTGGCTGTCACTCACAATAGACTGCTGCTGTTGGTCCAAAAAGGCACTGAAGTCTAAACTACATCTCCCAGAGTCACTGCCCATACAATCCTCTTGTGGCTGGCTCAGATTATGAGTCCAAGTTCTGATTCGTCCAAGGCACCATTTTAGAGCTAGCTTACCCCACACTGATTGGTCGAGTTCAGCAGTTCAAAACTAGAATGGGAACTAGCAGACGACACAGTTCTGACTGCAAAAAAGCAGGATAGACAAACTGTAATTTCATTATTACTCTAAATAATTTCTGGCAAACAGTTACATCTTTCAGATAGGTTCCCTTTGCACTCCTAGTGACTGCAAAAATGAAGTGAATTGGCAGCAGCTCGAGTGGTACTCAGAAAGCACACAGTCCCCCATACAAACTAATTATGTCTGCAAGCAGACAGCTCTTAAAGAGACAGTACCAGAGGTTCTAAAACACTCACTGATAAATGGCTCAAACGCAAACACCATTCAGGCTTGGAGCATTCAAGCAAGCTCCTGGAAGTCTTTTGGGAACCCCCATTTGCAGGGGTTACACCCTTCCTAGTTTGGGAAAGCTTGCGTCCGCGTCAAGCAAGTACCCATAAGTTTCAACTGCAACCATATACATTTGCATTAGGCTGCACATGTAATCATCAGTCAATATATCATTTTACCAAGAACACATTTCTGAAACATTGCAGTCGTCACTCTTTACAGTATTACATACACATTGTACCATAACTCAAGTTATTACCTCTTGTACATGAAACCTGAAGAGAGGGGCCCTTCCTATCAGTTACCTTGGGGCTGGGCAGGGGCAAGGGCACCATGTAGAGGGCAACACAAGTAACTTGAGTTAGCACTGACGCTCAGTTTGGGCAATGAGCTCGGGGACACATACACTCCTTTATGGACAACATTGAGAGGCAAATCCACAGGCCTCCCAAGGAATCATAACTGAGGTGCACCACAGGCTTTACAGCTCGACCAGTCTTTCTAGGGGAACTGTTACAGTCTCTGCACTCTGAGCCTTATTTTCAGCATTGTCCTCACTTGTCAGGGAGTCTCCATGGGGTAGAGAGGCTAGAACTTGGGGCACTTTCAGCTCCAGGAGTTACAGTTTCTGAGTCCACAACATTTGGCTTGCATGGAGCTTTCGGACACTGGCAGTGGACTGTCAGGGCACTCAAAATACTCTTCTTGTTCTGGTGTATCACAGTCTGCCCCAATCTATCATTTTCCTCCTGAAAACTCAAACAGTTCAACCATGCACAATGATTCCATTTCATCTGATCTGATGCTTTGCACTTCACTTTCTGGGAGCATTGGCTCCAGGGATGAAGCTGGGGGCTTAGACAGTCCAGAAGGCCCAGCTTTGTCTCTAGTATTGACTAGGGGATTGCCCCGAAACAATTGACTCAGTTCGTAAGAAGGGTAGTATTCAAAGTCACTCTCACTTTCTTCCGATATGGACTGACAGTCATGCTCAACTGGGGCTTGTGGAGGGGAACACTTTAACTTTGCTTCTGTAGGTGCAGACTTTCTTGATCTTTTCTTAGCAGCAGCTCTAGTCACTGGTCCAGAGGGGCATCTTCTAGGGCTCAGACTCAATTAAGATTTGTCAATGGGCAGTAAATGATTTCTATGCATTGTTTTACATCTTTGAATTATTCTCAGGCCTTACTTTGTACACTGGCAGATCATCTAGTTTGCCCACTACAATGTGAGGGAGATGGTGCCATCTGTCAGCAATCTTGTGCTTGCCATGCAGTCCCAGATTTCTTAGCAATACCCGATCTCCTCCCTGGGTTCCTGTGCTTTCACCTTTTTATCATACCTTTCTTTGTTGGCCAGATTTCTTTTGGCAGCCATGGTTTGAGCCAGTTGATGCGCATGAGTTAGCTGGGCCTTTAACTTTTGCACATACTGTAAATAGTTGTCAGCTTGAACCCCATCAGGAGAGACCCCAAAACACACATCTACTGGTAGTCGAGCTTCTCTTCAAACATCAGGCGGTAGGGGGAAATCCAGTGGCATCACTTTAGTGCAGTTATAAGCATGTACCAGGGTGCTAATTTGTTAGCTCCATCAAGCTTGTCCTTTGGGTGCAGGGTGCCTAGCATATCTAGCAAAGTGCGGTTGAAACGTTCAGGCTGTGGGTCCCCTGGGGTGGTAAGGAGTGGTTCTGGACTTTCACTCCCACAGAGAAAGCATCTCTTTGATCAGACGACTCTCAAAGTCTCTCCCTTGATCAGAATGGATTCTTTGTGGAGCCCCATAGTGAACAAAAAGTTTTCTACAAGTACTTTGGCCACAGTGGATGCTTTCTGGTCTTTGGTGGGGAAAGCTTGGGCATATCTCGTGAAATGGTCAGTGACCACCAGCACATTACTGATATTTCTTTGATCTGACTCAAACTCAGAAAATCAATACAGACCAGCTCCATGGGTGCACTGGTGGTGATGTTAACAAAGGGGCAGCCCTTTGGGCAAAGCTTTCTCTGTAAGCAGCGACTACAAGTTCGAATGTGTTGCTCCACATCAGCCCCATCTTAGGCCAATAGAATCTGGATCTCACCAAGTCAAGTGTTCTGTCTATACCAAGGTGCCCCATGTGGTTGTGCAAGGACCTCAGTACTGAGTCTCGAAGGCAGTGGGCAGCACTAGTTGTTGTTTGTCTACTTGTCCCCTCTGTCTACTGTTTCTGTATAACAGTTTATTGATCAGTTTCAACTTAGGACCTTCTTTGTATAACAGTGCAGTTCTCAAATCAGTGGGCGTAATTTGGACACATCTTTTCCTGCATAGGGGCTTCTAAAGCTGCTTTGATCATGGGATCGCGGATTGAGCCCGCCGAATACTGTCATTGTCCAGCTGAGGCAGTGCACCAATGTCTATTGCAGAAAAGTGGCAATAAGCAGCAGGTATGCAATTCTCAGAGCTCCCAAGCAATCCACCATGCAGTCCACTGCGTCCGTGGACATTGTTCCTCCCTGTCAAACTTCCGGCAGAGTGCCCAATGTCAGGTTCTGCCAATCGGACCCAATCATTCTGGGAACAGGCCTCCGGAGAGAGCATCAGCATCTATGTGGTTCAGACCTGCTCGGTATTCGAGCATAGTCATATGTAGATAATGCAGAAAGCCACCTATGGCCAGTGGCATCCAACTTACTGAGGTCTGCACATAGGTCAAAGGATTATTGTCAGTTTTTACTAGTATTTTAGCCCCATACAAGTACTCATGGAATTGGTCAACAATAGCCCACTTCAAAGCTAGGAACTCTAACTTATGTACAGGATAGTTCTTTTCGGATGGGGTCAGGCTTCTACTGGCAAAGGCCACTGGTCTCAGGCCATTCTCGTGCTCTTGGTACAACACAGCCCCCAACCCTTGCAAGCTAGCATCAGTGTGCAGGACGTAAGGTTTTCTTGGATCGGCATAGGCCAGCACTGGAGCATGGGTAAGTTGATATATGATCTCTTGAAAAGCAGTCTCACAATCAGGAGTCCAGCGGGCCCCAAATACTTCACTCGGATGAAAATACACTCTTTCAGTCTTGAGGGACGCTGACTTTTGGTATTTTTTGTGGGTTGGGGATACCCTTGAGTAAGGTTAAGTAAAGGCGGATCACTCTTGAATAGTCCTTGATAAGCGCGATAATAACCACAGAATCCAGGAATCTTTGCAGTTCTTTTAGATTTTTGGGCTGTGGCCAGGTGGTCAAGGCCTCAACTTTACTTGGGTCGGTCTCTATTCCTCGGTGGATACTATGTGTCCCACATACTTTACTGATGTTTGAAAGAATTGACACTTATCAATGGACAGTTTAAGGCCAAAGTCCTCCAGTCGGTCCAATACCTTAAATAATCTGCTCTCATGTTCCTCCAGTGAGCTGCCAAACACAATAACATCATCTAGGTATACCAGGCACTCTAGTAAGTTCATGTCCCCACTGCCGCTCCATCAATCGTTGAAAAGTGGCTGGGGCACCTGAAACCCCTGAGCATCCTCATGAATTCACTTAAATAGCCGGACAGATAAAGGCCGTCTTCTCCACGGTCCTCTGGGGCCATCGGGATCTGGTAGTACCCACCGCGGAGATCCAGCACAGAAAACCACTTGCTCCCGCTTAGGCAGTCCAAAGCATCCTGAATGCGGGCATTGTGTACTGATCAGGATAGTCCGCCCGGTTTAAGGTCGATAATCCACACATCCTTACTGTTCCATTCTTTTCCTCACTACCACAATGGGGAAGCATAAGGGCTTCTGGATTCTTGTATTACACCAGCAGCTAACATCTCTTGCAGATGCCGTCTCACATCATCTATGTCAGCAGGTGCCAGGCGTCAGGACCTCTCACGAAATGGTCTTTCGTCATGCAGCGGATATTGTGCTCAGCTCCTTGCGCATCCTACATCCCATTCCTTTAAAGAAAACACCTGGTCTCTCTGGGCAAGCTTCTCACTGATCCTCACTTTCCATTCAGCTGGCAGCGGGAGTGGCGAAATCAAACAAGTCAGGCGTTACTCTGTCATTCTTCCTTGAACTCTTGCTGCTGGGTAGCACTGCAGTGTCTGCACAATGCACATTAGCCAGGATGCAACCTCTGTTTACTCGAATGTCTCTTTCAGACACATTATGAACTTGGACCATTACCCTTCTGGCATAAGCATGGGCTCTAGCGGGCAAAATACTAGGCTTGACCAGCAGTCCCTCTGGCAATTTCCATCGCCTGGTGCATCCAACATTAATATTTTATTCTTAACATCCTTTCTGATACGGACCTCTCCCTGTAAGGTACACTGGGCATTTGGCGCCAGGATCAGAGACTCAGGATCCTTCTTCCATACAATTCCGACCGGTTCCTCTGGTTCTTTTTTCAGCATCTCTCTGTGCCTCATAGGCCTTCTTAATTAAAGCGGAACTCTTAAAGCTCTACTAGTCTTTGACCCCTGTTTTCATAACACAACTGTGCCAGCCTTCCGAACATATGAGCATTTGTTCCAATCAACAAAGGGACACCATCATACAGTCCAGTGGGGGACACACTAAGGCTAGGGTCTCTACTTGTTCGGCCACTCCAGCCACGGAGGTGGGGAAAGACAGCCAAATCGGATATACCCGAATAGGGGTAGGCCTCTCCTTAACCCCCATACATGCAGTCCTTCTAATGGTTGTAAGAGTCGTCTGACAAATGCTTCTGATACCAATCCTGGAACATAATTGTCACTTGGGAGCCACTGTCTAATACAGCTCTTGTAGACACTCCATTCACCTTTACAGTGGTCTCCATGGAGGGACCCACTATTCTGGACCAGTCTGGAGAGGCAGTAGTGGGGCCTGGGCAACTGACCTTGCCACAAGGACGTGAATTAGCATTTTTGGTGCCCTCACTGGGATCATGTCGTGCACCTCTTAACCACTGATTTCTTCTCAGCTCTCCTTGTAGCCTATATGCAACTTTGTCAGTGTCTTTTGGGGACTGGCATTCCCTTTCATGTGCCCATCTTTCCCACAATTATAGCAAAACATACTTTCTGGAGTTTGAGCTGGCGAGGCTCCACACTGGGAGCCAGGGCGGGGTATTACTAACTGGAAACCTGGGTGCCATCTCTGTCTCGGCGTGATAAGCATTTGGAGACATCTCGTCAGTTTCTCCACTTCCATGGTCAAGGAATTGAGTTTGGAGCTGTTATCAGCAGGAGATACATGGTGGGTACCCCACCCCATAGAGATGCAGTCGGATATAGGTCAGGGCCCTGCATTGCAGGCGTGGCCTTCATAAAGGGACTGTTTTTGAATTCCGATCTCTCTCAACAGTTCTCCCATTGTGGCATATCTTTTCCTTGTCAGAGCACTCATTGACTGTCAACCTCTGCCCTGAACTTCACTTGATGGGTCACCCTCAGTCACTGGTCGTAGCCACAGCTGTTGGTGCAGGTACCTCGAGGTCGCTTTTTCTCAACTCCTCAGATTTCTCTCATTAACTCATCATAGGAGGGTGGGATTCCAGTCGATTTGCCAGAGTGAACTGAAGCAACAGCAGTTCTGAGAAGGGGCAGACTTAAGGATTCTGTCCAGTCTGGTTCGGTCCAGTTCAATCGCTGGCAAATTCTCTTTCTGAGGCATTCTTGCAACAATTTTTCCAGCCGAGAGACATACACAGACAACAACTCCCTTGGTACTGTTGGCATTTCTTACTCTCCACCATAGGTCCTCATCAGAATCTGGGCTCCCATACACATTCTCCAAGGCCTCAAGATAGGCCTGTGCAGTTGCTTCAGGGTTACTGGCCCGTTTATACGGATGGTAGCCAGGGCAGGACCTCGGAGCTCTCACTAACCCTCTTTAGGCTTTTCGCCTTCCGAGCATTGCCATTCTAGCACTTGGGGGCAACATAGTCTATCCAGGTCTCCCAGTCATCCCTCCTTGGGGGTGGGGAGGGTGCCAGAGAGATCCCTCAACCTTCGGTAAGAGTCGTGACTAATGCAGGTGCAGAAATAGGAGTCTGCATTGGTTCAGCCACCATTACGGGCACTGGAGCAGGAGAGGGTGTTGGGGAGGAACACCCCAGGTGGCAAGAATAGTTTCTTCAAGTCCTCCACAGTTTCCCTCTCCCAGCAACCATTCAGCAAATTTCTCCTCAAAAGTTTCAGATAGTGGTGGGGGCTGATTTCCCCCCGGGTCTTTACTGTCCTTAGTTATCACTCTCCAAGCAGTGAGGGCTCCCTCTGGGGTAATGGTCTGTGGCACTTTGGAGCTATCTATGGGATCCTTAAACTCTACTAGGGCCAGGAAAGTGTGGGTGAGCAGATTAGCATGCCGACCACCACCACAGGGTTTTGTAAACCTTCCACCTTGGAAAGTACTCCCTGCACAGTGTCGTATTGATACCCAGGGATGTCCAGGATAAGCATAGCATTTTGAGGGTCGATCTCCTCCCCAGTACACCACTCCACCAACGGTGCACAGCCACTTCTGTCGGGTACCCATTTTTTCTAACAGTGGTTCGTAAATATGGCCACTAGAGGACACACAATCCCAGCGGTGAGCCTCCAAGATGTAACCCCTAGATGGCGCTATCCCAGGGGCTACTACCCTGCCTGATTTGCCACTAACAGGTTGAGGGCCTGGATCCAATGGCGGGTGCCTCCACCCAGAGGTCAGGGTTTGCAATAGTTAAACTAACTGATCACAGCCCTCTGGGACACTGCAACCCCTTTCTTCCCACTAGTGGCCCACACAATATATCAGAATTACCTTCACAGTATACACTTACCCCAGGTCTGGTTCCGCACTGGGACCTCCTGTGAAATGAGATACAGTGCAACAATCACAGTACAGTACTTTAACATAGACAAATACCTCAGGCAGTATAACTTTGCTGAAACAAGCAGCTCTGATTTATTTAGGGGATATAACAAGGACAGGGAAATCAGGTTAATTAGCTTATCACTCTAATAATCTACCTATGGCTCTGTGCACAGGCCTATCCCTATCAGTTACTGTCCCTGGGTACCCAAGCCCTAGTGGCTAGTCCAAACCGTGGCAGCTAGTAGGGGCCCTTTCACACAGAGAAAGGAGAATTAAACAGTCAGCAGTACAATAATTCCATTTGGATTTAATGTGGCAATTCAACAGGGAGCGACCCTGAATTAGTACTCACGACCTCCAAATAAGATAGGGTCCTTCAATGTCAGCAGGGCTCACTTGAGGTACACAAACCTCTTCACACATCCATATAAAGAAAGCACTATACCAGGCAGGCTGCATCTGTATCCCGATCGCAATTACTGCACAAATCCCTGGAGAACACACAGCAGATTCAGTTCCTGACAGACCGAGTGCAATTTTCAGCAATTTCTCCAGTCTTCTACAGGGTGAGCCTGGTTTCTACTCTTCAGAGATCCTTTGATTCTTTTTCACAGGGCCAGATTCAGTCCTAACAAGCTGCAGACCGGAACTCTGGGCCACACACGTTTTTGACTAAAACTGCACACTGAAAAAGCACAGGGCTCCTTCCTTCTTCACTGCCAAAGCTCAACTCAAACTCCAACTGACAAAACCGGCACTTCCTTTGAGTTCCTCCCAGTTCTTGACTGGATTGGCTGTCACTCACAATAGACTGCTGCTGTTGGTCCAAAAAGGCACTGAAGTCTAAACTACATCTCCCAGAGTCACTGCCCATACAATCCTCTTGTGGCTGGCTCAGATTATGAGTCCAAGTTCTGATTCGTCAAGGCACCATTTTAGAGCTAGCCTCCACACTGATTGGTCGAGTTCAGCAGTTCAAAACTAGAATGGGGAACTAGCAGACACAGTTCTGACTGCAAAGAAAGCAGGATAGACAAACTGTAATTTCATTATTACTCTAAATAATTTCTGGCAAACAGTTACATCTTTCAGATAGGTTCCCTTTGCACTCTAGTGACTGCAAAATGAAGTGAATTGGCAGCAGCTCGAGTGGTACTCAGAGAAGCACACAGTCCCCCCATACAAACTAATTATGTCTGCAAGCAGACAGCTCTTAAAGAGACAGTACCAGAGGTTCTAAAAACACTCACTGATAAATGGCTTAAACGCCAAACACCATTCAGGCTTGGAGCATTCAAGCAAGCTCCTGGAAGTCTTTTGGGAACCCCCATTTGCAGGGGGGTTACATATATATATATATATATGTAGTACTATATCTTCCCATTGAGTTTGCTTTGAGGGTTAGACTGAAGCCATAGTCTGTTTATGGCTGTGCTTGCTGCTGTTAGCAAGATTCCCAAAATGTAAATGTGGTATTTGTTTTTTATTTTGGGTGTGTGATGAAGGAGAACTGCCATAGCTGGTGGGAGTGAGCCTACATCTGGGACTAGTTCTAATAGGGTGTGTTCCATTGCCTGCCAGTAGGAGGTTAGTTTGAGACGGGACCAAAAGATATGGGTATGGCTTGCTTCTTTGTAGCTGCAGTTTGGCCAGCAGGTGCAATCACTTATGGGGCTGAATTTAGCCGTACTCTGTGGGATGTGGAAGTACCTCCTAACTATTTTCCACCAATATGCTCTCCATTGGTAAGAATATATCTCTTTATGCTGCTTCTGCCAAATCTTAGTCCAGGCCCTGTCTGAAGTTTTAATACTGAGTTCAGCTTCTCGGGTGAATTTAATGGCTTCTGCAGTGGTAGGTGCTCTAGCTGCAAGAGCCTGGTAGCATCTTGATACGAAGTGTACTTGATTTGTTTCCATGACTGCTTGTAGCGAGAGAGGGAAGATTTGTGGAATGGTTTGCATGTTCATTTATAGGCCAGTTTGTTTTTCAAGATGCTTTCAGATTTGTAAAGATCTATAGTGATTCGTTCTGTCTAGGTTTAATTCATCTTGTAATTGTTTGTAGGTCTTAAATATACCATCAGAGTAGACTTGCTTGGGTGTACATTAGGCCCCGTCTAAACTAGTGTTTGAATTTATGGTCCCACTGAGCCAAGAAGAAGGTGGGTTCTAATGGTGGGGCACCTACCTATTTAGCCTCTAATGTATGATTTTTTTTTGAGGAAAGTAAGTATGCCAAGTTTATTTATTTTTATTTATGAATTTGATAACCGAGTAAGTACACTGATCCTAGGGACCATTTTCAGGCACGACCTGGGCCATGACAGATGGCACAGGAGGCAACTAAAAGTACAATAGAAACATAGATGAAAGCTAACACAATGGTGCTAACGCGATAGTAGAGAATACAAGCAATGGACCTTAGCAATATTCAGTACAGAAAACTTAAAGTATAAGGCAGGTATCAGGTAACAGGGAGGCAGCTAAAAATACAAGTATCTAGTAACCGTGACAAGTTAGCAGGGGAGAGGCAGGGAAAATGGAGCTACCCAGAGAATTACCAACAGCTAGACTCAGCTAGGAGCCATTCTTTGAGGTGGAATTTGAACAGGCGGTGGGTATCCAGGGAACAAAGCCTGTCTGTCAGTTTGTTCCATTGTGAGGGGGCTGCAATAGATAGGGCTCTCCTGCCCATGTTGGTGGATAGCCTGGGAACATGGGGGCGGATAACATTTGAGTGGAGGCCGTGGCTCAAGGTACTGACTTTGAAAAGGGTTGCGAGAGGGGATTCGTGGCCGTTGCAGACAGCATTATCAACCAGGCAGCAAAGGGCGTAGTCAAAGTAGACTTGGGATGGGAACCACCCCAGTGACTGAAAAAGGACACAGTGGGGGGTGGAAAAGGGGGCCAGTGAGGTGAAGCGACAGGCGCTGTTGTAGGCAGTGGAGAGTTTGGTAGTGAGGGAAGAGGATGCCCTGGCGTAGATGGTAGAACAGTAGTCAAGAATGGGGAGAAGGTTTCCCTGGACAGTGGCAAGCCAAGCCTCGGGGGTGAGGTAGTGTCAGAATTTATAGGCTGCACTCAGTTTTTGGTGAATCCTGCAAACTACTGAGTTAATGTGCTCTGAGAAGGAGACGGAGGGGTCGAGAATGGCACCAAGGTGCTTGAAAGTGTCTACATTTTTGAGCACCTGGCTATCCGGGGAGACTGTGCAGAGAGAGGAGGGAGATTTGAGCATGGCAAGGAAGGGCTTTGGCCTGAACAGCATGGACTTTGTTGTCTTGACATTTACCAGGAGGAGGTTGGCTGCAAACCAGTTATGGGCTGCTCCATAATTTTGGGTGAGGACTGAGGAAATGCGGGAAGGGGCTTTGCCACTGAGAGAGAACAAAGGTAGACCGCATAGAGGAGGGAGTGACAGATAAGACTGTCAGCAGGAAGGGTGTTTGTGAATAAGGAGAAAAGCAGGGGCCCCAGAATGGAGCCCTGAGGGACACCGGTTAAGGCAGGCAGGGTAGGGGAGCAGACAGAGCCCACGCAGACAAATTGGGAATGATTAGAGAGGTAGCTAAGGAACCAGTTTGATACTCGCGGGAACAGATAAGTAGACTTAATTTTGAGAGGAGGATGGCATGAATTTACCAAGTCAAAAGCATTGGAGATGTCAACAAAAACCATGCCAGTGGCTTGCCCTTTGTCCATGTACATGAGGATGTGGTCAGACAGTAGTGCTAGAGCAGTGGAGGTACTATGATTCTTGCAAAAGCCATACTGCTGGCTACACATGAGGTTGTACTTAGCAGTGTATTCGGTAAGCTGGTGGTGGATAACTTTCTCGAGGAGCTTACTTAGGTGGGGGAGGATGGAGATAAGCCGGTAGTTATCAGTGGAGTGGGGTTCGCCAACTTTGAAAATAGGTATCACTTTGGCCATTTTCCAAGGCTCTGGCATGGTAGAGGTAGACAGGGCGAGGTTAAAAATAGCTGTAAGGGGCTTGACAGTGGCAGGGGAGACGAGTCAGAGGAAGATTGGGGAGAGGCCATCAGACCCAGGGGAGCCGTGGGTTGGTAGGCATTTGAGAAGCTTGGAGATATCAGTAAGGGAGACAGCCTTAAAGTAAAAAGGGGGGGGACAGAGAAAGAGGTGCTGGGGGGGAGGTGCAGTTTGGGGGTGGTGTGCCGATCCACTGGACTGGCCACTCGGGAGCTTGGAGAGAAGCGCTGAGACATTGGTAAATTTATCAGTTAAGACCTGGACCACTTCCAGAGAGTCAGTCACCAGGCCAGAGGAGGAATTACGCTGCAGGGCCGACTTGCCAGTTTGGGGGTTTAGAAGTGAGCCAATAGACTCACAGAATTTCCTTGGGTCACCAGAGCTTTTCCTCTGAAGGTTGCGGAAGTAGTTCTGCTTCAGGCATTTAACCAGGTGGTTGCACTGGTTTCTCTGGCACCTGTAGGCATCCCAAAGGGCAGGGAAGGGTGACGCCTTGTGGGCAGTCCAGGCACGGTCTCTATCCTTTATGTGTGAGAGTATATCTTTGGTGATCCAATGGGAACAGCTGCCACGGACGTATCTTGTTGTAAGAGGGAAGTGCCGTTCTTGTAGAGCCAGCAAGGTCTGTGTGAAAGAGGTCACTGCTGAGGACATGTCCGTGGTGGAGTTGAGTGCAGACTAATCCAACAACCCAGCTTCGCTAAGGAGGAGGGATGTGTCTGGGCTGCGAAAATTTCAGAAGGATAGGTATTTTGTGGGGGGGGGGGTGCTTTGTCTTACTTGACCAAAGGAGGAATGTGGGTGATGGAGTCAGTCATTATTCCAGCTTGTAGCACACAGTCTTTCCTGTTTGTGAGGATCCAGTCCAAGATGGTTTGGGTGGCATTATGCAGATTTTGCCTGGTGAGCAGCATGATGGACTGAACAAGACTGTGCTGTTTTAACAGGCAAGCGTAGTCTGACTGGTCAATATTCAACCAGTTTAGGTTGAAATTACTTAGGAGAATGGTGTCTCTGGTGGGGGAGAGTGAGCTGAAATCAGATATAAAGACGTTTTGACCCTCAGAACCTGCAGTTGGAGAGTTATAGCAGCAGCCAATATAGAGTTTCTTTGTGGAACCCAGCAGGGTTTTATTTAACTCTTAAAAATTGATTAGCGTTTTGCTCATAAAAGTTCTAAAACACTGCGAAAATGCATAGCACTTGCCTCACCGTGTTTAATAAACCTAACACTTCCAGAAAACCTATATAAATGCCTTCTGTACAGTTAGTATTGTCCCAAGAAAAAAAAACTGCTAATCAGTTATTTAAAACCCTGCCCAGGGTTAGCTTGGATAGTAGCCATTTGCTGGGGGAGGTGGGACTAGAGCAGAGGACAACAGTAGCGGAGAGGGGTTCTCTGAGAAACAGTGCTACCCCTTCACCCTTTTTCTTGCTGGGCCTGTCTAGGCGTAGAGAGAAGTATCCAAGTAGTTGATATGTGGTGTCAGATAGGTGAAGCTTTAACCAGGTTTCTGAGAGTCCCAGCACGTGAGGCTTGTGCAGAGATACCCACGCCTCCAGGTCAGGGAACGCAGAGAGGAAGCTACAGATGTTATGTGCAAATTTCATCCCAGTGGCATTTGCCCAGGTGCTAGTGGAGGAGGTAATACAGTAGTTGGGTGGAAGTGAGGAAAGGAGGTGAGATCGGTCTTGGTTCTTATCAGGGTTAAAAAGATACAGGGGATTATTGTCCCAATAAAAGATGTCTTTCTCCAGCTTTACTCATTGTGGTGTTGGCAGAAGCTGTATCCAGTGCAGTACATGTTTTAGTGGTGCCACCGTTGCACATAGGATTAAATTAGGGAAGGCAAGGCCTTCCGGTCTCTCCTCCTTTTGCAAGAATCTAGCAATGGATTTATTCCATTTTTGAAATTTCAATTGTGATTGCATGAAAGGTAACTTCTGAAAGTAGGAAGGATGTTCATTTGTGTGGCTTGGATCCTATTTAATAGTGACAGGGATAAATGTCATCTTTTGAGATCTTCCTGTACTCCTTTGACCAATTGGGGCTAATGCTGTGTGTATAAAGTGGTCAGGTCCACTGGTAGGTGAACTCCTACATATTTAATTGTGAGTCTGTCCCATTTAAATGGGTTGGAGGTTTTTAAAGAAGATGTGGGTAACAAGCCTGTCTGTAAAACCTCGGTTTTGGTTGCATTAATCTTGTAACCTGCTAATTCTTCCATGGTGTGGAGACATTGTGTGAGGGCCAGTAGGGAACAGTCTGGGATTGTTATATAGAGGAGATGATCATCGGCATAATAGACAACCTTGTGAGTGTGGTTCTCTACTGTGTACCCTTGTAATTCCATACATTCCTAAGATATTGGGCTAGGGGTTCTGCTTAAGTAGCGAATAGATACGGAGATAATGGGTTGCCCTAGCACGTGCCTGTTGTTCGAGGAAATCTGGCTGAGTATGGTGAGCCAGTAGCTTTCTGGACTGTCAGGAGGTTGCAAAAGTCTTCTGAGAAGGTGAACTTTGTAAGGGCGTGGTGTAGAAATGCCCATGAGACCCTTGTTAGAGGCCTTCTGTGCATCTAAGCTGAGTTTTAGGTGGGGGGTTTTGGTTCCAGGTGCATAATCCATCAGCAGTAAGGTTCTGTCTATGTTGTCTGTTGTTTCAAACAACATGAAGTCTTGCTGTATTCTGACATATGCAGTTAGCCCCAGCAGTTGAACTGCCCTGGAGATGAAAGAGTTAACTCTGTGCAGAAGCATAGAATGTTGAGCTCGAGCTCAGATTTCAAACCTCTGTCTGTGGTGCTTCAGAGTGTAACCATCAGATTCTTTACTCTGCCTAACTGTGAAGTCGCTCCGGAGATTGCTCCTTCGCTCGGTTTGGTAATGCTTCAAAAAAAGTGATGTTTTTTTCACCGATTTATTATTTTCGTTTTCAAGTCTCTGTCTATGGTACAGTAAGTGTGTAGATAGATAGATAGTGAACTGTGTTTTTATTCTCTCTGTAGAAATTGTAATTTCTTCAGTTCCCTAGCAGTCGGTCCAGTTGGGAACCAACTGTTTCTGTTTGAATTTCTTTTGTTTAAGTTTGTAGTGGTGTGCCGGTTCTGATCAGTTCCAAAAAAAATCAAACTTTTACCGGTTTCTTTCCACAACCCGTAACACAGTTGGTTACCGATCGGAGAGTATTACCTGGCGTAACAGCTGTTAAGGGTAATTTTTGTTTAGTCTGGCCATGTCTGAGAAACCCAAAAAGAAAACCAGGCCCAATGGATTTCAGCACTGTGGTGGAGTGTGGGGAGGCTTTTGCTAAAGCTGATCCTCACCTCATCTGTGTTTATTGTCTGGGGTTTGACCACCTCAAAACAGACTGTCAAATCTGTAACAATTTTTCAAAAGCCACCATGGATAAAGAATGAGTAGGCTAAAGGAAAGGGAGGCCAAGAAGTCCGCTGACCCGGATGGCTAGCCCGGTCCTTACGGCCAAACCTGAGGAGGTGCCCACTGATCTGGGCGATACCTTCTCAGGCTAAAGGAGATCCAACTCAGAGGGGTTGGTTCCGGTGAAAAGAAAAAGAAAATCTGCCGGTTCTAATCCAGAACCGCGTACTCCAACCCCTGATGAGATAGCCAAAGCAATAAGTATTATTCTGTCGCTTCGATCGGTTCTGTCCGAACCGACGCCTTCGACCAGACATTTGGTTCAGTTGGATCCTACTCCATCAGATTACGATCCGGATGCCTATTTTGAATTGGAGTGGGAGGGGGACGAAGACTATCCAGAACAAAATGATGAAGATGATAATGATTTAGAAGGTCTGGATGTGCCCATTGAATCGAACATCTCCCCCCAGACAGACCCTCCAATGTCTCCCCTCCCAGGCTTTCTGAGTCCCCTTCCCACCATTTGTTCTATGAAAAGGTGGCTGAAACTCTCTAGCTCCCTATGGTAGAAGCTGCAGAAGAGGAGGAGGAGGAGGAGCCTGATTTTTGTCGAGGTGGTGGACATCCCAGAGTCTAAGAGGTTGTCTATTCCCCTCCACAGATCCTTGGGGAAACAGACAAAAAAGATTAATCAGACACCAAACTCTTTACCTCCAGTGGACAAAAGAATGGACAGGAGGTACATGTTGTCAGGCTTGGGTATGGAGTTTTTGTACAATCATAGCAGCCATGTTGGGGTAGTGCAGGCTGCAGCCTGTGACAGGGCTAACATACCTTTGGCTTCACACCCCCAGATAAAGACTCCAGGAAGGTGGATGCCATGGCCAAAAAACAATATTTGGCATCCTCCTTGGGACTCAGGCAGGCACATTATATGGCCTATGCAGCCAAGTACCAGAAGTCCAGGTGGGATGCTGTTCTGAATCTGGCCAAGCAGGCCTCCCCCCAGCTGGCCAGAGAGCTGGAGGAGGTGGCTGCTGATGGGATTGAGTCGTCCAAGATACAATTTCATGCTGCTGTGGACTCAAATGATGTGGCATCACAAGTCATGGCTACATCTGTGTCTCTCAGGAGATTTGCTTGGCTCAGATGTACTAGCCTTTCGCAGGACATCCAGGCTAAGGCCATGGATATCCCTGTAGAAGGTAATTCTCGGGGGAGCAGACAGAGGCTTACTTGAAGAAAATGGGTGAATACAGGACTACTTATAGGAGTGCTCAAGCCAAAGAAAGGCAAGCCACTCCTCAGAGGCAGCAGTCTAGGGGCAGGCCTTTTCACAGGCCTTTCTACCAAGCCCAGGCCGCTTCTTCCTTCCAACAGAGGGGGTTCTTCCGAGGGAGAGGTAGGAGGGGGATTGAGCAGGACTGAGGCTCCTGTCAAGCAGAGACACCCTGATGTGTCAGCCCGGGTCGACTCCCCAATTCCAGTAGGAGGCAGGCTGGCTTACTACTTCCAGGCCTGGAAGTCTGATACCTCAGACAGGTGTGTCCTAGAGGTAGTAAGCCAGGGATTGGCCCTCAGTTTCAAAACATTTCCGAAAATCAGGGTCAGGTCTTTTGCACCTGCAAACAGCCCCAAAATCATTGCTTTAGAAGCATAGGTTTCCTCTCTGTTGGCTCTCAGAGCCGTGGAGAGAGTTTCTGCTCTACACAGGGGCAAAGGTCTGTACTCCAGATACTTTCTTACCCCAAAGAAGACAGGGGAGTGGTGATCCATCCTAGACTTAAGGTATTTGAACAAGCACATTTTAAAAATAAAGTTCAAAATGGTGACTCTAGCAGTAATTCTTCCCTCTCTAAGGCCAGGAGACTGGTTAGCTTCCCAGGACCTCAAGGATGCCTATTTCCATATTCCCATCAGCTGCTCCCACAGAAAGTACCTCCGGTTCGAGTTGCCTTCAGGCCATTATCAGTTCAGAGCTATGCCTTTTGATCTAACATCAGCTCCAAGGGTGATGGCAAAGTGCCTTGCAGTAGTAGTGGCCTTCCTCAGAAGACAGGGCATTTCCCTATTTCCATACCTGAACAACTGGCTCATTGTAGGACAGTCTTCCGACCAGGTCTAGTCAGCTCTACAGGTCACTCAGAATTTGCTCAGTTCCCTGGGGTTCCTTCTCAACTTGCCAAAGTCAGTTTTCGAACCAGGACAGCTTCTCACTTTCATAGGGATAGAGTTAGATTAGATACTGTTCAAGCAAAGGCATTCCTTCCACTAGCAAGGGTTCAGGCCCTTACAAATCTCGCTTCCTCTTTTCATCTTCTGGTTTCTTGTCCAGCAAGACATTTTCTTCGGCTCCTAGGCCACATGGCAGCTTCCAGTGCAGTGGTGCAAGGGGCCAGGTTCCTGATGAGGGACATTCAGTTCCACCTCAGATCCTTTTGGTCTCAGAGAAAAGATTCTGTTACCAAACTGATTCCAGTGACTCAGACTCTGGTCCAAGCTCTCCAGTGGTGGTTGGACCAAGACAATATCAGGCAGGGTGTCCCATTTCTCAGGCAAACTCCTTCAGTGGTTCTCACCACAGATGCTTCTCTCCTGGTCTGGGGAGCCCACCTGGGAGCCCTCACAGTACAGGGGGTCTGGTCCCCAGAGGAGTCTCTCGTTCATATCAATCTTCTGGAACTCAGGGTAGTATTCTAACCCAGGAATCACTCATGATTAAACAAATGCAGTCAGCCTCCTGTGTTGGACTGCATGGAGAGATGGAATTATATGCAAATTATGGGACTCTCAGTTGGCTCATGCCACTTTCAAACTGCTGCCCTAGCAACTGTTGCACTCTGAGTGCTTTAGATTCTTTACTCCGCCTGCTTAGTGAAGACGTCCCAGAGAGCTCTCCTTCAACTTCTTCAAAATCCGATTTATCTGATCGATAAGTAGTGGTTTTAGTTTGTATTTGAGATTGCTGCCTTAGTTTTAGTTTATTTTGTAGTTTGTGTCAAATTTATTGTATTTAGTGGTTCCTTCACAGTTCCTTTTACCTCAATCTGTTATATTTGTTAATTTTCCTCGGTAGGTTCTTAACCGCATATATTTATTTAATTTTTATGTAGATTTCTAAGTTTCTCGGTGTCAGGAACCGAGTAGCACTCGGTTCCCGGAACCATTAGCAGTTGTTTATAGTGGTTATATTCGGTTCTAAGAAACTGATAATTCATTACATTTTCCTTAGCAATTCCTGCTCGGTGTCAAAGGCTCCTGTTGTTGAGCCTAAAAAACGCACAGGACCCACTGGTTTCAAATTGTGTGAGTCTTGTGGTCAGATAATAGCTAAAGCAGACAGACATTCATTGTGTATTTTTTGTCTGGGTACTAGCCATTTCTAGGGACGTGGATATGTTGTTCGTCCACACTGTCTGGCAGGTTCCTTGCTGCTTTAAATCTTGCTGGAAGGTCTTCAAGCTGGCTCCTCCCACCCACCCGGGTGGTAAAACTCTCGGCTGCGCCCCATGACGCCAGATCTTCCTTACCGCTTGGAAGCTCAGGTTCCCTCCTTAACGCTCTGCATGTAGACTGGATTCTAATTCTCGGTTCGCCTGAAACTTATTTTAAAATTTTCAAAACTTCAGCCAAGTTTCTCCCTCACAGCTGTGATGGACAAATCGACTCCCGGATTTCGGCGGTGCCCTTGTGGGCAGAAAATGTCCAGGATGGACCCGCACTCCACGTGCGTCTACTGCCTCGGCCTAGACCATGACCCGCAGGCCTGCGAGTTATGCCGTTCGTTTTCGGCCAACGTCCTGGAAGACCGCGCTGCCCAGTTACAGCTTGAGCGCCCTGAGAAGCGCTACCCACCGGTGAAGTCGAAGGAGGCCCATTGGGCAGTTACCGTGGCGACTGGCTCGGCTGAGCAACTCGAGCAGATCATCACCCTCGAAGAGGAGGCGGCACAGGCCAGATCATCCTCTTCCTCAGTCGCGGCATTTATCCCGCTGTCTCTGGGTACCTCATATTCAGCTTCCTTCAAGGAGCTTTGCCAGTCCCTTTCCACGAAGGGAGAGGGGCAATCGGGACATTCCTTTCGGTCCAGAAAGAAGGACTCTAAAGGTAAGTCCCATCGTTGGCGTTCGTGGGAGCGGGAAAGGTCCCCTTCCCCGGACTGTCGACACTCGACTTCGGTCGAGGTTGCGGCTAAGGCCGCTGGCTTCACGGTGTCCCCGTCACGTCAGCCGGCTGAGACACCCATCGACATGGTCAAGGTTTTTCTCGACCCGTTAGACGGGCTGTCGACTAGTGAAGCCGACAACCCTTCTTCACCGGTTCCCCCAGTGGAGACCAAGGACCTGCCTGCGCCTCCGGTGCTGCAGTCCCCGGTTAAGGCTTCCGAGCCGAGGGAAGAGCGGGTGTCCCCGGCCCCTTCCCAGACCCGTCCTCGGAAACACCAAGGATCTCAGTCTTGGTCTCGGACATCGTCTCGGTCCAGCCGATCCGCCGACATCGGTCGGCTGTCTACTTCCGAAATGCAGCGGCGCCACCACTCATTCTCGTCTTCCTCCTCGAAGAGGAAGGACCGGCGAAAATTGCTCCCGACGCTATGAGGACCTGATGTGGCAGCAGTTACTTCTGTCTGGGAACAAGCCGACGCTGTTGCCTTCCCCGGCCATCAAGTGGCTGTCACCCGAGTGGCCGAAACAACCCCTTGCTGTAGCCGAGGTGCCCAAGCCTGGGTCGGTTGTTTGGCCGAAACCAGCTGCCCAACCGATTGTGGTGGAACCTCCACCTCCACAACCGAAATCGGGGGCACCGACCAAGGACTCGCGGTCGGGTCAGGGACTGCCCCACAGGTTATCGGTCACCCTCGCTCCCGACCGTCCTCTGCAGGTGGAGGGTGGCTCAGGCCCCAGGCAGCTCTTCGCGGACTCCTCGGAGTCTGACGACTACTCCTCCCTGTTCTCCAGGCCCATTGACCTGGAGTCCTCCGGGGGCCAGTCGATGGACGAAAACCCATCGTCCTTCATGGGTCTGCTTCGGCTCATCTAGGAGTCCACCGGGATGCAGCTCGAGCCCGTATCCAAGCGGGTCCAGTATCCCCTCACGGAGATACTGAACTGAGTGGATTCACCCACGGAGGCCTTTCCGGTGGCTGAAGCCATTGTTGGCCCAGCCTTGGAGCTCTGGCAGTGGCCTGCTTCCTGTCCTGCGCCTTCGGCCAGGATGGCCAGGAAGTATGTGGTCCCTACTGGCTCTTTGCCCGGTTTTTCGGAACACCCCTCCGCCAAGGGGTTGGTCACCGACAGCGTTTTCCGGCATTCCGGGAACACTAGGGATGTGGACAAGCCCCCCGACAAGAAGTCCAAAAAGCTGGACTATGCCGGGCGCAAGGTGTACGCTGCATCCTCCCTTGGCCTCCGCCAGGCCAGCTCGGCTGTGCTGATGGCACACTTCTCCCACGCCCTCATGGGCTCCCTGGATGAGGTGATCCCTCATCTGCCGGCCGACCTGCAGACCACAGTCCGGCAGGTACGGGACCAGGGTAGGGCGGTGGATAAACAGCAGCTCCAAACGGCTCTGGACATTAGAGACTCCTGTGCTAGATCGGTTGCGGCCGCGGTGGCCATGCACCGCAGAGCATGGCTGAGGATATCCACCTTCACGGCAGATACCCAGCACAAACTGGCGGATGTCCCCTTCCTGGGGACCGACCTCTTCGGCCCTGGAGTGGAAGGTCACCTCCAGCGGATCGAAAAGTCCAATGCCACTCTGGACTCGGTCACCTCCGCCCAGAAGGACAAAGGCCGCTGACAGCAGCAGCACAAGTCCTTTTGTCCTTCTGTGCCTGCAGCACGTCCGGCCCAACAGCACCAGGGCCAGCAGGCTCGCGCTTGGCATCCCAAACCCAAGCCCGCGGCTTCCTTCAATAGGAAGCAGGGAGGTAAAGGCCCAGGAGGTCCCTCGGCCGGTCCCTCCTCTAAGCCTGCCCAGTGACGGGTTGAGGGGTGTCGCCCCCAGCCTTGTCACTTCCCTTGGGTTCCCCCCATGGGGGGACAGCTCTGCCACTTCCTTTCTGCTTGGTCCGTTATCACCACGGACTGTTGGGTGTTGGAGGTGGTAGGAAAGGGCCTGCCCCTGGAGTTAGAGCAGGCCCCGCCCTTCCGAGCCGTCGCCCCTCAGGGGGGATACGGGTTCCGCAGCCTCTTTGTCAGCTCGTCGAGCTGATATCACCCTGCTCCCGGAAAAAGAGGTGATCAGGAAGGTGGCGGATCCTCCTCCAGACCCGGGGTTTGTGTCCAGGTACTTTCTGGTCCCAAAATGGATGGGGGCTGGCGCCCCATTCTCGACCTGCACGACCTGAACAGGTTCCTAAGGTCTCGGACCTTCAGGATGGTCACTCTAGCTCAGATAATCCCATCCTTGGAATGGGGCGTGTGGTTCTGTTCTCTGGACCTTCAGGACGCATTCTTTCACGTCCCAATCCGTCCGTCCCACCAGAGATTTCTCCGCTTCAGGGCAGAGGGATCCCTCTACGAGTTCCGGGCCATGCCCTTCAGCCTTTCCCTGGCTCCCAGGGTCTTCACCAAATGCATGGCAGTGGTGACAGCATTCCTGCAGCGCTGAAGGGTCCGGGTGTACCCCTACCTGGACGACTGGCTGATTGCAGCCCCCTCCAGAGTGGAGGTGGAGCGGTCCAGAGATCTGGCCCTCCAGGTTTGCTCTCAGGTTGGCCTCCTCATCAGTGAGGCCAAGTTGGAACTCGTGCCAAAGCAGGTGATCCAATTCATCGGGGCAGAGCTCGACTCTCTATGAGCCAGAGCACGGCTCCCGGTGGACAGGGCCGAGGTTCTTTCCTCCTTTGCCCAATCATTTCAGGTTGGGCAATCGCGCCCTGCCCGGGACTTTCTGGGCCTCATGGCGGCCTGCACCAGCGTGGTCCGTTGGGCCCACTGGTACATGCGTCCCCTTCAAAGGGGGCTGGCCAGCCAATGGTCACAGCACTTCAATCCTCTGGATCAGCTAGTGACAGTGACCCAGGGGATGTGGAATGCTCTCCAGTGGTGGACCTTTCCAGCACATCTGTAGGAGGGCATCCCGTTTGTCCGCCCCGAGCCAACGGTCTCTCTATTGGGTTGGGGTGCCCATCTGGGGGAGCACAGAGCGCACGGCCTCTGGCCCCTCTGGAGTCTCGATGCCACATCAACCTGCTGGAGCTTGACGGTTCGTCCTAGCCCTCACTGCCTTCGCTCCATTTCTACAGGGTCAAGTGGTTCAGGTCCAGACGGACAATACCACAACCATGTACTACCTAAACTGCTAGGGCGGGACGCGCTCCATGCCTCTGTGCGGGGAAGCTCTCCGCATTTGGTCACTCTTGCGCAGCCTGGAGGCAGATCTCCTCGCCATTCATGTGGCAGGAGCCTCCAACACCCTGGCCGATGCCCTAAGCTGGATAGGGGCTGCGTCCCACAAGTGGTCTCTCCTGCCAGAGGTAGTACAAGATCTGTTCTCCCACTGGGGCACGCCTCAGGCGGACCTGTTTGCCTCCTGGGAGAATGCGAAGCTGAGACTGTTTCATGCCCGCCCCCCTCAGCAGGGCTCACTGCAGGGGGATGCCTTCTCGAGGCTGTGGACCCCGGGCCTCTTCTACGCCTTTCCCCCATTTCCCTTCATCCACAAGGTGCTTCTCAAGGTGAGGCGGGACAAGGCGCAGGTGATTCTGGTAGCCCCAGACTGGCCCCGCCAGTTCTGGTATCCAGATCTCCTCAGTCTCAGCTCCAGGCTCCCGAGGCGGCTTCCAGCCCACCCGGACCTGATCTCAGTCAATCAGGGGAAGGTATTCCATCCGGACCTTCAATCCCTGCACCTGACGGCCTGGTTCCTGAGTGGCTAGAGTTCCAGGCCTTGGGTCTTTCCGACGAGGTCCTCAACGTCATTGAGGCGTCCCGTAAAGGAGTCGACCAGAAAATGCTACACCTTTAAATGGAAGAGATTCTCCATTTGGTGTCAGGGCAAGGGCCTGGACCCTTCCTCCTGTTCCTTGGCAAGCATTCTGGACTACCTGTGGTCCTTTTCTCAGCAAGGGCTTCGGTCGACGACCCTTAAGGTGCACCTGGCAGCCATCTCTGCTTACCAGGCGCGGGCCGGGAAGCAGTCGGTGGTGCAGGAGAAGGTGGTCAGGCGTTTTTTCAAAGGCCTTGTTCACATATCCCCTCCGGTGCAAGAACCTCCACCTCTGTGGGATCTACTGCTGGTATTGGCTCAGCTCATGGGCAAGCCATTCGAACCGATGCACAGTGTGACATCTCTCATCTGTCGTGGAAGACTGCCTTCTTGGTGGCTATCACGTCAGCCAGAAGGATGGGAGAGCTCCAGGCGCTTTCCATCGAGTCTCCTTATCTGGTCTTCCACAGGGACAAGGTTGTCCTGCGCCCCCACCTGAAGTTCCTTCCGAAGGTGGTGTTGGTGTTTCACCTTAACCAGGTTTTAACTCTGCCGGTGTTCTACCCCAATCACACCTCGGAGGCCGAATATAGGCTCCATACTTTGGACCCTAGAAGCGCGCTCGCTTATTACAAGGAGCGGACGGCTGAAGTTCGGGGAGAGGTTCGCCAGCTGTTTGTCACCTACGCTGAAGCCACACCTGGCAGACCTGCAGCCAAGCGGACGATAGGCAGGTGGGTCACCTCCTGCATAGATCTCTGCTATAGGTTGGCGGGCATGGAGCCTCCCAGAGGGATAAGAGCTCATTCTACCCGCCATACCACTGCTTCGGTGGCTGCTTCCAGGGACTGGTACCTGGAAGTCAGCACACACCTTCATTACCCACTACCACATCGACCTTGAGTCACGCCGGGATGCTGGTTTTGGGGCCTCGGTTCTCCAGTCTTTATTTCCCAAGTAGGGGGTGTGCGCCTTGCCTCCCTCCTCCCGGAGAATTGCTAGAGTCTGCCACACAGTGTGGATGAACAACATATCCATGTCCCTAGAAATACAGGTTTACTCACCTGTAACAGGAGTTCTAGGAATGGTATATGTTGTTCATCCTACATTCCCTGACCTCCCTGGCCCGGCGCACAACCTGGCTTCCAGCGGGCTAGATCTGGCGTCATGGGGCGAGCCGAGAGTTTTACTACCCGGGTGGGTGGGAAGAGCCAGCTTGAAGACCTTCCGGCAAGATTTAAAGCGGCAAGGAACCTGCCAGACAGTGTGGATGAACAACATATACCATTCCTAGAACTCCTGTTACAGGTGAGTAACCTGTATATTTTTGCAAATTGTGACATTTGTAAAACATTTTGTCCTAAAACCCTTAGGAAAAGTTCAACAATATTGGAACAGATGGCCTCTGCTTCTACTAATATTGGTGAAACTGGTTCCTCCACCTCCGGCACAAGAAAGGTTGGAGGTAAAGCTGACGATCCTGACAAAGGATCAGATAAGGCTGAGCAAGGTAATTACAAAAGATCAGTGGAATCAGGGACTGAACCTGTGCCACAGAAGAAATGTAAAGAAAAGCATGTCGCTGCGCCTCCGGCCAAGAAGGCTAAGGAGCTGCCAGCTGGCAAAACTGGTATGCCCTTGGCTGAGGACATTGCCAAGGCCTTACAGGTCTTGCAAGCTACAGTCCTGGTTCCAATACCAACTGCCCCAGTTCCTGTACCGGTTCCACCCTCTTAGGAGCCACAGGCTTCATTTCCTGAGGAGGAGGATGATGATTTTGAGGAGGAACAGATAGACCCAGAGGTTTCTCCAGAACAGGAGTTTGGTTCTAGTCCCCCCCCCCAGGGGTCCAGAGGATTATTCCTCACATTATGCTTTCATTAAAAGCATGGTAGAAACACTCAGCCACCCTGTACAGGAGACAGAGGAGGATGTAGAGGAAGCTGAGTTCCTGGATATGATGGGATTAACCCCAACAAAACATTTATTACTACCTATGCATAAGTCCTTAAAAAAGGATGCATTGCAAGTATTCCAAACTCCCAGTTTTATTCCAGGAGTCAACAAAAAGCTGACAAGAAATATCAGCTTGATAGGACAACAGCTGATTTTCTGTTCAGCCACCCGGACCCTGAAGGTATTGTGCAGGCTGCAGCCTGCGACAAAGCCAGAATCCACTCGGCTACCCATCCTCCAGATAAGGACTCTCGGAAGATGGATACAGTGGGGAAGAAAGGGTATATGGGGGCTTCTCTCATCCTTAGACAGGCCAATTATATGGTCTGTGCAGTGCAATACCAGAAGGCACTCTGGAATGCAGTATTAGCTCTGGCTGACAAAGAGCCTGGTGAGGTAGCAGTGGACTTGCAGGATACAGCAAGGGCTGCATTGGATGCCACTAAATAGCAGTTTCACATGGCTCTGGACACTGATGACTCTGCAGCCAGATTGATGGGATTGTCTGTCTCCCTTAGAAGATTTGCCTGGCTCAGGACAACAAATCTGACCCTGGACACCCAGGCTAAGGCGATGGACTTTCCTTTTGAGAAAAGTTCCCTATTTGGAGATAAAACAGAGGCCTATATGGAAAAGGTAGAAGAATATAAGACCACCTGCAGAAGCAATTCTAAGGATAGGCCTTCCTCATCCTGTAGGTCCCAGACTAGGGGAGGCAGGGGTAGGGGATCCTACTCCAGACCTTTTTTCCAAGCTCAGGCCTCTCAGCTGCAACAACAGCCTAGAGGATATTTCCGAGGAAGGGGCAGGAGAGCCATGAGGCGAGCTTCTCCCTCCCCAGTGATTCCGGCACAGCCTACTCAGAATCCCTGACGGACTGGTACAGGTCGCATCCCCTGCCAGAAATCCTCCAGTGGGTGGCAGACTGGCTTATTTTCTTCAGGATTGGTATACCATCACCACAGACAAGTGGGTCCTGGAGGTGGTGAGCCAGGGTTTGGCAATCAGCTTCAAATCTCTCCCCAAGCTGAGAGCAAGAACATTTGCACCAGTCACATCTGCAGACAGGATCCTACTGGATATAGAAGTAAAACACCTGCTAGCCATCAAGGCAGTGGAGCCTGTGCCCCTAAACCAGCGGGGCAAAGGCTTCTACTCCAGATACTTCCTTACAAAGAAGAAAAATGGGGATTGGCGACCTATCCTGGATTTAAGACTTCTAAACAGACATATTCTGAAACCAAAATTCAAAATAGTTTCTCTTGCTCTGTTCATTCACACTTTACAAAAGGGAGACTGACTAGCCTCCCTAGATTTAAAGGACGCTTATTTTCACATCCCCAGCAGACCTTCACACAGAAAGTTTCTGAGGTTCAGACTGGTCTCAGGCCATTATCAGTTTGCAACCCTTCCTTTTGGCCTGACTTCTGTACCAAGGGCATTCACAAAGTGCTTGGCCATGGTAGTGGAGTTTCTGAGAAAACAGGGAGTATCAGTCTTTCCCTACCTGGATGACTGGTTAGTGGTGGGTCCATCTCCACATCTTACAGAGCAGGCCTTAGCACTAACAAAGTCTACTCTGGAATCCCTGTGTTTCCTCGTAAACGAGCAGAAGTCTCAGCAAACACCAGTTCAGGTGCTCGAGTTCATTGGAGCGGAACTGAACACCAGTCTGGGCAGAGCTTTTATGCCACAGGACAGGGTAAACAGTATTCTACAAATTGCAAGCTCATTTGTACCAGGAAAACCCAAACCAGCAAGAGTGTTTCTCAGGCTTTTGGGCCACATGGAAGCTGCCACCACAGTGGTACTGGGTTCTAGATTCCGAATGAGGGACATTCAGTTCCACCTGAGACAATACTGGTCGCAGAGGACAGATCCTCTGTCCAAACTGGTTCCAGTCACCCACACTGTCCTACAGGCATTGCAGTGGTGGCTGGATGAGCAAAACCTGCGGGTAGGGGTTCCTTTCACAAAGGAACAACCTTCCTTAGTCCTTACAACAGATGCATCCCTCCTGGGTTGGGGAGCACATGTGTTGGATTATACAGCAAGTGGCACATGGTCTACTCAAGAATCCATGTTGCACATACATCTTTTGGAGCTCAGGGCAGTGTACCTAGCCCTACAGGCATTTGCTTCACGTATTCAAAACAAAGTGGTGCAGGTCAGAACAGACAACACCACTACTGTGTATTACATAAACAAACAGGGAGGAAACAGGTCAGCCCCACCGTGCACAGAAGCGATGAGGCTGTGGTCCCTGGCCTACTCCATGAAGGTTTCCCTTTCAGCCATACATCTTCCAGGAAAGGACAGTGTACTGGCAGACTCCCTCAGCAGGATGAGTCAGGATCATCACGAGTGGTGTATGAATCCTCAAATTCACAGCTCGATTTTCGGACGTTGGGGCACTCCAGAGATAGATCTCTTCACCTCTGCAGAAAATCGCCAGCTACCAATATATTGCTGCAGGCCTCCTCTCAGGGGCACGCTACCCTTGGATGCGTTGGCACTGGATTGGCAAGGGAAGTTTCTGTATGCCTTCCCTCCTTTTCCACTGGTATTCAGAACCCTGCTGAAATTGAGGTGCCAGCCGGCAACAGTGATACTGGTGGCACCAGATTGGGCGAGGCAGCACTGGTATTCGCTTCTGTTGACACTGTCAGTGGTACCTCCAATTTATCTGCCCAGGAAGCACAACCTGTTGACTTTCTCCCAGGGCAAGATACTGTACCTCAACCTGAAATCACTAAGGCTCAAGGCCTGGCTCTTGAGGACTTAGTGTATGCGGATCTTAAACTGTCAGAACAGGTTTTGGCAGTACTTAGGGGCTCCAGAAAACCTTCCACTAAAAAGACATACTCTGCCAAGTAGAAGAGGTTTTCCATATTGTGTGCAGGTAAGGGCATCGCCCCATCCAGGGCTGGCCTTGCCATTCTTCTGGATTACCTGACACACTTTCGTTCTTTAGCCCTGAAGCCTTCCACACTCAAGGTTCATTTGGCTTCAGTTTCAGCTTACCTGTCAGTAGGTAAAGAGAGGTCCTTGGCTTCTCATCCGGTCTTCAGGAAATATTTTAAAGGCCTTAACCTTTTGTACCCTCTTTTGAGGGAACCAGTTTCGGCCTGGAATCTGAATATCTGCATTGCCAAGCTCATGGGTGCCCTATTCAAACTGATGGCAACAGCAGACTTGAAGTATATCACTTGGAAAACTGTGTTTTTGGTGGCTGTTACTTTAGCCAGAAGAATCTGTGAGTTACAAGCACTGTGCACGGATGTAGATTACATCTCATTCCACAGGGACAAAGAGGTCCTCAGGACCAATAGAAAATTTCTTCCTAAAGTGGTGCCTGATTTCCATTTAAACCAGTCCATCACTTTACCTGTCTTTTTCACAGAGCACTCCAGTTCTTCAGAAAGGAGACTTCATGCCCTTGATATCAAAAGGGCACTTTGCCACTATATTGACAGAACTAAGTCTTACAGACCAGGCCAGACACAGCTCTTTCTTACCTATGGAGAGGTAGGTAAGGGTGGACCTGCCACAAAACATACAGTTGCTATCTGGATAGTGGCATGTATCCAGTTTTGCTATAGTAAAGTACGAAACCAGACTCCCCTGGGCCTCAGAGCACATTCCACCAGCGTACAGCTGCTTCAGTAACAGCTTCAAGGGATATTCCACGCTTGGAAATCTGCAAAGCAGCCACATGGAAAACAGTATACACCTTCACAAAGCATTACAGCCTGGATCTACAATCCAGAAGTGATGCCAAGTTTGGTACAGCAGTGCTGCAGAACCTGTTTCCTAAACAGGTTTTCTGCCCAACCTCCAAAGGTACTGCTTGGTAGTCTGCATTTGTTTAATCATAATGAGTGATTCCTGGGGTTAGAAGAAAAAATTACTCACCATAGTAATCTTGTTTCTTCAAAGGGATCACTTATTATGATTAAAGCACTTACCCTGCCTCCCCTACTAAAAACCTATGAATGTTGTTCTGCATCCCTGTTTTAAAATCTATTTTCCCATAGAAGTTAAGTTTGAGGCTCACTTTTGGTTAACCAGTTGGTTCCCTTGTGGTCTCAAGTTTCTTGAGTTTATTTATTGGGATTTTTTTTGACATGAGGACAAAAAATTATTATCATAGTTAGTGGGTCTTACACCCAGTTTAGGCTACATAAGAATCTGAAGCACTCAGAGTGCAACAGTTACTAGGGCAGCAGTTTGAAAGTGGCATGAGCCAATTGAGAGTTCCATAATTTGCATATAATTCCATCTCTCCGGGCAGTCCAACACAGGAGGCTGACTGTATTTGTTTAATCATGATGAGTGATCCCTTTGAAGAAACAAGATTACTATGGTGAGTAATTTTTTCTTATTGGCCCTTCAGCTCCTCTCAGACTAAGTGAGGAACAAGGTGGTTCAGGTCAGGACAGACACCACCACCACCATGTGGTACATCAGCAAGCAAGGGGGCACTCTGTCTATGGCCTTGTGCACAGAGGCCATGAAAGGCATCTGGCCTACTCCCTTCAAACTTCCCTAATAGTAGTCCACCTTCCAGGGAAGGACAGTGTGCTAGCAGATGCTCTGAGCAGAATCTCCCAGGGCCATCACGAATGGACCTTGGATCCTCTCATCCTGAAAGTAATCTTCACCAGGTGGGGCACTCCAGAGATAGATCTCTTTGCAGCCCCAGACAATCATCAGCTTCCCCAGTTCTGCTGCCGACCTCCAGTCCTGGGGACTGTTCCCCTGGATGCTCTGATATTGGATTGGGAAGGCAGGTTTCTTTTATCTCTCTCTCTCTCCCCCACCCTGTTGCTCAGGGTTCTAGTCAAGATCAGGTCACAGCCCTGCACAGTGATTCTAATTGCTCCAGACTGGGCCAGGCAGCCTTGGTATCCTCTTTTGTTGTCCTTAGCAGTCTCACTCCCCCTGTCTCTTCCCAAGAGACACAATCTCTTAACCTCCTCTCAGGGGAGGATCTGGTACCCCAGTCTCCAGTCTCTCAATCTCAAGGCCTGGCTCTTGAAGAGTTAGAATATGCAAACCTGCATCTCTCTCTCAGGGAGTTCTAGACATCCTCAAGGGTTCTTGGAAACCCTCTACCAGGAAACCTTATAACTCCAAATAGAAAAAATTCAGCATTTGGTGTTCATACAGGAGTATCCTGTCAGATACTGCAGGTATTACCACAGTCTTAGATTTTCTGGTTTACCTTAACAGTTTAGGCCTTAGGCCAGCCACTTTAAAAGTTCACCTAGCAGCTGTTTCTGCATTTCTGTAAGTAGGGAAGGGCTCTTCTCTGGCATCCCACCTTGTTTTTGCAAAGTTCTTCAAAGGTTTGACTCATATCAACCCTCCTTTTAGAGCACCTACCCTGGCTTGGGATCTCAATATCTGCATTGCTCAGCTTATGCAGCCACCATTTGAACCCTTGGCTTCAACTGAATTTAAGTACTTGATCTGGAAAACTGTGTTTCTGGTAGCTGTCACTTCTGCCAAGTGAATTAGTGAATTACAGGCCCTGTCAGTTGAATCTGATTTTATCTCATTCCATAGAGATAAGGTGGTCCTCAGAACCAGTAGGAGGTTCTTACCCAAAGTGGTCTCAGATTCCATCTGAACCAGTCCATGTCCCTTCCTGCGTTTTTCACTGATCATTCCTCTTCAGGAGAAAGAAGGTTACACAGTTTGGATGTTAAAAGGACATTTAGCTATTATATAGAGCATACTAAGGCACATAGGAATAACTGTCTTCAATTGTTTCTCACTTATGGTAAAGTAGGAAAAGGTAGGCCAGCTACTAAAAGAACTGTTGCCAGGTGGATTGTAGCCTGTATACAATTCTGTTATACCAGACTAGGTAAAACACCTCCCTCAGGCCTGAGGGCCCACTCGACAAGGGGCACAGCTACTTCTCTGGCTGCTGCCAAAGATATACTTTTACTAGAGATATGCAAAGCAGCCACCTGGAAAATGGTTCATGCATTCACCAAGCATTGATCTCTGGATAACCAGGCTAGGAGTGATGCTAGGTTTGGTACAGCAGTACTGCAGAGCCTATTGCCAAAATAGGTTCGGTACCCTCCTCCATGGAGGTACTGCTTGGTAGTCTGCATATGTCAGAATAAAGCAAGACTTCATGTTGTTTGAAGAAAAAAATTACTCACCTTAGTAATTGTGTTTCTTCTAATGGAGTCTTGCTGTATTCTGACCCCCCCGCCTCCCCTCTCAGAACCTAGTTTGTGGGATGTAAGCCGGCAGATAAAGTATTGCACCTCAGGGGTGTACCTTACACCCTTCCCCTTTGGGTGGAGTTATTGTTGTGGTTATTGATTTATATATTAGTATTTATATTGTTCACTACCTGGGTTTTTTCTGTTTTGGGTTCTCGACTTGAGTCTTTTGGGACCCAAAAAATTGCACCTATTATTCTACTGTTTACAATTTCCACACCGGGGTGCAGTTAGTTGCTCAGAAGAATCTGATGGTTACACTCTGAAGCACCACAGTCAGAGGTTTGAAATCCGAGCTCGAGCTCAGCGTTCTATGCTTCTGCATGGAGTTAACTTTCATCTCTGGGGCAGTTCAAGTGCTGGGGCTAACTGCATATGTCAGAATACAGCAAGACTCCATTAGAAGAAACACAATTACTAAGGTGAGTAATTTTTTCTTACTGGCTCCTGATAAATCCAGATTGTCCTAGGTGGACTATTTCTGGGAGAATATTCTCTAACCTGTGCTCCAGGATGCTAGTAAATAAGCTATTATCCTGGTTCAGTACCAATACTGCTGGGTAGGATTCGCATGTGTCATCGGTTTCTGGGGTTTTAGAATGGCCAATATGTTGGCGTAGCGCCAGGAATCTGGGCAGCTTGCACTCTGATGTCATGCTTGAAATGTATTTAAAAGGGGTTTATGGAGTAGTTTCACAGTTGCCTTGTAAAATTCTGTTCAGTACCCATCTTGGCTGAGACTTTTCCCATTTTAGAATCCTTAATGTCTTTTTGGTTTTTGGGGAGGAAATGGGTTATAAAAGTTTGTGCTGCCTGTTCCTCCTAATCTTGTATAGATCTGAACTCTCCATGAAGGCCAGTAGAGTAGTAGGGAGGGGAGTCTCGCTGTCTGTATATATAGAGAAGTGTCCTAATTTTGCAAAGAGTGAAAGATGTCAGTAATATGACTGTGGTGTCTGCCTGTGTTAGTGCCATATAGTTTGGTGATTGTGGCCATCTTACATTGTCTACTTAATCTGTAACCTAAGGTTTTGGACGCCTTCTTCATAATACATTTGCTTCAGCCATAACAGCGCTTGTTTTATTTTATATGTCAGCAAATCTTGGATTTTGGCCTGTGTTTGCTTGATTTGGGACAGAAGGGAATGGTCACCCTGCATGTGTGCCAGCTGCAGGAATTGTAATTGATCCTGAAGTTGTAACATTTGTGTCTCCCTTTGTCTCTGTGCTTTGGAGACAATAAGCAATTATCTCCACCCTTGACACTGTTTTTATTGTGTCATATAATGTCTGAGGGGATATGTTAGCTTCATTGTTCTCCATTATGATTCTGGGGACTGAATCTTGTTATAGTTTCTGGAATAGAGGCTCTCATAGAAGCGATGGGTTAAATTTCCATTGGGTGGATCTCTTTTTGGGGATTTTAGCAGCTTGAATTTAAAGCAGCAGTACTAGTTAACCAGGAAGTGTGCAATTACATAGTATATTCAGTGCAGTACCAAAAAGCTCTATGGAACCTTGTTCTAGCTTTGGCAGATAAGGTCCCAGGTGAAGTGGCTGTAGACTTACAGGACACAGCAAGGGCTGCACTTGATGCTACCAAGTACCAATTTCATATGGCAGTGGATGCCAGTGATACCTCATCCAGGCTAATGGCTTTGTCTGTTTCACTCCGGAGGTTTGCGTGGCTTAGAGCCACCAACCTGACTTTAGACACCCAGGCCAAAGCAATGGATTTTCCCCTTGAGAACAGCTCCTTGTTTGGGGATAAAATAGAGGCATACAAGAAGAAGGTGGAGGAATATAAATCCACCTATCGGAGCAATTCCAAGGATAGGCTCTCCACCTCTTATAGACCCCAGAGTAGGGGAGGTAGGGGTAGGGTTTTTTACCCCAAACCTTTCTTTCAGGCGCAGGCCTCTCAGCCTCAAGCAGGCCAGAGGTTACTTTAGAGGAAGGGCAGGAGAGCCATGAGAAGAGCGACTCCTGCACCACAGGTTCAGGCACAGCCCACAGAATCCCTGATGGGCTAGTGGGTCAGATCTCATTACAGGTCCACTAGTAGGTGGCAGACTGGCTCATTACCTTCACTCCTGGCAGTCCATCACCACAGACAAGTGGGTGCTGGAGGTAGTGAGCCAGGGCTTGGCACTCAGTTTCAAATCATTCCCAAAGCTGAGAACAAGAACCTTTGCTCCGGCAACAGCTGCAGACAGGATTCTGTTGGAAGCAGAGGTAAAACATCTGCTGGCAATCAAAGCAGTAGAAGTAGTGCCTCTAATAAGCAGGGGCAAAGGTTTTTATTCCAGGTACTTTGTCATAAGGAAGAAAAACGGGGATTGGCGACCTATTTTGGATCTAAGACTTCTGAATAAGCACATTTTGAAACCAAGGTTCAAGACGGTCACTCTTGTAATAATCATTCCCTCATTGCAAAAGGGTGACTGGCTAGCCTCCCTAGATCTAAGGGATGTTTATTTTCACATTCCCATCAGACCATCTCACAGGAAATTCTTGAGATTCAGGCTGGCTTCAGGCCATTATCAGTTTGCAGCTCTCCCTTTTGGACTAACCTCGGTACCAAGGGTATTGACAAAGTGCCCATCATGGCGGTAGAGTTTTTGAGAAAACAAGGTGTAGCAGTCTTCCCCTACCTAGACGACTGGTTAGTAGTAGGACAGTCTCTGCGGCATGCAGTACAGTCACTGGCACTAACAAAAGCTACACTAGAGTCCCTGGGATTTCTCATAAACGAAGAGAAATCTCAGCAGGTACCACTCGTGGTGCTGGAGTTTATTGGAGCAGAACTAAACACCAGACAGGACAGAGCCCTCCTGCTTCAAGACAGGATGACAAGCATTCTGCAGATTGCAAAATTCTTTGTGTCAGGGAGACCCAAAACAGTCAGATAATTTCCCAGGTTACTGGGCCACATGGCATCTGCCACTGCAGTGGTAATGGGCTCCAGGTTTCAAATGAGAGATATTCAGTTCCACCTCAGACAGTACTGGTCTCAAAGGACGGATCCTATGTCCAAACTGGTTCCAGTCACAAAAAGTTTAGTCCAGGCTTTACAATGGTGGCTGGACGAGCACAACCTCAGGCTGGTTATACCTTTTATAAGGGAACAACCCTCAGTAATCCTCACAACAGATGCCTCTCTTCTTGGTTGGGGGGCACACATGTTAGACCACACAGCAAGTGGCACATGGTTCCCCCCAAGAGTCTCTGTTGCACATAAATCTCTTGGAGCTCAGGGCTGTTTACCTGGCTCTAAAAGTATTCGCTCCTTACCTGCAAAACAAGGTGTGCAAGTCAGAACAGACAACACCACAACCATGTATTACATAAACAAGCAAGGAGGTACCAGGTCACATCTGCTGTGGACAGAAGTAATGAGACTGTGGTCCCTGGTATACTCTATGGGAGTATCCCTGTCAGCCATACACCTTCCAGGGAAGGACAGTGTACTGGCAGACTCTCTAATCAGGATCAATCAAGACCACCACGAGTGGTACCTGAATACTCATGTACTCAGTACAGTTTTCAGGAGATGGAGCATTGTAGAGGTGTATCTGTTTGCCTCCACAGAAAACCATCAGCTTCCAATGTACTGTTGCAGGCCTCCTCTAAGGGGCACAATTCCCCTGGATGCCATGGCCCTGGATTGGACAGGGAAGTTTCTGTATGCATTCTCTTCTTTTCCTATGATATTCAGGACCCTACTGAAATTAAGATCCCAACCAGCAAAAATGATACTGGTGGCTCCGGATTGGTCGAGACAGCACTGGTATTCTCTTCTGCTGTCTCTGTCAGTGGTTCCCCCAATCCATCTGCCCAGGAGGCACAACCTGTTAACCTCCTCTCGGGGCAGGATCCTGTACGCCAATCTCAAATTACTGAGGCTCAAGGCGTGGCTCTTGAGGACTTAGAATTTACTAACCTTAACCTATCAGAACAGGTACTGACAGTGCTTAGGGGTTCCAGGAAGCCTTCTACTAAGAAGACATATTCCTCTAAATGGAAAAGATTTACTATATGGTTTACAGGTAAGGGTGTGAGCCCTTTCAGGGCTGATTTGGCTATTCTCCTAGATTACCTTACACATTTACATTCCTTAGGTCTGAAGCCTTCCACCCTCAAGGTCCACTTAGCTTCAGTCTCTGCGTACCTGTCAGTTGGTAAGGAGAGGTCTATGGTCTCTCATCCAGTATTTAGAAAATATTTTAAAGGCCTTAATCTTCTACACCTTCCCCTAAGGGAACCGGTTCCAGCCTGGAATCTAAATATGTGCATTGCTAAACTCAAGGATGCACCATTCGAACCTATGGCAACCGCAGATTTGAAGTATGTCACTTGGAAAACTGTTTTCCTGGTTGCCATTACTTCAGCCAGAAGGATCAGTGAATTACAAGCCCTGTGCACAGATGTGGACTACATCTCATTCCACAGGGACAAGGTGGTCCTTAGGACTAATAGAAAATTCCTTCCCAAGGTGGCATCTGATTTTCACTTGAATCAGTCTATCACTCTGCCTGTCTTTTTTACAGACAACTCCAGTTCTCCAGAAAGGAGACTTCATTCTCTTGATGTCAAAAGGGCACTTAGCCACTACATTGACAGAACCAAGTCTTCAAACAATATGAAGTCTTGCTGTATTCTGACATATGCAGTTAGGTCCTGCCTTTCAACTGCCCCGGAGAACAAAGAGTTAAACTTTCCATGGCCAGCATGGAATGTTCACCGCGAGCTCGGTTGAAGCCCCTGTCTGCTGTTGTTTAAACTCCAACCGTCAGATTCTTTACTCTGCCTCACTGAACAGTCGCTCCAGAGATTTCTCCTTTGCTCAGTTCAAAAAAGTCGGTTAAAGTGTCGTTTTTCACTCAGTTTCTACCAAATTGCTGCTACTGTTCTGTTGGTTTAAGTTTCTGTCTGTGGTACCGTGAGTACTAGATAGGTTTTCCTTTTAGTTTCTGCATGGAACTTGTAAATTGCGGATCGGTTCGGCTGAACTGATCATTTTCAGGTAATAAAGTTTGTGTAATTACTTGGTAACCGGTCCGTATCGGTTCTAAAAAAAACGGATTTTATTACCCGTGACATGGTCAGGAATCAATAGGGGAGTCTTGCCTGGCAGACTGCCGAAAAAAGGGTAAGTTTTGGTTAGGATTGGCCATGTCTGAGAAACCCAAGAAAAAAACTGGGCCCACTGGGGTTCAACACTGCAGTGTGTGTGGGGAAGTCTTTGCTAAGGCTGATCCCCACACCACCTGTGTTTATTGTCTTGGGTTTGATGACCTCGATTCAGACTGCCAAATTTGTTAAGAATTTTCTCAAAGCTGCCCTGGAAAAGAGATTAGGTAGACTGAGGGAAAGGGAGGCCGAGAAGTCCGCTGACCCGGATGGCCAGCCCGGCTTGGTTCCGACCGACCCAGAAGGAGTGCCCTCTGACCGGGGCGAAACTTTTTCGGGCAAAAGGAGAGCCGATTCTGAGGAGTCGGTTCCGGTTAAAAGAAAAAGAAAAGATAAATCATCCGGTTCGGACCCAGAAATTCATACTTCGACCGCCGATGAGATAGCCAAGGCAATAAGAATAGTGCAATTGCTTAGTTCGGTTCCAGCTGAACCGGCACCATCTGGCAGAGGCTCGGTTCGGTCGGTTCCCCTGGTTCCGGATTACACCCTGGAAGACTGGAAGAATTTAATGAACCGGATGAGGAGGAGGGAGAGTGAGGATGGTGATTATGAAAGTCTGGATGTGCCTATTGACATCTCCCCAGACAGGCCTTCAGGCGTTTCTCCTCCTAGGCTTTCTGAGTCCCCTTCTCACTTTATGTTTTACAAAAAAGTGGCCGAAACCCTCCAGCTTCCTATGGAAGAAGCAATGGAGGATCAGGAGAAGCCTGATTTTGTTGAAATGATGGACATCCCAGAGTCCAGGAGACTGTCTGTTCCCCTCCACACATCCTTTGGGAAACAGACACATACAATTCTTAAGACTCCTAATTCCATACCTCCTGTGGACAGACGAATGGACAAGAGGTATACTTTGTCAGGCTCAGACACTGAGATCTTACTTGGAGAGGGCTGTTGCAGTAGGTAATTACATATAGGACTGATGCCGTCAGGCGGCAGGACCCCACGGAAAAATTTCTAGCTAGCAGTCCCTGGCGAGGGACCGCCCCCATGTCAGGTGACCGGCGTCAGGAGACATCAGTATAAAGGGGCGGTCCCTGATGGCCGCCTTCCAGTTCTTTCCTGCCGTTAGCTCGTGCAGCGCCTCGCAGAAAAGTTTGTGCTTCGTCAGCCCTACCCTCGTCAGTTTTTTACCGAAAATAATTGCTTTTTCGACTAACGTCAGTACAATCATTGGTGTATGTTATCCCCTACACCCTCCGAGCACAAGAATAAGTGCGATTCGTGCAGCGCCCAACTACCACACAAGGATGGCCACTCCCTGTGCCTGTTCTGGCTAGGCCTCGATCACCCGGCCGAGAAGTGCCAGCACTGCCTCAGTTTCAACGCGGCTACCTGGAAAAGGCGGCAGCAATCCCTGGAAGCCCATATTCTGAAGAACAAAATGAGTTCAATGGAGAAGGAGCTCAAAAAACTGAGGCAGGCGTCCACTTCCCCCGAAGGCCATCGGAAGAAGAAGGAGAGGCACCGGGACAAGGGCTCCCTCCACGCGTCTCCCTCGGGGAGTCGGCTGGGGGCCTTGTATCATCCCCTCTGGGTGATCGCTCCTCGACGGCCGCCTCAGAGGTTTCTGAGGGGGCATCGGCCCGCCCTTCTGGCTCGTGCTCGGGCCTTGCGGGCACCTCTGGACAGTAGGAGGCCTCCGCCCCTGGTTCAGCCGCAGGCTTGCGGCCTACCACTGTGGGCGTCTCCAGTAAGCCGGGCGTTGGCTCCTCCGATGCCCACACGGAGAGGGCCGGTAAGACGTCCGACCTTTAGGGGCGGCGCATGGCCTCCACTCCACCGGACCAGGCCGATCAGTCGACTCGGCCTGCCTCCGGTGATGGCTCTCATAAGTTGGATGCCGCTCCTCCGGCGCCCGCAGGGAGCTTGCCTCTAAGCCACACGGCTCGTTTGACGTCCGGCTGGCGAAGGAACCGACGACGGACCCCCCAACGTCCATCGTACCCTGTTCCCCGCAGCCTTCACTGCCGTCTGGGGAACCTGAGTCTCCCCAACTTGATCCCGGGGATTTTTCCCCTCCATCCCCGGGCGAAACTGGGGATCTTCCTCCTCAGTCAGTCCTTCTGCCACCTGGTGCACCGGACCTGACGGCTCCCCGAACGCCGGCTCTGACGCCGGCACCTCCGACGTCTGTACCTCCAATGCCAGGGCCTCCGACGTCGGCCCTGACTCCGGCCTTACTGACTCCAGGAGACATCCCGCTCCCATCAGGCCCTCCGGGCACTCCACTATGGACCCGCCCGTGAGGCCACCGGCCGGGCCATCTGCTCCGGCAGCCCCCCCCCCCCAGCTCCCGGGTACCCTCCATCCTATCCGACGCCGGCATACCCGGGACCACAGTATCCGGCGCCACAGTACTCGACACCTGGCTTCCCGACGCCACAGTACCCGACGCCGGGCTACCCGTAGCCGGGTTTTGGATGCGGTCCATACGGTTACAACCTGTATCCTTATCCCCCGCCTCCTCCTCCTCCACCACCACCCTCGCGGCCGCTGGTGGACCTGCAGGAGACTCTGGCCTCCTGGTGGGCTGAGGCCAAGGCTCAGCTCACCAAAGAGGTTGAGAGCCACCTTCCGGCGACGGTGCTGTCCCAGGTTCCCGCACGTCCGAGGCGGCACACTCCCTCACCACCTCCAGATTCCAGGGTTCAGTGGCACTCCCTGGAACCAGATCCTCAGCGTCTGAAACTCGCTGAACATCTGGATCTGCCCGTGACAGCTCCTACCTTGGTGCCACCCTGGATAGAGCCTCACGCCAACCTCGTTACCACAGTATGGAAACAGCCGTCGGCTTTAGCCCCAGTTCCTAGGAAGTCGAACAGGCTATATCAGGCTCCAGAGCGTGTTGATTTTCTGGATTCTCACCCTCGTGCCGACTCGGTCGTGATTAGCGCCGCTCACGGCCGGTCGGCAAACCCCAAACATCTTAGCTCATCACCATCTGATAAGGAATCACGCCTTCTGGACCAGTATGGGAGAAAGATTTACGCTTCCTCAACACTGGGGATCAGGGCTCTGAACTAAGTCAGCCATATGGGGATTATCAGAAGGCTATTCTGACTCAGGTGGAAGCCAAACTGGACTCCTTGCCTGACTCCCAAGTCAAGCAGGAGTTGGCTGATCTGGTCCGCTCTGCTCATTTGGCCAGTCGCCACATGCTTCGTGCGACATATGATGCAGTGGACACTGTTGGGCGGAGCTCAGCATTCGCTGTAGGCCTACAGCGGCATGCATGGCTCCATGTGTCAGGGTTGGTCCCGAAGGTGCAATCTCCTATCCAGGAAGCACCCTTCCGGGGGTCGGTGCTCTTCGGGGGTGATGTCAAGGACATCATCACCGATTTGCAAGAGAAGGGGACGGCACTGAAGTCAGTTGATTCCATGTACCGTCCCCATCAACAGCAGCGCCGTCCGTTTCGCAGACTGAATTGACCCAAGGCGAAACCCCAGGGAAGGCGGGCCACAAAACGCCGGGCCCCCACAGCTGCTAAGCCCCCCCCCGCCCAAAAAAGCAGCGGGTGCTTCAGCTGCGGCGCTGCCCCACACCACCTGACTCCTTTCCTCTCCCACTGCCTCCAGACTACCCGGAGGAACCAGTAGGAGGGAGGTTTTCCCTCCACCTTCCGGGATGGGAGAGGATTAACATCAGATTCTTGGGTGCTCCAGCTCATAGCAGAAGGACACTCGATAGAGTTTCTTCAGAAACCACCCCCCTCTGAAGTCGTCGAATTCATGGGAACATCTTCTCTTGGTCCAGGAGGAAATTTCGGCTCTCCTGCGGAAACAAGCAATAGAGCCTGTCCCCCTTCATCTGCGAGGGACGGGTTACTATTCCCATTTCTTCCTGGTCCCAAAGAAGACAGGAGATCTCAGACCAATTTTGGATCTCAGTTCCCTGAATCTTTTCGTAGAATACAAGAGGTTCAGGATGCTCTCTTTGCAGAGCCTTCTGCCCTTCCTCTGGCCGGGTCAATGGCTGTGTGCTCTGGATATGCAGGATGCTTATCTGCACATTTCCATTCACCCATCTCATTGCAAATGCCTTCGTTTTGTGTTCCAGGGGGACCACTACCAGTTCAAGGCGCTCCCGTTCGGTCTATCCTCGGCCGCCCGAGTGTTTACCATATGCCTGGCAGTGGTGGCGGCCCACCTGCGCACCAGGGGAGTGCAGGTTTTCCCGTATCTGGGCGATTGGCTCCTGGCGGCCTCATCCAGGGAGGAACTCCTGCGTTGCCTCTCCCTTACCCAGCAGGTTTTTGCCTGCCTGGGTATTACCATCAACCATTCCAAGTCTCATCTGGACCTATCCCAGAGGCTACAGTTTATTGGGGCGATTCTCGATACGACCACAGGCAAAGCCTTCCTGCCTCCAGACAGGGTGTCCACCCTCCAGACTCAAATAAGTCTGCTGTATGACCGCAGGACGGTCTCTGTGAGGTTGGTCCTTTGCCTTCTCGGGCTTATGGCGGCTGCTAACCCGATGGTTCCTCACGCTCGACTCCACATGAGGATTTCTCAGTGGACTCTACACTGTCAATGGGATCAACTAGTAGATGACCTAAATCACCCTGTTCTGGTCTCCTCGCCGATGCTTCGAGACTTGCAATGGTGGTTGGTTCAAGAGAACCTGTTTCGGGGAGTTCCTTTCTTTCATCCTCCCCCCCTCCCAGACTCTAACCACAGACGTCTCGGGCGAAGGTTGGGGAGCCCATCTAGGCCCTCATCGGACCCAGGGCTCCTGGTTCAAGCTAGAATAAGCTCTCCACATCAATGTACTCGAGCTCAGGGCCGGCGTTAGGCACCTGCGAACCCAGCGGCCGCGGGAGGCCCCCGCCGACCCCCAAATGTGTGGGCAGACAGTGGTTAGCACTTGAAGTGGGTCTACTGACTCTGACTTTATCTCCTAAATCCCAGCTGCACCCCTGAGTCCCATTGTATAAGAAATGCACACAGTTTTACAAAACCAGCAAGCCGCAGCATTACATACAGTACATACCTAAGTTCCGAATCCTTCCTTTTGTACATTTCGCTGTTCATGCTCACTACTCGTGCTGCCCACTGCCGCCTAATTCCTTTCCCTAAAAAGGCAACCGCAAGTTATTATCCAGCTCTACACCATCAAACAGGGGCCCCGCTGGCACTGTGCCGATTTCAGCTGTTCTGTTCTGCCGGCTGCTGGCTGCTGAGTCTGCCCGCTTGCTTGTGCTTCTGCTGCCTGCCCAGTTTTCTAATCCCCCAAACACTGAACCATGCTGCAGTGTCCACAGACTGCAAAAATTATCTAAGCAGCTTCCACACGTTCCCCTATTGTGCCGCACATCCTGGTGACTGTTGGAGTCAATCACAGGGCTCCACGAAGTCCCTTGCTATAATTTGCACCTCCTCCCCCTTGAACATGAAACATTTGGTCCCCACTCAGGTCCGTAACTGTGCCATAAAGATTATCCCTCCAGCGCTCTGGAACCATTCAGCCAAGGACCAGTTCCAGAGCGTCGTCGGGAGAGAATTTTGGTGAACTTGAAGCCGCTAGCTTGGAGGAGAGAAAAGACGTGTGCTCTGCCCTGCCCACTGCGTCTAGAAGCCAGCCACCAGAGAGATGACCTTCCCACCTGGTCTAACTGCTGCCGTCGTTGCCACCGCCGATACAGCCCTGCTAGTGCTACTTGTTGAAAGACTGCTGAGAAAATTGATAAATCATTTATTTCTTTTAAGAAATAACTCTCAGCAGCAGCAGCTGGTCAGAACTTCCCCAGAAGCCTGCAAATCCAGATCAGCACACTGTAACTACTGGTGCCCGGATCTGAGGAGACTGAAGAGAAGAGGAGATTACACCCTCACCCAGAGACCAAGTTTTCTTAGGTATGTTTTGTATTTGCTTGTACAAAATACTAAAAATAATACAATTAAGGTGTTTAATTTAAGGATAGTTGGGAGATGAGATGGCTGCTACTGTTAAAGTCTGTGACTGTCAAGACTCGAGGGGACTGCATAGACAGAGCAGCAATTGGAAAAAGTATATTATGCTTGCTTTAGGTGAGGACGAGTTACTGTGTGCCAACAGAGATCAGGGTTTTGCTATTTTTTTGTATTTTAGGTACTGAGATGGGCTAAGGATGAGGTAGTCTTGACTGGGCCATAATTTGGACTGAAAATGAATGTTTGTTTAGCATAGCCTCATGTCTCATGACTGACAGCGACGTACACATAAGACACTCACTCACTGACTGTGTCATGAGTATCTGTAGTCAGAGGCTTAATTCTAAACATTTATTTCTTTTCAGTCCAAATCATGTCAAGTTACATATAATATAGTATGTTAGTGTACTACTCGTGAGGAGACTGCAGAGAGCAGCAGCAGCACAGCCTTTTAATCAAATAGTCTTTAGCTAAACAGTGAGTGTGGACCTTTTGCAACTGATTTTATAGAGCAGCAGCAGTAAATTGGTGAGAACTAGAGGATTTATTGCAAATATATTATAAATGGTGTTTCTAGATTACTGTTGCTTGCTCTTTAGGTTGCTAGTCTGTGTGACAAATTGTGCAGTAAGTTGGAGGAGCAGTTAAGGATTACTGAGGGCCCGGCTCTGTCTGTGGAGCCCCAGTCATAGAGTTTGCTGGAGGCCCCCAAAGTCCTAAAACCGGCCCTGCTCGAGCTTCGGGCAGTGTTGTATGCTCTCCAAGCCCTTCACCAATACATCCTTCCCGGCCACCTAGCCGTCTAGATGGACAACATGTGCGTGGTGTGGTACATCAACAAACAGGAAGGGACTCGGTCCTACCCTCTTTGCAGGAAGGCAATGAGGGTTTGGGATTGGGCAACACAACACAACCTTCACCTCACGGCAATTCACGTTCCGGGAGTCGACAACACCCTGGCAGACAAGCTAAGTCACTCTTCTGCTCTGACTCATGAGTGGGAACTGGGCCTGGGGTCCTAGACAATATCTTTCAACTTTGGGGAACACCACAGGTCGACCTGTTCGCATCCCCTCTAAACGCAAAACTTCCCATCTTCTGGTCGCTCGTTCCAGAGCGAGGCGCTTTTTGGAGCGACGCTCTATCTCTAGACTGGAAGGACAGATTTGTCTATGCCTTCCCCCAACTCCACCTATCCCAAGAGTCTTGCTGAAACTAGCTTCAGAAGGAGCACGAATGATTCTGATTGCTCCTTTCTGGCCCAGGCAAGTTTGGTTCTCTCTTCTACAACAATACTCAGAGGATCCTCCTCTTCCTCTATCTCGAGGTTTACTGACCCAGGATCAGGGGACCCTGGTCCATCCAGGCCTCAAACCCCTTCAACTGCATGCATGGCTCCTGCAGACTTAGCCCAATCTCGTTTTGGAGTGTCTCCCAAAGTGGCGGAGATTTTGGTAGAGGCCAGAAAACCCTTTCCCAGATCCACTTATGCCATGAAGTGGAAAAGATTCACTGTCTGGGCTGCTGCCAAGAATGTGGAACCCTTCTCTTGTTCAGCGGGGCTTCTGCTGGAGTATTTACGCCATCTGTTTGACCTGGGTCTCGGTCATTCTTCTCTGAAGGTGCACATGGTGGCCATCTCGGCCTATCATGTTCCCTTCGCAGCCGAAGCTTTCGCTCAGTTGGAGGTCTCTAAGACCTTTCTCTGAGGGTTCTCCATCTGAGGCCCCCATCCGCACTCCTGCTCCCCTTGGGACTTGAACTTTGTTCTCAAAAACTACTCTCCCTCCTTGAACCTGCAGCTTCGGGGGATTTGAAGTTCCTTACGTGGAAGACTCTCTTCCTGGTGGCCATTACTTCTGCTCAGAGAATTTCCGAGCTCAGGCCCTGATGTGCAAAATCCCATACATGATTTTTCGCAAGGAATGAGTTGCTCTTCGCACGAATCCTAAGTTTCTCCCTAAAGTAGTAGCTGAGTCTACTCTGAATCAGTCCATAGAGTAACCTGCCTTTTTTACGCATTACTCTAATCAAGGGGAGTATTTACTCCATACTATGGATGTTCACCGGATTCTGAGATACTACACCAACAGGACGAAGGATCTCAGAAAGACTGACCAATTGTTCGTCTCTTTTGCTCATAAAAGGGAAGGCAGTGCTGTTTCCAAGCAATGCCTGACTAAGTGGTTGGCTCATTGCATCATTTTCTGTTATGACAAATATAACAAAACCCTACTGGGTCAAGTAAGAGGCCACTCCTCCAGAGAAGTAGCTGCCTCAGCGGGTTGTTTCAAAAATGTGTCTGCGGCAGACATCTGTGCTGTTGCCACCTGGACTTTGTCCATACCTTTACTAAACACTACAGTTTGGATGTTGCCTCTGGCCGTAGAGCAGGCTTCGGGCTGGCTGTTCTGCAAAGCGTCTTGTCTTGAGCCTTGCACAGCTAGAACTGCTTTTTGGAGTAGTTTTCCTCCTCCCGGTGCCTCTCTTTGTTCCAGACTGCTTCAGATTCAGTCCTGTATGTAATTACCTACTGCAAGAGCCCTGTCGAAGTAAGATAGTACAGTTACGTAAGAACTTACCGTAACAGTAGATCTTCGAGAGAGGCTCTTGCAGTAAGTAATACCTTCCCGCCCTCCATCCCCCTAGGCTTTTTCAGCTCCTTTACCAGTGAGGGAAATATCCGCTCCTCTCTTGTCCGGCCTTTCTGGCCCGTGGCGGGAAAGAACTGGAAGGCGGGTGTCAGGGACTGCCCCTTTATACCGACGTCTCCAGATGCTGGTCACCTGACGTGGGGGCCAGAGACTGCTAGCTAGAAATTTTTCGGTGGGGTCCTGCCGCCTGCCGGAGTCTGTCCTATATGTAATTACCTACTGCAAGAGCCTCTCTCGAAGATCTACTGTTACGGTAAGTTCTTACGTAACTGTACTTTCCTTTCCCAGCAATGCAGCCATGTTGGGGTAGTGCAGACTGCTGCCTGTGATAAGGCACATATTCCCTTGGCATCACACCCCCAGATAAGGACTCCAGGAGGATTGATGCCATGGCAAAGAAACAGTACATGGCAGCATCTTTGGGACTCAGGCAGGCTAACTATATGGCCTACACAGCTAGATACCAGAAGTCCAGGTGGGACACTGTGCTGGCTGTGGCTAAACAGGCCCCTGACCAGCTTGCCAAGTAGCTGGAGCAGGTGGCTGCAGATGGGATTGAGGCATCCAAGGTGCAATTTCATGCTGCTGTGGGCTCCAATGATGTTTCATCAAGAGTCATGGCTACATCTGTGGCTCTTCGGAGGATGGCTTGGCTCAGATGTACTAGCCTATCACAGGATACCCAGGCTAAGACCATGGATTTCCCTGTTATTGGTAATTCTCTGTTTGGGGAGCAGACAGAGAACTACATGAAAAAGATGGACAAGTACAGGACCACTTACAAGAGTGCTCAGGCCAAAGAAAAGCACGCCACTCCTCAAAGGCAGCAGTCCAGGGGCAGGGGCAGGCCTTTCCAAAGGCCTTTCTATCAAACTCAGGCCTCCTCTTCTTATTCTCAGAGGGGGTTCTTCAGAGGGAGAGGCAGACGGGGGATGAGCAGGCCTGCATCCACCCCTCAGCCTAAAGCCCCTGCCAAGCAGACAACCTGATGGGCCTGCCCGGGCCGATTCTCCAATACCAGCAGGGGGCAGGCTGGCTTACTTTGTCCAGGACTGGAAGTCTCTGACATCAGACAAGTGGGTCATGGAAGTAGTAAGCCAGGGGCTGGTTCTCAGCTTCAAAAAATTTCCCAAGATGAGAACCAGATCGTTTCCACCTGCAAATCCATCAGAGACCCTTGCCTTAGAGGCAGAGGTTTCTTCCCTCTTAGCTCTCAGAGCTATAGAGAGGGTTCCCACCCTACACAGGGGCAAAGGATTGTACTCCAGGTACTTCCTAACCCCCAAAGAGACAGGAGAATGGCGGCCCATCCTGGATCTAAGATATCTGAACAAACACCTTTTAAAACCAAAGTTCAAAATGGTGACTCTGGGAATAATCCTTCTGTCTCTAAGGCCAGGGGACTTGCTAGCCTCCCTGGACCTCGAAGATGCCTATTTTCACATTCCCATCAGGTGCTCCCACAGAAATTACCTTAGGTTCGAGTTGCCCTTAGGCCACTATCAATTCAGAGCAGTGCCCTTTGTTCTAACATCAACCCCAAGGGTTTTCACAAAGTGCCTGGCAGTAGTGGTTGCTTTCCCGAAGAGAAAAAAGATCTCCATCTTCCCATACTTGGACGACTGGCTCATAGTAGGTCAGTCTCCAGACCAAGTCAAGTCACATTTGCAAATAACTCAGCAAGTGCTCACTTCCTTAGTATTCCTTCTCAACCTTCCAAAGTCAGTTCTCGAGCCAGTACAGCTCCTCACCTTCATAGAGGCTTAGCTGGATACAATAAGGGCAAGAGCTTTCCTTCCCCTGGACAGGGCAAGGACCCTTATGGAACTGGCCTCTTCATTCACCCTACAGGTGTCTTGACCAGTAAGGCATTTCCTTCAGCTTCTGGGCCACATGGCAGCTTCGGCAGAAGTGGTCCAGGGAGCAAGATTCCAGATGAGGGACATTCAGTTCCATTTAAAAGCCTGGTCCCAAAGAAAGGATCATCTTACCAAACTAGTCCCAGTGACTCGAACCCTGATCCAGGCCTTGCAATGGTGGCAGGATCAGGACAATTTGAGACGAGGAGTTCCTTTTGTCACTCAGTGTCATTCAGTGATACTCACCACACCTGGGAGATCTTACCACCCAAGGGCTGTGGTCACCTCAGGAATCTCTGCTTCGCATCAGTCTCTTGGAACTCAGAGCGGTGTTTCTGGCACTGCAAGCCTTTTCCACATCTGTACAGGACAAGGTGATCCAGGTCAGAACAGACAACACCACCACCATGTGGTACATCAACAAGCAAGGAGGCACTCGGTCTGCGGCCTTGTGCACAGAAGCAATGAAGTTGTGGTCCCTGGCCTAGTCCCTGCAAACCTCTCTGATAGCAGTTCACCTCCCGGGGAAGGACAATGTCCTAGCAGATGCTCTGAACAGAATATCCCAGGGCCATCACAAATGGACCCTAGATCCCCTAGTTTTGAAAGTGATTTTCTCGAGATGGGGCACTCCACAGATAGATCTTTTTGCAGCCCCAGACAATCACCAACTGCCTCTCTTTTGTTGCAGACCCCCAGTCTTGGGCTCAGTCCCCCTGGATGCTCTGATCCTGAATTGGGAAGGGAAATTTCTGTATGCTTTTCCCCCCTTCCCTCTCCTGTTCAAAGTGTTAGTCAAGATAAGGTCACAACCATGCAAAGTGATTCTGATTGCTCCAGACTGGGCCAGACAGCCCTGGTACCCCCTGTTGCTGTCCTTAGCAGTCCACCTTCCCCTATCTCTGGCATCTGCCCAGGAATTACAACCTGTTGACATCCTCTCAGGGGAGGATTTGGTACCCGGACCTTCGGTCTCTCAATCTCAAGGCATGGCTTTTGAAGAGTTAGTTTGCAGATCTGCATCTTTCCCAAGGGGTTCTGGATATCCTTAAGGATTCTCGAAAGCCTTCCTCCAGAAAGACTTACAATTCCAAAAGGAAAAGGTTTACTATTTGGTATTCTAAGAAGAATATTTCTCCAGATTATGCTGGGTTGCCTACGGTTCTGGACTATATGGTCCATCTCAATGGCCTAGGCCTTAGGCCAGCTACACTTCAAGTGCATTTGGCAGCTGTTTCTGCTTTGCTGTCTGTAGGCAAGTCTTCCTCTCTGTCATCCCATCCTGTATTCTGTAAGTTTTTCAAGGGATTGCTTCTCACCAATCCCCCCTTTAGGGATCCTGCTCCTACTTGGGATCTTAATGTTTGCATTGCTCAGCTTATGCAACCCCCATTTGAGCCTTTGTCCTCTGTAGAGCTTAAGTACTTGACTTGGAAAACTGTGTTTTTGGTAGCCATTACATCTGCCAGGCATATCAGTGAATTGCAAGCCCTGTCAGTGGAGCCTGATTTCATCTCTTTCCATAGAGATATAAAGTGGTCCTAAGAACTAACAGGAAGTTTTTGCCTAAAGTGGTTTCAGATTTCCACCTCAACCAGTCTGTCTCTCTCCCTGTTTTCTTCACTGACCATTCCTCCTCTGGAAAGAGGAGGCTGCACAGCTTGGATGTTAAAAGGGCCCTCAGCTACTACATAGGCGCACCAAGGGTCACAGGTTTAAGTCCCTCAGTTGTTCCTCACATATGGAGGGTTGGTAAGGGCAAACTTGCCAATAGAGATCTATTGCCAGGTGGATTGTTTCTTGTATACAGTTCTGCTGTGAAAAACTGGGTAGAACTCCACCCTCAGGCCCGAGGGCTCACTCTACTAGAGGTACAGCTGCTTCCCTGACTGCTGCCAGGGATATTCCTATCTTAGAAATCTGTCGAGCAGCCACCTGGAAAACAGTCCATACATTCACCAAGCATTACTCTGTGGATAGCCAGGCTAGGATTGATGCTCGGTTTGGCACAGCAGTACTTCAGAGCCTGTTTCCAAAGTAGATTCTGTCCCTCCTCCATGGAGGTACTGCTTGGTAGTCTGCATATGTCAGAATACAGCAAGACTTCATGTTGTTTGAAGAAAAAATTACTCACCTTAGTAATGTTGTTTTCTAATGGAGTCTTGCTGTATTCTGACCTCCCCGCCTCCCCTCTCAGAACCTAGTTTTTGGGATGTGGGTGGGCAGGAGCAGTGTTGGCACCCTAGGGGTGTCCTTTTTCACCCTCCTTTATTTTGGGTGAGTGTTGTGTTTTGGGATGTGTTTTGTTTTTGGGTTTCCTGACTTGAGTCTTTGCTTTGAAACCAAAAACCCTTTATATATAGTTGCCAGTTGGCTAGTTTGAGTTTTACAGTTTCCACACAGAACTTCTAGTGAGTATTGCTCATAAAGATCTGACGGTTGGAGTTTAAACAACAGCAGACAGGGGCTTCAACCGAGCTCACGGTGAACATTCCATGTAGGCAGGACCTAACTGCATATGTCAGAATACAGCAAGACTCCATTAGAAGAAACTACATTACTAAGGTGAGTAATTTTTTCTTACAGAACAAATCAATCACAGCTCTTTCTCACATATGGTGAAGTTGGTAAGGGCAGAGCTGCAACAAAATGTACAATTGCTCGCTGGATAGTGGCATGTATATAGTTTTGTTATAGTAAGGTGGGTAAATGGGTACCTCTGGGCCTTAGAGCACACTGCACCAGGGCACAGCTGCTTCAGTGGCAGCTTCAAGAGAAATTCCTCTAGAAATGTGTAAAGCAGCTACATGGAAAACAGTACACACCTTCACAAAGCATTACAGCCTGGACTTGCAATCCAGAGGTGATGCTAGGTTTGGTACAGCAGTACTGCAGAGCCTGTTTCCGAAATAGGTTCTCTGCCCAACCTCCAAAGGTACTGCTTGGTAATTTGCATTAAGTTTAATCATAATGAGCGATTTCTGGGGTTAGAAGAAAAAATTACTCACCATAGTAATCTTGTTTCTTCAAAGGGATCACTTACTATGATTAAAGACCCACCCTACCTCCCCTGCTAGAACTTAGAGAAGTTGCTCTATATCCCTGCATTAGGGTTTTTTCTTTTTCTCCTATATAGGCTAAGGTAGAGACTCACTTTGTTTAACCAGTTGGTGTCCAGGTGGTCTCAAGTTTCTTAGGTTTGTTGATTAAGGATGTTTTGACCTGCACGGGCAAAAATATTATTTTAATCTTGTTAATTTTTAGGTAGTGGATCTTTTACCCAGTTAGGCTTCGTAAGAATCTGAAGCACTCAGAGTGCAACAGTTGCTAGGGCAGCAGTTTGAAAAAAAAAAAAATTTATTTATAAGGTGCCTTTCAGTTATCAAGGCACCGTACATGAATAACAGTTAAAACATGAAAAAGAATTCAGCCAGACCAAAACAGTAAACCAGTCAGTATTCTGGAAATGTAATATCCCACAAAAAGGTCTTCAAACCCCCCTTAAAGTCCTCCACAGAGGTGCACTCACTCAACCGATGGGGTAGAGAGTTCCAAAGGGTGGGAGCAACATATGAAAAATCCTGAGCACCAGAAGATTTCAAATACACCCTTGGAACCTCTAGCAACCCCTCATTGGCCGAGCAGAGTGATCGATCAGGACAATAGGGAATCAGAAGCTCTTTCAGATAGATTGGGCCCAGATGGTGTAGGGCTTTGAAAGTCAGCAAGCCGACTTTAAAGGTGATCCGCCACCGAACTGCAGCCAGTGCAGTACCAGAGTAATGTGACAGGATTTACTAGAACCCGTCAAAAGCCGGGCTGCAGCATTCTGCACTAGCTGCGGGTGACGGATTTCAACCCCAGAAAGCCCTAAATAAAGGGAGTTGCAATAATCCAAGCATGAGGACATGAAGGCATGGACTAAAGTTGGCAGGTTGGCAGACGGAACAAGATGCCATATCCTGGCGATGTTCCTAAGATGATAAAAGGAAGTCTTGATGACTGCTAACCCCTGCAAATGCAGTGTCAGCCTATCATCAAGAACTACCTCCAAGTGTCGCACCTGTTCAGAGGTCGGGAGAGAAACGCCTCCAAGAAAAATTCCGGAAGACGTAACATCACCCGACCCCCATCTTTCGGCCCGAGTCCGCAACCAATACCTGTCTTATCAGAGTTCAACCTCAGCCAGCTAGAAGTCATCCACTCCTGGATTTCTCTTAGACAGCTATTAAAGACCGAGATCGCTCCCTCCTGGTCGGGGCCAAAAGAAAGGTAGAGCTGGGTATCATCTGGATAACAGTGAAACCTCAGCCCATACTTCCTTACAATGTCTCTGATGGGTAGCATATACACAGCAAATAGCATGGTTGACAATACTGAACCCTGAGGAACCCCACACGACAAAGCAGTTGAATCCGAGGAAAAAAACTCAGACACAACTCTCTGTGATCTCCCAGTGAGGAATGATGTGAACCATCTTAAGACGGTTCTGGATATTCCACAAAGCAGCCTCAGGCGTTCTATCAACACCATGTGATCTACGGTGTCGAACGCTGAAGAAAGTTCGAGGAGAACCAAGATGGAATGGCTCTTCCTATCTCTAGCCATCAAGAGATCATTGAGCACCCAAACCGGTGCTGTCTCGGTGCTATGTCTTTTACGAAATCCGGACTGGAGGGGTTCATAGATGTCATGGATGGTCAAGTGGTCCTCCAGTTGTGCAGCCACTACTTTCTCAGTCACCTTCCCAACAAAGGGAAGGTTAGAGATAGGTCTGTAGTTTTCGAGACTGTCAGGGTCCAAGGTAGCTTTCTTCAAGAGGGGTGTCACCACCACCTCTTTCAGAGAGCTAGGAAACTCACCAGATTCCAAGGAGCAGCTGACTATCTGCACAAGGACTGGATTGATGATGTCAGTACAACCCAAAATTAGGGAGGTCGGTCCAGGGTCCAAACTACAGCACGTAGAGTGCATATGCTGGATGATCCTCATGACATCCATGAACTCCAGCTGACTGAAGGAACTCCAGAAAACTGGGGCACCATGATCTCACACCAGTCCACTGCAACCTCCCTAGAGTATGATGGCAGCAGTTCGTCCCTAATGTTGGCCACCTTATTTACGAAGAACCGAGCAAGCTCACCGCACTGCAATTGCAAAAAAGCTTTCCCAACATGCGGACAGGCTGGGTTGCACAGTTTGTCCACAGTTCGAAAGAGCCGAGCTGGTCAATTCCGAGCAACCACAATCTCCCCGGACAGGAATTCTGCCTTCTTATGGGTGTTTGCAGATTGATAGACTGAATAATGATCCATCAATCTAAGGTGGTCGGCATCAAGGGTGGACTTTCGCCAGTAACTCTCTAACCTTTGCCCCTGTCTCTGCATCTCCCTCAGTGTCCCATCAAACCAAGGGGACTTGGGGCGAAGGGAGAGGGGGTGAACACGAACTGGAGCAATGGAATCCAGAGCCCCATAGCGGCTGTATATAAGGAGGAGGCGAAAGGAGCTTAATATGTATATCCTTGAGGAAAGGAGGAGAGGTGGGACATGATAGAAATGTTTAAGTACCTCAGTGGAATCAACAAAGTCCAAGAGGGTAGCATCTTTCAGAAAAGAGATGTGCAAAAACAAGGGGACACAATTTGAAGATAGAAGGGGGACTGCTCAGGGGTAATGTGAGGAAGTATTTTTTCACAGAGAGGGTGATGGATGCGTGGAACAGCCTTCCTGAGGAGGTTGTGGGGTCTAAAACTGGGGGAGAATTCAAGAATGCATGGGACAGACATAAGGCAATTTTTGTGGGGGGTAGGAAGAAATAGGCTGTTGGTTAAATAGGATCTGCAGCTTATCCTCTAGGTAGGAAAATGGGCAGACTAGGTGGGCCAAGTGGTCCTTATCTGCCGTCAAAGTCTATGTTTCTATGACACGAGGGTCTCTGGATCACTGCTTGCCAACGCAGGGGACGAGAGGTCAAGCACCACCACAAGGTCTTGGGAATTTGTATCTCGCAAAGGGCGGAACCTAACCAACTCCACAGGGGCAAGCCTTCTAGAGGAGGTGCAAAAACTAAACCCCACGGTGTAATGGTCTGACCACACGACAGGTTCCACCACCACATCGGATGCCTCGACCCCTAGAAGGAAGATTAGGTCCAAAGAGTGTCCAAATTTATATGTAGCAGGGGAAACCATCGAGTAAGGCCCAGCGTTATCAATAACTGGAGGAAGTGTTGACCAAATTGTGAGAGTTTGTCGTCCACCCAAGCGTTGTAGTCGCCCAGAGCCATCAATCTGGGCGCCTCGAACGCCATATCGACGACGAAGTCCGCCACTTCCTGAGGAATCGCTTCTCATCACCAGGTGGATGGTAAATGAGGCGATTCAAAGCCTCACTTGCTACTACTATACACTCAAAGGATCAAACCCCTACTAGAACCTCCGGTGAGGGCAGAGTTCGGGTTCGACACAGATCAACCCCCCGCAATCCAGCTGTCGTGGGTGGTGTAACACTGAGTACCCGGTTGAGCTCATAGCCTCCAAATGGGGCCAGAATTATCATACAACCAGGTCTCGGTAATGCAAGCCAGGTCCACCGTACCAACAAGATCAGCAATAATTGCGGTCTTGTTTTTAATGGACCTGGGATTGCACAACACTGCCAGAGTTGGACGAACCTCGCGGGCTGCCTGGCGGCATGAGCCAATTGAGAGTTCCATAATTTGCATAAAATTCAATCTCTCCGGGCAGTTCAACACAGGAGGCTGACTGCATTAAGTTTAATCATAATGAGTGATCCCTTTGAAGAAACAAGATTACTACGGCGAGTCATTTTTTCTTCTATATATGTTCAAAGGGTATAGCCCAGGTGACAGCATGGTGTTGAAGTGAGCAAGGAAAAGAGGAGGAAGAGGCTACTGTGGTTCTCCAAGGTGGTGACAAAGGCAGTGAAGGGGAAGAGAGCAGCATTTAAAAAGTACAATGAGACCCAGAAGGATGAAGACTGGGAGGTATATCTGGCAAAACAAAGGGAGGCAGGAAGGAGGGTGAAGACAACTAAAGCACTAACAGGAGAGTGCTAAGGAGGTCAAAAAAGTGGACAAAACCTTCTTCAGGCATGTGGGGGAAGAAAAGGGCAGGGAAAGGGATGGTGAGAATTGGGAGGTCAGTGAGGGACTGCATGGGGGAAGGTCAAGAGAAAGCAGAAGTACTGAACGATTACTTGTCTTCACAGTAGATGGTTGGGGGAGAACATACTAGTATGCTGCAGTAAACACCAGGGAGGGGGGAGTGGACAGTAGTCTCTACTCGATGGAGAGGGTCCAGAAAGGATTGGAAGGCTTAAAGGAGAATAAGGCGATGGGGCCAGATGGTATTCATCCAAGGGTCCCAAAGGAATTGAGTACAGTGCTGGCTGCCCATCTTCAGCACTTTTTAGCACCTCGGTGGAGATGGGTGAAGTTCCAGAGTACTGGGTGAGGGCTGGTATGGTCTCTCTGCGCAAAAGCAACAATAGGGAGGATCCTAGCAACTATAGGCCAGTCAGTCTCCCATCTGTGGTGGGGAAGTTAATGGAAACACTGCTGAAGGAGAGGCTCGTGGAGCACCTGGAGGCAAAAGGGCTGCAGGACCACTGGCAGCAGGGTTTCACAGGGGGAGTTCATGTTGAGACTAATCTTATAAATATCTTTGACTGGGTTACCAGGGAAGTGGATAAAGAGAGTAGTGGACTTGGCTTATCTGGACTTCAGTAAGGCTTTCAACACTGTGCTGCACAGGAGGCTAGTTAAGAAACTTGGCAGCCTGGGGGTGAAGGAGAAAGTGACAAACTGAGTGTCAATCTGTTTAAAGGATAGGAGGCAAAGGGTAGTGATAAATTGTTGCCACTCAGATGATAAGAGAGTCACTAGTGGGGTGTCACAGGGTTCGGTGCTGAGACTGGTTCATAAGCGACATTGCAAAGAAGTTTGAAGGGAAGGTGTGTCTCTTTGCGATAATACAAAGATCAGCTATGGGCTTGACACTCCAGAAAGGGTGGAGAGAAAGCAACGGAATCTGATGAAACTGGAAAGGGTAAATTGTTTAACCAGGAAAGGCACACTTAGCCAGAGCTTGTTTCCAGGTACGACCTGGGAGCCCAAAGACATTAAGTGACGTGCTCACAGTCACACAGTATGAAAGTGGGGGCTGATGGGATTCAAACCCAGGTCTCAAAGTTTGCAGCTCAGTGCCCTTAACCACTATGCTATACTGCCTCCTCCTAAAGAAATGGTCTAGGGGTTAGCAGCTGGGTTTCAGTGCCAAAAAACGCAAGGTTAGGCACTTAGGGCTGCAGAACCCAGAGGCTGTGTATAAGATGGGGAAGGTAGCGCTTACAGTCACCAAGCAAGAAAAAGACCTAGAGGTCATCATATCTGATTGCGTCACGGTGTCTAAGCAGTGGACAAAGCAGTGGGAAAGGATAGCATGATGCTGGGGTGTATTGAGAGAGGGATTTCTAACAGGTGGAGGGAGGTGGTACTGCCATTATATCACTCACTGGTGAGGCCCCACATGGAGTACTGTGTCCAGTTCTTGAGGCTGCATTTCCACAAGGATATTGAAAGGGAGGAGGTGGTACAGACTAGGGTGACTAAAATGGTGAATGGGTTGCACAAGAAGCCATATAAGGAAAGGCTGCAGGAACTCAACATGTACTCCCTGGAGGAGAGCAGAGCGAGAGGGGACATGATTGAACCCTACAAGTACCTCACAGGAGTGAACAAGGTGCATGTGGAGAGTCTTATTTCAGAGAAAGGGAGGCACTTCAATGAGGGGGCATGCAGTGAAACTAAAGGGGGAGGTTTGAGAGAGATGTGTGGAAATGCTTCTTAATGGAAAGAGTGGTGAATGACTGGAACAGTCTGCCAGAGGAGGTAGTGGGGGCAAAGAAGGTTGGTAGCTTCAGGCATGCATGGGATATGCACAGGGAGATATTAGGTAGAGAAACAGAGGGATGGAGTGACACATATAAGCAACTAGGGTCAGTGGTGGCAGAATAGTCAGAGACAAGGGGCAAACTGGAGGGGCCTAAAGGTCCTTTTCTGCCGATGAAGTCTGTGTTTCTATGGATGCAAAGTACCAGCAGTGGAATGGCTGAGCAAGGGATATAAACATCATACAATTCTAAAGTAGCACTCAGTACCAGATGTTAACTCAAAAACAACTATTTTACTAATAGACTAGTACAGGAAAGACTCAAAAAGCTAGTAGTTAATAAATCTCCGGGGCCAGATGATGATATACACCCTAGAGTTTTACAGGAACTTGAAGATTATATATTCTTATGCCTGACGCACATATTTCAGCACTCCCTGGATTCTGGCAACATACCACTGGGCTGGAGGGTTGCCACTGTGGTACCCCTTCTTAAAAAGGACTCCAAACAAAACCCAAAAACTTCCAATCCAGACCAATCAGTCTGACATCTTTAATGGGCAAACTATTGGAGGGCATAATTAAAGACTACATACAACAGCAACTACTTACACTTGGGTTAATTGACCCATGCCAACATGGATTCACTAAAACTAGGTCTTGTCAGACAAATTTATTGACTTTTTATGAAAAAGTTAATTGGGGAAATAGGAGAAACCTCGTTGATATACTATTCCTAGATTTCACCAAGGCCTTTGACAGATTGCCCCATTCTGAATTGGTTAAAATTTTAGGGGACCTTAAATTGTGTACTTGCATCACGCACTGGATTGCCAACTGGTTGGAGGGGCACCAACAGAGAGTAGTGATTAATGACTTTTCTTCGGAATGGGCCAAAGTCACCAGTGGGGTGCCTCAGGGGTCAGTCCTGGGTCCCATTCTTTTTAATATATACATCTCTTCACTGCAGTTGGATTCACCAAGTATTTAGTTGTCAAAATTTGCTGACGACTGTCGTTTGGGAGCAGAGGTGAATGGATTGGAGAGTACCACTGCACTGCAAGAAGCTTTGGATTACATTTTTTCATGGACCAAACATAGTAAACTGGCTTTGAATATTAGCAAATGCAGTGTCATGCATTTAGGTTCCCAAAATAAACAGTATAAGTACTTCTTGAATAAAGAACCACTAATTGAAACACACTGCTAAAGAGACCTTGGTGTGACCATAAGCCCTGATCTTAAATTTAATATACACTGTAGGGACCAAGTGAAAAAGGCCAATCAAATACTGAATTGTTTCCTCAGGCATATTTCCAGTCAAACTAAGGAAGTAATGCTCCCCCTGTATGTTGCACTGGTTAGGCCTCACCTGGAATACTGTGTTCAGATATGGTCCCCATATAATAAAGAAGATATAAAAAGGGTTGAAGCGGTACAGCGAAGATTGACCAGGTCTATTAATGGTCTAAGGGGGATATCTCACCAAGAAAGATTGACAACACTCAACCTTTATTCATTACAATACAGAAGACACGGGGGGGGGGGGCTTGTGTATGCTGTATAGAGCAATGGAGGACAATAATCTTAGAACTGAACTTGGCCTTGTTTTTAATCAGGGTAGAGTTAGCAGTAGGAAACACTCCAAGCAACTCCATCTAGAGAAATGGAACCTACTACTTAGAAAAAACTGGTACAGCCAAAGGGTGACTACAGTTTGGAATGCTCTACCAGTGCAAGTAATTGAAAGTAAAGATATGAATGCTTTTAAACATAACTTATGGTTACAAGTTACGAGGTTGAATTTGGGGGTGAGATAAAAATGACAAATTTAGCATTATTTAAAATTACAAAGGCAAGCATTATGGACGTAAGTCTACTATAAGCTTGATTTGATATATGAAATCTATGAAACTGAACAATAACAGAATTGGAACCAATATTTAAGAATCAGATTCTAGTGGAAAAAATAGCTTACAAGTTCAGTGGAGTTCTCCTTTAATAGGGAATACTCAGATGGTAGGGATGACCAGAGGTGTGACACTTGGATCAGTCTTGAGATTGGTCCTCTTGAACAATATTATCTGCATTATTGGAGTGGGAAATCAGCAAGATCTTCCTCTTTGCAGATGATACAAAGATCTGTGGAAGAGTGGATAGTGAGGGAAAATAAGAAATATGAAGTAGGACCTGGGGAGACTCAAAGTGGTCAAGGATATGTCAGTTGAAATTCAGTGCTAAAGTGCTAGGAAATGCACATAAGGAAAAGAAATCCAGAGATAGAATACAGAATGGGGTTTGGCGAGGGGTTGTAGTGGTAAGTAGATTGAAGAGAGGGACCTGGTGTAATAATTTGAAGACAACAGCTCAGTGCGACAGGGCAGTGCTCAGTTGAAATAGAATACTGGAATGCATAGGAAGGGAGATCAGCAGTCAAAAAAGCTAGGTAATTCTGCTGCTGTACAAGTCCCTGGTTCATCCTTATATGAGGTACTGAGTGCAGTTCTGGGCAGTGCACTTGGAGAAAGGCAAGGACTGTGTGGAGGTGGTGCAGAAGAGGGTAACTAAATAACACAAGGACAGCAGGAAGTGACTTAAGGTTTAAAATATCCCAATATGTACAGGCTAGAGGCAAGCGGGGGCATGATCAAGATATACAAATACTCCATGCTATAAATAAAGCAAATGGCAAAGAACTGTTCTTACCAAGTGGGAACACAAGCAACAGGAACTAAAGAAACTTGCCTGGGGATTTAAAAGCAGCTTTTACTGAAGCGAGGGTGGGGATATTTAAGAAGGACATGAAAAACATTTCTGTATGGAAGGGGTAGTGGAGGAGTGGAATAGACTGCCAAGAGAGGTGGTCGGTGCAAAAGCAGTAGGGGGAGTTCAAGCATGGGTCTGGTAAAGACATTGTGAAAGAGGAGGGAAGGAGGCATGAAGGCCACTGTGCTTCTCCACAGTCAGCATTGGATAGGGATAGGCAGATTCATGCCACAGAGCCTTTTCCTGTTGACAAATTCAGTGTTTCTATGTTTCACATACTTTACTGCTATGAAAAGAATACCTTTGTTGACCGAACATTGCAGATCTGTAATATTAGATTTAGTAAACTGTATTGGGAGCTATTAACTTACAACATTATATTCTAATTAGAATTTTCTATCAAGGATATATATTTGTATTGGTTTGTTTAACGCTTTCCTATTACTATTTAAAGTTCTGTTGTCTTTTTTTTTTTTTTTCATTTACAGGTACACTGTTTGCAAATCTGAGAGGGCAAGAGCAGTCTCCCATAAGGATTTCCTCATCAGAAAGATGGAAGTTCAGAAACTGGTGCTTTCACTGTGTCCCCAGTGTAGTTTCAGTAGCTCTAATAATGAAAGCTTACAGATTCACATTGGCACCACGCATCCAGAACAGTGTGATGACATGGATGCAGCTGGCTTAGGGAAGATTATATTTTATCAGAAAACGGCAAAATTATTTCACTGTCAAACATGTTTTTTCACCAGCAAGATTTACTGCAATGTGTATCGTCATATTACAACAGCGCATGCAGTGTTGGAAAAATTGAAGAAAGAGTCTGAGATACAGATTGACCAAAACAATAAAGAACAGTCCAGTAGCAATGGTCTTGAGCAAATTAAAGGAAATACTTGTGAAGTGCAGAATATAAAAATAAAATCTGAAATTCCTGAATTACCAAGCATGAGAGATAAACTAGGTGTTGATGTAGCAAGCATGCAAATGAGGGTAAATATTACAGAAACGCCAAACATAAGGGAGAAAGCAAGCCATCCTGATATGCCAAACACTAGAGAAAAAACAAGCATTCCTGAAACACCAGGCACAGGAGAGAAACCAAGTGTTCCTGAAACACCAGGCATTAAAGAGAAGCCAAGCAGTCTTGAGGAACCGAGTGGCAGAGAGAAACTGGACATGTTTGAAGCTCCAGGTGTTCAAGAGAAACCGAGCATTCCTGAAGCAGCAAGTGTGAGAGACAAATGGAGTGTCCCCGAAGCACCAGGCATAAGAGAAAAACTGGGTGTTGCTGATGCACAGCATGTAAGAGAGAAACAGGTCTTTGCTGAAGCACCAAATGTAGGGGAGAAATTGAGCATTCCTGAGGTACCAAGCATAAGAGAGAAACTGAGTATTGCTGATGCTCCAAGGATAAGAGAGAAACTGAGCCTTCCTGAAGCACAGAGTGTAACAGATAAACTGAGCCTTCCTGGAGCTCTAAGTTTAAGAGAGAAAATTAGTGTTCCTGAAACACCAAACATAAAAGAGAAATTGAACATTTCCAAAGCATCAAGCGTAAGAGAGAAAATGAATGTTTCTGAAGCACCAAGCGTAGGAGAGAAAATGAATGTTTCTGAAGCACCAAGCGTAGAAGAAAAATTAATGTTTCTGAAGCACCAAGCGTAAGAGAGAAAATGAATGTTTCTGAAGCACCAAGCGTAAGAGAGAAAATGAATGTTTCTGAAGCACCAAGCGTAGAGAGAAAATGAATGTTTCTGAAGCACCAAGCGTAAGAGAGAAAATGAATGTTTCTGAAGCACCAAGCGTAAGAGAGAAAATGAATGTTTCTGAAGCACCAAGCGTAAGAGAGAAAATGAATGTTTCTGAAGCACCAAGCGTAGAGAGAAAATGAATGTTTCTGAAGCACCGCGTGCGAGAGCGAAAATGAGTGTTTCTGAAGCACCGACTGCGAGAGAGAAACTGAATGGTTCTGAAGCACCAAGCGTAAGAGAAAAAATTAGCATTTCTGAAGCACCAAGCATGAGAGAAAAACTGAACATTTCTGAGGCACCAAGCATGAGAGAGAAACTGTGCATTCCTGAAGCGACAAGTGTGAGAGAGAAACTGAGCATTACTGAAACATTAAACATAAGAAAGAAAGTGAGTGTTCCTGAAGCACCAAGTGTAGGAGAGAAAGTGAGTGTTCCTGAAGTATCAAGTTTAAGAGAGAAAATGAGTGTTCCTGAAGCACCAAGTGTAAGAGAGAAAGTGAGTGTTCCTGAAACACCAAGTGTAAGAGAGGAACTGAGCGTTCCTGAAGCACCAAGTGTAAGAGAGGAACTGAGCGTTCCTGAAGCACCAAGTGTAAGAGAGGAACTGAGCGTTCCTGAAGCACCAAGTTTAAGAGAGAAAATGAGCGTTTCTGAAGCACCAAGTGTAAGAGAGAAAGTGAACGTTCCTGAAACACCAAGTGTAAGAGAGGAACTGAGCGTTCCTGAAGCACCAAGTGTAAGAGAGGATCTGAGCGTTCCTGAAGCACCAAGTGTAAGAGAGGACTGGCGTTCCTGAAGCACCAAGTGTAAGAGAAGACTGGCGTTCCTGAAGCACCAAGTGTAAGAGAGGAACTGGCGTTCCTGAAGCACCAAGTGTAAGAGAGGAACTGAGCGTTCCTGAAGCACCAAGTGTAAGAGAGGACCTGAGCGTTCCTGAAGCACCAAGTGTAAGAGAGGAACTGAGCGTTCCTGAAGCACCAAGTGTAAAAGAGGACCTGAGCGTTCCTGAAGCACCAAGTGTAAGAGAGGATCTGAGCGTTCCTGAAGCACCAAGTGTAAGAGAGGAACAGAGCGTTCCTGAAGCACCAAGTGTAAGAGAGGACCTGAGCGTTCCTGAAGCACCAAGTGTAAGAGAGGATCTGAGCGCTCCTGAAGCACCAAGTGTAAGAGAGAACTGTGCGTTCCTGAAGCACCAAGTGTAAGAGAGGAACTAGCGCCCTGAAGCACTCAGTGTAAGAGAGGAACTGAGCTCCCTGAAGCACCAAGTGTAAGAGAGGAACTGAGCGCCCCTGAAGCACCAAGTGTAAGAGAGAACTGAGCGTTCCTGAAGCACCAAGTGTAAGAGAGGAACTGAGCGCTCCTGAAGCACCAAGTGTAAGAGAGGAACTGAGCGCTCCTGAAGCACCAAGTGTAAGAGAGGAACTGAGCGCTCCTGAAGCACCAAGTGTAAGAGAGGAACTGAGCGCTCCTGAAGCACCAAGTGTAAGAGAGAAACTGAACGTTCCTGAAGTACCAAGTGTAAGAGAGAAACTGAGCGTTCCTGAAGCACCAAGTGTAAGAGAGAAACTGACTATTCCTGAAACACCAAGTATGAGAGAGAAACTGACTGTTCCTGAAGCAGCAAGTGTGAGAGAGAAACTGACTGTTCCTGAAGCACCAAGCCTAAGAGAGAAACTAAGCATTCCTAAAATACCAAGTGTAACAGAGAAACTAATTATTTCTGAACCATCAAGCCTAAAAGAGAAACTGAGTGTCCTTGAAGCACCAAGTGTAAAAGAGAAACTGAACATTCCTGAAGTACCAAGTGTAAGAGAGAAACTGAGTGTTCCTGAAGCACCAAGTGTAAGAGAGAAACTGAATGTTCCTGAAGTACCAAGTGTAAGGGAGAAACTGAATGTTCCTGAAGTACCAAGTGTAAGGGAGAAACTGAGTGTTCCTGAAGCAGCAAGTGTAAGAGAGAAACTGAACATTCCTGAAGTACCAAGTGTAAGAGACAAACGAAGTGTTCCTGAAGCAGCAAGTGTAAGAGAGAAACTGAATGTTCCTGAAGTACCAAGTGTAAGAGAGAAACAAAGTGTTCCTGAAGCACCCAGTGTAAGAGAGAAACTGAGTGTTCCTGAAGCACCCAGTGTAAGAGAGAAACTGAGTGTTCCTGAAGCACCAAGTGTAAGAGAGAAACTGAATGTTCCTGAAGCACCAAGTGTAAGAGAGAAACTGAACGTTCCTGAAGCACCAAGTGTAAGAGAGAAACTGAACATTACTGAAGTACTTAACCCAAGAGAAAAACAGTGCGTTTCTGAAATACCAAGTGTCACAGAGAAACTGAGTGGTTCTGAAGCATCAAGCCAAAAAGAGGAATTGAGCATTGCTGCAGAACCAAACCTAAGAGAGAAACAGAGCATTCTTGAAGTACCAAGCATAAGAGAGGAATGGAGTGTCCCTGAAGTACCAAGTGTAAGAGAGAAACTGAGCCTTCCTGACATACCATGTGTAAGAGAGAAACTGACAGTTTCTGAAGTTCCAAATAGAAAAGAAAAAGCAAGCATGCTTGAAGCACTGAATGAAAGAGAGAAATTAAATATTTCTGAAGCACCAAATGTAGGACAGCAGTTAAGCATTTCCAAAGCACTAAGTACGAGAGAGAAAATCAGTGTTCTTGAATCAGTGAGCGTAAAAGAGGAACGGAGCCTACCTGAAGTGCCACTTGTAAGAAAGCAGTTTATTGTTCCTGAAGCACCAGATGAAAAAGAGAAAGTGGGTGTTTCTGAAGTACCAGGTACAGTGATGAAATTTGGAGATTCTGCAGCATCAAGTACAAGTGATAAATTTAGTGTTTTTGAAACACCAAGAGCAAGAGAGAAAATTGAGACTCCTGAAGCAAAAGGTTCAAGTGAGAAATATGGAATTGTTGAGCCATCAAGTTTAAGAGATACATTTAGTGTTTCTGAATTGCCAGGAGTGAAAGAGAAATTCGATGTGCCCGAAGCAACAAGTACAAGGGGAATGTTTAGTATTTATGGATCACCAAGTGCAAGAGGAAAATTCAGTACACCTAAAGTCGTATTAAAGAGAGCCAGGTTTGGTTTAACACCAAGCACCAGAGGTGGAGGCAGAGGTAGCAGTAGAGGTAGCAGAGGTAGCAGTAGAGGTAGCAGAGGTAGCAGTAGAGGTAGCAGTAGAGGTAGAGGTAGAGGTAGAGGTAGCAGTAGCGGTAGAGGTAGCAATAGCAGTAGCGGTAGAGGTACCAGTAGAGGCAGAGGAAGAGGTAGAGGCAGAGGCAGAGGAAGAGGCAGAGGAAGAGGTAGAGGCAGAGGCAGAGGCAGAGGAAGAGGCAGAGGCAGAGGTAGAGGCAGAGGCAGAGGCAGCTTCAGTGAAGCACAAAGTCCCACAGAGAAATTTGGAATTTTTGAACCACCAAGCACAGAAGAGACATTTGGAATTCCCGAAGTACCAAGTGCTGGAGAAAACCTTGGAGTTTCTGAACCACCAACTATAAGAGAGAAATTCATTGTTTCTGAAGCATCAAGTTCTGGGGTGAAACAGTGTGTTCTTGAAGCTGTAAGCACAAAAGAGAAAGTAGGCGTTTCTGAAGCATCAAACACCAGGGAAACATTTGGACTTTTTGAACTGCCAGTTGCAAGAGAGAAATTCAGTGGTCCTAGTGTACCAAGTGCAAGAGAGACATTCAGTGTTTCTGATTCATCAAGAGGAAAGGAAAAATTAAGTGTTTCTGACATGCAAAGAGTAGGAGAGAAGTTTGGTGTATCAGAAGTGGCAAGCACAAAAGAGACATTTAGTGGTCCTGAAACCCAAAACACAAAAGACTATTTTACTGTTAAAGCATCAAAGGTACAAAGGAATTATGCAAAAGCATTTCGTGCAGGAGAGTATTCTGTGGCACCTGAACCTGACCGATTAAGCCTGTTTGCAACCCAGGTGGTACTGGCAAAGAAAAGACCAAGAGAAGAAATGGAGGGTATCCATAATGAGGAGTTGAACAGCAGTGGAACTGCTAATGAAGATGAAGTAAAAAAAAGAAATAAAAAATTTAAGAGTGATGATGACACACAGTCTGAATCGAAACTTGATAATAGCAGCCAGAGCCTAGTGCCATCCCAAGCGGACATAGATTTGAATCTGTCAAACATAGTAGATACAGCAGAAGGGAAGGAAGCTATGAATGAAGATGCAGAGTTAGCAAAGTATATAAGGCGGGGAAAAGGAAAATACTATTGTAAAATATGTAATTGCCGTGCTATAAATTCTGGTGTTATTTTGCATCATGTAGTTAGCAGACATGATGTTCCCTCTCCATATTCCTGTAAAGAATGTGGGAAATCATTTGTTTTACTATCTCTTCTTAACACACACATAGCTGTCCATAATAAACAAGGGCTTTATAAGTGCCCTCACTGTAACTTTGCATCTGATTTTCCCAGAGGTTTGAAAAAACACTTAAGTCATTGCCTGACCCGTCAAGTGGAAGATGCAAATAAAGAGAAATCCGACAATTCTGAATTAGTGGAGGAAGAAATTTAAATATGGACAATTCTGAAAATACCTTCGATGGTATCAGAAGCTGGTATGAGCTGAGCCATTCTTACACCTCAAATGTTCTGTCATAGTTCATGGATGTACCCACATTTTGAAACTGATGGAAATGTCATGAAAATATGGAGAACGTCAGGTGTTCTGGGAAAGTAAATCTGTGAAATTCTTTGGTTTGGACCCCTTTGCTGGGAAATGCATCCTCAGTAAATGAGAATCCCCCCCAACCAAACCCAATCAACTTTTATTTACTAAGTGCAGTGCTGTTCTGAGATTCTAAAAGCTGTTATGTTCAGTGTTGTACATCCTGTATTACAAACATCAGTATCCAGAAGCAATAGCCTGTCCTGTTGTTCTTAAATGTGCTTCATTATAGGAGGCACAAACCTAAAAAGCAGGGAAAATAATCTAGTAAAAATATGATTTCAGAAACTACCTTTGCAGTTAACAAAGCCTGAAAAGTGTATTTTCAGAACTGCAGTTGCATACTAAGGAGTGAAGTGTTCTTTAGTGTAGCATTTCAGTGACTTCTGTAAGGACTGCTTTTGAGTGATGTGATGATCTCTTTCTGTGGTGATTGCACTGATACATGTTTTTGATCAAAGTGTAACAGATGAGAGACTGGTAGATGCCAACCAGTGTTCTGAGTGAAAATTTATTTCAGTAATATATTGATGGCAGCAGTGTAGAAAACAAAATATGCTTTCCTCTTTATGACATTTGTAATAATCAGAGTAGGAAGAATGTGTTATAAAGAAATTACAAAGTGTTTCACACTTGTCATATTGTGTTAAAAATCCAGGCATAGGGCCTTTGCAGTTTTACTTAGAGGGGGGTGTGTGTGTGTCAGTTTTAACTTTTTTTTTTTTTGTTCTTTTATACATAGGGATTGGATCAAAAGTAACAGATTTTGACACATTTACTGCATTGTCAATATCCAGAATTGCACCAAAACTTCTAAATGTGTATGCATCCAAATTTATGGTTGAATTTCTATCCAGAATTGCACCCAAAGCAGTAATTTGTTTCCAGAAATAGATGAAAATTCAATTTGCTTCAGATTTTCTGAGCAGATTTGTCCAGATTGACACATATGGTGGTCCGTTCATTTAGACTCAGAGTGGATTTGTCCAGATGGACGCATATGTTAGACCATTTATTCAGGCTTAGACCTAAGGTTGTTGTTAAAAATAAGGGCACAAATAGATCCTTTTGAAAATTGATATACAGGTATCTACAGTGACACATCCCAGATTCAACAGATTGAACAGATACACAGACCATTGGCTCAGGGGTGGATTATGAAAACAAAGGATCCATGGCCTCCTAAACCAAATATTTGCTGGTTGTGTGTTTGCAGCCCCAAAGAATTTGAGATAGAAATTTCAAAGGGCCCCATCAACAAAATACAGTGGTAAATTTCAGCTGTGATGACATTTTCCTTAACTTTTCTGTATTCTGACATCAGTTTCTGTATTTTCTGTCATGCATCTCTGAGGGGCTACCTGTTCTTACTATTGTGAATTACTGTAGTAAGCTTTTTGTGTATCTGGAAATGATGGCTGAATGGCTGCAAGCCAAGTATTGTTACGGTAGGACATGTTGCTGCTGTAATATGCTTAAACTCTGGGGATTCATACAGTTCATAACACATACATTTTATATTGCTTGATGTCATAAACATATATTCCTTTACCATTCGGGAGGTCTATACCCTCAGAACTTCCATAATGTCTGAGTAAGGGGCTACTGATTAATGCTCTTATATTTAAAAAGTAATACTGTTACACCATTAGAAAGTTCAGGCAGCCTTTTACAGCTTCTGAAATAGTGGGCATAAAGGAAAGTTGAGTTAGTTTGTTAGCATCCTAAGTATACTTTTCTACTGTGAAATAATGAGGTTGGTAAATTGCATTTGTAAATACTGTGGCTTTCTTTTATTTGTGCAGCAATTCATGTTACATTAAAATATTTGTACCTATTCCTTTTAAGACCACTATTTTTTTCCTGTCTTGTAAGATTTACTTCCCCCATTTTGAGTCTGCGTTGGTATTTTCCAAATTTATAAAGTACTTCATTATAATCATTATTAAATATAGCGGCTGCAGGATTTTCGTCAGTATGTTTTACTTGTTTATTTAAAATGTGTTGACTGGGAATGGCACACTGAGCAGGAACTTGTTTCCAGGTGTGTGTGCCTATTTGTCTTGGGGGGCAGATGGAAGAATTATAAGTATGGAAAAATATAGTATAAAAACTATTCTCAGCAGTATTTCAATACCCATGATTTTAACAACATGTTCTGTAACTAATGAGCTACAGTGCTATAGAAACTGTCCACTGACCATGAGACATTGAGGCCTTCGGAGCCAACTACTCCATACCACAAAACATAAGCTCCAACCTTGTGAACATAAAGCAAAATGTGGCACAGTATAAATAGATTTGGGTGAAATGAACAGTGGGATTGCAGAGGATTGCATAGTGACAAAAGTTCTTAACATGAACTGTTGCGTTCAAGAACAATCCATGTAGCTTGGCTTTCTCCTGTTAAAAAAAGCACTAAAACATCCTCTGAAGAAATGAAAATGTTATCCTTTGCAAGCCTTTCTACTACATGGGTTGAAGTTAAAAATGCTTATAGAATACAATTTGTTTTTAAGTCATTGTTTTTTTTTTTTTTAAAGGATCCTATAATTCATCTATGTACATTTGCACATGTACATCATTTAGCTAAGAATTGTATACCAGGTTACCACTGCAGTGCTTCTTACATGGTTCTTCAAACCACTGCTAACTAGAGTGCAACATGTTATTTGTTACTTGGTTTATTTGGTTGCCTGTTCAAATACTGAGATTCAGGATGCATTTTATATAGGGCACGATGCCAGTAAAACTGGCTCTTTAAAGCGCTAGTACACAGTCTAAAAGTAACATTAACTTTTAAAAGTAGGTAACACATTTTAAGTAATATGACAGTACTTGATGTGATGTGTGGTAGTAAAGGACCACCCTGTGGATTTACTGTACTTCAGTTTCAGCAAGGCTTTTGACTCAGTGCCACACAGAAGATTACGAAGAAACTGGAGGATCTGAGTGTGGCTAGGGACATAGATGGGTAGGAAACGGGTTGAAAGAGAGACAGCAGAGGGTGGTAGAGTCTGAGAGGGAGGTCATGAGTGGGCTGCTGCAGGGATCTGTCCTGGTTCTGTCCTCGTCAGTATGTTCATCAGCAACATTGGAGATGGCATCCAGGGCATGTTGTGTCTCTTCACAGATGACACAAAGCTCTGTGGAATGGTAGATGGTGACAGAGGGATCAGGGAGATACATAGGGATCTACAAAGGCTAGAGAGGTGCTCTAAGGTTTGGCAGTTGGAATTTAGCACCAAAAAGTGCAAGGTTGTGCACCTATCAGGAATAAACAGGGCAGAGTACTGTACTGGAGGGGCTAAACTAAGCACTATAGCAGAGGAAAGGGACCTGGAAGTCATTAGTGACTCCCTCAAACAAGCCAGTGCAACAAGGCTTATAGTAAGGCTAGTGAAATTCTGGGATGTATGAGAAGGTATTGGCAGCAAGAAAAAGGAGGTCTACTGTATATAGATCACTGGTGAGGCCGCATCTGGAATACTACACTCCATTCTAGAGTTCTTACCTAAGGAAGGACAGGGACTGGCTGGAAACAGTTCAGCACTGGGTATCAAGTATTTTTCAGGGCCAACAGGGCAAATTCTATGAAGATTGTCTAAAGATGCTGAACATGTACTCGGTGGATACCAGGTGAGAGAGGTGGGATATGATAGAGACCTTCAAGTTCCTGAAGGGAATAAGTAAGGTGAGCTACAGATAACTGTTTAGCAAGAACCTGTGGTCGTGAGTGGAAACTGGAAGGGGGAAGGTTTAAGGGGGGTATGAGTAAGTTACAGAAAGAGTGGTGGAGCTGAAACCAGCAAAGACAGTGGAGGCAGTGGTCCAGCTTTGCTTTAAACAAATAGTAATAGAATTCCATACTTTGGATCTAAACTATTAATTTGTATTTATTTATGTTTTTGGTAACCGGGTAAGCAAGCTGATCCAAAGGACCATTTTCAGTTGCAACCTGGGCCATACAGTAGCGTACAATACAAGTTTGAAGAAATAGGCATAGGTTACAATACAGAAGGAGCAATATACACTGAGTAATATGAAATCAACACCAATGATGCATTACACAGCTGTGTCACATCCAGAGGAGTGGCACCAACAATGAGCTGATCAGAGCTGTAAAAGACTAATGCATTCCAGTGACTTGAATCTGTGGTTGCAGTTCAGCTATGAAGTCAGCTGTGGAATATTCTGGGATGTAGCTGGACTGGCTGGCATAAGAAAATGTTGAGGTAAAGGAAATGCAGGATTAACCAGGTACAACAAAAATTACTACAAACACAGTGAGTATAAAAATACTGGTTGGCACACAAAGTGCATATTGGGAACAGCCCCACACTTGAATGTGGGACTTTGTTTTTTGTGAAAGTTCCCCTTTAATTAAGTGATGTCTCTCATCCAAGTTATATGTTAGTCAAGCCACATCCCCAGGTATTTATAGTTTGTATACCAACCAACAAAACAGAGCGCTCACCTCCTAAAAGTTGATAGTATTTACAAGTTCTGATGCAAAAAGTGCTTCTTTATTGTAAGAAAGTGCACAAGTGCAGTGCAATCAAGCATATGTAGGTACAGCCCTCACTATTATTTCCTGCCCCACGTCATTTAGTAGAGCCTTTAGCGTGTTTTAGGTATCATTACAGCCTGTTTTATAGGCACCAGTTGATGTCACTATTACATTGTTGTCTTTAAACATTAAAATGCCAAGCTGATAACATCAATTGTGCAAAGTGTGTTGAAAAAGTGCACAGTGAGCTTAGTTAATATTACAGTATATCACATTTTTGTGCAGTTCTTTGTAAAAAAAAAAAAAAAAAACATTTTGAATAAAAGATATCTGCAATTGTAACCTGTTATTTTACGCTAGTTTGCAGTCTAAATGATAAACTGTTCTTTGCATTGATGTCATATACCAAACTGTTATGATGTTTTCAGATTTTTAAATTCATTATAACTTTTAGGAGCATGCTACTAAATCTGACATGTGGAAATACAAAATGAGAGCTCAGATAGATGATTGTCCTCTTTCCTTCAGAGCCCCAACTGATTGGCCATGATCACCCTTTTATTGGCAATTTGCCTTCTCTGGGTATCTAAGGAGCCACTCGTGCTATTGACTGACGGTAGTATGACTCCTAAGATAAGAAACGGATAGAAAAATAATTTTTAGTTATTTACATTTTCTTGACTGTAAGCGTTAGTCATTTGATGCTTTCAGTACCAGTGCTGGATTTCAAACGGGGGGGGGGGGGTGTTTATATAAATGTCTTGAGGTCCAATTCCTCACTTAAGCCTGCTGCTCCATGGATGCTGTCATGCTGCATTCAGGGCAAGGCCATCACACGCATAAAGGATGAGGAAGGCCCAGCATTTATTTACCGTATCTGTTTGGGGTTTTTTGTACTGTGCTTTTTCCCCTCTGCCATCCAGACTGCCCTCATTGGTTTGACCTCCATGCCCAGCCCATCACCCACCATCTGTTAAACTTAGCCTTCTGCATTTACAGTTCCTGTCTAGACCCCCCCCCCAAATGTTGAGGCCATCTAAAGGTGGGACAGGTTCATAAAGATGGTGTTTAGCTCAGTCTGGAGGTGGAAGCCTAGTTCAGTGGTATGGGGACCTGTAGGGTGGACATGGTATCATACAGCAGTGTCCAGTGGGTTTTCCACCTCAGGATGCCAGTAGGGAGTGGCACATGGCAAGGGCATATCATCATGCATTCTGGCTCATTGGTGCCCTCTGCTCTTATGCTTAGCATACTCCAGTATGCACTGCCAGCTGTGATCACACAGAGGGTGATATTACAGTGGAGCCTGCCATCTCTTCCTTCACAAGGTGGAGAGCATCCTCTGGAATGCTTAATCCTAACCACCCAGTTGGCACTGTGATCACTGTGGTTTGTTCCCAGATCGGGCTCAATGGGATGACAAGTGGTAGCACTACTGCTGTGTGGACGTGCCAGCACTTATCCATATGATTCTTGAAAAAAAAAAAAATGTTCTTATGATTCTCTTCACAGGCCTGTCTCTATTTATTTCTAGGAAGTACCTTTGTGCCCAAGGCTCTTTTACAGAGGTTCCACGCTGTAGTAATACATGGGCATAAAGAGCCACTTGGAGTTTATCTTTAAAGGGGCCTATTTTGTCCTCTTTTGTGATGCGTAGGTCAAGCGCATTAAGCCAGAGTGGTGCCCGGTATTCATAGGACCGTTGGCCTTGTGTGGTTCTATGGAAAGGGAGTCAGAGGGCTGAGTTGTTTGTACCCTTAGTGCATCTGATGGAATTAGGTCAGCTAAGGAGGCTTTGCAGGCCTGGGGTGGTAAGTCCTAGCATAGACTTCTTGACGAGCATGCATACTTGATACTGGAGGCGACTGTCAAGGTTGAGCCATTTTGAGTGTACAACTTGCAGGTGTGATTGAGATGGGGTACACCTAGGACTAAACAACTCATTTGTTTAGTGTTTTGATACGTTTCTATTTCTGTATTGATGATGCTTTTGCTGATAGCATTACTTTTTTTCCCCCTCCCTCCTTCCTTTGTGCCCTGTTTACTTTCTAATCCTCATGGGTGCTGCCATGCAGTATTCGGGGCATGGCCAGTACAAGCATGAAGGTAAGTAACAAGTCTTGTGCCTTTTTTTTTTTTTTTTGCTTGCACAGGTGAGGCAGTTAAACTTACGGTCTTGAACGCGCCGCAACAGCCTGGATGAGGAGGCCTATTTATTATCCATGTTTCTAAAACAACATTTTCTTATTCTCTTCACAGGACAGTCTCTGTTGATGCTGCCCTTGCCCCATCCTCCTGTGCCTCCTCCTCCATGGGGTGCTGCCCCAAAGAACTAATGTGTTTTTTTCCTCAGGCACACCATTCACAGAACTTATCTGTGTTGAGGCTGCTCCTGCTGCCCCATCCTCCTGCACCTCCTCAGTGTGTGCCCTCACAGAGTAGTGTGCAATGATATATAAGGGAAACATTCTGTCACATAATATCCTTTCACTGTTTAAGCATTATGTGGTGTAACTTACAGTATCTGTGCTAGTGAGAAGTGTTCAAGTTCATTACCATGATGCTCCACCAAACTATGGCAACAGCATGTTGTAGCATTATAGTAAGTGCACCAAACTCAAATCATGAAGCCAATCTGGCATCTCTCTTACAGCCATTCCCAGGGTTTTGCACCCTCTAATACCCATCACTTATGGTACTGCCATACTGGTAATGTGATATTCACATGCAGCACCAGAAACCTTTTTTTTCTAATCAGAAAATATATTTACTATAAAAAAAAAAAAACGACAACAATAAAAAAAAAAATATATCAATGAAGCAACGGGGAAGAAAAACTATTTTTAAAAAGGTGACTGTATACATTAGGAAGAGTTTACTGAAATGCACAGTAATATCTGACTTGCCTCCTGAGACTCCAGCAGACTCTGGTGGGGGTAGGGGGTGGGAGTGGTGGTGCTGGTGTAGATGTCATGTTTGGGGATGCTGCTTGCCCAGAGAGCAAACAGATTTTGCCCACCAGGTCAGTAACTTGCTTATGTTAGTCCTGAATGGCTTTAATCTCTGTCTCCATCCTGGTCAGTGCTGCTGCCATCACTTTGGCTGCTGGTCCACGGAGCTGGCCCTCTTTTGCCTCCTTGGCTGCACCTTCTGCCTGTTGCCTGTCTTCTGCCTCAGTTCATACCCAGAAGGATTTCCTGCAGGCATCTTGATGCTGTAGTGCTGAGATTCTTTTTCGGCTATGGTATGCCTTCTGTCACTGTAAGCAAAAGAAAACAAGTATACACCATTGAATGAAAGTATTGGTATTGTAAATTTAGTTTCACTCATGTGTCTCTCATGTGGTGCCCCCGTACCTGAACTTGGGATGCAGCATAATGTTATTCACATTCTGTTGGATTTACAGGTAACACCTGTAACAGGTGGATAGGACAGACTCACAACATAGATTGCATTAGCACTAGCAAAAAAGGTGTTTTACCCTTTGTTTCAAGTGACGGAGGTCAAATCAGAAATCTCGGGGTCAGCAATTGTCTGGCATGGAGTGTCTTTCTGTTACATTACCTGACAGTTTTTCTGATAATGATTGATGCACAAACTTTTCAATATACAGGATCAGTGCTGAACCCCTACTTTTTTTTTGTGCGTTTCACAGTCCTCAGAAAATCATGTTTGGGGACTTGAGCCATACTTCAGTAGGGGGTTAAGCAGACTAACCTGTCCTGCAGAGAGATGACGGCAAGAAAGAAACAAGATTCATGAATAAGTACTTTGCATGACAGTTCACAAATTTATTTTTTAGGCCTATCTTAGAAGGGGGTGTTTGCACCATCCCTTACACGTCTCACTGTTCTTCAGACATCTGGCCATTCAGAACTTCTCCACTTGTCTCACATAATGAGGAAAAAATACTTGCACAATGCATTTATTTAATTTTATTTACTTTTTAAAGTGTGGCATCAGGTCCAACAGAATAACAAAAAGGTCCCTTTTAGTTACAGCTGAAATTAAAATGATAATCATTAGACTTCAGTGCATAAAATATCACAATAATCTCACACTAGGTCCAGGTTGTAGACAAGGTTTTACATTTTCCACCTGTGCTGCTGCAAACCTGGAAACCTGGGGTTTAAATCCTATCAGCTTCCACTTGTATACTGTGTGACCCTGAGCAAGTCACTTAACTTCCTTGTGTGCCCAGGTTACACCTGGAAACAAGCTTCGGCTTAGTGTGCCTTTCTTGGTTAAACAATTTCCCCTTTCCTTTCTCCAGTGGTCAAGAAACTGCTGCTGCGTTGGCATCTTCTGGTTTATGAGTAGCTGTTGACACAAAAGAAGACAGATAACAATGAATGATCATTTTTCAGTACAACAGCAGACAAAAAGACATTTACCACATAAAGTCAGTTTTTGTTCTGATATATGGGCTGCCTGTAGAACCCTGTCATGAAACACGGCAGACATACAAGCACATACAGATGGTGACTGTTTCTAGCTACAGTTATACAGCCTGTCCCAGACTGTGGAGATGGTTATGCCCTCTACAGGTTTAATGATTGACTGATTCTGCTAGCCAGTAACAGGTACCGTGGAAAGGTAGTTGGGAAGCACACATGTGGACACCCCCTACCACCACCACAAAAGAAAAAGTGCACAAATCCCTGCAAGGCCAAGTGCTACTATCCACAAAAAATGTATAGTAACATTGTGGTGTTAGTGGTAAATGGGACTGCTGAGCATCTGTGGAGCACAGAGCCGTACCCGAGGAATGGTTGTTTGCTTGCTGGTGGGCGTTAAAGATGGTTTGCAAAAATATTCTTTAAACCCCAGGAAATCTTACTGTATTCTGACTTCTGCAGTATGGTCTCACCATAAGACTGCTCCAGAGCCAAAATGGTTAATAGAACCTATGCTAATCATGGAATGTTAGGCTCAAGCTCAGTTTTCAGATCACTGTCCCTGGTAAATATTCTACAACCGTCAAATTCTTTACTCTGCTTGCCTAGTACAGACGCCTCGGAGAGCCCTCCATCTTTCTTGAAGATTTTATTTTCTTGATTTTTTTGAAGTAAAATTTATTTTCTGTTCATTTTTAAAGCATTGTCCTTGAGTTTACAGGTAGATTAGTCTAGATTAAGTGTCATTCCGGTTAATTTTTTGGTTTCTTTTCTGTTCATTTAACCAGGAGGAAACCAAGTTTTTATTTCAACTGTAGTAAGTATATCTTTAATTTAAAAAGCTTGTCTGGGCCAGTTGTTTTAAATTTGTTTTTTTTTTTTCTGAAGGAAACTGTGCTAAACCTCGGTTCTTTCTTTGGTCGCTAAACTGACTGCAAAAAAAAGACTCTTTTTGTGTGGGACCTACTCACAGAAAACCCATTAGCTAGGGTTTTCTTCTGGTTATGTCACTTCCCAAGAAAAGAACTGGCCCAACAGGTTTTCAGCACTGTACAGAGATTGGGAACCATTTGCCAAAGCAGATCCCCACTTAATTTGTGTTCTCTGCCTAGGGTTCAATCATTTAAAGGCAGATTGTGAAATTTGTAAAAGAGTTTCCTCAGTTGACACTTTATAGGCCATTGAACCGACAGAAAGGGAAAATGTCAGAGAAAGCTGCTGACTCAGCTGTGGATAAACCTTCCCCTTCTCAGAAGTAGGAACCAGTTGGAAAAATCCTCTGACCAGGGTGATGGTTCCTTGGGGGGGCGGGGGCCACAGACACTGCCGCTGAACTGGTAAGCTCTGCTAACAAAAAGAGAAAGGAAAAACATTCGGTTAAGGAACCACAACCAGTGGTTCCAACCACAGAAGCAATAGCAAACGCTATAAGCATTCCCCAGGCACTGCAAACTGGTACTGCACTTTCGGTTTAGCACCCCGGTTCACAAGCCTCTGTTCCAGGCACAGGTTTCTTCTCGGTTCCCTGGAACAACTAATAGAGGTCTATGAAGATGAGGACTTTGGGGAACCCCTTGAACCAGAGGTATGTTCTGATCCTCACCACCCTGACAAGGGAGCTTAGGATTATCCTACCCACTTTGCATTTATGAAGCAGGTGGCACAGGTTCTGGATCTCTCTACTCAAGAGTCCACAGAGGAAGAAGAGGAGCCAGACTATATGGAGATGATGGATGTGCCAGCAACAAAAAGACTGTTGTTGCCCATCCACAAGTCCTTAAAGAGACAGGCCTCCAAGATCTTACAGACCCCCCATGTCCATTCCCCCAGTAGACAAGAGGATGGACAGAAAGTACTGGATGGCCAAGTCCGGAACAGAGTTCCTCTTTGAACATCCCAGCCATGAGGGGGTGGTGCAGGCCGCTGCATGTGACAAAGCAGGTATCCCCCTGGCATCACACACCCCTGAAAAGGATTCCAGGAAAATGGATTCTGGCCCAAGAAATCTTACCTGGGAGTCTCCATGGCCATTAGGCAGGTCACTTATATAGCCTATTTATCCAGATACCAGAAGAGTTTATGGAACATGGTTCTAGAGATAGCCAAAGCATGCCCAGGACCCATGGCATCAGACTTGTCAGAGACTGCAAAAAGGAGCACCGAGGCTTCCAAATGGCAGTGGATACCAGCGATATTGCAGCCAGACAAATGGCAACCTCAGTATCTCTGAGGAGATTTGCCTGGCTGAGAGCCACCAGTTTGTCCCAGGACACCTACACGAAGGCACTGGATTTCCTTTGTGAGCCCACATCTCTCTTTGGCGAGCAAACAGGCTTACCTGAAGATGGATGAGCACAATGTGGCTTACAAAAGTGCTGCTGCAAAGGAGAAAGCAGCAACCCCCCAGAAGTACCCAGCTAAAGGGGGTAGGGGTAGAACCCATTACAGGCCCTTCTTCCAGGCTTAGGCATTGCCAGCTTACCAGCCTCGGAGAGGGCACTGCAGAGGCAGAAGGGGCAGCTTCCGGGCTGGACCCAGCACTCAGCCAAGTGCACAGACTAAGCAGACCCACTGAGGGGTCTGCCAGGGTTGCCACCCCACTTCCAGTAGGAGGCAGGCTGGCCCAGTATCTCCAGGCTTGGGAATCCATCTCTACAGACAAGTGGGTCCTGGAGGTAGTGGGCCAGGGGCTGGCCCTCAGTTTCAAGGTACTGCCCAGGCTGAGGGCAAGATCTTTCAGACCTGCCAGCCTATCAGAAGCAACTCTTTTGGAGAAGGAAGTAGCAAAACTAATTCAGAACAAAGCCGTAGAGCTTGTTCCTTTGGCCCAAATGGGAAAGGGTCTCTACTCAAGGAACTTCCTTACACTAAACAAAACAGGGGAGTGGCGACCTCTGCTGGATCTCAGACACTTAAACACACATTTGACAAAGCCATAATTCAAAACGGTCACTCTGGCAACCATTCTCCCTACACTCAGGAAGGGAGATTGGCTGGCATCTATGGGCTTAAAGGATGTCTACCGCCATATTCCAATTAGGTAATCACACAGAAAGTACCTCAGGTTCAGATTGCCATCAGGCCACTACCAGTTCAGGGCCATGCCTTTTGGCCTGACTTCTGCTCCAAGGGTATTTACCAAATGCCTAGCAGTAGGGGTAGCACACCTAAGGAGACAACAGGTTACAGTCTTCCCATATCTGGATGATTGGCTAGTGGTAGGCCAGTCCCCTCAACAGGTAAGAGATGCACTGATCCATCACTCAGGATGCCCTGTGTACACTGGGCTTTCTGGTAAACCAGAAAAAGTCAGTGCTAATGCCAGTTCAGCTCCCAGAGTTCATAGGGGCAGAACTAGACACTGAGAGGAAGAACCTTTCTCCTTCAGGGAAAGGGTAGACAGCATGGTGCAGCTGGCAAGCTCCTTCCAACTGCATACCCCCAGACCAGCAAGACATTTTCTTCAGCTGTTAGAACACCTGGCTGCATCAGCAGCAATAGTGTCAGGGTCAAGATTCCAGATGAGAGACATTCAGTTCCACCTCGGGTCTCACTGGTCTCGGAAAAGAGATTTCTTGTCAAGGATGGTACCAGTCACAGGAACCCTGCTCCAAGCTCTGCAATGGTGGCAGGAAAAGGACAACCTCAGAGAAGGGGTGCCTTTCCACCAATTGCCACCAGCAGCGGTCTTAACAACGGATGCCTCCCTCCTAGAATGGGGTGCCCACCTAGGGGAGCACACTGCACACAGTACCTAGCTACAGCAGGAGTCTCTGCTTCACATAAACCTGCTGGAACTCTGGGCAGTTTATCTAGGCATCCAGTCCTTCGCTTCAGTGCTGCAGGGCAAGGTGGTTCAAGTCAGAGCAGACAATATAACCACAATGTACAACACAAGCAAGGGGGCACAAGGTCCTCCCCCCGTGCACAGAAGGTGTGGAACATGGCCTACTCACTGGGGATCTCCCTCTCAGCAGTTCACCTTCCAGGGAAGGACAAAGTCCTTGTGGATGCTCTAAGCACAATCAGTCAGAATCACCACGAGTGGTCACTAAACAGGCAGATCCTGCAAGTGGTGTTCAGAAGGTGGGGCACCCAAAAGGTGGACCTCTTCACAGCCTCAGGCAATCACTAACTGCCACAGTTCTGTTGCAGACCCCCCCTACAGTGGGCACAGTCCCTCTGGATGCACTGCTGCTGGACTGGACAAGGAAGTTCCTATATCCCCCGTTGCTCAGAGTGCTGAACAAACTCAGGGTTCAACCAGCGACAGTGATCCTCATTGGTCCGGATTGGGTCAGGCTGCTCTGGTATTCCTTGCTACTGACCCTGTCAATATCCAAGCCAGTCTTCCTGCCCAGGAGACACAACCTGCTAACCTTCTCTCAGGGCAGGGTCTTCTACCCCGACCTCCAGTCCCTCAGACTCCGAGCTTGGCTCTTGAGGACTTAGAATATGCTGAGCTACACGTTTTGGAAGGGGTTCTAGAGGTCCTCAGGGTATCTAGGAAAACCGTCCACTAGAAAGACTGTTCTAAATGGAAGAGGTTTTCTGTTTGGTGCCAACAGAGACAGATAGACCATCACCAGACTGGATTGTCAGTAGTTTTGGACCATCTGGCACACTTACACTCTTTTGGCCTTAGGCCTTTCACCCTTAAGGTACACCTAGCAGCTGTCTCTGCATACCTGTGTGCTGGAAATGGGGCATCACTGACAGCCAGCCAGGTATTCAGAAAGTTCTTCAAGGGCCTACTGCACTTGCACCCTCCTCACAGGGAACCCACTCCTGCTTGGGATCTCAGTATATGCATCGGTCGGCTAATGCAAGCATCATTCGAACCCATGTCCTCAGCAAAGCTTAAGTATGTGACATGGAAAACAGTGTTCCTAGTAGGCATCACCTCAGCCAGGAGGATCAGTGAGTTCCAGGCCTTGTCCACTGAGTCAGATTACATAGTCCACAGGGACAAGGTGGTCCTTAGGACCAATAGGATATTCCTCCCAAAGGTGATGTCAGACTTCCACCTTAATCAGTCCATGACCTTACCAGTCATTTTCACTGATCATTCTAGCTCAGGGAAACGAAGACTGCACAGACTTGATGTCAAGAGAGCTATGCGCTGCTACTTTGATCATATGAAGGGACGCAGGCAGGATAAAACCCAGCTTTTCCTGACCTATGGAGAAGTGGGGAAGGGCAAACCTGCCTCAAAGAAGACCATTGCCCACTGGAATGTTTCCTGTATCCAATTTTGCTACAGCAAAGTGGGTAAAGAGCCTCCTGTAGGCCTCAGGGCCCACTCTACAAGGGGTACAGCTGCTTCTATAGCAGCTGCGAGAGATATCCCTTTGCTAGAAATCTGCAAAGCAGCTACCTGGAAAACAGTTTACACCTTTACCAAACACTACAGCCTGGATACCCAGGCCAGAAGCAGTGTCAGGTTTGGCACAGCAGTACTGCAGAGTCTGTTTCTTAAATAGGTTCTCTACCCTCCTCCAAAGGTACTACTTGGGCAGCCTGCGGAAGTCAGAATACAGTAAGATTTCTTGGGATTTGAAGAAAAAAATTACTCACCATAGTAATCTTGTTTTTTCCAAGGGAATGTTACTGTATTCTGAGCTCCCACCCTGCTTCCCCTGCTAGAACCTATGGGCACTGCAATACAGCTGTCCATGCTGTTTGAAACCTGTGAGTATTTCTTTGTTGGACTTAGTGATTTGAGTCTTAGTGTTGCCCACAATTTAAAAAAAAGGGGGGGATTGTTTGGTGTTGCTAATTGGTTATTTAATTATTAGTATAGTTTAGATAGCTTGTTATTATGTTGCTCTGTAAGATTCTGACGGTTGTAGAATGTTTACTAGGGACAGTGGTTTGATAACCAAGCTCCAACCTAACATTCCATGATTAGCATGGATTCTATTAACCATTTCGGCTCTGGGACAGTCTTGTGGTGAGACCATACTGCAGAAATCAGAATACAGTAAGATTCCCTTGGAAGAAACAAGATTATTATGGTAAACATTTTTTTCTTTTGCACTGATAATGCTGTAATACAAGAGGACACAAGAAGGACTTGGGGGCAAAGCTTTACCCGTGCCACCACCACCAAGCTAACTGAAGTCATGCCATGGTTGTACACAGTATGGTGTTCAATTGGACAAGCAACTAAAACAGTTGGAATACAGCTTAACAACATCATAAGGGACATCATTTAAATTAGGACATAAAATTATGAGGGACAAAGAAGAAATTACGTAAAGGCAGCTAAAGTACAAAGCAAGCCACATCAAGCTGCCAATACAGTGACATTCACACCAGTGCCACCCCACCACCTCTCAATCAGTGGTGCCTCAGTGCACTGTAAGTGCATTAATTTCCTTATAATATTACAGCATTTCATGTTTATATATGAGCACATTTAACAAGCACAGTAACACCAACAGTCCGGAAATGAGGTTTCCATACTGATAGTGTGACCCCCCCCCCCCCCAAGCTCTTACATATCTGATGGCCTCACCTTTGCAGATTCTTCCATCGATCCTTCAGCTGTCTGATGGTGTGTCAGTCTCTTCCCACCACCGCCGCCCTCCGAGGAGATATATCAGTCCAGATTCTTTCTCTTGTCGGGTAGTCCAAGTGTTGGCTAACAAAATGATCAGCCACTTTCTGGCTCAACTCACTAAGATGCTTGTCTCTTCAGGTGAAAAGGGTACAGATGGACTCTCTGGGGTAATACTTTTACTTCCCTGTTCATCCATCTCAAAAACAATATATTCAAAAATATTTTAAGCACGCCTCTCTCTGAATCTCCCTCTAACTCTCACACTTTCACAATGTAAAAGTTATCTGTGCAGTAACATGCTGGAACCACAGAATCACGTTCCACTGTTAAATTCACAGTTTACATTGAATATCCACAGAACAGTATGGCAGCACTTTTTTCATTGTATCATCGAAAATGCACTGCATAATACTAATCTGCAGTTCCCTTGAAAAAGCCAAGCGCAGCAAAACCAGTCCGGAGTATTGTCTGCTGTTCTTAAATTTTCTATATAAATAAATAAGTTATATTTTGATCTAGTGAGTCCTGGGGCCGGTTTGTTTGTTGAGGAAAAAAAAAGTTCTAATGAACTGCAGAACAGGATTCCGTGGAAATTAATGGGCAATTGCGTATATTTCAAATGAATCTGGCATTCCACACTTTTATGGACCCCCAGGTTGATATGACATTGCCATTAGGAAGCAAGCGGGTGCATTTTCAGTTAAACTCCCCCCATTTGAGTCCACTGAAAGTGCATGTAATGCTTGCAGATCAATTATCCATGGAATAATGCAGGTCTGTAGAATATAGTTCTGCTGATCACAGGCAGGTGGAGTTCCATGGAACAAACCTAGATGTTCCAGAAAACATTTCACTAGCAGAATGGCGATGCTGTCTGAATTCCATCAGCGAAATTCCACATTCTGCGCAGCCCTAATGTTGTGAAAATTTAGATGGGAGATTGCTACAATGATTTTGATAACACCAGACTACACAAGGCAGTTTTGGTACTCATTGATGCTGACAATGTGCAGAGAATTTCATTAAAACTGCCACTTAAACAAGACCTACTCACTGTGTCAGGACAGGGTGTCTCACCCAGACCTCAAAACCCTTCATTTGAGAACATGGTTCTTGAAGAGTTAAAATATTATACCGAGGTTCATATACTAAGGTTAGTTTAGAGCGGATTATTCCTACCTGAATCTCTCAAAGTAGGTCCTGGAAATTTTAAAAACCGAGACTTCAAATTGGAAAGATTAAATATTTGATGTGACTCTGGTCACTACAAAAGCTGCAGATGTACTGTATCAGTTATTTAGGACAATTTGGTGTACCTGAAATCCCAAGTGTCAAACTACCCACCCTTATGGTGCATTTGGTAGCATCTACTTTGAAATCCGCAGGTTGGTTGGTTGGGGGGGGGGGGCTCTGCAGCTCGCCCAGTGTTTTAGAAATTTTTTAAAGGCCTAAATCATCTGTATCTCTCTGTGAGTGAGCCAGTCTCTACAGTGGGATATAAGCTTGGTTCTTTTACAGTTCATTTAATCGTCTCTTCAAGCCTACGTTTTGATCAGAACTCAAACATTTGATATGGAAAATATGTTTTTGGTAGCCATTACTTCTGCAAGAAGTTTCAGGGAGTTGCAAGCAATTTGTGCAGACTCTAATTTTATGATGTTTGATAGGGATAAAGTGCTTGGAACAAATGTGAAATTTCTGTCTAAAGGGGTTTCCTTATTTTGTGTGCACCAGCCTGTGTTCTTTCCGACATCTAAACCACAAGGTAGTAGAGGAGAAACTTCACAGCCTGGACGACAAGAGGGCTGAACAGTCCAGAACTAAAAACGGGCAACTATTTGTCGTCACTTGTGGTGAACTAGGAAAGGTAAGCCTGTTCTGAAAAAGACAGTCTCTTGTTGGATTGTCTTCTGCACTGAATAGTGCCACGGTAAGGCTGATAAGTAAGCCTCATCAGAGCAGCTAAGAGATCGTTATCGCTAGTGCATTCTCCAACAACACCAATACCTTCAATAATTTCTGGAAAACTGACATTGGTTTGAAGGGCCTAAAATGTGCAGCATCCCTGAGAATCTATCTTCAAACACCATGAAGTCTTGCTATATTCTGACATATGCAGTGAGTCCCAACCTTCGAACTGCCCCGGAGATGAAAGAGTTAACTTTCCATGCCAGGCATGGAATGCTGAGCTCGAGCTCGGTTGAGACTCTGTCTGTTCTTCAAACTCAAACCGTCAGATTCTTTACTCCGCCTCACTGAACAGTCGCTCCGGAGATTTCTCCTGCTGCTCGGTTCAATTTGTTGGTTAAAGTACCGCTTTTCCCGGTTTCTACCGAATTTAAACCATAACCTGTTAAAAGAACTAGAAAAGAAAAATCAGCAGGTGTGGGGCCAAAACTTTCCTCTCCAACTGCTAAAGAGATAGCCAAAGCGATCAAAATTGTCTAGTCGCTTTCCACGGTTCCGACCGAACCGGCACCATCAGGCAGGTGCTCGGTTCAGCCGGTTCCACCGGTTCAAGAGTATGAGTTAGAGGAGTTTTATGAACCGGAGGAGGAGGAGGAAGAGGAGTATGAGGAAAGTGAATGTGGATTTGAAAGTCTGGATGTGCCCATTGACCCGGACATCTCCCCAGACAGATCTTCAGGGGTTTCTCCTCCTAGGCTTTCTGAGTCCCCCTCCCATTTCATGTTTTATAAAAAAGCGGCTGAAACCCTCCAGCTTCCTATGGAAGAAGCTGTGGATGACCAGGAGGAGCCTGACTATGTGGAAATGATGGATATCCCAGAGTCTAGAAGGCTGTCTATTCCCTTGCACAAATCTTTTGGGAAACAGACATTTAAGATTTTGAAGACTCCCAACACTATACCTCATGTGGATAAGGGAATGGACAAGAGGTATACATTGTCAGGCTCTGACACGGAGTTCCTTACACAACAATGCAGCCATGTTGGGGTAGTGCAGGCTGCAGCCTGTGATAAGGCAAACATTCCCTTGGCTTCACACCCCCTGGACAAGGACTCCAGGAGGATTGATGCCATGGCAAAGAAACAGTACATGGCAGCATCCTTGGGACTCAGACAGGCCAATTATATGGCCTATACTGCTAGGTATCAAACATCCAGATGGGACACTGTTATGGCCCTAGCAAAACAGGTCCCTGGCCAGCTTGCCAAGGAGCTGGAGCAGGTGGCTGCTGATGGTATTGAGGCATCCAAGGTGCAATTCCATGCTGCAGTGGACTCCAATGATGTCTTCTAGAGTCATGGCTACATCTGTGGCACTCCGAAGAATGTCTTGGCTCAGATGTACTAGCCTGTCACAGGATACCCAGACTGAGGCCATGGATTTTCCTGTTGTGGGTAATTCTTTGTTCGGGGAGCAAACAGAGAATTACATGAAGAAAATGAACGAGTATAGGACCACCTATAGGAGTGCACAGGCCAAGGAAAGGCAGGCCACTCCTCAAAGGCAGCTTCCCAGGGGCAGGGGCAGGCCTTTTCATAGGCCTTTTTACTAAGCCCAGGCCTCCTCTTCTGCTTATGCCCAGAGGGGGTTCTTTAGAGGGAGAGGCAGACGGGGTACAAGCAGACCTGCTTCCACCCCTCAGCCCAAAGCCCCTGCCAAACAGGCACCCTGATGGGGTTGCCAGGGCAGATTCTCAGCTACCTGTAGGGGACAGACTGGCTTACTTTGTCCAGGACTGGGAGTCTCTGACATCAGACAAATGGGTCCTGGAAGTAGTAAGCCAGGGACTGGTTCTCAGCTTCAAAAAGTTTCCAAAGATGAGAACCAGATCCTTTCCAACTGCAAATCCATCAGAGGCACTTGCCTTAGAGGCAGAGGACTCCTCCCTCCTAGCTCTCAGAGCTGTGGAAAGGGTTCCACCCCTACACCAGGGCAAAGGGTTGTATTCCAGGTACTTCCTTACCCCAAAAAAGACAGGAGAATGGTGGCCCATCCTGGATCTCAGATACTTAAACAAGCACCTTTTAAAACCAAAATTCAAAATGGTGACTCCGGGAATTATTCTACCCTCTCTAAGGCCAGGGGGCTGGCTAGTGTCCCTGGACCTCAAGGATGCCTACTTCCATGTTCTCGTCAGAAGCTCCCATCGAAAGTACCTCAGGTTCGAGCTGCTCTCAGGCCATTATCAGTTCAGAGCAATGCCCTTTGGCCTCACTTCTGCTCCAGGGGTATTCACAAAATGCCTGACAGTAGTAGTTGCTTTTCTAAGAAGGCAGAAGATTGCCATCTTCCCTTACCTGGATGACTGGCTCATAGTAGGCCAGTCCCCAGACCAAGTCAAGTTACACTTACAGATAACTTGGCAACTGCTCACTTCTTTGGGTTTCCTTCTAGGTCTTCCAAAGTCAGTTCTAGAGCCTGTCCAGCTCCTCACCTTCATAGGTGCAGAGCTAGACACTGTAAAGGCCAGAGCCTTCCTTCCCCTGGACAGGGCAAGGACACTGGTCTCTCTGGCCTCCTCATTCACCCTGCAGGTGTCTCGACCAGCAAGGCATTTTCTACAGCAGTAGTGCAGGGAGGAAGATTTCAGATGAGGGACATTCAGTTCCATTTGAGAGCCTTTTGGTCTCAAAGGAAGGACCCTCTGACCAAATTGATCCCAGTAACTTGAACCCTGATCCAGGCCCTACAGTGGTGGCAGGATCAGAACAATCTGAGACAAGGGGTTCCCTTTGTCACTCAGTCTCACTCTTTAATCCTTACTACAGATGCCTCCCTCTTGGGGTGGGGGGCTCACATGGGCGACCTCACCACCCAGGGGTTGTGGTCCCCTCAGGAATCTCTGCTCCATATCAATCTGTTGAAACTCAGAGCAGTATTTCTAGCACTTCAAGATTTTTCCAAATCTGTTCAGAACAAAGTTGTACAGGTCAGAACAGACAACACCACCACAATGTGGTACATCAACAAGCAAGGAGGCACTCCGTCTACGGCCTTGTGCACCGAAGCAATGAAGTGGTCTGTGGCCTACTCCCTGAACACCTCCCTCACGGCAGTTCGCCTCCCAGGCAAGGACAGTGTCCTGGCAGATGCTGTCAGCAGGATTTCCCAGGGCCATCACGAATGGTCACTGGACCCCCTGGTCTTGGAAGTGATATTTTCCAGATGGGGCACCCACAGATAGATCTTTTGCAGCCCCAGACAATCACCAACTTCCCTTTTTGCTGCAGGCCCCAGTGTTGGGCTCCAGTCCCCCTGGATGCCTTAGTTCTCAATTGGGAAGGGAAGTTTCTCTATGCTTTCCCCCCTTCCCTCTCCTGTTCAAAGTGCTAGTCAAAATCAGATCTCAACCCTGCAAGATGATCCTGATTGCTCCAGACTGGGCCAGACAGCCCTGGTATCCACTCCTACTGTCCTTAGCAGTCCATCTTCCCCTGTGCCTTCCCAGGAATTACAACCTGTTAACCTGTGCTCAGAGGAGGGTTTGTCACCCGAACCTCAAATCTCTCAATCTCAAGGCCTGGTTCTTGAAGAGTTAGAGTTTGCTAATTTACACCTCTCCCAAGCTGTAGTGGACATCCTGAAGGCTTCTAGAAAACCTTCCACCAGGGCTACTTATAATTCAAAATGGAAAAGATTTTCCATATGGTGCTCTGGGAAGCATATTTCCCCAAAATCTGCTGATCTGCCCATAGTCCTTGATTATATGGTCCACTTAAATAGCTTGGGGCTGAGACCAGCTACACTGAAAGTGCATCTGGCAGCTGTCTGCTTTCATCTCAGCAGGTAAGCCCTCTTCTCTTTCAGCTCACCTTGTATTCTCCAAGTTTTTCAAGGGATTGCTTCACACCAACCCTCCATTCAGGGACCCTGCCCCTGCCTGGGACCTCAGTGTTTGCATTGCTCAGCTTATGCAATCCCCTTTTGAGCCTTTATCTTCAGCAGAGCTTAAGTACTTGACTTGGAAGACTGTGTTTTTGGTAGCCATCACTTCTGCCAGGCGCATAAGTGAATTACAAGCTTTGTCAGTGGAGCCTGATTTTATTTCCTTTCATAGAGATAAGGTGGTCCGCAGGACTAACAGGAAGTTCTTGCTTAAGGTGGTTTCAGATTTCCACCTTAATCAATCTATGTCTCTTCCAGTGTACTTCACTGACCATTCCTTCTCTGGCGAGAGGAGGCTGCACAGTTTGGATGTCAAAAGAGCCCTTAGCTACTACATAGAGCATACAAAGGGTCACAGGTTTGACTCCCTCCAACTATTCCTCACTTATGGTGAGGTTGGTAAAGGGAAACCTGCCACTAAAAGATCCATTGCCAGGTGGATTGTCTCTTGTATCCAATTTTGCTATGAGAAACTGGGTAAGGTTCCTCCTTCAGGCCTGAGGGCTCACTCTACCAGAGGTACAGCTGCTTCCCTGGCTGCTGCCAGGGACATTCCTATTCTAGAGATATGTCAAGCAGCTACCTGGAAAACAGTTCACACTTTTACCAAGCATTACTCCCTGGACATCCAGGCTAAGAGTGATGCTCGGTTTGGCTCAGCTGTGCTTCAGAGCCTATTTCCTAAGTAGGTTCTGTCCCTCCTCCATGGAGGTACTGCTTGGTAGTCTGCATATGTCAGAATATAGCAAGACTTCATGGTGTTTGAAGAAAAAATTACTCACCTTAGTAATGTTGTTTCTTCTCATGGAGTCTTGCTATATTCTGACCTCATCCCTGCCTGCCCCTCTCAGAACCTCTGTTTTTGGGATGTGGGTGGGCAGTGCAGTGTTGGCACTTAGTAGGTGCCCACCTTTTTGTTTTCACCCCTTCTTTCTTGGGGTGAGTTAGTGTTGTGTTTTTTCATTTTTGGTTCTCCTGACTTGAGTCTTTGTTTTGGAACCAAAAATGTGTTTCATGTTTAGTAGCCAATTGGCTAGTTTAGGTTTACAGCTTCCACACAGGACCTTAGTGAGTTTAGCTCATAAAGATCTGACGGTTTGAGTTTGCAGAACAACAGACAGAGTCTCAACCGAGCTCAAGCTCAGCATTCCATGCCTGGCATGGAAAGTTAACTCTTTCATCTCTGGGGCAGTTCGAAGGTTGGGACTCACTGCATATGTCAGAATATAGCAAGACTCCATGAGAAGAAACAACATTACTAAGGTGAGTAATTTTTTCTTTTGGTTTGCCCGGCTGCCATTCACCCCACGTCATGGCCAGTTGCTTAAGCACCCACTTCATCACTGCTGTCAGTGCTCTTAATTTGGACATCCTAATGCCAAAGGAGGTCCACCTGATAACTGGGATACTCGCACCATCTCACAAGCTCCCTGCACCCGTGCTGCCTCAGTAATCAGTGATCCCCTTTTTCATTCTTAAACATTGAGCCCTCAGACGTCCCGAACCAACTGCTGCACTTCAGAGAGAGGAAAAGTGGTGGTCCAGACAGTCTGGACACCAAGCTGCTGAAACTTATTGCCACAGAAATTTTCAGGCCTCTGACCTACCTCTTCAGTCACTCCTTAGTGCTGTCTTAGTTCCTTCTGGCTGGAGAACTGCCAGCATGGTGCCCATTCAGAAAAGAAGTGACCTGGACAACCTAAATTTCAGACCTATCTCCCTCCTGCCTATCGTCTCTAATGTACTAGAGTGTTTTCTACACAACCAAAACATCAAATTTCTTAACAAAACCTCATTCAATGAATACCTTCATGGTGAAGCGCTGGGGTAAGTGGTCCTGCCACGGACGTGTATATGCGTATGGTGGCAATTGTTCTGATATTCAGTAAAAGCTATGGAGCTGTGGAAGAACAAAAAATGTGGGCATTGCTTTTATTATCCTGCCAGGAGTGCATCAGCTTTTTGGAAACACATTCAAACAACATGAAGTCTTGCTGTATTCTGACAATTGCAGTGATTCCCAACCTTTGAACTGCCCCGGAGAACAAATAGTTAACTTTCTATGCAGGGCATAGAATGCTGAGCTCGAGCTCGGTTGAAGTCTCTGTGTGGAGTGATTCAAACCTAAACCGTCAGATTCTTTACTCCGCCTCACTGAACGGTCGCTCCGGAGATTTCTCCTTCAGCTTGGTTCGAAAGTCGGTTAAAGTTTTCAGTTTTCGTCGGTTTTAAACCGAAAAAAGTATCTGCATAGTCGGTTCAGTCTCTGTCTGTGGTGCCGTGAGTACTAGATAGGAATTGTTCCATTTCTCTGTGTGGAACTTGTAAAAGTGCGGTTCAGTTCGGCTGAACTGGCCATTTGTTAGTGAAATTTGTGTATTTAGTGTGTGGTTACCGGTTGTTATCGGTTCTAAAAAAAACGTATTTTGAACCGTTTTTTTCCAATACCCGTGACACGGTTAGGAACTGATAAGGGAGTCTTGCCTGGCGGTTGCTGAAAAAAGGGTAAGTTTGGTTAGGTTGGCCATGTCTGAGAAACCCAAGAAAAAAAGCGGGCCCAGTGGGTTTCAACACTGCAGTGAGTGTGGGGAGGTCTTTGCTAAGGCCGATCCCCACACTAGCTGTGTTTATTGTCTGGGGTTTGACCACCTCGATTCAGACTGCCAAATATGTAAAAACTTTCCCAAATCTACCCTTGAGAAGAGATTAGGTAGACTGAGGGAAAAGGAGGCTGAGAAGTCCGCTGACCCGAATGGTCAGCCTGGTTCGGTTTCGACCGAACCAGAAGGAGTGCCCTCTGACCAGGGCAATACTTCTTCGGGCAAAAGGAGAGCCGATTCCGAGGGATCGGTTCCAACAAAAAGAAAACGTAAAGATAAATCGACCGGTTCGGATCCAGAGGTTCATGTTCCGACTGCTGAAGAGATAGCCAGAGCAATTCAGATTGTGGAATCGCTCTGTCCGGTTCCGACCGATCCGGCTCCTTCTGGCAGGGGTTCGGTTCGGTTGGTTCCCACGCCTCAAGATTATGCCCTTGAAGATTTTTATGAACCAGAATTTGAAGAGGAAGGGGAATTTGAGGAGGATGATGTAAGTGAGGGTCTGGATGTGTCTGTGGAACCGGACATCTCCCCAGACAGACCTTCAGGTGTTTCCCCTCCTAGGCTTTCCTGAGTCCCCTTCTCACTTTATGTTTTACAGAAAGGTGGCTGAAACCCTTCAGATTCCTATGGAGGAGGCTGTGGAAGATCAAGAGGAGCCTGATTATGTAGAGATGATGGACATCCCAGAGTCCAGGAGACTGTTCCCCTCCATAAATCGTTTGGGAAACTGACACAAAAAAATCTTAAATTCTCCTAACACTATAACTCCTATGGATAGAAGAATGGACAAGAGGTATACACTTTCAGGCTCAGACTCGGAGTTCTTATATCAGCAGTGCAGCCATGTTGGGGTAGTGCAGGCTGCTGCCTGTGACAAGGCAAATATTCCCTTGGCTTCACACACCCCTGACAAGGACTCCAGAAAGATTGATGCCATGGCAAAGAAGCAGTACATGGCATCTTCTGTGGGATTCAGGCAGGCGAATTACATGGCCTATACAGCCAGGTACCGGAAGTCCAGGTGGGACACTGTACTGGCACTGGCTAAACAGGCCTCCCCCCAGCTAGCCAAGGAGCTGGAGGTGATGGCTGCAGATGGGATTCAGGCATCTAAAGTTCAGTTTCATGCTGCTGTGGACTCTAGTGATGTGTCATCAAGAGTCATGGCTACATCTGTGGCTCTTCGGAGGATGGATTGGCTCAGATGTACTAGCCTCTCTCAGGACACCCAAGCTAAGGCCATGGATTTTCCTGTAGTGGGTAAGTCTCTGGGGAGCAGAAAGAGAATTACATGAAGAAAATGGATGAGTACAGGACCACTTACAGAAGTGCTCAAGCCAAGGAACGGCAGGCAACTCTTCAAAGGCAGCAGTCTGGGGGCAGGGGCAGGCCTTTTCAAAGGCCTTTTTACCAAGCACAGGCCTCTTCTTCCTTTTCTCCGAGCGGGTTCTTCAGAGGGAAAGGCAGAAAGGGGATGAGCAGGGCTGCATCCACTCCTCAGCCTAAAGCCACTGTCAAGCAGACACCCTGATGGGCCTGCCCGGGTCGACTCTCCTATTCCAGTAGGGGGCAGGCTGGCTTACTTTGTCCAGGACTGGATGTCTATTACATCAGACAAGTGGGTCCTGGAAGTAGTAAGCCAGGGACTGGCTCTCAGCTTCAAAAAATTTCCAAAGATGAGAGCCAGATCTTTTCCACCTGCAAATCTCTCGGAAACCCTTGCCCTGGAGGCAGAGGTTTCTTCTCTCCTAGCTTTAAAAGCTATAGAGAGAGTACCTACCCTACACTGGGGCAAAGGACTGTACTCCAGGTACTTCCTGACCCCCCCAAAAGACAGGGGAGTGGCGACCCATCCTAGACCTAAGATATCTGAACAAACATCTTTTAAAACCAAAGGTCAAGATGATAACTCGGGGAATAATCCTTCCCTCTCTAAGGCCAGGGGACTGGCTAGCCTCCCTGGACCTCAAAGATGCCTACTTTCACATTCCCGTCAGGTGCTCCCACAGAAAGTACCTCAGGTTCGAGTTGCCATCAGGCCACTATCAGTTCAGAGCAGTGCCTTTTGGCCTAACCTCAGCCCCAAAGGTTTTCACAAAGTGCCTGGCAGTAGTAGTTGCCTTTCTAAGAAGGCAAAAGATTTCCATTTTTCCTTATCTGGACGATTGGCTAATAGTGGGTCAGTCTCCAGACCAAGTCAAGTCTCACCTACAGGTGACCCAGCAAGTGCTCACTTCTTTAGGATTTCTTCTCAACCTTCCCAAGTCAGTTCTCGAACCAGTCCAGCTTCTTACCTTTATAGGGGCCGAACTGGACACACTCAGAGCAAGAGCCTTTCTTCCTCTAGAAAGGGCAAGGGTTCTTATGGAACTAGCTTCTTCCTTCAGCCTTCGGGTATCTCGACCAGCAAGGCATTTCCTCCAGCTCTTGGGCCACATGGCAGCTTCAACAGCAGTGGTCCAGGGGGCAAGATTCCGGATGAGGGATATTCAGTTCCACCTGAGAGCTTTCTGGTCTCAGAAAAAGGATTCTCTTACCAAACTGATCCCAGTGACTCTGACCTTGATCCAAGCCCTCCAATCGTGGCAGGATCAGGACAATTTAAGACAAGGTATTCCTTTTGTTGCTCAGCCTTGTTCAGTGGTCATTACCATGGATGCTTCTCTCCTAGGCTGGGGAGCCCACCTGGGGTCCCTTACTGCCCAGGGGCTGTGGTCCCCCCAAGAATCCCTTCTCCACATCAATCTTCTAGAGCTCAGGGCAGTTTTTCTGGCTCTAAAAGTGTTCTCACAGTCAGTACAGAACAAGGTGGTTCAAGTCAGAACAGACACCACCACCACCATGTGGTACATCAACAAGCAGGGAGGCACTCGGTCCACGGCCTTGTGCACAGAAGCCATGAAGTTGTGGTCCCTGGCTTATTCCCTGCAAAAAACTCTTGTAGCAGTTCACCGTCCAGGCAAGGACAATGTGCTAGCAGATGCACTGAGCAGGATTTCTCAGGACCATCACAAATGGTCCCTGGACCCTCGGGTGTTGAAAGTGATTTTTTCAAGGTGGGACATTCCAGGGAAAGATCTCTTTGCATCCCCAGACAATCACCAACTCCCTCTCTTTTGTTGCAGACCTCCAGTCCTGGGCTCAGTCCCTCTGGACGCCCTGTTCCTGAATTGGGAAGGGAAGTTTCTGTATGCCTTTCCCCCCTTCCCACTCCTGTTCAGAGTTTTGGTAAAAATAAGGTCTCAACCTGGCAAGGTGATTCTGATTGCTCCAGATTGGGCCAGATAGCCCTGGTACCCCCTGTTGCTGTCCCTAGCAGTCCATCTTCCCCTATCTCTTCCCAGGAATTACAGCCTGTTAACATCCTCTCAGGGAAGGATTTGGTACCCCAATCTTCAGTCTCTCAATCTCAAAGCATGGCTCTTGAAGAGTTAGAGTTTGCAGATCTGCATCTTTCCCAAGGGGTTCTGGATATCCTCAAGGCTTCTCGAAAGCCCTCCACCAGAAAGACTTACAACTCCAAATGGAAAAGATTCAGCATTTGGTGTTCTAAGAAACATGTTTCTCCAGACACTGCTGAATTGCCTACGGTTCTGGATTATATGGTCCATCTTAGTGGCCTAGGCCTCAGGCCAGCTACTCTCAAGGTACACTTGTCAGCTGTCTCTGCATTTTTGTGTGTGGGGAAGTCTTCCTCACTATCTTCCCATCCTGTGTTCTGTAAATTTTTTAAAGGATTGCTTCACACCAATCCTCCTTTTAGAGACCCTGCTCCTGCCTGGGATTTGAATGTTTGCATTGCTCAACTTATGCAACCCCCTTTGAGCCTATGTCTTCAGCAGAGCTTAAGTACTTGACTTGGAAAACTGTGTTCTTGGTAGCCATTACCTCTGCCAGGCGTATCAGTGAATTGCAAGCCCTGTCAGTGGAACCTGATTTTCTCATTTCACAGGATAAAGTGGTCCTTAGAACCAATAGAAGGTTCTTGCCCAAAGTGGTTTCAGACTTCCATTTAAACCAGTCTGTGTCTCTCCCTGTTTTCTTCACTGATCATTCTTCCTCAGGAGAGAGGAGGCTACACAGTTTAGATGTCAAAAGAGCCCTTAGTTACTACATAGAGCATACCAAGGGTCACAGGTTTGACTCCCTCCAGTTGGTCCTCACTTATGGAGAAGTGGGGAAGGGCAAGCCTGCCACCAAAAGATCTATTGCCAGGTGGATTGTCTTATATACAATTCTGCTATGAAAAGCTGGGATAGGACTCCACCCTCAAGCCTGAGGGCTCATTCCACAAGCGGTACAGCTGCTTCCCTGGCTGCTGCCAAGGATATCCCTCTCTTAGAAATTTGTCAAGCAGCCATCTGGAAAACAGTGCATACTTTCACCAAGCATTACTCTCTGGATATCGAGGCTAGGAGTGATGCTCGGTTTGGCACAGCAGTACTTCAGAGCCTATTCCCAAAGTAGGTTCTGTCCCTCCTCCTCGGAGGTACTGCTTGGTAGTCTGCAGTTGTCAGAATACAGCAAGACTTCATGTTGTTTGAAGAAAAAATTACTCACCTTAGTAATTATGTTTCTTCTAATGGCGTCTTGCTGTATTCTGACCTCTACCTCCCCTCTCAGAACCTGTTTTTGGGAAGTGGGTGGGCAGGTGCAGTGTTGCACACCAGGGTGTTTTTGCTTGCACCCTCCTCCTTTTGTTTGGGTGCTGATTTATTATGTTATTTATAGTACATTGGGTTTTGTTTTTGGGTTTCCTGACTTGAGTCTTCTTTGGGAATCCAAAACTTTTTCAGCCAGTTGGCTAGTAAGAATTTTACAATTTCCATATAGAATTTTTAGTTTAGTTGGGCTCATAAGAATCTGACGGTTTAGGTTTGAATCACTCCAGACAGAGACTTCAACCGAGCTCGAGCTCAGCATTCTGTGCCCTGCATAGAAAGTTAACTATTTGTTCTCCGGGGCAGTTCAAAGGTTGGGAATCACTGCAATTGTCAGAATACAGTAAGACTCCATTAGAAGAAACATGATTACTAAGGTGAGTCATTTTTTCTTCAATGACATTAGCTTGGCCATACACAGAGAAAAATACATTGGTACCGCCTTCATTGACCTATCAAAGGCCTTTGACATAAAGGACCACAAAATACTAGTGACCAGACTAGCTGCGCTAAACATGAGCTCAGGGGTAAACAGCTGGTTCAGCAGCTGTCTAACCACAAACAGAGCATCAGGATACATGGCACCAAGTCTGACACTCTTTAAGTCATTCAAGGTTTACCGTAAGTCTCAGTGCTTGGCCCCTTACTGTACTCTTTATATATAAAAGATCTGTAATTACCAGCTATATGCGGGTATTAATGTGCTCTGTGACTCTGAAGCGAACATCGCTGGGGCCAGATATTCAAAACTTTGTGCTGGGGGTAAACCGTTTTCACCGGGTTTGCTCGGGTCCACTATATTCAAAAGGTCAAATAGTGTAAGCAAACTGCATTAGCGCCAGGCAAAAGTATAATGTATGCAAGGGGCAGTGTCAATGGCTCAGTAGGTAGCACACTCGCCTCTGAGGCCGGGAGATCAGAGGGCTGTGGGTTCAGTTCCCACATCTGGCACTTGGGTTAATATCCCAGTACTGACACTGTAGTGCAGCATGAGAGGGGTGCTGCACTTCTGAGGTGCTGTCTTTCGGATGAGACGTTAAACCGAGGTCCCATCTGCCTGGATTGGTGGTAGTTCAGGTGGATGTTAAAGATCCCATGGCACTTATCGAAAAAGAGTAGGGGAATTTCCCCGGTGTCCTGGCCAAATTTCCCTCATTCACTAAAAATACCACCAACAGCTTAATCTGGTTCAAGGTCAGTTGGCATTCATCTGTATCCCCTTCCCCCGGGTCGTGCCTGAAAATAGGCAGGATTTGTCTAGTGTACTTACCCGGTCAACAAAAGCTAAAATAAATAAAATAAAAAAATAAATAAAAAGAGGGTGTGTGGACATGAATACATGCGCAATGCTATATTCAGTGCATTAGCGCAGCGCAAAGTGTTTTTGTGCAACTTAGTGTGACACTTTACATGGTGCCAATTACCGCCCAGGAAAAGGTATTCAAACAACATGAAGTCTTGCTGTATTCTGACTATTGCAGTTAGGTCCTACCTTTCAACTGCCCCGGAGAACAAAGGGTTAACTTTTCTATGCCTTGCATAGAATGTTCATCACGAGCTCGGTTGAAGCGTCTGCCTGTTGTTGTTCGAACTGCAACCATCAGATTCTTTACTCTGCCTCACTGAAAGGTCACTCCGGAGATTTCTCCTGCTGCTCGGTTCAAAAGTCGGTTGAAGTGTCGGTTTTCGGTTGGTTTCTTCTGAATTGTTGTTTCCGCATAGTCGGTTTAAGTCTTTGTCTGTGGTACCGTGAGTACTAGATAGGTTTTTGTTCTGTTTTCTGTGTGGAACTTGTAAACTGTGGATCAGTTCAGCTGAACCGATCATTTTGAGGTAAAACTTGTACTTTACTTTAGTGTATGGTTACCGGTCCATATCGGTTCTAAAAAAACTGGGTTTTAGTACATTTTTTTCCAAGACCCATGACACAGTCAAGAACCGATAGAGGAGTCTTGCCCGGCGGATTGCCGAAAAAAGGGTAAGTTTGGTTAGGTTGGCCATGTCTGAGAAACCCAAGAAAAAAAACGGGCCCACTGGGTTTCAACACTGCAGTGTGTGTGGGGAGGTCTTTGCTAAGGCTGATCCTCACACCACCTGTGTTTATTGTCTGGGGTTTGACCCCCTCAATTCAGACTGCCAAATTTGCAAGAATTTTCCCAAACCTACCCTGGAAAAGAGATTAGATAGACTGAGGAAAGGGAGGCCGAGAGTCCGCTGACCGGATGGCCAGCCAGTTGGTTCCAGCTCCGAACCAGACGACTGCCCTCTGACCAGGGCGAAACTTCGGGCAAAAGGAGAGCCAATTCCGAGGAATCGGTTCCGACAAAAAGAAAAGACAAATCGACCAGTTAGAATCCAGAATCTCATACTCCGCCGATGAGATAGCAAAAGCAATTAGGATTATGGAATCACTTCGATCGGTTCCGACCGAACTGGCACCATCTGGCAGGGGCTCAGTTCAGTCTGTTCCCCCGGTTCCGGATTATACCTTGGAAGAATTTTATGAACCGGAGTTTGAGGAGGAGGGAGAGTATGAGGATGAGTATGGTGATGGTGAAAGTCTGGATGTGCCTATTGACCCGGACATCTCCCCAGACAGACCTTCAGGTGTTTCTCCTCCTAGGCTTTCTGATTCCCCTTCACACATGTTCTACAGAAAGGTGGCTGATACCCTCCAGCTTCCTGTGAAGGAGGCAGTAGAGGATCAGGAAGAGCCTGATTATGTTGAGATGATGGACATCCCAGAGTCCAGGAGACTGTCTGTTCCCTTCCACAAATCTTTTGGGTAACGGACACAAAAAATTCTTAAGTCTCCCAGTTCTATACCTTCTGTGGACAAAAGAATGGACAAGAGGTACACTCTTTCAGGCTCAGACACGGAGTTCCTTTTTCAGCAATGCAGCCATGTTGGGGTTGTACAGGCTGCTGCCTGTGATAAGGCAAATATTCCCTTGGCATCACACCCCCCCAGACAAGGACTCCAGGAAGATTGATGCCATGGCAAAGAAGCAGTACATGGCAGCATCTTTGGGACTCAGGTAGGCTAATTATATGGCCACTGCAGCCAGGTACCAGAAGTCCAGGTGGGACACTGTACTGGCACTGGTTAAACAGGCTCCTACCCAGCTTGCCAAGGAGCTGAAGCAGGTGGCTGCAGATGGGATCGAGGCATCGAACGTACAGTTTCATGCTGCTGTAGACTCTAATGATGTATCATCAAGAGTCATGGCTACATCTGTGGCTCTTCAGAGAATGGCTTGGCTCAGATGTACTAGCCTCTCACAGGATACCCAGGCTAAGGCCTTGGATTTTCCTGTAGTGGGTAATTCTCTGTTTGAGGAGCAGACAGAGAATTACATGAAGAAAATGGACGAATACAGGACCACTTACAGGAGTGCTCCGGCCAAAGAAAGGCAAGCAACTCCTCAAAGGCAGTAGTCCAGGGGCAGGCCTTTCCAAAGGCCTTTTTACCAAGCTCAGGCCTCTTCTTCTTCTTTTTCGCAGAGGTGGTCCTTTAGAGGGAGAGGCAGAAGGGGGATGAGCAGGCCTGCATCCACCCCTCAGCCTAAAGCCCCTGCCAAGCAGACTCCCTGATGTGTCTATCCGGGTCGATTCTCCTATACCAGTGGAGGGCAGGCTGGCTTACTTTGTCCAGGACTGGATGTCTCTTACATCAGACAAGTGGGTCCTGGAAGTAGTAAGGCAGGGACTGGTTCAAATAACATGAAGTCTTGCTATATTATGACATATGCAGTGAGTCCCAACCTTCGAACTGCTCCGGAGGTGAAAGAGTTAACTTTCCATGCCAGGCATGGAACTTTGAGCACGAGCTCGGTTGAAAAAACTGTCTGTTGTTCTTCAAACTCGAACAGTCGCTCCGGAGATTTCTCCTTCTGCTCGGTTCATTTTGTCGGTTAAAGTATTAATTTTTCGGTTTTTTAACCGAATTTAAACCGCAACCGGTCGGTTCAAGCTCTGTCTGTGGTATTGTAAGTACTAGATAGGTTTTACATTTACTTTCTGTGTGGAACTTGTAAATGGTATTATCGGTTCGGTTTGAACCGATCAGGTTGTTGTAAATACATTAATCTGTCTTTTAGAGTGCGGTTCCCGGTTCTTATTGGCTCTAAAAAAGACGTATTTCATTACGTTTTTTTCCATGACCCGTGACACGGTTGGGAACCGATAAGAGAGTCTTGCTTGGTGGATTGCCATAAACGGACAAGTTTTGGTTAGGCTGGCACTATGTCTGAGAAACCCAAAAGAAAAACCGGGCCCACTGGGTTTCAACACTGCAGTGTTTGTGGGGAAGCCTTTGCCAAGGCTGACCCCCACACCACCTGTGTTTATTGTCTGAGGTTTGACCACCTCAATGCAGACTGCCAGATTTGCAAAAATTGTCCTGCAGCTACCCTGGATAAGAGAGTTGGTAGGCTCAGGGAAAGGGAGGCCAAGAAGTCCACTGACCTGGATGGCCAGCCCGGTTCAGTTGTAACCGAACCGGAGGGAGTGCCCTCTGACCAGGGCAGACTTCCTCGGCAAAAGGAGAGCCGACCGGAGGAGTCGGTTCCAGCAAAAGGACTAGAAAATCAGCAGGTGTGGAGCCAAATTTCCTCTCAACCGCTGAAAAAATAGCAAAGCGATTAAAATTGTCCAGTCGCTTCTCCCGGTTCCAACCGAACGGCACCATCAAGTAAGCGTACAGTTAATTCGTTCCACCGGTTCAAGAATATGATTTAGAGGAATTTTATGAACCGGAGGAGGGGGAAGAGGAGTATGAGGAGAATGAATGTGGATTTGAAAGTCTGGATGTGCCCATTGAACCGGACATCTCTCCAGACAGACCTTCAGGAGTGTCTCCCCCTAGGCGTTCTGAGTCCCCCTCTCATTTTATGTTTCATAAAAAAGTGGCTGAAACCCTCCAACTCCCTGTGGAGGAAGTTGTGGATGATCAAGAGGAGCCTGACTATGTGGAAATGATGGATATCCCAGAGTCTAGAAGACTGTCTATTCCTTTGCATGAATCTTTTGGGAAACAGACAGTAAAAATTCTAAAAACTCCTCACACTATACCTCCTGTGGATAAAAGAATGGACAAGAGGTACACATTGTTAGGCTCTAATACGGAGTTCCTTACACAACAATGCAGCCATGTTAGGGTAGTGCAGGCTGCAGCCTGTGACAAGGCAAATATTCCTTGGCTTCACACCCCTCGACAAGGACTCCAGGAGGATTGATGCCATGGCAAAGAAACAGTACATGGCAGCATCCTTGGGACTCAGACAGGCAAATTATATGGCTTATGTTGCTAGATACCAGAAATCCAGATGGGACACCGTTTTGGCTCTAGCAAAGCAGGTCCCTGGCCAGCTTGCCAAGGAGCTGGAGCAGGTGGCTGCTGATGGTATTGAGGCATCTAAGGTGCAGTTTCATGCTGCAGTGGACTCTAATGATGTGTCATCAAGAGTCATGGCTACATCTGTGGCTCTTTGCAGGATGGCTTGGCTCAGATGTACTAGCCTGTCGCAGGATACCCAGACTAAGGCCATGGATTTTCCTGTTGTGGGTAACTCTCTGTTCGGGGAGCAGACAGAGAATTACATGAAGAAAATGGATGAGTATAGGACCACCTATAGGAAGTGCAGGCCAAGGAAAGGCAGGCCACTGCTCAAAGGCAGCCTTCCAGGGGCAGGGGCAGACCTTTTCATAGGCCTTTTTACCAAGCCCAGGCCTCCTCTTCAGCTTATGCCCAGAGGGGGTTCTTTAGAGGGAGAGGCAGACGGGGTACAAGCAGACCTGCTTCCACCCCTCAGCCTAAAGCCCCTGCCAAACAGGCACCCTGATGGGGTGGCCAGGGCCGATTCTCCACTACCTGTAGGGGGCAGGCTGGCTTACTTTGTCCAGGACTGGAAGTCTTTAACATCAGACAAGTGGGTCCTCGAAGTAGTAAGCCATAGACTGGTTCTCAGCTTCAAAAAATTTCCAAAGATGAGAACCAGGTCCTTTCCACCTGCAAATCCATCAGAGGCACTTGCCCTAGAGACAGAAGTTTCTACCCTCCTGGCTCTCAGAGCTGTGGAAAGGGTTCCACCCCTACACCAGGGCAAAGGGCTGTACTCCAGGTACTTCCTTACCCCAAAAAAGACTGGAGAATGGCAGCCCATCCTGGATCTCAGATACCTAAACAAGCACCTTTTAAAACCAAAATTCAAAATGGTGACTCTGGGAATTATTTAACCCTCTCTAAGGCCAGGGGACTGGCTAGCGTCCCTGGACCTTAAGGATGCCTACTTCCATGTTCTTATCAGAAGCTCCCATCGAAAATACCTCAGATTTGAACTGCCCTCAGGCCATTACCAGTTCAGAGCAATGCCCTTCGGCCTCACCTCTGCCCTGAGGGTATTCACAAAATGCCTGGCAGTAGCAGTTGCCCACTTAAGAAGGCAAAAGATTGCCATCTTTCCTTACCTGGACGACTGGCTCATAGTAGACCAGTCTCCAGACCAAGTCAAATTACATCTTCAGGTAACTCAGCAACTGCTCACATCTCTAGGTTTCCTTCTCAATCTTCCAAAGTCAGTTTTAGAGCCTGTCTAGCTTCTCACCTTCATAGGTGAAGAACTGAACACAAAAGAGGCCTGAGCCTTCCTTCTTCTGGACAGAGCAAGGACCCTGGTCTCTCTGGCCTCCTCTTTCACCCTGCAGCTCTCTCGACCAGCAAGGCATTTTCTGCAGCTCCTGGGGCACATGGCTGCTTCTACAGCAGTAGTGCAGGGAGCAAGATTTCAGATGAGGGACATCCAGTTCCATTTGAGAGCCTTTTGGTCTCAAAGGAGAGACCCTCTATCCAAATGATCCCAATGACTCGAACCCTGATCCAAGCTCTTCAGTGGTTTAGACCAGAGCAATCTGAGACAGGGGTTCCCCTTCGCCCCTCAGTCTCACTCCTTAATCCTTACTACAGATGCATCCCTCTTGGGGTGGGGAGCTCACATGGGCGACCTCACTACCTAGGGATTGTGGTCCCCTCAGGAATCTCTGCTCCACATCAATCTGTTGGAACTCAGAGCAGTTTTTCTAGCACTTCAAGTTTTTTCCAAATCTGTTCAGAACAAAGTTATTCAGGTCAGAACAGACAATACCACCACAATGTGGTACATCAACAAGCAAGGGGGCACTCGGTCTACGGCCTTGTGCACCGAAGCAATGAAGTTGTGGTCCCTGGCTTACTCTCTAAACACCTTCCTTATTGCAGTTCACGTCCCAGGCAAGGACAATGTCCTGGCAGATGCTCTCAGCAGGATTTCCCAGGGCCATCACGAATGGTCACTGGATCCCCTAGTACTGGAGGTAGTATTTGCCAGATGTGGCACCCCGCAGATAGATCTTTTTGCAGCCCCAGACAATCACCAACTTCCCCTTTTTTGCTGCAGGCCCCCAGTGTTGGGTTCAGTCCCTCTGGATGCCTTCCTTCTCAGTTGGGAAGGGAAGTTTCTCTGTGCTTTCCCCTTCCCTCTTCTGTTCAAGGTGCTAGTCAAAATCAGATCTCAACCCTGCAAGATGATCCTGATTGCTCCAGATTGGGCCAGACAGCCTGGTACCACTCCTTATGTCCTTAGCAGTCCACCTTCCCTGTGTCTTCCCAGGAATCACAACCTGTTAACCTGTGCTCAGGGGCGTTTGGTACCAGACCTCAAATCTCTCAATCTCAAGGCCTGGCTCTTGAAGAGTTAGTTTGCTGACCTACACCTCTCCCAAGGTGTATTGGATATCTTGAAGGCTTCTAGGAAGCCTTCCACCAGGGCTACTTATAATTCCAAATGGAAGAGATTTTCCATATGGTGCTCTGGCAAGCATATCTCCCCAGAATCTGCTGATTTACCCACAGTCCTGGATTATATGGTGCATTTGAATACTTTGGGGCTGAGACCAGCTACCCTAAAAGTGCACCTGGCATCCGTGTCTGCTTTCTTATCAGCAGGTAAACCCTCTTCTCTTTCAGCTCATCCTGTATTCTCCAAGTTTTTCAAGGGGTTGCTTCACACCAACCCTTCATTCAGGGACCCTGCCCCTGCCTGGGATCTTAATATTTGCATTGCCCAGCTTATGCAACCCCCTTTTGAGCCCTTGTCTTCAGCAGAGCTTAAGCATTTGACTTGGAAAACTGTGTTTTTGGTAGCCATCACTGCTGCCAGGCACATAAGTGAATTACAAGCATTGTCAGTGGAGCCTGATTTTATCTCCTTTCATAGAGATAAGGTGGTCCTCAGGACTAACAGAAAGTTCTTGCCTTAGGTGGTTTCAGACTTCCACCTTAATCAATCTGTCTCTCCCTGTGTACTTCACTGACCATTCCTCCTCTGGCGAGTGGAGACTGCACAGTTTAGGTGTCAAAAGAGCCCTTAGTTACTACATAGAACGTACCAAGGGTCACAGGTTTGACTCCCTCCAACTGTTCCTCACTTATGGTGAGGTTGGTAAAGGGAAACCTGCCACTAAAAGATCCATTGCCAGGTGGATTGTCTCTTGTATCCAATTTTGCTATGAAAAATTGGGTAAGGTTCCTCCCTCAGGCCTGAGGGCTCACTCTACCAGAGGTACATCTGCGTCTCTGGCTGCTGCCAGGGACATCCCTATCCTAGAGATATGTCAAGCAGCTACCTGGAAAACAGTTCATACTTTTACCAAGCATTGCTTCCTGGACATCAGGCTAGGAGTGATGCTCGGTTTAGCACAACTGTGCTTCAGCCCTATTTCCTAGGTAGGTTCTGTCCCTCCTCCATGGAGGTACTGCTGTGAGTCTGCATATGTCATAATATAGCAAGACTTAATGTTGTTTGAAGAAAAAAATACTCACCTTAGTAATGTTTCTTCTAATGGAGTCTTGCTATATTCTGACCTTCCCCCTGCCTGCCCCTCTCAGAACCTCTGCTTTTGGGATGTGGGTGGGCAGTGCAATGTTGGCACTTAGTGGATGCCCACCTTGTTTTTTCACCCCTCCTTTTTGGGGTGATTGGGTGTTGTTTTTCATTGTTTGGGTCCCTGACTTGAGTCTTTGTTTTAGGACCAAAAATGTGTTCTTATATTTAGTAGCCAGTTGGCTAGTGTAGGTTTAGCTTCCACACAGAACCTTAGTGAGTTTTGCTCAGTAAAGATCTGACAGTTTGAGTTTGAAGAACAACAGACAGAGTTTTCAACCGAGCTCGTGCTCAAAGTTCCATGCCTGGCATGGAAAGTTAACTCTTTCACCTCCGGAGCAGTTCGAAGTTTGGGACTCACTGCATATCTCATAATATAGCAAGACTCCATTAGAAGAAACATTACTAAGGTGAGTAATTTTTTCTTCTCAGCTTCAAAAAATTTCCCAAGATGAGAGCCAGATCTTTTCCACCTGCAAATCTCTCAGAGACCCTTTTCCCTAGAGGCAGAGGTTTCTTCTCTCCTAGCTCTCAGAGCTATAGAGAGAGTTCCCACCCTACACTGGGGCAAAGGATTGTACTCCAGGTACTTCCTAACCCCGAAAAAGACAGTAGAGTGGTGACCCATCCTGGACCTAAGATATCTGAACAAACATCTTTTAAAGCCAAAGTTCAAAATGGTAACTCTGGGAATTATCCTTCCCTCTCTAAGGCCAGGAGACTGGCTAGCCTCCCTGGACCTCAAAGATGCCTACTTTCACATTCCCATCAGGTGCTCCCACAGAAAGTACCTCAGGTTCTAGTTGCCCTCAGGCCACTATCAGTTCAGAGCAATGCCCTTTGGTCTAACATCAGCCCCAAGGGTCTTCACAAAGTGCCTGGCAGTAGTTGTTGCCTTCCTAAGAAGACAAAAGATTTCCATTTTTTCCATACTTGGATGACTGGCTCATAGTAGGTCAGTCTCCAGACCAAGTCAAGTCACACCTGCAAGTGACCCAGCAAGTACTCACTTCTTTAGGATTCCTTCTCAACCTACCAAAGTCAGTTCTCGAACCAGTGCAGCTCCTCACCTTCATAGGTGCAGAACTGGATACGATAAAAGCAAGAGCCTTTCTTCCCCTGGAAAGGGCAAGGACCCTCATGGAGCTGGCCTCTTCATTCAGCCTTCAGGTGTCTCGACCAGCAAGGCATTTCCTTCAGCTACTGGGCCACATGGCAGCTTCCACAGCAGTGGTCAAGATTCCAAATGAGGGTCATTCAGTTCCACTTAAGAGCTGTTTGGTCCTAAAGAAAGGATTCCCTTACCAAACTAATTCCAGTGACTCGAACCCTGATCCAAGCCTTGCAATGGTGGCAGGATCATGACAATTTGAGGCAAGGAGTTCCATTTGTCACTCAGTCTCATTCAGTGATCCTCGCCACAAATGCTTCCCTGCTGAGCTGGGGAGCCCATTTGGGGGATCTTACTACCCAGGGATTGTGGTCGCCTCAGGAATCTCGCTTCACATCAATCTCTTGGAACTCAGAGCAGTGTTCCTGGAACTGCAAGCTTTTTCCAAATCTGTACAGAACAAGGTGGTTCAGGTCAGAACAGACCACCACCACCACCACCATGTGGTACATCAACAAGCAAGGAGGCACTCGGTCTACGACCTTGTGCACAGAAGCAATGAAGTTGTGGTCCCTGACCTATTCCCTGCAAACCTCTCTGATAGCAGTTCACCTCCCAGGGAAGGACAATGTCCTAGCAGATGCACTGAGCAGAATATCCCAGGGCCATCACGAATGGGCCCTAGATCCCCTGGTGTTGGAAGTGATTTTCTCAAGATGGGGCACTCCAGAGAGAGATCTTTTTGCAGCCCCAGACAATCACCAACTTCCTCTCTTTTGTTGCAGAGCCCCAGTCTTGGGCTCAGTGCCCCTGCATGCTCTGATTCTGAACTGGGAAGGGAAATTTCTGTATGCTTTCCCCCCTTCCCTCTCCTGTTCAGAGTGTTAGTCAAGATCAGGTCACAACCATGCAAAGTGATTCTGATTGCTCCAGACTGGGTCAGACAGCCATGGTATCCCTTGTTGCTGTCCCTAACAGTCCATCTTCCCCTGTCATTTCCCAGGAATTACAACCTATTAACATCCTCTCAGGGGAGGATTTGGTACCCGAATCTTCAGTCTCTCAATCTCAAGGCTTGGCTCTTGAAGAGTTAGAGTTTGCAGATCTGCATCTTTCCCAAGGGGTTCTGGATATCCTTAAGGCTTCTCGAAAGCCTTCCACCAAAAAGACTTAACAACTCCAGATGGAAAAGATTCAGCATTTGGTGTTCTAGGAAGAATATTTCTCCAGACTCTGCTGAATTGCCTACGGTTCTGGATTATATGGTCCATCTTAATGGCCTAGGTCTCAGACCAGCTACCCTTAAGGTACATTTGGCAGCTGTTTCTGCTTTCCTGTCTGTAGGCAAGTCTTCCTCTCTGTCATCCCATCCTGTATTCTGTAAGTTTTTCAAGGGATTGCTTCACACCAATCCCCCCTTTAGGGATCCTGCTCCTGCTTGGGATCTTAATGTTTGCATTGCTCAGCTTATGCAACCCCCTTTTGAGCCTTTGTCCTCAGCAGAGCTTAAGTACTTGACTTGGAAAACTGTGTTTTTGGTAGCCATTACTTCTGCCAGACGTATCAGTGAATTGCAAGCCCTGTCAGTGGAATCTGATTTCATCTCTTTTCACAGAGATAAAGTGGTCTTTAGAACTAACAGAAAGTTCTTGCCTAAAGTGGTTTCAGATTTCCACCTCAACCAGTCTGTCTCTCCGTTTTCTTCACTGATCATTCCTCCTCAGGAGAGAGGAGGCTACACAGTTTGGATGTTAAAAGAGCCCTTAGCTACTACATAGAGCTTACCAAGGGTCACAGGTTTGAATCCCTCCAGCTGTTCCTTACTTATGGAGAAGTTGGTAAGGGCAAACCTGCCACTAAGAGATCTGTTGTCAGGTGGATTGTTTCTTGTATACAATTCTGCTATGAAAAACTGGGTAGAACTCCACCCTCAGGACTGAGGGCTCATTCCACAAGAGGTACAGCTGCTTCCCTGGCAGCTGCCAGGGATATTCCTCTCTTAGTAATTTGTCAAGCAGCCATCTGGAAAACAGTCCATACTTTCACCAAGCATTGCTCTCTGGATATCCAGGCTAGGAGTGATGCTCTGTTTGGCACAGCAGTACTTCAGAGCCTGTTTCCAAAGTAGGTTCTGTCCCTCCTCCATGGAGGTACTGCTTGGTAGTCTGCAATAGTCAGAATACAGTAAGACTTCATGTTGTTTGAAGAAAAAACTACTCACCTTAGTAATTATGTTTCTTCTAGAGGAGTCTTGCTGTATTCTGACCTCCCCCTTGCCTCCCCTCTCAGAACCTAGTTTTTGGGATGTGGGTGGGCAGGAGCAGTGTTGTAACTCTAGGGGTGTCCTTTTACACCCTCTTTTTCTTTGGGTGGATTGTTGTTTTTTGGATGTGTTTTTGTTTTTGGGTTTCCTGACTTGAGTCTTCCTTTGAGAACCAAAAACATTATATATTTGCCAGTTGGCTAGTAAAAATTTTACAGTTTCCACACAGAACACCTAGTGAGTTTTTGCTCATAAAGATCTGACGGTTGCAGTTCGAATAACAACAGGCAGAGGCTTCAACTGAGCTCATGATGAACATTCTATGCAAGGCATAGTAAAGTTAACCCTTTGTTCTCCGGGGCAGTTGAAAGGCAGGAACTAACTGCAATAGTCAGAATACAGCAAGACTCCAGTAGAAGAAACATAATTACTAAGGTGAGTAATGTATTCGTCTTAACTCTGGGCAAACTGACTTTGCACAACATAGTACCATGGAACTCTGTAATTCACAAGTGTGACTTATGGAGTGTGTGAGGGTCTGCCAGTGGTGGTTTATTGACCCTGACCAGTACATATTAAAAATAGAAAGAAAACAGACATGGAAGAAACATGCTGCACATGGATGGCACCTCCTATGTTGCCATCATCTGCCACTGGTCCCAGCCATGCCAGGCATTAAGTGGTGACCTGGCACCCAGTGGACACCATGGCAGTATGTCCATACAGCACACACCTGCGGACCACCCTTCAGTGGACACCAACAGAATCCAGCACACACATGCAGCACTGGGGGTGTTGAGGGAAGGGTGTACAGGTGGCCAGTCTGCACCACGTACTGGGTGCTGCCACAAGACTGGGATAATCCACACAGTGCAGATGGTCAAGTGTAGAGAAAATCCCAACACCAGTGTGCCTGTCTAATGGTATGTGCCCCCCCAGCCACATACCACATATCTGTACAGACATCACAGCACACACAGCCAGTCATGTATATGTCACTGCGAGTATCCCATGCCAGTGGTGCAACGTCTGTGAGTTGCACAACAGTAATGTCCACTGTCAGTACACACCTGTAAGATGGGCATGTCATTGTGTAATATGCAGCAGTCATTGATGCCCTACACACCATAGGCATTGCTGTGTTCCTCACACTACTGGCCCCCTTGTTACTGTAGTGTCTGCTGTGTAGTGTAGCAGGAACTACAGTTTGACAATTGCAAGCAGCACCACCACCACCTGTGCCTTAGCTGTGTAGTCCCCTGGGGCACAATATTCTATGCCGTTCTGTAGAAATGTAGCCTGCAGCTACCACCATGCACTTCCAGACTGACCTACAGATGCAGCTGTGGGCAGACCCATCCAGCCCCTCTACTTCCAGACTGACCTACAGGTGGAGCTGTGGGACCCTGCAATAGCGCTGGGCAAACTGCATGCAGGTCAGGACATAATGAGATGCTAATCTGGATGTTTGTCCACAGACTGCCCAAGTAGTCTCCTTTGCATGTCACTTTTGAATATAGCAAATTTTCACCCTGGACAAATGTGATAGCACTGTGGAAATGGCTCAACTCTGCACAAAACCTGCACAAATATGTTTTGCACCGTGCAAACGTTTCAGAAACATGGTGCATTTCTACAGAATTTCACATGCGCTGGTGCTTGCAGCTTTACTGAATCGACTCCATTGCTAGCACACACATTGGCCACATAGTTCACCTCTACCTTCCATCACGCCACTGTGCACTGGGCTGCTGTTGTGGTTTGCACTTCTTGGTTGTTATATTCAGAGCTGTCTTATTTCCCGGGCTATTTTTGTACTGCACTCCCAGCCCAGTTTGCCCGGCTTCCTTAGCATGTTATATTCAGCAAGTTTAGCACCGGGGGCTATCCCTTTTGAATATAGCGGGCTATTGGTTCTGGGCTAATTTAGCACACCAGGCAGTGCTAATTTAGCCCCGGGGCAAAGTTTTGAATATCTGGCACCTGCTGTGCAAACTGCTTTCCAAAAGTGATTTTATGACCTTCAAGCCTTTCTCAGTTTGGAACTGTCTTTAAATGTGGAAAAGACCAAAGCTATGGTATATAGGTCTGCCTTGTTACTGAGGAGCTATACTGGCTCTGCCCCCTGGTCATTACTACCATGATAGGATCCCCCTGGAAGTAGCAAGTGAATACAAATATTTGAGTTTGGGAATGCCCACGTTGACAAACTCATCAAAAGCCTGAGCCCAAAGATAAGCTTTGTGTTCTGAAACAAATCTTCGCTGCCCCAGAACTACAGTGAGAAAACAATCCAGTCTATGATACTCCCTTCTTTTGACTATGTGGACATCTTACTCCATGGTGCCTTCAAGTCCAGATTGGCCAAATTAGATGTGATTTACAACAGGCTAGCAAGGCTGACACTTGATTGCCCTTACGACACTCACTATTGTAAGCTCTACAGTGTGTTAAAACTGGCTGTCCCTGGGTGACAGGAGGGTACTGCCCTTCATCCTGATCTCCCTGAAGTGTCAAAGGCATTGATACCTTTTTTTTTTCTTTCACTCAAGGTATGACCAGTGGGTCCTGTCCCATATCCCTGTGCTCCACTGGATCATTTGGCTGATGGTCCCACATGTAAATATGACTTTTGGGTCCCTCGCCTTCAGTCACAGATGCCTGACTACATGGAACTTCCTGCCAGAATTCTTACAACTAGTAAACCGGCCCTTGCCCTCCAGTACAAAAGTCATGGAATGGTTCCTTTCCATCTCCTCTAGGCATAAACCTTGCCACCATCATTCCAGGGCATAACATACTGTACGTAGCAACAACCATGTGCCTCCACCCATACACTCCCTGCACTGGGCCTTACCTTGCACTTGAAATTTTTTTATGATGTTAACATACAATGCCTTGTAAGTTGTAGACTGTATCTAGGACAGCTTATGTCTGTAACATGTTTGCTTGGCATTAGTTGTTTTGCATTAATGGGGCACCACTTGAAACATGCTTTGCTCAAAGTTTTTTTATCCTGAATAAAAATTTAATTGAGTTGAAAGGAACTACCAAATGGTTTAGGGGCGCACCACTGCGACATTTGATGCAGTGGCAGCATTATGGGTTATATGCCACGCAAGAACTTACAGAGTCTGTAACAAATGTGGGTTGAGTTATGTGTAATATACAGAATAATGTATGGAGAATTATGCATTGCAATTGTTTTCACACACACACACACAGTGTGTGTGAAAAAAATGAGTATGCACAACTCCCCATACTTTATATAACTGATGTTTTCTACTGTTTTTTTCCACAAAACCAGTAAAATGTTTTACAATTGTTCAAAAAAAATAAGTGGTACTTTTTAACAGAGGGCACTTAATGGCTACTCACAGAGTGACTTGAACACACACAAGGAATTACTAGATAAGTGGAAAGTAGTGCAATTGAAAAAAGCTAAATTTAATTACATATATCAAAAAGTTGCTTAAAGATTCTGGGAAACACAGATGATTACTCTCTGAGCACCAATAATACACAGAAAACAATGTATTACAGCTGGTTTTCAGTGCATGATGACATGGAACTGTGTATTACAGTATTTCAAAGTTATGACAGATCTGTTGATAAAAGTTAAGCCAGTATATATGTAAGAAATAAGACATGATGGAAGGGCATTATGCTGTGTTAATGAACTGACTGGTGGATTTGCAGTGTCAAGCCCAAAGGGCAAGGGACTTCAACCACCAGGAGGTACATTGACGACCATAATACCCCTGATGGAATGTCCTTATTCCACTTACCAAATGTTTAGTAATGTTAGAATTTAGCAATGTAGTAATGTTGTAATTTGGCACTGTCCCTTTAAGGGCAGTTACAGGTATTAACATAAATTAGATATGGAGGAGGGATTAGGTTGTAGCTTGACTGCTTCACTAGCTGGGTGCAGTTACACTGCAGGGAGTAAGTTATGGTTACATGGTTATAGCTCATCCTGTTGCTTTAAATAGGTATTCCTGAGTTTTAACTTCCTGTACTTCTCATGTGATCTATGAGGCTGTGAAGAAGGCCTGGGCTGTGCTTCCAGTACTTTCCATATTATCCAAGTCTGCTCTGCGAGCCTGCGCTCTTCATTTGATGACGTGCTCTAACTCAACTTTATTTATAAAAAGTGCAATGCGCCAAATGATCAAAGCACTTGTACACTGATTAAAACTCTAAAACTAAAATATCCATAAATAAAATACATTTCAACATCAATAATTCATCAAAACTCATGATAAGTAAGATTGTAAAGATTTTCTTTAGTGCAGATTTAACTCGGGTGCACTGCAGTATAACTGATGATAAGGTTAAAGCAGGGAGTTGGAGACTGTCCTGTGTTTGTTTCTACATGCCACATAAGTAAATGAATATTTTATTAGCTTTTAAGAGTAACTGATGTAGATGTTTTGCTGACGGTTTAGTGCTGTATGTATATGTTTCTACTGTTGTGTACAATCATAGTTCTGGAATATGTCTTTTTTTTAATTAGTCATTTAATATTTTTCTTTTGTGAGCAGCGTTGAGGCTTTTTGAGTTTGGAGTTTTGATTATAACATGTTTTTTCAACGTTGTTGGATGGATTTCCTTTGCGTTTTTTGATTCTTGAGCAATGCTGCTGTGGAGGGTGGGGTGGAGGAGTTGTGTCCTTTTTTGTGCAAGATTTCTTTTTGATATTATTGGGTTGTTTGATTTGCATTAAGATCTTTTTGACCCTGAGGCTCTGTAATTAGCATAATGACCTTTTTGACCCAGACAGGTTGTGATCTTGATTGATGTGCCCCAGTCATGTCACGGGAGCAGAGATATGTGCTAGGTTAACACAGTGCTATATGGCAGGGTCCTGACCCATGAGGAGCCGCATTTGACTAGACCCCATATTTTAAATAGTTCTAATAATGTGCTGGATACAGTTGTGCTTTTATTAGAGACTAATTGACATGCACATTTTATATCTGTGAAACCTACTGTGCAAGCAATACATGGAAAGTGGTTGGCTGGCAGCCAGTTTCTGTTATAGCTTCTTGTGCCAAGAAGCTCTCTAAAAGTCCTGAAGGACAAACATGTCAGTCATTTACTATGACTGCAGAATTAATAGGATATTCTGTCAGATAGTTAATTCTTTTGTTTTTATAGAATGCATGGAACATAAGAATTGAAATATAGGCAGTTCTCATTTTAATAAGGCACATGATAGGTGAATGCAGAAGTACATTAACTAATGAAAAATAGTGTACAGAAGGTCTTTTAATTGTACGGTTCAGAATGGGGTATGAGACCTTTGAGTGCATGGTGGAATGTAAAGTACAGGCTGTGATAGTCTTTCCTGGACAAGAAATTTAAACAGAATCTCAGTAGGCACATTTATATTCTCAGTGCAGCACATTGCTTACTTAACAGTGCTGACTTTACATACATTGCACCTTTCTTATAAGATGCCTCCTTATAATGCCACTGTGTGGTATACTACTACTACTGCAGTATACTGACTGCCTACTACCTTATAACCTGTTCTGGTATGCCTACTAATTTATTTATTTTTGTATGTATTTTTTTATTTAAAAGTTGATTATCGGGAAAGGCACTCTGAGCCAAGGCTCATTTCCAGGTGTGACCAGGGAAAGGGATTGTAGGGAGACCGTTTACAAATGCAATTCAGAGTCAGCATAGCAGATAGAGGAATAAAAGGTGTATACAGAGGCAGTGGTATCATAAAATGGCACAACATAAATACAGCAATTGTACAGAGCAGTAAACCATCAAGTGGGAGGCAAAGTGTCCAGTGTGTGTTGAGGTAGGTTTAATAAGGTGAAGGGCAGAAACCAGGGAACAGAGCAAGTGAGAGTCAATGGAGAGATATTGGGTTAGGGAGGGGGTAAGCAGGGTCCGGTGGTTGCAGGAAGTTGCCTTAGGTGGAGACAGAAAGGGTGAGATGGGGGGGGCAATAGGAGAAGGCTGCTTGGCCAGCAGAGGAGTGGGGATAGGGAATGGAGAGGGTGCAGACGTCTCTGGAGTGAAGCACGTAGGAAGAGCAGGGTGCTGGGGATAGTAAGGAAGACAGGAGGGGAAGGACCCAAACCAGTATTTGACGATAAAGGCAGCACATTGGGCCTGACTATGAGATGACTGGGGAGGATGTTTGTAACAGACACCTCTGTATAACATTCAGTATGTGTCTCACTTCAGCAGCTGAGAAGCTGTGCAGTATGTGCATGTCTGTGGATGCAGTTTTTAAAGCTTATAACTGGAAAAAAGGGGGTTACCTAATTTAAAGTTGTATTTTTATAGGTGATGAACTGAAAGCAGTGGGACATTATCTAAGTAGAGGAAGTCTGGCTGGGCAGCCATGTACAACCAGCCTGTGCTGCCTTGGGCTTTGATTACATCAAACTGCGAGAGTGAAGCTTGAAAGGTTCAGTGTAATCAGAAGCCTGAAGTGATAGCACAGGCTGGTTGGGCATTTGGTTGCTCAGTAAGTATTTGTTTTTGAAGAGTAGTTTGTTTTTTTAGAAAAAAAAAGTGCTTTCACAGTGCTCCATGGCAGCAGTGAACATGCTGGCTGTTTCAGGTCAGAACTTGCAATGACTGCTGTGCGCATGGCAGTGCTGTGTAAAACATCAGCTGTTGTGGAAAGCCCCCAAAATCTGCAATACTCCTTTTTTTTTGCTTCAACTGTGGCTGAATTGGAACAATGCAGCAGTAGTGTTAGATTGGGAAACAGTCACATGCATGCAGGGGCCAGAGGACGGCATTAGAAGACAGATCACTGCTGAAAAAGATGTGTCCAGTAAGAGGCATTGTGTGGGAACATCTGAACACAGAAACTCCTTTTTACTGGTTAGTTTTTTTTTTTTTTTGTGGCAATGGGAGGTATGGTGGAGTGGGAGTTATAGTGATCAACAGTAGTTGGAATAAGCGAGGCAGCAAGTGTTGGGCAGCGGAGATGTGAGAGAGTGGGTAACAGTATATACAAGTAAAACAGACTGCAATGTTAGAAAATCAAAAACAGTAGTACACATTTTGTTTGTTTTGCATTTCAGAGCGTATTCATTGTGCTTAGGTTGACTATGTGCTTAGGTTGGCTAGTCGTTTGTGTTTTTCTTCGTTAACATAAAAAAAAATTGTGGCATTTTTAAAACTAAATATTCTAGGCACCATAATTTGTCTTGTAGGGTGTCCTGATTTGGGAATACTTGCTTTTCCTGTGCACGAGATGGATCTGATTCACATGTAACAACCAATCAGAATGCAGGATTTTCCTTGCTCATTTTATAAAAATATTTGGCTAACGTTCTCCTGCTTTCAGCGTATCACCTATAAAAATACAACTTCATGCACTATGGCTGATGGAATGTTTATTATTAATTGCCCCTCTTTTTTTTCCTTAGTTCTGTGGCTGCTGTCCTCTGTTTCTGCAGCCCCACTAATGAATTCCCTGCTCCTGGCAGGCAGAGAGCATGCTTCCAACACATTCTCCTGCATTACCAGAGATTCTGGATTGTAGCCGCTGCTGCTAACACTAAGGCTTGGCTCTTTCTGAACTAACCTCCCCCTCATACTGATACATCTCCTTCTCCACCTTCCTGCTGCTCTCTTCACCTCCCTCTCGGTTTCCTTCTTTCCCTCCTCCATTTCCCTTTGGATTGTTGTCACAGCCTGTGGCCCAGTTATGAGCTCTGCGGAAGGAGTGGTGGAGACATGGAATGATGTGGCTGACATAGTGGTGTTTCTATAGTCCAATAAGAAAGAGGGATTTGGACATTGGTGGGGGGAGTGGACTGTGTGTATATGGAGTCAGCGCTCCTTACATGTAGTTGGTGGAGGGGATTGGTGCAATGAGCATTCTGTGAAGTAACAGCAAGACCATCCCTGGACTACAAAATGGAACACCTATTGATTTCTGTTTTCTACAGCCAGTGCAGGTGGGAACAGGCTAATTGTACAACTCAAGATCGGTAATATCCAACCAAATCTCCAACTGGCTCTCCTGAGGAGATTGAGCTTGGTTTGCTGCCTGGTGGTGGTCCAGATGGCATTGATGGTTTTGAGGTATCGTGGTGGGCAGCATGTCCCAGTGTTTCTGGCCGTCTCGATTCTTAGTCTGGATGTGCACAGGTAGCATAGCGGTGTACCATTGAGCAGCAAAGCAAACCGAAACAACCAGTAAGAAGTGACATTCTCCTTCCATCAAATGTGTGCTGCCTTTCAGAAAGCTGACAAAGTCTGTATTTGAGTACTTGGTCTTCCTGGAGGGGATATGACACTACGTCTGTGTACCAATCCACAGGCTCCCATACTCCTGTGGTTCTTCTCCTTTTCCAGATGTAAAAGGGTGCACGTGCAGTTCCTTAAGTCACCTCAGGACTGGGGGGGGGGTTGCTCCAGCTGCGACCTACCAGAGGGGGCCTGCAGGCTCAGAATGGTGGCAGGATCATGGGTCCTGGTGTTACTGGCTCCCACTGCAGCAGATCTCTGAAGGCTTGGATCCTGGCAAGGGTCTATGTTATGGAATGGTGAGGACCTCTTGCAAGTACACACTCAAGGAAGGCTGTCTGATGACAATCGCAGCTCAGGTCTGAAGGTTCAGAATTGTAACCGTTTACTTGATGTCCAGACTTCTGATCAGGGTAGGAGAATTGAACCCATCTGCTTGAACCAGAGGGGTGCCACTGAGACATCGAGGCCCAAGGCTAGTGTAAAATGCAATGAGCTTTTCTACCTCGTATCTTTTGGTGTCCTCATCCAGGTAATGTACTATACTAGTTAGGAGGGTATATCTCTCTCCCTGTTGTCAGAGAAACTGGCTTGTGCTGAGGGTGCAGGTAAAGCCTGCAGCAACAACCCCCAGTTCCCCCGTGGCTGGGTTAAGGACCACGAATCATGTATTATGAGTTTGATAATTTTGGCTTCCACTGCTTATGGGCTCAGGACATGTAAATATTGATTTAATTGGGCCATCAGTGGTGGCAGCAGTTAGGGCACTGGCTGGGAAATTCTTCTGCTAGTTTTGGTACTGTGTAAATAAATAGTGCTGAACCCAAATTTCTGACTTACTTATGGTGCCTTGCCTCAGGCTGTTTGCTGTGTACATAACAAAGGGGAGCAGAGAGTGTTTCTGAGAATGTTTGAGCTCTTTGCTGATATGATAATCTCTGGTACTGGTGGTACCCCGCTTGCTCCTCCAGGGAGTAGTGTCCATGTTGCAAGGGTAACTATAAATATTTTTTGTTTGTTTAAACCGGAAAGGTGCGGCTTGGAAGAGCTGTGGCTATGGTGGCTCTTTGCCAGAAAGGAAAAGGTTCCTCAACAGGAAAGCATAGGAAAGGTAAAGAATGGACAGGTGGCACAGGCATTTATAGGGCAGTGCCCTGGCAGTCACTTGACTGGAAAGAGTGGCAGCCAGAACCAGAATGCTTGCAAGGGGGTGGCCTCCAGTGAGTGACATCAGCCATATAGCCCTTGATAGGGGAGTCACCCCTGGGCTATTGTATCCTCCAGGCAGGGCTCAGAGATAAATGGGCCTGATGAAGGTGGGGTGTGCCACACAGTTAAAGCAAATAACTCAGTACAGGAACTAGAAGGTTGTTTGAGGTACAGTCTATGGAACAATATGGGAGACATGGGCATAACTGTTGGTGGAGGAATAGAGAAAAAGGGCAGGCTTACCAAGAAGGGTAGTGGGTACACGGGGGCTATACAAAAAAGGGTAAAAGAGGCAGACAGCAGAGGAGTGAAAAGGAGAAGAGAAGTAAAAGAATATAGAAGGAGCGATGAGTTAGTTGTCAGAGCAGGTACAAATTAGAACAATATCAGAAAGAAGAACTCACACAGTTAAGACTGATGCCATCATCACAGTCTAATTCCACTTAACTTTGTTTCTGCTTGAAGTATAAGGAAAGATTCAAAAGAACATTCTTGTGTTGCTACTGTATGTTTTCAGTCGCTGTTTTTGTGTATTTAGTGGTAACTCTTCATGTACTGTTATTTCTGTTCCAGTGAGCTTCCCATAGTACTCCACATTCCAGACTGGAGGGTGTTGGCTGGCACCTCCCAGAAACAGGCAGGGATGATGACTGACTGACTGTTTTTCAGATACATAATGCTGCTTCCTTCCCAGAATACTTCAATCTGAGTACTTTCCTAAGTAGCCCTCTAAAACATACACTCAACTGACCAAACTGCGAGTATGATAGTGCTAACGCGCTCGCGTTTTCTTACCTTACCTAACCACAGGCCTGCTTAAAGAAAATGATGTAAAACAAATGGACAATACTGTGCATCAAAGAAGACGAGAAAGTCCTCAGCCTCTATGCATTATATGCAGATCGATATGTTCTTGTCCTGCTTATCTTTTCACTTAGAATAGATAAGTGACTTAGCAAAGCATTATATCTGGACTGTGACAGGCGATTCAGAGATACCAGAATAATCAAGGCCACTGATTTACAGTGATTAAAGTAATGACATTCCATTTTTGCGACTTGAAATTCCAGGAACTGCACCACCAGTGATTGTAAGTCTAATTTCCAGATTTTACTGGGTTTCTACTGTCATTCTTTTAGTATGTGTGCAAATAATCAGAACAAAAGAAGGCTTAATAGACAGCGAATTTAATGAAGCAAATTGAAAATAGTACAGGAAGCAATTATACAAGTTCTATAGATTTACAGATATGTTATAAAATGCCAGATTCTGTGAAATTGTTTATTTTTACTGGTGTGCAGGCAGTCCAAATTCCAGAGTTTTACCAGGTTTTCTGGTAAAACCTCAAAAACAGCCTTGAAAGTAATGGAAATGATGGCAGCAAACCAATGCTCCTGTACATCAAAAAAAAAAAAAGTAAAACCCTCTAATCATTATATTCCAATAAATGTATCTGCTGGGCATGTTGTGAGGCACTAGGCACAACTGCGGACCTTCAGCCAGCCAGGAAGTGAAGTTGTTTCATGAGACTGTTCCCTCTGAAGTTTAATGTGCAAAAAAGGGCTCAGACATACTTCAAGTTCAAATAAATACATTGTTTTGTAGTTTTTACTTAGAAAGGATAAATAACTTGGCAAAAATGGAACATTTTTATTGGATGAAGGCCCATCTGGGAGCAAAACAACCCAGGGACCATATACTGGTTGCATGGTGTGCAAGTAACCAGGTGAGGGGAGGAGAAGGACCTAGGTGCAATTATCAAGAGTGACGTAAAACACTTGGCACAATGCAGGAATGCCACGGTCAAAGCAAATCAGATGCAAGGCTGCATAGCCAGGGAAATTATCAGCAGGAAGGCAAAGGTTATTTTACCACTATACAGGTCCCCAGTAAGAGCACACCTGGAGTACAGTGTGCAGTTTTAGAGCCCTTATCTCAAGAAGGCTATCAGCTTGTTGGAGACAGTCCAGAGAATGGCAACAAAGATAATCAAGGGCCAGCAAGGTAACACCTACAAGGAGAGGCTTAAGAGGTTCAACAGGTACTCTCTTGAGAACATACTGGGGGGGGAACGGCATGATTGAAGTAAAAACATGGTGAGCACCAAGGGTCTCTTCAGCCTTAATGGAAATAAGACCACTAGGGGCAACAGCCAGAAGCTGGTAGGGGGAAGGTTCAGAAAGGCAATGAGGAAGCACTTTTTCACCGAGAGGGTGGTGGCTAAGTGGAATGAGTTGCCAGAAAAGGGGGTATCCCTAAAAACAGTGGACAGCTTCAAGAGAGGTTGGGCTAGGGTGAAGGGGAAAGTTGTAGCTAGAGGAGACACTTGATGGGGGCAGTTCCCTCTGTAAACACAGTGGGAATGGTACATCCCAAGCAGACTTGGTGGACTGTAAGGCCTTTATCTTCCGGCACTTTTGTATGCATGTTTATATGTCTCCTAACTATGCACTGAAACCGAAATAAAAGTTTGTGAAAATCTTTCATTCTTTTTTAATCTCTAATATCAAACCAGACTCTTAAATACATTATAGGCAGTACCATAGGGTGGAAACAGAGCTAAGCTAGAGTCTGTAGGGCCATTGTCATGAAAACTCTTTGCACTGAACTGAATAGACTAGGTATGGATCAAGAATCAAGTGGTGCTTGTATATAACTAGGATATAGGCCATCACTCTCTGTGGTCAAGAGAAGTCAACACTTTGACAGAGGTCTCTCAAATGTACATCCTCCAGGTGGAGTAAGTGAGAGAGAAAATTGTGAAATAGGGAAAATGTGCCTTCTTGGAACCTACTGGTAGTATAAGTAAAATAGTATCCAAAAGAAAATCTTGAAAGCGGGAGAGAACAATTTAATTTGTAACTAGGATAGCAACAGACATTTTTGAATTTTTTACAAAAAAAGACGTGGCTAGCCTGGTGATAGCTACTGAGCAAGTAACGCAGTATTCTCCATTAAAGTGTTCACTTTAAAAGAATCCGAGTCATTAGCAATCATATAACTAAGTGCCAGACTTTTAAGTCTCAGCACGATGTGACCCAGCATTAGAAGAACCATTATCTGAAACAACTACCACAGGTTATTTTGTTTAGTTCAACGCATATGCTCCCCAAGGAACCCTCTTGTGGTGAAATTGATTCTTTTCAAAGAGTAGGTAAATCGCTTCAGTATATTTCATAAACATGCTGTATTCAACTATAGAATGTACTAGAGTACTCCTTTTAAAAATCTCACTTATATTTCCAAAGTTTTGCCAACATATTCACAAAGTCTGTATATAAAGTTTCGTAAGGATTTTCTGACTTCATAGGTCAGTAGCAACCTTACAATTGTGTGAGAAGGCTGAAACAGGCCACTGAGGCAGCCATACCTCTGGTGGCATTCCCCATGATGGTACCAGAACTGGATATTAAGAGGAGATCCATTTGGAGAGACAACGTTTGGAAAAAGTTTATTCATGGTGCCTGGGGAAGGAAATGAACTAAGAGGACTGAGCACAGGCCTTGGTATGGTCCAAATAGTACTGAAGGATTCTGTCGATGTCCAGTGAATGCAACAGGCACTTCCCCTGGGTTTTCAGGGGAAGAAAACAGGACAAATCATTAGGCTGATTCAGTGTGAAATGAAACATCACTTGCGGCAGGAATTTAGGGTGTCTGCAAGGCCACTCTATCCTTGTGGAACACCAGGAATGGTGATTCCTGAACCAAGGCCTACAATTCAATGACACACCAGGCTGAGGTAATGGCTGTGAGAACCAGTGTCTTGCAGTACAAGCACTTCAAGTCACAGCAAACTGCCAGCTCAAAAGTAGCTTTAGTGTTTAAGCACTGGACTCAGGTCCCAAACCAGACATCCAACTGGCCACTGTCATAGAAACATAGAAATTGATGGCACATAAGACCACTAGGGGGCAACAGCTTGGCCCATCCAGTCTGCCCATTTTTTCTACCTGCTGCAAAAACCACAGACCCTACTTGATCTCCAGCTTTAAGCTCTTTCCTATCATTAGGGTTCCCCTATGCCTATCCCATGCATTTTTGAATTCCCCTACCAAATTTGGCCCCACCACCTCTGCTGGGAGGCTGTTGCATGCATCTGCTACCCTTTCTGTGGAGAAATACTTCCGCATGTTACCCCTCAGTCTACCTCCTTCCAACCTCATGCCATGACCCCTGGTTCTAGGGCATCTCTTTTTCTGAAAGAGTCTATCCTCCTGTACCTTATTTATGCCCTTGAGATATTTGAAGGTCTCTATCATATCCCCCCTTTCCCTCCTCTTCTCCAAGGTATACATATTGAGGTCCTCCAGTCTCTCCTCATATGACTTATGGTGCAGACCCTGCACCATTTTTGTTGCTCTTCACTGAACTACCTCTACCCTATTTTTCTCTCTGTACTATTGTATGTGTTAAGCTAACTTACTGTTTAACTAATGTTTTGTAACTTCAGTAATTTTTTGCCTGTCTTTTGCCATCATCAATATCTTTGCTTGTGTATTCCTACTATCTACTATGGTTTGAGCTGCCTGTAATGTACTGTATGTAACTAATTTCTGGTCGCCCCTGAAAAAAGGACCTCTGGTCTCAGTGGGATTACCCGGTTACCAAAATGCCATACATAAATAAATATGTCCTTATGGAGATGTGGCCTCCAGAACAGGACACAATACTCCAGATGAGGTCTCACTAATGATTTGTACAGAAGCATCACCACATTATTCCTTCTGCTAGTGATACCTCTCACTATGCACCCCAGTATCCCACTGGCTCTCCCCACAGCCTTCGCGCATTGTGTGACCACCTTTAGGTCATCTGATATGATTGCCCATATTCCTTTCCTGTTTGGTGGCCGTCAGTATCTCTTCCCTCATCATACAAGTCACCCCTGGGTTACTGTGCCCCAAATGCATGATTTTGCACTTTTTGCATTCTCAGCTGCTACATTCTTAACCATTCCTCTGGTTTACTTAGGTTCCTCATGTTTTTTTTTCCACCCCTCCCAGATTGTCTACCCTGTTGCAGATCTTAGTGTCCACTGCAGAGAGGCATACCTTTCCTTCCAGTCCCTATGCAGTGTCACTTATGAAGACATTGAACAGGACTGGCCCCAGAACTGATCCCTGTGGCACGCTGCTGGTCTCCCTCCTTTCATTGGATTGAGCCCCATTTACCACCACCCTCTGTGTTCTATCCCTCAAGCAGTTCCTAACCCAGTTCACTACCATGGGACCCATTCCCAGGCTGCCTAGCTTGTGTTTAAGCCTCTTATGTGGAACAGTGTCGAAGGCCTTGCTGAAGTCCAGGTAGGCCACATCCACCACTCCCCCTGATCCACTTCCCTGGTTACCCAGTCAAAGAAATCTATTAGATTTGTTTGATATGACCTTCCTGCTGTGAATCTATGCTGCCTCGGATGCTGTGCTCTGCTGGATTTAGGATGTTCCACAATCCTTTCTTTTAGCAGTGATTCCATTATTTTCCCCACCAGAGAGATCAGGCTGACTGCTCTGTAGTTTCCAGCCTCTTCCCTGCTCCCACTTTTGTGTAGCGGGACTACATTTGCTGTCCTCCAGTCCTCTGTAACCACTCCCGTTTCCAGAGATTCATTGAACAGGGCTGCCAGTGGTACTGCCAGCCCCGCCATAAGCTCCTTTAATATGCTAGGATGTATCCCATCTGGTCCCATTACCTTGTCCACTTTCAGCTTTGAGAGTTGCTTTAGAACTCTCTCCTCCGTAAATGGACTAATGTCCACCTCTCTCCCCTTATTGTTACTGCCACTTAATTGTGGTCCCTCACCTTCCCCCTTCTGCAAATACTTAGCAAAAATATTTGTTCAGGATTGTTGCTTTTTCTAAGTCCCCCTCTGCAGACTCCCATTCTTCCTTACAATCCCACCCTTTGTCTTTCTTGTTTCACTAACGTACCTATAAAACATCTTGTCCCCTTTCTTTACTGCCTGGGCTATTTATTTCCTCCATTTGTGCCTTTATGCTCTTGACTGTCTTCCCTGCCTCCCTCTGCTTATCCTGATATACTACCCTGTCCTCCTTCTTCTGTGGTTCCTTGTACTTCCTGAAAGTCAGCTTTTTCAGTCTTACCTTCCTGGCCACTTCCTTTGAGAACTATAGTGGTTTTCTTTTTCTCTTGCCTTTGTTTATTTACATAATGCAAAGATTTGTTGCCTCCACTATGGCACTTTTTAGATGGGCCCACTGTTCCTCAACTTCCCCCCAGTCCTCCCTTGCTGCTAAGACTTTCCTGAGACATACCTCCGACTTTGCAATGTCTGCCCTCCTGAAGTCCAGGACCCTCGCTTTCATGTAGCTTGATTCTGCCACTGTACTCATATTGAACCACACCCTGATAAGGGCATTAAGGGCCGATATGACCAAGAGGTGAACCTTCACTGAGGAGTACGGGAGCCCTGATTGAAGCCAGGTTAAAATGTAGTCCAGTACCAACTGCACAAGATGTGGAAATTGGTCCAAAGAGGATGTTCCTTTGGTATACCAAGGCAAAGCAAACAGTAATAAGATATTCTGATTCTGCCTTGTTTCATTTTGTGAATGGCTGGATCCACATTGTGGCACCTAAAACATAGTCTTTATTGCAGATATCTGCTGTCCCCTTCCCGACTTTTAAACATCTTTTATAAATGTGATTTAACATTTTTGTTTCTGTCACTTTAATGGTATATTACTTGAGATTTATGTGTTTGTCCTGTTGGCACACCCACTGATGAAGACCAGGACTGGTTGATGTGCCAGGGCATAGTTGACATTCTGCAGACTTTTTTTGTGCAAAGATGAAGTAATTACCTTTTGGAAGATCTTTCATGCTGCATAACCAGGGTAAAGAGCCAGTCTGTTCACCAGTAACCCCCACGAGAGTGGCAACTCAGCAGATTCAAGAATGGGTACTGTGCATGGCAGAGTTCAAAGACACAACAACATGAGAAAGCAGCCACTCCTCCAATTCGAATGTTCATAATCCAATTATAATAACTGGCTTCCCCTTTTTCCCATAGGGAAACCGTGGTGTAATTTGCCATTATAAAGGAGTGTTTATAACGACAAACACGTGCACGGTTTCCCTTGCTGTGCTCATGCCCATGGAGCAGCACGACTGTTCCCGACTGCTCACCACTTCCATCTTGCCAAAAACAGTACCGCCAGAAGAACTCGGCGGTTAGTTTTTTGTTTTATTCCCCCCCAATATATAGTACAAACTTCAAAACCCTGTTAAAAAAAAAAAAAATTAAAAAAAGCCATTTTTAAAAGACACAGATTCCCATTTCGCCACCAGACTAACACTAAGCAGAACCACAGCTGCACTAGAAGGTCTTTATTTTATATAATTGTTGAGGCAAAAAAAGGGAAACCCAGCAATTGTATAAAATAAAATATGGGATAGTGTGTTTAAACTTGAAGTTTACACACACCCTTGGGGTTAGATGCTAACATAAACCCCTCGAGCTTCACTCTCGGGGTTTATGACCATCTAACCCCTCAGGTGTGTGTAAACTTCACGTTACACACACTACCCCATACTTTATTCCCTGTTTTATTTTATTCATGGCCACCAATCCAACACCCAGCATTCTGCCTGTTCAAGGCTTCATTAGGCGAGGTGACTCCTTTAAAAATAAAATAATATTTATACATAATTTTCCTAACAAAAAAACTTTCTCAATTATTTAAACTGATGTTTAAAAATAGTATTACATCCATTGTGTTCCACTCACTGTATCATTTTTTCTAGTCACATATCTGCAACAACAAAACCCTCTACACACTGGATCAGCTGCATCTAAGTAGAGGGGGTTCAGAATACTCATGGAAGTACTTAGGGAGTATATAGGCAAAAGCCTGGATTTAATCTGAAAGGGGGGGGAGCAAGATTAGTCCTTGCACTCAGGGTCTCTGGGAGGAGGGAAAAACTAGCCCCCCCCGGTTGAATTGACAGCTGAATGAGGGGAGATCAGAGAGAGCGGAAGGGGGCAGGGGAGGAGATGCCAAAAGAGGAGCCGCTCTGGTAAAGGCCAAAGGGGAGTTTTATAGCAGAGAGATCTGGGGGGGAGGGTCAGAATTAAGCTTGGGAGTACTGTGGACATGGGGGGGGACGGAACAAGAGGAAGAAGGTGGAAGGATGCCAGGCAGAGGGAAAGAGAGGCACAGCATCATGGTGTAGGGTGGTGTCCCTTTATGCTAGAAGTCTGGAGAACAAAATGGAAGACCTGCACATACTGATGGCAGAGGGGGAAAGTGGACCTAGCAGTGGTTACCAAGACTTGGGCTGCTCTGAACCACAACTGGGACCTCTGTATTCCAAGATGTAAGTTAATCAGAAGGGACAGGGAAAGAGAGAAACGGGGGTAGTTTATGTAAGGGAGGGCATAAGTGGAGGAATTGAGTGCAGCTCCACACAGCAAAGGGAAGAAAGGTGAAGCTAGGTGTAGTATATAGGCCACCTAACCAGGACAAGGAAAGCAACCAGAGGTTGGGTATCATGATCCAGGTGGCTGCAAGTAAGGGTGAGGTTGTGATAGGGATCTCAAGTCTGCCTGGGGTGAATTGAAGAGTCACATCCATGACTTCCGCCAAGAGTCAGTCCATCCTGGATGCAATCCAGAGCAGGTTCTTGGTTCAAGGGGTCTTTGATCCCACAGGAGTGGAGGGGGCATCCTAGATGTGGTACTAACAGGGAGCATGTCCAGGAAATCAGAGTGGAGGAACCCCTGGGGGGCAGTGACCACTGAATGTTCTGGTTTAGAATGGACATGGGTAAGGAGCCAGCAGATGCTAGGATGAAGGTACTATACTTTAGAAAGGCAGATTTCAAGAAAATGGAGGTACTATGGGATCACTTAACTGGCCTCAGGGAAGGTATGAAGGTGGATCAGAAGTGGTCTGTCATCAAGGAAGCATTAGCAGCTGCAACTAAAGAGTGTGTCAGACAGAAGGGAAAAAAACTGCAAAGCTAGGAAACCAAGTTGGTTTGATTGAGACATGGCCCAGACAGGGAGAAGAGGGTCACATACAGGAAATGCAGAAAGACCCAAAGGGACCAAAATAAGGCAGACTACTTGGGGAAGGCTATGGAGGCAGGTAGGTTAGTCAGACTAGCTAAGGCCAGGAAGGAGTTACAGATAGCGAAGAGAATCAAGATGGGGAAAAGCCTTTTTTCAGCACATCAGGGAGGAAAGGTATAGAAAGAATGGAATAGTGAAGCTTAAAAAGGGGGAGGAGTGGGTGGAAAATAGTACAGAGAAGGCAAAAGTATTGAACAATTACTTCTACTCTGTTTCTATGAAAGAAAAAGATGTCCTAGTGCTGCAAGGGAAGTAAAAGGGGGAGAGAGGAAGGAAGGAAGGGATGGAGTGAAAGACAGGATGCCAGAGGAAAGGGTGAAAAGAGGGTTCAAGGCCCTCAAAGTTGATAAGTCCCTAGGTCCAGCTAGTATTCACCTAAGGATGCTGTCGGGTCTGATAGATGACCTGGCAAGTCCGATGGAGGATCTGTTCACTAGCTCACTGGATACGGGTGGCAGTACCACTGAGTGGAGAGCTGCACATGTGGTGCCTCTCCACAAAAGTGGGCCCAGAGAAGAACTGGGCAACTACAGGCCAGTCAGTCTGACCTCTATAGTAGGGAAACCTATGGAGACCATCCTTAAGGAAACATTGGTTAGGTTTCTGGAGGTGAAAGGTCTTCTGGATGAGAGGCAGCACAGATTTATGATGGGAAGATCCTGTCATACTAATCTGATCAACTTCTTTGACTGGGTAGTAACAGACAAGGCCCAAGTCATTGACATACTGTACTTTGCCTTTGACTCTGTACCCCAGAGGTAGATTAGGACATTGGAGGACCTGGGAGCAGAGGCTTAACTAACTAGGTAGGTAGCAGATTGGTTGGGGGGAATGACCCAAAGGGTGGTAGTGGGGAGAAAGCTCTTCAGTTCATGGGAATTCACCAGTGGGGTACCGCAGGGCTTGGTGCTTGCCCTAGTGTTGTTTAATTAAGCAATAAGGCACAACAGGGTGTGGGTTATTGGGGGTTTACCCACGCCTTGTGTGGTGTGTCACGAGGTGCAGCCGAGTGACTTAACCACTCAAGAAGTGGGTAAACCCCCAATAACCCACTCCTTGGAGTGCCTTACTGTGATTATACTGTACAATGGACCCATGTGTAAAATGTGTTTAATTATGTTGTTTTATAAATGCATTTTCTCAGCCATGGGTAATGCAGGCTTCACCCACGGTCATGTGACATGTTTTAACCAATGAGGTTACTGGATTTTCACACACCATTGTATAATGTGTTTATAAGTAACCTTGAAGCTCCTTGAAATGTATGGGACAGCGCAGCCAATTGGAACATGGGCGCTTCCAGCAAACCCACTCTGATTGGCCAGGACTTTTCCCCTGCTTCAGCCACCTGGCACTTTTTACAAATAGATTTTCGATAGAACTAAGCACATTTCAACTGTGTAATAGAAGTTTTTTTTTTTTTCCATTAGCAGGTTATACAGACCTGCCACTAGAGGGATTCTTGGTCTTTCTACACAAATCACTGTACTCAATCGTGGGCAGTATGGCCTGCATTATCATTCTACTTCTAATCCTGGCAAAAATTATGACTCATAAAGCACTGATCCATGCTAAATCAGAAGTCATCCCAGCCTGGGAACCCACAATCATAGTTTCTGCTGCATCTTCATATTGCTTCCCTACTCTTAATCTGTCGGGTTTTCATTTTAATTTTCATCCCTCTCCTCTGGCCCTCCTCCCTTCGCCAATGTCTTTCCGTGCACTTCCCCTGCTAGCCTTGAACGGCCATGTCAGCATCTCCTATGCCCTGGCTAGACTTATCTCAATGACTGAACACCACACAAGAACCCATACGAAAAGAGACCACTTCTACCTGATAAATGCCCTCAAGAAAATGTTTTTAATTCTCCTTTTCTGTTCAGGCAATGTCGAACTAAATCCAGGTCCCCCAACTCAAATCACTTCTCCGTCGGAGTTTGTAGCTGCTCCTGGGATGAAACTGATGATGGTCAATATTCTAAGCCTGCTCAAAAAACTTGATCATCTTCAAGTTTGGGCAGCCCACACTGACCCAGATCTGATTATAATTACCAAGTCATGGCTAAAAAAGACCAACACTGATCTGCAAATTACTATACCGAGCTTCAAGCTCTTTAGGGCTGATAGGGATTCGGGTTGGGGGGAGTGGTTGTATACGCCAAATCAAAATTTGATGTTAGCAGCATTTCCTGTAAAACTAAGCCCAAGGAATACGAGATTGTCTTGCTTTAACTTCACCTTCCATCCTCAGAGTGCATCACAATCATTGGTGGCTATAGACCCCCGTCAGGAGGCACAGAAATTCTTTAAGTGTTGAAATCAATAACTTTGGCTGCTAACACAGAAACAATAATCTTAGGGGACTTCAATATGAATTGGCTCACTGCTAAATCGCACTCCCTAAAAGCCATCTGTGATGAGCTGGGTCTTACACAGATAGTAACTGAACCCACAAGAATCAATGCTTCTAACTCTGCCAACAGCTAACTCTTAGATGTCATCTTAACTTCGCATCCCCATAAAATCTCACATTCTGCAGTTTTCCATAATGACATGAGTGACCACAGTATCATTGTATGTACAAGATTCCAATCTAAAACCCAGCAGCACCCTAAATTCAGAATCAAACGCTCGTTCCATAAATTCAACTCAGTAAACTTCCTAACCGATCTAGCTACGATCAGATGGCAAGACCTATATCTTGCCAAATCTGATGCCGCCATCTCTGTCCTAAATGACAACCTCACCACCCCTAATTAACAAGCATGCTCTTCTTATTAAAATGAGGGTGCGGAAAATCTCACATCCGTGGTTCACCCAAGAGCTCAAAACTGCACTTACCAATAGAGACAAGCTGTGGGCTAGGGCCAGGCACACAAAGGACCCGGCAGACTGGCAGGTGTTTAGAACTGCCAGAAATGCCTGTGTTAAAAGTGTACGTGCTACTAAAGCAAACTTCTACATCTCCACTCTGGAGCAGGCCAAAGGGAACTCCCCAAAAATCTGGAAGACACTGAGATCCATTGAAGGCCATCCTGCTGCTTTCTCCCTTCCCACCAAGATTCTGGCCAAGGACGGGATGGTTGAAAATAAACTGCGAATCCTTGAAGAACTTAACCTTCACCTTGCCACTGCCGGGTTGGCATTCGACTCCTCCCCATACGCTAGCCGAGTGAATAGCAACACTAGCCCAGATACTACACATGCTACTCCACCTCATCCCTTCCAGTTGTGCCTGTTTAGCTACAAAGAAGTCAAGACATAATTTTAGCCTTGACACCAAGAAAAGTGCAGGGGCGATGGTCTTGAATCATTTTCTTGCGGTTAGGCTATGCCCAGCTCACAGCCCCCATCCTTCACATCTTCAACCTCTCTATTACCACAGCCACTGTTCCATCCTGCTGGAAATCTGCCCATATTCTTCCTCTCTTCAAATCAGGAGATCCTTGTGACTTAAACAATTACCATCCTATCTATCTTGCCCGTTCTCTCCAAAGTGCTGGAAAAACTTATATACAACCAACTAAAAAATCACCTCGAAGCACACTCACTCCTAAACCCGGCCCAATCTGGCTTCAGGTCAAAGCACAGTACCATCTCAGCCTTGGCTAAAGTCTCTAATGACTGGATCCATGCTATGGACACCAAGAAGGTTACTGGTGCAGTCTTTCTAGACCTCAGTAAGGCCTTCAATACTGTAGACCATCACCTCCTAATTACCTGTCTTGCCTACATAGGTGCCACTCTACTTACCTTACAGTGGTTTAACAGTTATCTCACAGGAAGGATACAAAAAGTCAAAGCTGATGGCCTACTATCTACCCCCCCCCCCTTCCAATTGCCAGAGGAGTCCCTCAAGGCTCCATCCTAGGACCAATCCTTTTTTCCCTGTACATCAACAACCTTGACTCCCACATAAAGGTCTCTAGCATACATTCCTTTGCGGATGATACAGTTTTGTACGCATCAGGCTCGTCCTTAACTGAAGTCAGGGAAACACTCCAAGCTGACTTTATCCAGTTAGAAAGCAACCTTATCAATGCCAAGCTTCTCTTAAATGCCAAAAAAACCAAGACTATGATTTTCTCGAGACTTGCCTTGTCTGGTGCCCTACCTACCCCACCTAAAAACTTCATAGTTACCTCCCTAGGTGAACCCCTGGAAGTTGTACCTAAATTTAAATATCTAGGTATGTGGATAGACAACAAGCTTTCCTTCAATGAAAACATCGAGGATCTATCAAAGAGGCTTAAAGCATGCTTGGGTTTCTTCTTTAGAAATAGGACCCTCTTTTCTCTCGTGACCCGCAAAAGACTTGTCCAAGCAACATTCCTTTCCTTGCTTGACTACAGAGACATTATCTTTATCTCCTCCCCAACCTTGAGCCTATCTAAACTGGACGTACTCTATCACCATGCTCTTCGCTTCATTACTAATTCTGCGTACAGGACCCACCACTGTGATCTTTATGCAGCAGTTGGGTGGACCTCTCTTGCCACCAGACGCCTCCTGCATGCTGGCATTTTGACCCTCAAATTACTACTCCACAAACTGCCTGTCTAACGTCTCTCATACACATCTCGCATAGCGCCTACTCCCTAAGGAAATCTGACCTTATCCTACTAGATGTTCCCAGGACATGGTCCACAGCTGGCCAAAGAGCTGTCTCATATGCCCTCCCAAACATTTGGAACCAACTACAAGCCATGCTGAAGCTAACCAGCATCGTATCAGTTAACTCCTACAAAACACTAGCTATCTCTAAATTAAAAGACATATGTAGGTGCTACTATGCCCCCAGTGCCAAGTCAACTTCCTAGGTACCAACTGGCCCTCTACTTATTAAGCTGAAATGTGTTGCGTAATTTAGGGCAAGGTTAAAGCTGGAATGTACTGCTTATATAGCATAAGGACTTCTATTGTGTATACCTCTTGTATTATATATATTTTTTTTCTTTGTTGTTCTACATTTTATATCTCCTGTCTATGTAATTGCGAACTGTATGTGTATGTGCCTTGTGAATGAACTTGCTCAACGGAGTCTTTCCTGCAATAAACTTGAACTTGAAGTAGGCATAAAGGGTGTATCTGCCTCTCTGCAGATGATAGCAAGCTCTGTGGGAGAGTAGACACTGCTGAGGGTGTGCAGGACTTTAAGAAAGATCTAGCCAAGCTAGAAGGGTGGTCAGTAATATGGCAACTTGGGTTCATTGGAAAGAAGTGCAAAGTCTTGCACACAGGAAATAGGAACCCAAGGACTGACTACAGCCAGGAGGGAAGGGGTCCAGACCACCAAACTGGAAGAGGAAAAGGACTTGGGGGTAGCCATCACTAATGACCTGAAACAATTGACACAGCGCAGGAAGGCAGCAGCCAAAGCCAGTAAGATGCATGGCTGTATTGTGAAGGGGATCAAAAGCAGGCAGGAGGAGGTAATATTGCTGCTGTACAGATCCTTGGTGAGGCCACACATGGACTATGGCATGCAATACTGGAGACCCTACCTGAGAAAGGATATATACCTGTTTTGAGGCAGTCCAGAGGAGGGACTCAAAAATGACCTAGGGACAGCAGGGCAAGGCATAAGAGGACATGCCGAATGGCCACAACGTGTACTGGCTTCAGGAGAGAAGGGGGGGGGACATGACTGAAACCTTCAGGTACCTAAAAGGTATCAACAAGGAGAATACAGGGGGCCTCCTTAGTCTTAGTGGTAACAGGAACACAAGAGGGCACTTCTATAAGCTGACAGGAGGAAGGTTCAAGAAGGAAGTCAGGAGACACTTCGTGGAGCAAGTGGTAACAGGGTGGAGTGAAGTCCTGAAGGAGGTTGTCTCTGGAGACTGTGGATGGATTCAAGAGGAGGCTGGGACTGGATAAAAGGGAGGGTCAGGATCAACGGGGGAGGCCATGAAAAATTGCAAAGGGGGGGCAGGGCTGATGGAGTGGAGTCCACAGTAGTTTGCTGAGTAGGGGTTCCACAGTTTGAGCAGGCGAGTTAGACCAATAGGCCTTCTTCTGCTGGCTATATACGTATGTTTGTAGCTTTATTCCATAATATACTTTTTAACAGTGTTGCAGAAAACTGTTAGCTAAATGAAAACAGAAACAGGTTTTAGTATGTTTATTGATATATCTAAGCAGCTTCCAAGGAAGCCTGTTGTCAACACTATTGATAACATTTAGTAGACACAACCAACAGCTCTTATACAGATCCCTTAGGCCCACCATATATAATTTTACATAACCTTGCTGACCATTCTGTTTCAATAGCAATTAGTGATAGCTGCATTTTAGGTTTGTTCATGCTGTCAGCTTAGTGAGCTAATTCCAAACATGTGTCTCAAGTTTAAAGCAATTTCATCCAGTGATTAGTTATATTATGAATAATGTGAAAATAAAAAACCCTTTGCTCTGTCACAGTTTTACAATTTTTTGTTTTACAGGTGATAATATGTATGTTCCTATGTATATAATGGAGCAGGCATTTTGGTAACAAAGTGGGTTATACATGTAGCCGAGTGAGAACACTTACTACAGTTGCAGGGGTGCTTAGCTGCAGCGCTGATACCATCACTTGATGAATCTACTGGATTAAAATATGTACAGGAATCACCCTAGGAATTTAATACAAGTTACTGGCAAAACTACCAAATATTAGGCCTACATAGAAGATTGCTGCAAGATAAGGACTGCTATTGGTAAGCATAAGTAGAAGTCATAACAATGAGCTGTTTCAGCTTCCTTACTAGTTAGATGAAGGAGCTCCTGGCTCACAGCATGTGGCTTGGTGTGTACTAGTGCACTGAATGTTTTTTATAGGGCCAGCTAGGGAAAAACATCAGCCATGTTATAGGCTGGTAACGTGGTACTTCCGTGATGATGTGAACTCTCGCTCCATTACATAACCATGCTGTTGTCATAGGAAAAGACAACAGCTGTAGTATTAATATAGTACACTGCATAAGAGGGGGATGCTTTCCTGTGCAGGAGATCGTACTGTATAATCTGCACACCCCTTCACTGACAAGTGTGAGGGATGGGCAGGAATATGGAGAGCAGGGACATAGTCTGTATTAGAGGGAGAGGAGAAGACTGGTAAAGGGTCAAACCCTGACACCCACTGCTGTTTTCAGTCTGAGTAATAATGTATAAATGGAGCCTCTTCCTGGTAAAACAAATATATGAAATGAAGCTGATATTGAAGTAGGTGTATTGAGTAATGGAAACCCCAGATAAAGTCAGCATTATGGCAGACTTGCAGAAGCTGTTCAGAAACTTAAGGTTAGCAGAGAAATTCAAGGATTCAGATGAAACAGATCCAGAAAAAGGAGAGTTACAGAAGGCTTTAAAACATAAATTAACATGGTCATCAAAGATGTAACAACTCTTTTTGAGCAGAATTGCCCATACCCACAAAACTCTATAACCTTATTAAATGTGAGAATGAAGCATTTAGGAAGTTAGAGCAGGATATTGCAGGTATTGTTGTGCCTCAGAACTTTGCCAACTACGGCTTGCATTCTTGAATCTGTTGAATTTCAACTCTCGAGTGTACCCTGGAGGTTACTGGTGGACTGTGTGGAGCTTTGTGGGAATTTGGGGCAGGCATCCCTCCCCAGTGGAGGTTCTTAACCTAAAAGACTTTTGGATTTCCACTGCTTATCAGTGAGGACACTTGGAATAGTACCACATCTTATATGGTGCAGTGACCACTTCTTTTACTGTTTGTTCTGTTATACTGCTTCATATGGTGCAGTGACCACTTCTTTTACTGTTTGTTCTGTTATACTGCTTCATATGGTGCAGTGACCACTTCTTTTACTGTTTGTTCTGTTATACTGCTTCATATGGTGCAGTGACTACTTCTTTTACTGTTTGTTCTGTTATACTGCTTCATTGTTATTGTCTCAGCTAAATTACTATAACCAGAGGGATGTGTAGGGATGCTTGGAGATACAAAATTACCCTTTTTTGTTTTCTCTGAAAGTGAACAAAAAATATGGTAAATGCTATAAAATGGAAAAAAAGATCTACAAGCAGGGATCTTGGATAAGGACTTGGGGCCAAATATTAAGAGCCGACCAGCTGTGCAGCACAAACAAGTGCACTGTGCAAAAAATACATCCGGCTGGCTCTGGCACAATATTCAAACAGTGCAATCTGAACAGATCATGCCATCTGTCTGAATATCAGGCCATGGTAGTGTGGCGCAAAGCAATCAGTCACCATGCTGTGCGCTGCGCTACCAGAGCACTGTGCTGAAGACTGCCTATAGGGGTAAAGTGCGGCACACACTGGTTAGTGCTGCAGCCCCTATGTGCAATATTCAGCCCAAGCATGCAGATGAGCCCATTGGGCATGCTTGGTGCTAACGGGCCTGTTGCATGCTCATTATGGGTTGATTTGCTTGTGGCGTACTGGCCCAATTGCACCAGGCTGCAGTCCCCCTTCCCTATCCCCAATCTCCCTCTTGTATGAATTATAAATTTCCCTGGTGTCCAGTTCTCCCCCCCATCCCTAATGCCCCTGTAGTTCAACATATACACATCCCTGGTGGTCAAGTGGACCCCTCTTCCTATTCCTGACCTGCCCGTATAATAAAATATATATCCTTCCCTGGTGGTCTAGCAAACCCCCCTCCCTATCCCCAATCTGCCCATATAATATAATAAAATAGGTATCATTCCCTTGTATTTAGTGGACACCCATCCCCTCCCTGGCAGGCAGTGTCCCACCACCCTGCTCTTCCCCATCTTATACCCGAGCCAGCAACTGGCACAGCCCTCTGCTCTCCACCATGGCTAGCTTCTGACTGAGCTGTCAAGGAACACATACTGTAACAGATGGTTGTACAGTACAAGGTGGGGGGTTGTGCCAGTTGCCAGCTCGGGGATGTGATGGGGGACTGCCTGTCAGGGTGGGGGTCCACTAGACACCAGGGAATGATATCTGTTTTATTATACAGCAGATTGAGGATAGTGAGGAGGGCCCAGTAGACCACCAGGAAAGGATATATATTTTATTATACAGGAAGATCAGGGATAGGGAGGGAGGCCGATTAGACTACCATATAAGGATATATATTCAAATCAAATCAATCAAATCACTCTTTATTTATATAAGGCGCCTTTCTTAAACCAAGGCGCCTGTACAATATTACATACAACAATAAATAGTTAAAACAACATTAAAATATTCAAAAATCATTATAGGCTTTACTAAAAAGGTAGGTTTTCAAAGCTCCTTTAAAACTTTGGACAGTCGGGCAGTTTCACACCTGACGAGGTAGAGAATTCCACAGGGTTGGGGCCATGAAACTAAAGGATCTGGCCCCTGAAGTTTTTAAGCGAACCCTGGGAATCTCTAGCAATTCCTCATCAGTGGATCGGAGAGAGCAGGGGGGACAGAGGAGATCTTTCAAGTAAGCAGGTCCCTGATCGTGTAGGGGCTTATAGGTCAGCAAACCGACCTTGAAGGTGATTCACCAGCAAACTGGCAGCTAGTGCAGTCCGCGGAGCACAGGTGTTATATGACTGGACCTAGAAGAACCAGTCAGCAGCCTGGCTGCCGCATTCTGCATTAGCTGCAGGCGGCGAATCTCAACCCCCGGTAGCCCAAGGTAAAGGGCATTGCAGTAGTCAAGGCGGGAGGTAACGAAAGCATGGACCAAAGTAGGAAGATCATCTGGAGGAACCAGGTGCTTCACCCGGGCAATGTTCCTCAGATGGTAAAAAGAGGTTTTGACAACCGCTGACACCTGAGATTTAAATGTGAGACAGTCATCAAACACAATGCCCAGGTTCTGTACCCGGTTTGAGGTAGTCAGCTGGACACCCCCAAGCCATAAACCCGAGGATGATCCAGCTAACAAACCCGCCTCCCAGTGACCCTGGTCCACATCCAACACCTCAGTTTTTTTCCGGGTTCAACCGCAGCCAACTCACATTCATCCAGTCTTGGATTTCGGCAAGACAGTTGTTAAAGACCGAAATGGCAGTATCCTGACCGGGCACAAAGGACATGTACAGCTGGGTATCATCTGCATAGCAGTGAAAACTCAGCCCGTACTGCCTAATAATCGCTCCTAATGGCAGCATATACACTGCAAACAACATGGGTGCCAAAATGGAACCCTGCGGTACCCCGCAGGATAGGGAGACTCATGCCGAGGAAAAAATCCCGGACACTACCCTCGAGGTAAGATCGAAACCAACTGAGGACTGTGTCAGACAGTCCACAGGTAGATCGTAAATGTTCCAATAGCACACCATAGTCCACAGTGTCAAATGCTGCAGAGAGATCCAGAAGGACCAAGATGGAACAGGTCCTTCGATCTCTCGCTATTAGGAGGTCATTTACTACCCGAACAAGTGCTGTCTCGGTACTATGCCTTTTCCTAAATCCAGACTGGAGAGAATCGTAGACACTGTGGCTGGTCAAATGTTCATCCAACTGCGATGCAACCACCTTCTCAATAACTTTACCCACAAAGAGACAGTCCGGGTCCAAGGAGGACTTCTTAAGAAGGGGCTGAACCACAGCCTCCTTAAGAGGATTTGGAAAATTCCCCCTCTCCAAGGACCTCCAGACTATCTCAGCAAGGATGGGGCCAATTTTATCCACACAACCCACTAAGAGACGTGTGGGGCCCGGGTCCAAACCACAGTTGGTCGGACACAGTGATTGGATGATCATCACAATGTTACTGATTGTGGGGAGGCTGAAGTCAGACCACACAAACTGGGTGTCCGACATCTCCTGCCGACCATCATAACTCCCATTGGAGAGGGTCAAGCAGACATCAGATCTGATTTTGGCAACCTTATCTGCAAAGAACAGAGCAAACTCCTCACACCGTTCTTGAGAAAAAGCTCTTCTGGGCTGAAGACAGATTGGATTGCACAATCTGTCCACAGTCCGGAAGAGCTGAGCTGGTCTATTCTGTGCAGTCGCAATCTCTCTGGACAGGAATTCTGCCTTCTTACGAGAGATTGCGGATTGATAGACCACATAGTGGTCCATCAAACTAAGTTTGTCACATCCAGACCCAACCTCCACCAGCACCTCTCCAACCTTCGTCCAACTCTCCTCAGCTCCCTCAGAGTCTCATCGAACCAAGGAAACCTGGGGCGAAGAGTGAGAGGATGAACACGAACAGGAGCAATGGAATCCAGGGCCCCTGCCACCGTCTTATTATATGGTAGTACCAGCTCTCCTAGATCCATGCAATCTCTCGGTAAGCCCGATAGGTCCAGCACCGCCATCAGGTCATCCAGGTAAACACCCCTTATAGGGCGGTACCGGACCATTTCCATAGGGGCTGACCTACTAGGGGTGGCCTCAAAACTGAACCCAATGGAGTGATGGTCCGACCATCCGACTGGTTCCACCACCAAGTCGGATATCTCCATCCCCAGAAGGAACACCAAATCCAATGAATGACCACCAATATGGGTCAAGGAGGAAATAACCTGTGTGAAGCCCAGTGAAATCATTAACTGGAGGAAGTCTTGACCAAAATGCGAGAGTTCATCGTCGACCCAGGCATTGAAGTCCCCAGAACCAACCATCTGGGGACCCCCAATGTCAGGGTGACAATGAAGTCTGTGACTTCCAGGAAAACATTCTGCACCTGGTGACAGTATCAGAAGTATCCTGCACTTCCCACACCCTGCCTAAGATACATTCAAGGATTTTGTAGTTCCCACTGGTACCTCCACTCAGACCCAGTTCTGATCTAAAACAGATAGCAACACCCCCGCCCTACGATCCACCCTCGGGCGGTGTATCACTGAGTACTCGGCTGGAACTGCTGTCATCAAAACTGGTCCAGCATTCTCATCCAGCCAGGTCTCAGTGATGCACGTCAGGTCAGATGACCCAACAAAATCAGCTATAATAGCCGTCTTGTTTTTAATAGACCTGGCATTGCACAACACTGCTCGAGTAGGATGAGCCTCCGAGGATGACCGTGCTACCTGCTGACTATAGTCAGGACCCTTGGGTATGGGCACCAGACAGGGCGGACCCCTTTCCTGGGCCCATTTTGCCCCAGGGCATCTCCTTGTCTCCACTATCCCTATCTGCTCACTCCTTTCCGTTCCCCTCAGACCCAGCCCTCGTCCTCCTCCTTCTTCCAACAATTCCCAGAGCCCTACACCGTCTATTGACTTCTGGCGGAAGGGGGGACAAGAAAAAGGACGAAGGTCCCTGAGCCTGGAGGGAGAATAATACCCAACTGTCCTTGTGTTATCCCAACACATAATTAACACAACAAATAAACAATCCTAATTAAAAATTAACCCACCTCTTAAAGCTTAAATAAATACAAAGCCCTTTATAATAAAAAATAAAATATAAGGAAACCAACAAATCTCAAATTATTGATTTAAGGGCTCTTAAAAATATAATCAAATACAACAAAACACTAACTAAAGTCCCCCTTCCCACCCAGTCCTCTCATCACTGGGGAAGAGAGGTAAAACAATATACATTAAAGTAATTAATTAATTCCCTCCCCACCCAGTCCTCTCACCACTGAGGAGAGAGGAAAATACTCAGACTATAAATCTAATAAACAAATAAATAACTGGATACAGAGTCCTCTCACTACCCAAATATCCAGACAAAAAATATTACGAACCAATTCCTTTAATCCAAACTAAATATCTATAACTTAAAAGGGCTAAAATCTGAAATCAGATGTTCAACACAGTTTCACCAAACTCTAGGTTGGCCAGTAACCAGTTCACCCCTCTCACAGGTGAAGACCAGTTCAGTACTGCAGACCACTCTTATTAAGCTCAAAATAAGTCAGAACTTGTCTCTTCAAAAGGTAATAACTCAGGTTTCCAAATGAGCTCTCACTTTCACTTGAAAAGCAGCAGACCTCAAACAGAAGTCTCATATTCAAAGTACATAGGAGCAGTCTGCAATTACAGTTCACTGTGCAAACCCACAGAGCAGGGAAAGATCCAAAATCAAATATCCAAACTAAATTTAAAAAACTCACGATTAGAACCAGATACAATGGAGCAGAGGAAATTAGTCCAGGATACAAGTTTGATTCCTTCACACAGTCAGAGGACGAGAGTTCGATTCCTTCATACAGCCAGCTAGTTCATAACAGACATCGCTTCCAAAACCAGATAACTTTCAAATGTTACATGGCTTCAGGGAGATCCCAACCCCTAACCCGATCCCTCCTTCCAGATCCGCTCACCTCAACGGCTGCCCGCCAGCTACCGAGCAGTGAAAGTGGAAGAGCCGAAAGTACAGCCACCCTACAGCAGCGGCACCATGGCTCACCACTGGCTCAAGGTCAGGGCCAGAGAAGGATCTCCCCCCAATCCTCCAGAACTCCCTCAGATTCAGTGCAGCAAAACTCTCCCCACTCCTGGCTGCTTATCCAAACCTCCAAAATCAGAGCAGCAAAAAAAGCACTCTTCGTTCCTCGCTGCACACCAAGGCAATCCCAGTTGTATTGCGCTACTCCTTAGTCCACCTCAGACCGCTTCCTGAATCCGACTCCGGGGCTCCACTCCACTCTCTGCTCCAGTTCCTGGTTTGATTCCAGATTCCTACAACCTCGGTCCTCGAACACGTTATTCAGAGAGGACAAAACACGGTTCAAAATCCCGAAAAACAAACGGTAAAATCACCTAAAATAAAGTAAAGCTAAACACATTAAACAAACAAAAATGAATTAAACAAAATAACTACTAAAATAGACTTTAAAAAACAAAACTCTAACTCCTGTTCCTGAGGGCTAGCCCAGCGTGGCCGCCATCTTTGATCTGTAATATTTTTTTATATGTATTATATTTTTCTTTGATGTATAATATTATTATACAGGTGGGTCAGGGATAGGGAGGGGGGTCCACTAGACCACCAGGGAGGTGTATATGTTGAACTACAGGGGGATCGGGGATGTGGGGGCCACTGAACACCAGGGAAGTGTATAAATCAAACAATGGTATTGTGGAGAGAGAGTGGGGACCATTAGACACCAGGGAATGGTACTGTCTCATGGTGCATGGATGGGGTGCACAGCACCCACCCCATCTACGCACCGCTAGGGCTGGGTTTCAAAACTTTAAACTGTGCCACTCAAGTGAATGTTTAGCACTTCTGAAATCTCTGAAGTTTGCACTGCACTGCATATGCATGAGGGAGCGATCCCTCATTTTGCCTGGGTGCAGCACACAATTATGTATGCCAGCGCTGTTGGGGTTTTGCCGTGCAAAGGTGCCTTTTGAATATGGGCAATATCCCAGCAGCCATGGCTATTCATGGTTTGCACGGTGCATACCCAGTTTGCTCAGCGCTATCCTTTTGAAAATGGAGCCCCCAATTTTTTAAATATAATCTTTCAAGAAAAAAAGATACCAGACTTGATTGGGGGTGCCATAAGGGACATAGCCATGAGGTAGAAATCTAAATTAACATGGTTGTCAAAGAAGTAAGAACTCTTTTTGAGCAGAAGAGCTCATACCCCCAACACTATAACCTTACTAAGCAAGAGGACGAAGCATTTAGGGAATCGGAGCAGGATGAATCACTGGTAAGTAAACCAACCAATATGGGAGAGGGAACTGTACTGACGGACATCACGCAGGAAACAAATATGTGCTTGAAGCTTTTGAAAGGCATCAACAACTATGAGAAATTGAATGAAGACCCCTCTAGCAGGATACAACAAAGCATAAAGGCAATGCTAGAGGAAGGGGTACAATTGAAACATTAAGGAATGGCAGAATAATTTGCCCACTGCCAACCATCCACATGCACCAGTTTTTTTAAGGGCTACTTAAATTCACGTATTAACCATAGATCCACCAGGACACCCAGTTGTGTCCGGATTGCAATCAGTTTTGGAACCCCTATCTTGCTTCGTGAACTTTTACACACAGGAATTGGCAGCCACAATAGATAGCTACATCAAGGATTCTGGACAAGTTAGCAGGTTAGTGGAGGCATTTGACAAAGCTGTAAAGGTAGAGAACACCTTGCTGTCCATGATGGATGTTTGTGACTTGTCCATGAGCATCCCACATTAGGAAAGACAAGAGTCTACAATAAGCACTTGATTTTGATGGAGAAAAAAAAACAGAAATCAATCCAATCCATCCATTCCAGCCAGACCTAAAGGTAGTCAAACAGTGTAACAAGGCTGCGAGGAGAGCCACTGGGATGTTGGGGTGTATAGGAAGGGGTATCTCTAACAGAAGAAGAGAGGTAGAGATGCCATTGTACAAAACTCTGGTGAGACCTCATCTAGAGTACAGGGTCCAGTTCTGGAGGCTGCATTTTGGCAAGGACATAAACAGGGTAGAGGGAGTCCAGAGAAGGGCAATCAAGGCAGATTGAGGGACCTCAATATGTATACACTGGAGGGGGGGGGAGCGGGGGGATATGATTGAAACCTTCAGGTATCTCAAGGGTATGAACAAAGTGCAAGTGGGTGACATCTTTCAGTACAAGAGTTGTACAAGGATGAGGGGCCAAAATGTGTGATTGTAGGGGGCTAGGGTAAGGGGAATGTGAGGAAATATTTCTTCATGGAAAGGGTGGTGGATGCCTGAAATAGCCTATCCCAGGAGGTGGTGGATGCTAAAACAGTGAGGGGATTCAAGCATGCATGGGATAGGCATAAGGAAACCCTAGACTGGAAGAGAGGCAAAAGCCAATGTCCAGGTAGGGACAGTGGCTGCTAATACAGGCAGGGAAAGCAGGCAGAATAGATGGGCCTAGCGATCCTTATCTGCCGTCAACTACTGTGTTACTAAGATAGAACTAGTGCCCCCTCAGGTGATATTATTGCCTCTAGAAAAACTCCAAGTGACCACGCCCTGTCCTCTGAAGCCTTTTTAGCAAGTTCTTCGTGGACTTGGATAGCTTCAAGTCTACCCTGTGTAGCCCCTCCCAGAGACCCACCTACTCTGGCTCTTCAGTGCCCCCCCCCAGTTCCATTTCAAATTGGTCACAAAGAAGGAGGTCCTGGATCTTTTATTAGGTACAAAAGATGATAGTTTAGCTGGACATGATAACGTTAAACCTAAACAAAGATTTGTGGCACTCTCACCAGACAAAAAGCACACATTGCACAAAATGGAGCAAATAATCCAAAGGAAATCTTTAATTCTGGCTCAAAGACACACTCAGTTGCATGCCAACTGACCACCCAGCGCTTTGACTCCTCACGAGTCTTCCTCAGGGGTGTGGGCAGAGGACGGGAAAACATATTAAATACATGCCATAGCTCATTTACATGGTGGCATCACTCTGTCAGTATTTAAAGGTAAATACACTTATTGACATTGTACAAATCAAAAGTTTTTGTATGAAAATCCATTGAATCATAAAAACAGATATTAAAAAGAAACTAGAGATACTTTAAATTAGCCTGGATTTATTTTACAGGTAGCAGGTGCAGCTTAAAGCGCTCACTGTACCAATCTATTCAAATTAATGTAACCAGGCTGCAAAAGCTATTAATTGAGAACTTTTCCAGATTATTTCTAAAACATATTAAAGTCTCTTAAGCTTCTAAATGGAAAGGGATTCAGTCTCTGGAAGGGGACGTGTTCTTTACTCAAAATGATGGTGGTTCCAAGTTTGGCTCCAAATCATATTTCAATTCCAGCCTTTCAATCTGGATCTAGAGAACAGTGGCCCAGATATTCAAACTGCACCAGGCTGTGGCGCAAGCCTGTGCGCAGCTCAAATTTGTTGCACAGGGGGTGTGGCCGGGGTGATATTCAACGGAGTTGTGCTATGGTGCAACTGCTTTGAATATCGCACCTTAGCTACTCCCCACTGTGTACGGTTTAGTGGCACCGCGCCAATGCAAGCGGGTCAGTGAGCATTGAGATGCGGTGGCTAAGTGCCATTGCACCATGCACAGCACCTGTGATATTCAAGGGACATGCAAATAGGGCCATAATTTATGCAAGGCGCACAGGGGGCCATTTGCATCTGATTATGGACCCATTAGCATGCAGGTGTGCCGATCCCTGATGACTTGCGCCTGGCGCCCTGCCAGGCAGCAGCAGCCGTCCAGGACCGACGCCCCCTGCGGCCCGATCGCAGGACGTCCCATAAGGGACAAAGAACATCCGTTATCCCTGGTGGTCCAGTGGACTGCACGGAGCCCGATCGCGGGCATCACTGTATTCCCCAAGTCCAATATCCCTGGTGATCAGTGGACCCGTGATTAGCTATCGCCGGGCATCAGACATCCCCAAGTCCAACATCCCTGATGGTCCAGTGGACCACCGCGGAGCCCGATCACGGGGGCATTCCTCATCCCCCAAGTCCTATATCCCTGGTGATCTAGTGGGCCCCCTGGCGGCAGCAGCACCCTAACCGCCTGCCGCCCCCGACGACAGCTCGGTAGGGCTACCGCGCCCGATGGTTCAGGCATGAGCCAATGGCGTGCAACCCATACTATACTAATCGGTCAGATAGTAAATAGATTCATTCACATATCTGGACTGACTAGTATGTATTATGGGCTCGCGCCAGTGGCTCATGCTCTGAACCGTAATGCGTCTTCCGAGCTGTCGAGGCTCGGCAGATGGCAGGCTAACAGGCGGGTGGAGTGCTGCCCGCCTGCTGAGGGAGGGGGCGGGGTGGTGGGGCTCAGTGGGTGGGTGGGGTGAGGGGTCACTAGATCACCAGGGATGATCGAACAGGGGTGAGAATACCACCGTGATCGGGGCAGATGCGGTCACTGGACCTGGAGATTTGAACTTAGGGGATGTCTGATGCCCGTGATCGGCTAATCGCAGTCCACTGGACTACTAGGGATGTTGGACTTGGGGGGATGACTGATGCCTGCGATCGGGGCATAGGGGGGTGCCGCCAGGTACGGCGGGAACAGGTGATGGCTACCCACAGGTGGAAGCTGCTGTGTTGCGCCCTGCAATGCAGCAGCTCACCTGTGGGTGGCCCTCGACTTGTTCCTATTTTTTAGAAGCGTAACTTTGTGCAGGCGCGGGTAGAGGTTGCGCCTGCGCCAACTCTACTGCAACCCGGGCTGAATCGGGCTGTGCAGGTTGTATGGAGCACGCCCCCATCTGTGCTGCATACATTACTGATGTGCCCTTCGCATCAGGATTTGTGCGTCACACTTTTCCCTTTTAAATACTGCACTGGGGCACATCAGTGGGTTGTGCATGGCGCAACACCATTGCGCCATGCGCAACCCTTTTGAATATCTGGGCCAGAGTGTCCCAGATAGAATGACCTACAGAATAAAGGAAAGAAAATATGAAGTAGAATATAAGGACAACGTTTGACAAAGTTAGTTATCACAGTTAAGTTAAACTAAAGATTATATGCTGTAGAACTGATTATAATCGCACTCTGTTTATTTTCGCTATATTCGCTGTGTTGACTTTAAAGCGAAAATAAACAGAAAGCGATTAAATTAAGAAATTGTTAACAACGGTAAATGAGGAGGAAACTGAGTAACTCCAAGATTCATACTACGTGTTTTATTCACTAATTCACTTAAAGTTCCTTTATTTAATACAATCAAAGAAGACGTAAAAATAAAATAAAGTTTCTTCATCCCTGCAGCACCAGCATCTTTATTACATAAGGTAGTGTTTCTCTATGCCAGAGGCTCTTGAACTTTATCTTGTTCCTGCTCCCTTTGCTGTGTCTGCAATGCATAAGAATGCAGACCAGCCTTAGAATGAAACTTAAATTACAATCTAGATGCTAATAACAATTCATTAGTAATAAGAAACAAATTAAATTGAAACAGTACTGTACCATACCGTGTTCAGGCAGTTGGTGTGTGTGTCCAGAATCCCTGCTTATCTGAATCTATGAATAATGACATTGGGTTTTACTTACAAAATCAGAAGGCACCTTGCATGCCACTTTGGTGCCTTTGCATTTACTGTAGACCATTCTATGTAGGAACCCCATGCCCATTTACTGCTCAGTTGCAGGTGCCTTAACAATTCCCACTGCAATTGCCTGAATCACACGGCCATTCACTACTGCGCCCTCGACCTTGAGTGACTGCACGGTTTTCTTTAGCTGGCCTTCCAGGTCTGCTGCCAAATGTGTGGGACGACCTCTTAACTTTCTGGGCCGAATGGGAGAGAGAGAGTTGCGGGGTCAGGGTTTGTCCACAATGCAGTTTTGTAGTCCAGCTTAAATTTCTGAACTGTGCTCTCATTCACAATCACACCGGTTAAGGAGTGATGAGCTCGTACTGCGGACATGACACCCTGTTCAGACGCATACTTGTCCAGCTGAAACCGAAGCTCCAGTGTGTAATTAGCATAGTTTGCTGGTCTGCTACGTTTGGAGGGAGGAGGAGCGGCTGTGATCTCTCGTACAACAGAGGCTGCTACATGGGGTTCTACACTGGAGATTACAGCTAGTTCTTCAGAATCCATTTCTGAAATGTCAAGTGGGTATTTGCGTTTCTGCTGGGAGGGCTTTAACCATTTGATGAGAGACATCTCTAAACAAGTGTAGTCAAGTCTGTAAATGCTGTCCCTAGATTGACTTACTGATTCACTGACTAGATACTAGCTCAGTTAATTGTCTACATGCTTTGTTATCAGGAATGCACTAATTCAATCAGCCACGATTAAGTCTTTGCACAGCTGATTGTGAATACTGGCACCCGCTAATATAATCAGTTCTACAGTATATACACACACACTCTAGTCCAAAAGGAATGGTAACAAGAATCTTTGCTTTGAAATCAGTTATTAAATTCATAACTGCTTATAATTGTTTATTTTTTATATTTTTTATTTATTATTTATATTTTTGAGAAAGGGTTTTAGATCCCACCTCTCATTCAAACCTCCAGGTTTAACACTCTTCAGTCTATAAATCCATTTGCTCTCTTTTTCCAATAATAAGTTTGGTCTGTCCCCACCAAATTCAAGTGGTGGTGCCCATTCAGTTCCCATACATTTCAAACAATCTGTTCTAGAATCATGTATCTGGCTAAAGTGAACCCCTACAGGTGTATCCTGTCTATTGTTAAGGATAGAGTGTACATGCTCTTGTATCCTTTGTTTCAAAGGTCTTATGGTTTTTCCAACATACAATAAATTCCAACTACACCACAGTGCATAAACCACATAACTGGTATTGCATGTAATGAGTTCCCTGATCTCAGTCTGAATGTTTTGATGTCGGGGATGTTGGAATTCTTTGCCTATTGTACAATACTTACTAATATTGCATCTAGCACATTTAAAGCACCCATTGGCTCTTTTGGGTAGCCAAGTGTTTTTAGAGATTTTTGGAGTTTTAAATCTACTATGGCTGACACCCAACTGCCTTCGCCACTACTTGGTCACTCAGTAAGATGGGCCAATTACTATAAACTATGTTGCCAGTTTTACCTGCCTTATGATTAAACTGAGTAACAAAAGTACAGGGATCTGTGCTGGATGTTTGCCTCTGTGTAACAAACAATGTTTTTCTGTCCAAACCTTTAACCTTTTCTTTTTGTTCTTGTAAGAGACTGGGAGTATAACCTCTTTCAGAAAAATGTTTGATTAGTTCATCTGTTTGTTTGTTAAACAGAGCATCTGTAATGCAATTCCTACGTATTATGACCATTTGACTATATGAAATGGAATCTTTCAGGTGTTTAGGATGTGTACTTGTTGCATACAGAACTGAATTTATAGTAGTCGGTTTGCAGTAACACTGTGTGTCTATTATATTATGATTTTCATTTACAGCGAGGTTCAAATCTAGGAAATTCAGACTTTGGTTATTCATTTCATATGTGAATTTTAGGTTCAGAGTGTTCTCATTTAACCAACATACAAAATCCTGCACCATTGATATGTCTCCTTCCCAGATCACATCATCAATAAACCTATACCAATGTTTGATGTGAACTCTAAATGGGTTGTTAATATCATTAAGGACAATGGTGTTCTCCCAGAAGCCTAAAAAAAGGTTTGCATAACTGGGGACCATTGCCGCCCCCTTTGCTGTACCACACCACTGTAAATAAAATTGCTCATCAAAGCTGAAGTAGTTATGTTCAAGAATGAACTTGAGGGCTTATAAAATAAATTCTTTAGGAATGTGTTCAACATCTGGTATTTTATCCAAGAAGAATTTTACAGCAGAAATCCCTTGGTTATGTTCTGTTGATGTGTAAAGTAATTCCACATCAATTCCTAACCAACAAAACTCACTGTCCCATTTGATGTTCTGAATTTTTTGCAATAAATGTTCAGTGTCTTTAATGTATGAACTCAGATTCAACACACTATGTTGAAGAAAAAAATCGGTAAAGTTACCCAAATTTTGTGTTATACTGCCCACACCAGAGACAATTGGTCTGCCTGGTGGGTTAGTTTTATTTTTATGTATTTTGGGCAATGTGTAAAACCCTGGTATAATAGGGTATTCTTTCCAGATATATGGAAATTCTGACTCCAAAATATTGCGTGCTTGTACTGCTTGTAAAAGTAAGCTGTACAATTCCTGCTTCTATACTGCTGTGGGATCAAAATTTAACTTCTAATAGTTTTTTCTTCATTCAACAGTGCTAATGTCATAGTTTTATAGTGGTGTTTATCTAAAATGACAATATTGCCCCCCTTGTCAGCTGGTTTAATAATAGCAGTTTCTCTAGTTAAATCATTAATTGCTTCATTCTCTGCTTTAGTTAAATTAAATCGGGGTTTGGAATTGTCATTTAAGACCACTTCCACCTGCTTGCAAACCACTTTCTCATAGGTGTTAACACCATTGAACACATTTGGACAAAAGGCAGAGCTAGATTTAAATGTACTTAATTTTGACAAATGCCCCCCTGCAGTAAAGATTGCAGTTCCCCTGTCAGTGGTGGGATGTGAAAAATCACTACCTGCTGCATTCTCTTGTAGCAGTGTTTCTAAGGTGTCCATTGACAGGGTATCTGTTACCAAAGTATCCATTTCATTATTTAGTTCAATTCTCCTCGGTGAGATGTGAAGCTGTAAATGATTGCGGCTCTTGTGTTTCACTTGGTAGGGCCATAATTGCTTGCAACAGAAAGTCAATGTCTTCATCCTGTGTAATATTAGCATCCAAACCTCCCATGTTGAAATTGTCAGAATTCTGTACTTCAGAGTGAACATTTTTAAATCTAGACTCATCAGACTTAGTGTTCCAGTCCTTGCTGAACCTACTGCAGCTCTCTACAATATGTCTCTAGTTCAGGGCAACATACCCAGCATTTGGAAATCTGCAGATGTCCCGGTGCATGGGGGCGGGGGAGGGGGCAAGGAACTGACAACACTATCTGCCTATATCATTACTGTGCACCCTTGCCAAGATACAGGAATGACTGATCTATAATCAAATACAGAAATACCTCAAGATGCATATCATTCAACATGGATTCTGAAAACAGCATGATACTGACACTGCCCTTGTACATCTCACGTCCAACCTACTCAATGCCATGGAGGCTGGCAGGTCATGGGAAACGTCTTCATGGAACTAACCAAGGCGTTAATGGCCTTCTGGTGAGCAAGTTAAGGGGTCTGGGCTTTGATCACCTGTCATGTATGTAGTTCCGCAATTACTTAACGTGGTGAATGGAACCTTGTCAAATGGGAGGGTAGCTGGTCAGCCCTGTGGGCAGTCACTGATGGTGTTTTCCAGACTTGATTCTGGGTCCTATTTTATGTTCATTCTGTAAATGACTTACCTACTTTTGTACAGGTCTTAAACCAACCTGTTAAAGATTCAGTCTGGCCTCCAGGTGAACTTTTGGATGCTTGAGTCCTGGTTTCAGTCAAATTTACTAATATTGAACTCCAAAAAATTAAGGCCATGCTACTTGGGACTTGTAGGCTGGGTCACAATAGACAAAATCTGCTCAGCATGTGTGCTGCGTTGAGGGCACATATTGACACAGTGGTTACTTGTAAAGTACCTGTGAATCCAGCTGGATCAAGGGCTTTCCCTCAGGCCTCATGTCAAAATACTGGTCAAAACCCGAAACCAAAGAACTGGGCCTGCTGTATAGACTACCCTTACTTTACAAAGGATGCCAAGCTATTGATTGCCAACAGCACCCTTTCACCTGCCATCACCCATGGAGTACCACTTCTGTCATCTCTCAAGGAGTCTGAACTTTCCAAATTGAAGTTCGCCTACAATCGCATATCACATTTTGCTGCTGGTGTCTGCAGCAGGAGACATCACTGTAAGGCTCTCTCTACACTAAACTGGCCCCCTCTGCAGGGGAAGCCTCATTTCCTTGTACTATCCATGGCTTACAAACTCCTCTCCCCCCCAATAAAATCTGGTTGATGTCATGGATTTCAAACTGCTAAGAAGGACTCCTTGAGAAACTAGCAACTGTGTCACCGACATGCTGTGCTGTTGGTCAGCGATCTTTTGCATCTACAGCACCTAGACTATGGAACACTGTCCCCTCCAGGGTCATGGAATGCCAGACCTTTTGTATCCTTTAATTCTGCCTTGAATGATTATCTATTTGTAAGCATTGCCTGTGCTTGCTTCCACGAGTTCATTTGTTAATCTGTCACATTGTATTTATTTCTGTGCTATGTCCAAGTTCTGATGGTACAAAGTGCCTTAGAATATTTATTTGTCTGCCTAATAACCAGACCTGTTGCACATTGTTTTGTAATATAAATCCATTGTATTTACTGTATTTGTACTTTACTTGTGCATTGTATTTAATTTGCATTCTGTATAAACTGTGTATTCCATTAATTAATTCTGGGTCACTCCTGAAAAAAAGACAGCTCATCTAGTGAGCCTATCCAATCACCAAAATCCAATTTATCAATAAATAAATAAAATATCAGTAAACACAGTAAAACGTATTCCTGTTTTTATTCACCAACCAGTTGTATGCAGCACTGTTGAAAAGTAAGGTTGTGCGAATACCTTTTTCCAAATATTCAGCCGAATATTCGGTATTCAGGCACCAGGTATTTGTTATTTGGCCGAATATTCAGTATGCAGGTTTAAAAAAAAAAAAAAAAGGAAGAGAAACAGCCCCCTACCCTCCTCCCTAGCCCAGATCCTTTAAGTATAGAAGCCCACCATCGCAGCCTTAGAACTACTGCTCATGACACCGGTGACCTGGGTTTGGGAAATAGCCTCGGCCATCAGAGAACCAGTTCAGGGGAGGAGGACTGAGCATCCCAGGGATGCTCTCGTCCTCTGGGGAGGGAGGGTTGCCATACCCACTGCAGTACTGCCACCTGGGTGGCCACAGGTGGCAGTACAGTAGGGGTGCCTTGTGGGAGGGAAGGGCGTTGGCTGGGGTCCAGAGTGGCTGCATGTAACTGTGTGAGCATATCTCCTTGGACTTACATGGCCACTGGCATCCTTGGGGCTTGGGAGTAACATGGGAAAGCAACTCCCCCCCCCCGAGTGCCTTAGGACCTCCTGGCTCAGTTGCCGGTCCTAAGCATAGCCTCTGCAGGGGTGCCATGGTGGTCTTCGTCCCTTGGGAATTGGGTTGGCCCCACTATGAGGGGTAATTTATGGGGCTGGAAGTCCTGTGGAGGGGTGTGTACCGGTGCTGGGGTGAGCCGGGGTGAATCAATTGCTGGGGAAGCAGAAACAATCAATTAAAAAATACATATTTATAGAAGCCTCCATCCCCCCCTAAGCACCCAAATCCCCACCTCCTCCCCCCAAGCACCCACATTTGGTAAAATTGAAATTAAGTGGCCAGCACAACCTGCCCACCCACACAGCCAGCCACCGACTTTCATCAGCGCTCTGTATTCAGCTATTCTTTGACTGTCCCCTTCCCCCATCCTGGTAGAAGCACCCTTGTAGCAGCAGGACACGCATAGCAGGCAGATCCAGGACCCTCGTAGCACCCCCCCACCACACCTGCATGCAACAGGGAAAGAAGGCAACCAGTACAGCCAACCCTCTTCAGTCTATGGGCGACCATCTTCTTCTGAATTAAGGCACTTGCATGACTGCTTGCATAGTAAAACCAGTTGATCATGTGAGCATCTCATTTTACTATGCAAACAAGCACAGGAGTGTCTTCATTCAGAGGAAGGGGCTGGCCATGGACTGAGGAGGGCAGGCTGTGTTGGTCGCTGCCTTCCCTTCTTGCATATGGATGCAGCAGGGGGTTGCTGCAAGGGTCCTGGCTCTGCCTGCTGTGGTGTCCTGCTGCTACACGGGTGCTGCTTCCAGGGTGGGGGGGGGCATTGAGGCTAGCTGGTTGTGCCGACCACTCTTTGTCGGAGTTTAATTTATCAAACATGGGGTGTGGGGGAAGGATGGGAGATTCGTGTGCTAACTGAGTGTGGAGGATGGGAAGGCTTCTATAGTTAAAGGATTTGGGTTATGGTGGAGGATGTGGGGCTGCTGGCATTCCTTTTTTTTTTGTTAGACAGTATTTCCCAAATAGAGATGAATAGTACTACTGTTTGTTATTCAGGATCCGAATAATGAAAAGTCATTATTTGTGGTATTCGGGAAATAATATTCATTGAGTGCACACCTCTGTTGAAAGTCAGTCTATGAAACAGAGATGTGTAAATAGAAAAGCAATACAGTAAGTGGACCATGATGGCTGTGCTACTATTTTTAAACATCAGTTTAAATAAAGTGAGAAATCACATCCCTGTTGCAACACTCACAGCTCTCCTTGCCTTAAATCCATCCAAAGGGAGCTCCCCTGATGGCCTTGATCCTGAGCTCCTCCACCTATCTGCTGTTGCTATCGCCTCCCCACTGTCATCCCTACTAAACCTCTCATTTACCTCAGCCTCTGTCCCCACTGCATGGATACATGTAGCTGTTCTACCACTCCCAAAAGGAAGTGACCCCTCAAATCCAGGTAACTACCGACCCATATCTCTTCTCCCAATCCTTGCTAAGCTCCAGGAACATATGGTGCCCTCTCAGATCACTGCTTACCTCTCAGACCTTATCTCACAGACTCTAACTTCTTCACCCCTTTTCAATCTGGTTTCCAGGAGTACCACTCCACCACAACCTCCCTACTTAGGTTAACCAATTCCATCCTCAACCGGGATGGATCATGGCCAAATTACATCTGCTATATTGGTCAACCTCGCAAAGGCTTTTGACACAGTATCCCACACCCTCCTCCTAAATACACTATATTCAGCCGGTCTATCTGAAAATGCCACTAATTGGTTCAGGGCCTACCTTGCAGGCAGGACACAATCAGTCCATATTGCTGACTCTATATTCAGTTCTCTCCCTTTCAACACTGGGGTCCCAAGGGCTCGATGCTTCGCCCTGTATTATTCTCAGTTTTCTTAAATGACCTTCCCTCAGTCTGCTCCTCCACCTCCCTCCATATGAATGCAGGTGACACCGTACTGTATGCCTCTGATAATTTTGCTGATGTAGCATCCAGACTCCAGGTTGACTTTGAAAAGGTTCAACACTGGTTATGCTCATATCAAGTCTTTCTAAATGTCAAGAAGTTTGTCTCAATGACCTTTGGCATTAGGCAGAGACTCTCTCGGCTCCCATCCCTGCCTTCCTTCCATACCTTAGACGGGACTTTACTGGAGGCCATCTCCTCCTTTAGGTATCTTGGAGTTTGGCTTGACCAACACCTGAACTTCTCTGGACATGTGGACGCCATCCTGAAAAAATTGCACCCTAAGTTAGGTGCCCCGTACAGGAACTGGAATTGCATACCTATTCTGGCCAGGCATGAACTGATCCAGAAAATACTCCCTATCTTTGACTACAGAGATGTAGTCTATAGTGCTGCTCCCAAGACTTCCCTAACCAGATTGGACACCCTCTTCCATGCTTTCTGCCATTTTGCCCTAACCCCCCCCCCCAAACTCACAACTATGGCCTATACCAATCTCTCTCTCTTCCATCACTGGAAGACAGGCGTCGTTCCCACTGCGCTAAATTTCTGTCTGAATTCTGGTTTGGCTCTCTACTATCATACCTATCTTCCTGTCATTCTCACCCTTCCTCATCCCCTCAGTCACTTACTGTAGATCCTATAACTCACTGATTCTGACAATGCCATGTAGGTCAGCTTCAATTGGGCGGGCTGCTTTCTCTCACCAGTTCCCCAAGTTGTGGAACTCCCTCCCCCCCCTCACATTTGTCATGCCTTATCACCTCTTGCCAGCTACCCACTTCACAACTATTTTTCCCCTACTTGCAGTTGCCACTAACCAACCCCCCTATGTGCTAAATATTCTGTCCTCTTTAAGTCCTTCTCTAGACTCTACCTGGTTTAAGTCTGCTGTTCCTACCAAATGCAAGCATTATCTGCTAACCTACCATTCAGTTGTAAGCACCAACTTTTAAGCTCTTATTGTTGTAGTATCCTGTACTATTTGGAAGTTTATGTTTCATGTTTTGTATCTGTTGCTCCAGCCTCCTTTCCCCCCAGGATGCATCTGGAAACGAGCAATTGAGCTCAGTGTGCCTTTCCTGGTGAAACTTTTCAATAAAATAAATAGAAAGTTTTTGGTCAGGAAAATGATGTATAAGTATTCTTTTATTTTTAAAGGAGATGCCTTTCCTGATGAAGCCTTTTACCAGTGAAATGTTGGGTGTTTGATCAGTGGTCATGATTAAAATGAAAAGCGGATTATGAATATTTGAACTGGAGGAGTGACTGTTTCCTTGTGTTGTTTTGCCTCTGAAAAGCTCATCTACATGTGACAAGAAATGGAGGAGGGACCCTAGGGACAGCATACTGAACTTTGTTTAAGCCATATGCTTTTTGAGGTGTCTGAGGTCCAGAGTGGGACAGAATACTCTGATTTTCTTTGGCACTGAGAAATACCTGGAGCAAAACCAGTGATGTATCTTGGCTGGAGGGGCTAGCTGGATAGCACTTTTGTGCAGCAGAGTTTGTACCTTGGCCCAAAGTATCTCTAGGAGCTTGAAGGAATTATGGCAAGGCCTGGGTGGTTTCTGGGGCTTGTGACACCAATTCCAGGGCATATTCATGCTGGATAAATTCTAGGACCCATCTGTCTGTGACCATGTTCTGCCACTGAGGCAGAAAAAGAGAGATCCTGCCGCACTACACACCCTAACAGAAAACCAGAGGGGGAGGCTGTGAGTCAGAAGGAGGGGAGAAGGTGGCTGATGGCCCTCCTATACCACCTCCTTTGGGGGTCTTATAGGGGGTCCCCTATAAACTGCTTCTGCTGATGCACAGAGCCCTAGCCTTGACTATGGGTAGGGTACGAATGAGAGGCCATCTGAAAGGAACACGATGGGAGGGACAAGCTGGCCACAACTTTAGAGGAAAGGGACCTGGGGATCATTATAAGTAACGCCCTAAAACAAACTAGCCAGTATAATAAGGCCTACAGCAAGACAACCAAAATGTTGGGGTGTGTTGGTAGGAGTTTCAATAGCAGGAGGAGAGAAGTAATACCACCTCTCTATAGATCACTGGTGAGGCCCCATCTGGAATACTGTTCCCCATTCCGGAGTCCTCATCTGAGGAAAGACAGAGACAGGCTGGAGACAGTGCAGCATGGTAGAGCAACCAAAATGATTCAGGGCCAACAGAACAGATCCAATGAGGAGTGGCTCAGGGCACTAAACAGGTATCACTGGAGGCCAGATGGGACAGGGAGACATGATAGAGACCTTCAAGTTCCTGAAAGGAATAAACAAGGTAAACTGCAAGGAATTATTTAGCAGGATTGGCGGGTCATTAGTACGGTGACATGAATGTAAGCTGTTGGTAGAGAGTCAGGAGGGATGTGAGAAAGTTTTACTTAACTGAGAGAGTGGCTGAGGCATGGAACAGCCTACCAGCAGAGGTGCAGAGGTGGTGGGCACAAAATCTATTAATGGAGTCAAACATGGCTGGGACAGAGTAAAATGCTTAATAGTTTTTCAGGGGGGGTAGCAGTAGGGCAGGAAGTGATGGGGGAAAGGAGGACAACCCCCCCATCCGGACAATATGTCATGGGGAAGAGTAGGGTAAAACTGGGAAGACTGATGGCCAATGGTCTTTCCTTCTGCTGACATTGTCTGTTTCTATGAAAGGAGTCTCAGCCATGGCCTCTTTGAGGGCCATTCAGGGCTAGGCACCAAACAGACATCACAGATTTCTTCACAGTTCCCAGCTTATCAAGAATGGTTTCTTCCTCAGAGTCAAACAAGTTTGGGCCCTTGAATTGTGCATTCAGCTATTCTGGAGACCTAGAGCAGGAGTACCTTCATAGACAGACACCAGAAGCAGCTGCTGTGGCTGAAGAATTGGAGGCATCAAACAGAAGCCACAGGAGATGCCAGCAAACATTAGAGCCCTGCCTCCCTTCTCTGTTTCCACATTTACACCCTCCCCCATTCACATCAGGGCAACAAATAGGCCAGTATTAATTAAAATGACCCCCACCCAAACACTCAGCTGCCAAGGACCCTCCCCATGCCTCTGTACATTTTGTTTTGTTATATTTTTGAACTGGCATTTCTAATGCATGTAAATTTCAGTCAGCATCATCTTGGTCAGGAAGATACATTACAAGCATTTTCATAGTAATGTCTGCGCTGCTTTTGTTTTCAACTAGCTGAAGACACACTGCAAGTTAAGTGTTAGAAGCACCAGTTCAAAATCTAAGAAAGGGCAAAGGCAGAACAAAGGTTCTTAGCGTGTGTGTTTGGGGTACGGGGTTGTATTTTTTAGATATACTGTACCAACATTGCAGTTGCTAGTTATGAGATGGCAGATTGGTAAAGGGTGTTGGGTGGATAACACACGTGTATTTTGTCTTGTACTGTACAAAACTGAACTATTATTGTAAGTGAGGGGCTGGCAGCTGAGTGGTCAGGTGGGCAGGATATTTTTATCTACACTTCGTGGGGACACTGTCATTTAAATTCGGAAACTGGGTAGTGGGGAAAAGACATGGCTGCCAACTAAACCTTGAAAATTCTGAAGGAGCATGTGTAGTGATTGCAGAGATATGGGGCTGGCAGTATAGCCTAGAGGTTAGATTACAAAGCTGTGAATGAGCTTGATACATCCAGCAGACCTGGGTTTCATTTCCACAACCTTCACTTGCATACTGTGTGACTCTGAGCAAGTCACTTAACCACCCCAGTGCTCCTGGGTCACCACTGAAATCAGGCACTTGTTTCTAGTGGGCCTTACCTGGTTACCAAAGAATAAATAAATATGAAATCAGTGCAATCAGAAGTGCAGTTGTAGTAGTGCAGAACTCAGAAGTGCAGTTGTAGTAGTGCAGAAATCAGAAGTGCAGTTGTAGTAGATTACATTATGCCTAATGGGGTCTCATCAGCCAGTCACATCACTTGAATCAGTATTAAATCCTTTACCCATTTTATAATGTGATATCAACATTTTGTAATATTCATTCTTCATGCTGAACCCATGGTTTCTAATATTGCTATTTACAGTGTTGTCATCCAGAATCTCATTATGCATGGCTGTGGTGGCTCTATTGTGAATGACAACCTCTTAAAAATATCCATATTACCTTCTCGTGCTGTCCTCCTGTCTTCCCTAGATGCCGTTCCTTGATCCAAGACAACAACCATTGCTAAAACAACCCTCCACAAAAAGATGCACTAAGTGGCCCTGCTGCCTGCAAACATACAAAATAGCAAGGGCCCCAGTCCAAAAACTGCCTTCCCCTGAGTAGTCTGCTTCATGGCTGATATCTTGATACCAGCATCCAGAGTAGAAGAGAGTCTGCTCAGCTTGCAATGGGTCTTGACCAGATTGTAGAGATACTGAATTAGAGTGAAACTTACCAAATGGTACTTTCTCCTGGATCCAATCAAATATTCGAGCTAGTGGAATGACGCTCAGGGGTCTGCACCCAACAAAGAAAAAGGTGGCAGCCATTGTCAATATGCCTGCACCATCCAATGCAACAGTTATGGTCTTTTCTTGGCCTGTTGAATTGTTGTAGTTGTTTTCTGGCTAAATTGTTTACATGGTGTAACTGTTAAATGACTTGTTTCAAAAAGGTGGCAAGTGGAATGAATTACTACCATGTGGTGCAGTGTTCCAAGTGGGTAAATAGCGACTTCTAAATAGCTAGTGGCTAGCTCACTATGGCCCTAAAAGGCCTCTGAGCGTAGCAAACAAGTCCTCTGCTTTGGGTAGGTGGGTAAGATTCTGGTTTCACTCAGCGATTGACTGTAACAACTGTAACCTTGTAGTCGCACTAGATTATTACAGCCTTGTTGTGCTTTGGTACCATGATGATAGGGGCAGCCCAGCAGAGACGTTTTATAGGCACAAACGGATGCTTGGGGCGCCAGCACAGAAGGGGTGCGCTGAAGTAGAAAGTATATGCAGAAATCATCTTGAAATGCAAAAAGTGTCAATCTAAAAACCAAAATTGTTGTCATCACCCTTGTGTTCATAGAATTCTTATCACTTTTTCGTAAGTGGGATGGGGAAGAAGGGAGGAAAGGGGGCGATGGGAAGCAGTATAGGGGGCACCACAAGTATTTCTGCTTGGGACGCCATTAGGTCTAAAACCGGTCCTGCAGCCCAGTCACTACTCTCTACTCATAACATTATATCATGCTGGTCCAGCCATTCCAACTCTTGGTGTACCACTGCTTTCAGAGTGCAGGACAAAGGCTGAGGCTTATGGAAAATAGAAATAGCACCTTCTCGCCTTTGGATCTTTGAATTCCTGAATGGTGCCATAGCCCCCTTAGGAAATAGGACCATGTTTATTCGACATTTTCCTCACCATGTCTTGCATTGCAGCTGTTACCACTGTCAAGGTCAAGATGTTTTTCCAGTTGAACTTGATTCTCTCTAGCCAGTTTCTTCCTAACAGTGCTGGTCTCTCACTCTGCACCACCACTTGAGGCAAGGTCCACATTCCTAACTCATGCAGTAGGTCACTGGAACCTGAATCTCCCCCTGCACAGGGATTTTGTGTCTGGTGTGCAAGATTAACTGTACATGGAGTGGGTACTTGTTGAGACACCCCTTGTTGATGTGCTCTGGCACACGTGAAACTGATGCCCCATTGTCAAGCTATATTCTTATTGGGTTGCTCCAAACCTGATCTGGATGCAAATTCCCTCTCCTTTGCCTCATAACATGGACTGTAATCAATCCCAATGGGTCTTTCCCCTTTTCCACCTGTGGCATGGTGTCTGTCTAGACTGCAGTCTGGCAGTGCATGGTGCACTTCTGCAGACTCATGCTGAATTACGTGTGTTACCACAACTGTGGCATTTTTCTTGCTGTGATCTGCACATGTTTGCTTTTGGTGACATCTGTAATGGTGATATGGCTGCCTTACATTTGCTTGACCTGTCAATAGTGCTGGACTCTGAGAAGCTTGTTGATGCTGACATGATGTTGAAGGACCAGCCCATGGCCTGGAATGTTCCTTTAAACTTTGTGTGTCACTTTATGAAAGCCCTCCCCCCCAGGCAGTTTAGTATGTCCTGCAAGCTTCCTGGTGTCCGTCTAGTAGAGCTCTAGTGCCAGTGCCATGTCAGTAGCAGTTTTAACGATAAGTATGGTTTAGACAACAGTCCTTTCACATAGTGCTCCCCTTGCAGAGCCCAGATAAATTGATCCCTCGGGGTAGCATTTAAGAACTGTTCATATTTGCACTTGTTTGCCGGGTTCTTTACAGCCATGATATATTCCAGAATGGTTTCCCCCTCTTTCTGGGAATACTGGTGAAGACTGCAATGCTCAGCTATTAGGATAGGCTTAGGCTTATGATGCAGACGTGCCTCTGTGAGCTGGATGTTCACCATGGCCCCCTATCTGTTGAAGCACAGTTGAACTTTTTAGACGGCTAAAGACTTACTTGGGTGGGAAGATTGCCAGAAAAAGCCCCATTCTGATTTCATCTTCAGCCTGATTTACAGCTAGACAATACTCTGAACACTCCAAATAGCAGCCAAATTGCTCTTGTGATTCCTGAAACACTGGCACTTGGCCCACAGACATCATGGCTTAAAAAGTTTTGTATTTCTCTTTTGGAGGTCAGCATCATTGCTTTTTTTTTGCAATTGACTGCATCTTCCACCAGATGGCACTGCTGCTCACTACGTGCCTGTGGCCTGGAGTGCACTGTGTCTAGCTCTCCCCTCCTCCCTCTCCTCTCTCTCTCTCTCTCTCTCTCTCTCTCTCCTTTTTGGCTCTGAGTTGTTGTACTTAATATTTATGTATTATTTTTGTGTGCTTCCAGCATTTCCCTTTATGCGTTGCCCATCATTATATTCCCTGCAGTGTGGATGAGGAAAGGCAGAAATGTGCTGTTTTGCTAGTCAGAGTGCAGCTTCAAGTAACCCTTACTTTCACTTACCTTTATTTGTAATCATGTGCGCCCTCACTCTCAGCCTCCTCAGCATGTATGACTGTGGCTTTAGCACAAGCTCCCTAGGAGGTAGGCGTTGTGGAGAGAGGGCTTTGCATGTTTTCCTTTTTTCCTGATGTGCTGATGACTCACTTCATTAAGTCCTCAGATGCAGGAAAAGTAAAATAGTTAGCCAGCCAATACTGCTGCATGCACAGGTCATGTTTATCATATTGCCATTGAGGACAACTGAGAGGGACATGGAGGACACAGAGACAGACATCTTTCATTGGCTACAATTTTTTAACAGATCCACACATGATGACACATGACAGGAAAACATCCTTGTTCTTTCATCCGTGGTTCTTCTTTTTCGGCAGGGGAAGGGCCCAGCCACCCACCCCATCCCCAACCACCCCACACTACACTCCTTTTATAGGGCACCGCAGTTGTGACATTTCCTGTGGCAAAGCAGGAAGGGGCGGATCAATGGGGCATCCACAAGGTGAGCTCATTTACAGGGGCACTAGTAATTTAACTTGTTATAACAAGTTATACGAAAACAAAACACAAAATCAAACCATTACTTACATTTTCTTCCTTCTAATTACTCTGACCAGGTTATAAACTCAGCAACTTATCTGGAATGGATATCATTAACTGCAGGTACTGTGGAGCACCCTTCAGAAGGACAATCTTACAGGATTTAGGACACTGTCCTACATGCAGGGCCATTGGAGATCTTAGGGCTCAGCCCCCGGGCAGCATGGGCAGAGATTGCGCACCTCAAATTTCATATTCAAGAGGAAATACGTTATAAGAACCACCCGCCATTTCCCCAACATCCAACAGAAGAACCTCGACCGCAGAGGGTAGTTGGTCCAGGAGGTTGGCAGGTGGTTAGGAGGAGCAAATCGGTGCCCATCACTCTGTGCTCTCAACATATTACCTCCAAAACCATATAAACACTACAAACAGGTATCTGCCTCTATCTCCGAAATCAAACAAAGGGGCAGAGGACACTGCAGAGCAGGACACTGCAGCACAGGAGCTAGCACAACAAAACCCACCCAAAACAGGAACCAAAACAAAAAAAGGAAATCCAAAAAACTTCTGATCATAGGAGACTCCATGATTCAGAGAGTTAATACTGATCTCCAGCAAGGGGTAATGGTCAGATGTCTCCCAGGTACATCAGCATGGAGAGACACTGACCGCATTGCTAAAATCGGTCACAAAACAGGAGAAAACATTGATATCCTGGTACACATAGGGACTAATGATCTCACTAGCCGGTCAGTTGTGGAGACCAAAGAACACCTGACCAGGCTGGGTGATAAACTATCATCCATTTCATCCGACATCTCCTTCTCTGAGATCCTGCCAGTCTGGGAGAGGGGGGCAGATGGACGGAAGGTCAGAGAAGGGGAGATAGGGGAGCTAAACATGTGGCTCAAGGGCTGGTGCCAGGAAAAAGGACATAGATTTGTAGGGAACTGGCAACAGTTCTGGGAGTGAAATTTCTTTAAATTTGATGGACTGCATCTGACTATGGAGGGAGTCAGTGCATTGGGGCAGAAGTTTGACATCTTTGCAGAATATTTAAACTGGCAAATGGGGAGAGGGGTACAGCACCCCATACGTCGAATGGGAAGAACACCCCTCCCCCCTCAGCTAGTGGTCAAACAGGGATTCGGCATGTTTGCAGTTCATTTGCATCACCAGGTAAGAAAAAAGGTCCGTCTCCCTATACAACGGACAGGGGAAATGCCAAACCTCTTCCAACAACTAACACACCAAAATCTGGCCAATGGAAAATCATGTACACAAATGCTCACAGCCTGGGAAATAAGATCCCAGACCTGCAGGCAATAATGTCAGAGGCTAAACTGGACATAGTAGCAATTAGTGACGTGGTTTACCAGTAACCGCTCTTGGGAGACTTCAGTACCTGGCTATGTACTGTTCAGAAGAAACCGAGGTGCAAAGGGGGGTGGAGGGGCCCTTTATGTCAATGAAAATATCAAAGCTACAGAAATTCAGAATACACATAAGGAGCCAGAAGATCTGTGGGTCACCCTGGAAACAGGAAATGGGACAGCTATAAGAACTGGGGTTGTCTACAGGCCCCCAGACCAGGGGGAGGACATAGACACATTACTGTTAGAAGATATACAAAACATGACAGCTAAAGGGGAGGTTCTGATAATGGGAGACTTCAACATGCCGGATACAGATTGGTCAATACCAGCAGAAACAGCTGCCAGAACTAGACACATGGTGGATTCCCTGCCGGGGGAGGGCCTCAAACAACTGGTACAACAACCCACAAGAGACAGGGCTATTCTAGATCTAGTACTGACTAACAGGGAAGGGATCACAGATCTCCAGGTAGAAGTTCACCTGGGGGCCAGTGACCATCATATGGTATGGTTCAATTTGGCCACTACATCTAAATCATCCCATTCCAAGGCAAAATATGGGACTTCAGAGGAGCTGACTTTGATAAGATGGCCAACAGAGTTAAGCTAGCCCTGGCAAAAACGCAGGTTAGGGTACAGGCAAAGTGGGCAAGCATTAAGGATGCAATACTTGAAGCAACATCCCATTGTGTTAGACAGAAAAGGAAGTGCAAAAGAAGAAGGAAACCACTTGGTTCTCAAATACAGTAGCAGAAAAGGTCAGAGACAAAAGGCTGGCCTTCAGGAAATATAAGGGAACACAGCAGGATGAAGATAGGGAGGCATACCAAACTGCCCTAAGGGAAGCAGGGAAAGCAATAAGGCAGGCAAAGTCCCAGACTGAGGAAACACTAGCACTAACAGTAAAAGAAGGTGACAAGACTTCCTATAGATACATTAGCGAAAGGAGAAAGTCCAGAGGGGGTATTGCTAAGCTCAAAGGAGAAAAGAGGACATGTGAGGAGGAGAACCCTGTAAAAGCATCTATCCTAAATAGATACTTTTGTCCAGTATTTACTGAAGAGAAGGTAGGGCAGGGCCCACAGCTCAGCACCATGGACACGGGGGAGGGAGGTGAGCACTACTCCCTTCAGAAAAGAAAGGGTCCTACAAGAGCTCGCTAAGCTCAGGGTGGACAAGGCAATGGGACCTGATGGCATACATCCCAGGGTACTTAAGGAGCTAAGGGTGGAACTAGCAGAGCCATTAGCAGAACTGTTTAGTGAGTCTCTGAGCACAGGAGAGGTCCCAGAAGACTGGAGAAGGGCTCATGTGATCCCGTTTCACAAGAGCGGTAACAGGGAGGAGGCAGGGAACTACAGACCGGTCAGTCTTACCTCAGTAGTGGGCAAGATTATGGAGGCACTCCTTAAGGAAAGGATAGTGCAACACTTGGAATCCATAGGGGCACAGGATCCAAGACAGCATGGGTTTGCAAAAGGAAGATCCTGTCAAACTAATCTCATAGATTTCTTTGACTGGGTAACCAGAGTGGTAGGACCAAGGGGAGCAGTTGATGTAAGCCTACCTTGACTTCAGCAAAGCTTTCGACACTGTTCCACATAGAAGATTGATAAATAAGCTGAAGCCTGGGGTATTGGAAGTTGGTCAATTGGGTGGCAAACTGTTGACGGGCAGAAAACAGAGAGTGGTGGTAAATGGTATACAGTCAGAAGAGATGCAAATCACAAAGTGGGGTACCTCAGGATCAGTCTGGGGCCAGTCCTCTTCAATATCTTCATTAGTGACATTGCAGATGGACTAGAGGGTAAGGCTTGTCTGTTTGCAGATGACACCAAGATCTGCAACAGAGTAGATGATCCAGATGGGGTGGGCAGAATGAGAAGAGATCTGGATAAACTAGCAAAATGGTCAGAAGAGTGGCAACTGGGATTTAGTGCAAAAGAGCAAGATCATGCACATAGGGAAGAGAAACCCTGAAGCCACCTATAGGCTGGGAGGAGTTGCTGGCAGTCACAAAGGAAGAAAGAGACTTGGGCATCATCATCACCGATGACCTGAAATCATCAAACAGACCTCTAAAGCAGTAGAGTAAGGCTAGGGGATGTTAGGATATATTAGTAGGGGTATCACAAGTCATAAGAGGGAGGTAATAATCCCTCTTTACAAGACACTGGTTAGACCCCATCTGGAGTACTGCGTGCAGTACTGGAGGCCACACCTTCACAAGGACATTAACCAAATTGAGGCAGTCCAGAGAAGGGCAAACAAAATGGTACAGGGACTACATCAGAAGACATATGATGGCAGATTAATGGAGCTCAATATGTATACCCTTAAACAAAGGAGGGAGAGAGGTGATATGACCGAAACATTCAAACACCTTAAGGGCATTAACAAGGTGAAAGAGTCTAACATGTTTCAATATAAGAAAAATAGTGGAACAAGAGGACACAGCATGAGATTAGAGGGAGACCGATTAAGGGGTAATGTGAGGAAGTTCTTTTTCACAGAAAGGATGGTGGATGCATGGAACGGCCTACCTCAGGAAGTGGTGGCTATGAATACAGTGCAGGGCTTCAAACAAGGATGGGATAGGCATAAGGGGGCAATACAGATGAATATGAATAGATAGGCCACTGACAGAGCAAAGGCCGATGGCACATTTATAAGGTACAAAAAGAAATGGGCAGACTAGATGGGCCCTGCGGTCCTTATCTACCATCAACCTCTATGTTTCTATGTTTCTAAAGGTTGGTATGGACTACATATATGAAAAGAAACACAGAAGTTGTCGGCAGATAAGGATTGCTTGGCCCACCCAGTCTGCCCATTTTTCCCTGCCTATACTGTCACCGTAGACCCTACCTGAACCCTAGTTACCTCCACCCTGCTTCCCTAACAAGATAACATTGCACCTATGCCATGCATTCTTGAAGTCCACTACTATTTTTGCCCCTACCACCTCCACTGGAAGACTGTTCCAGGCATCTCTTACTCTTTCAGTGAAGAGTTACTTCCTCACATCACTCCTAAATTCCTACCTTCCAGCTTCATTGCAAGCCCCTTTGTTCTTGTGCACCTTCTTCTCTGAAAATTCTCCCCTCATGCACCTTATTGACCCTGTGAGTTATTTATAGGTCTCTAGCATGCCCCTCTCCCTCCTCTCTTCCAGGGTGTATATACTGAGATCCCTCAGTCTCTCCCAATAGGGCTTCTGATGTAGCCCTTGCACCATTTTGATGGAATGGAAACTTTGGGACCACAAGCAACATGGTGTCCTATGTACCTCCTGATAAGGTAAGTTATATAGCATGTTAACAACAGAAATTAATTATAATAATATATCATATACTGTAAACATAAACTTTATTTAGGATTTTTTTTCTTTGTCTTGTAATTTCAAGAGTTTAGTTTTTAAATTATCAAGACAGAACAAAGAAAGCATTTCGGAAAAAGTGATTTTTCCTACACAATCATGAACTAATTAGTTATCATAATGAGAACATTTTTCAACTTCTGCGTAACCACAAACACTTTGTAATTAAAACTGGAGTTTTTGCATTGTGGGCCTCCATCATAGTAATCTTCAGCTACTTGGCTGCCTGTTAAATCATTTTGCACAACATCATTCACGAGCACAAGCTCACTTCATGACTGTGCTGCGTGTGCTTACCTTGTACCTTCCTCCAGCTCCATCAAAACATTCAGCTGTCTGTTTAATAATTGCACTTATTAAAATGAGTTGGTGAAATCCTGTCCTCTGATTGATTGTTGGTGCTTAAAATGTGTATGTCTGACCACGAAGCCCATTTCTTTGACCCAATACTTTCTTCTGGCATGAGAGGACCTCAAGCATCAACAGTGGGACAGAATGGGCCTGAAAATTCCTTGGAAACTTTCAATCACATGGAGAGATAATATCTTTTCAAGAAGTACAAGAACATACCATCTACCTTGGACAGGCTTTCACTGCTTCCTCCGAGTGAAACGTTAATTGTTAGGTACCATAGGCTGGCAAAAATACAAGCAAGAAAGAATAGTCTAATCTATTTACAGTATCTGCAAGTGCACAATTCGAAAGACGGTCCCAGGCAGATTATATTCCAGTTATACAATGCTCTGCAGGACTTGATTAATCATGGTACAGTGTAACACAGTGGGAAAAGCAGAACTTTAGATATCAGTAGCAAATGCACAAGGAAGCAACAGTGTATGTCATAGCAGCAGGCTGCTAATGCCTCAACCTGGAGCGAGTTTGCTTAGAAACACAGCCTGAGATGCTTCATTACACCAATCCAGCACATGAAATATATGTTGATGTTAACAGCAGAATGCCAGAGAAGCTGCAGAGAGCAAAGTCTCACCCATACCCATATATTTTGGCAATGCCAATGGTTCAGTTTTTTGGGGTCACAGATTCATGAAGCGATAGCAGAAAACACGGGAGTCCCCTGCCTCCAGTGCCCATTGATCTTAATGCTAGGCACACCAATGCAAGATCTGTAAGACAAAGGAAAACATTACCTGTTCAGAACACTTACAGTTATGCCAAAAAACTTTACAAGAAAATGACTACAGAGAACCCAACCCCGTTAGAAGACTGGTTCAAGCTACTGACTTGATATCTATCAAATGGAACAAATTACCTACTACAGAAAAAAAACAGACCCTCATTTTTATGAACAGAGAGATGACTTGGTTGCTATATAGGGGAGAACACTATGCTACCTTCGTACGATGATAGCTGGTAAGGCAATCACCCACCACCACCACCACCACACACACACACACCCCCAGAGTAACTTTAATGAATGTATTGGTTCATTCTTTAAAGAATAAGAATAAAAAATGTGTAGGTTTATGCTGTATATTGCAATGTTAGGGGGTTAGCAAGCTCATCCCTAGCTAATTCACTGAGATTTAAAGAGCTAGTATACTGCCTAAAACTAGTACTAGTTTTTAAAAGCAGTCAACCATTATCTTTTATATCTGAGGTACTTTTTCTTTTCCCTTTGGTTAATTAGAAGAGTGTTTCCCTGATGTTAGTAGGTGTGATGTGGGACAGCACTCTGCCTTCCAGCTGACATATCTGTCTCTATTCCCCCATTACAGCATCAACATTGTGACCTCACTGACTGTGTCATAACTGCTGCTTAGGAACAGCCACTTAGTGACTGTCAGGTCAGTCACCTGTGATGTCACTGTCAGTGAGATCACAATGCTGATGATGTAGTGAGTGGAGACAGAGATAGCCATGTCAGCTGCCAAGCTAAAAGCTGTTCCATACATCCAGCACAATATTATCACATAGAAGACTTTCTAATGCACAAAAGGAAAAAGAAAAATACTTCAGAAATAAAACGTTACGACTTACTGCTTCTTAAAATGAATATTATTTTCCTGTCTGCCTGTTTTGGTTCCACTAGCTCTTTAATCACTTTTCATATACATTGTTTAATTTTGTAGGGTGTTACTGGTGTGTGGCCAAAATCACATTATACAATGGCAAGAAATTTTCTTGCATTTGGATTGGTCATCCATGCCCACCTTCATCAGTGATGTTATCTGAGCATAACATCACTGTGTGACGGGTCCAGCACACATGACCACATAAAACCCTGAAAATATTACTGCACGTACCCGCAGTCCACTGCTATGCTGCCAGCACCTTTTAAGTGTTGTAACCCGATGAGAGTTCCTAACCCCGCCCCACCCCCCATTTTCCCAATACTAGCAAGAATACATGTTTTTTTTATTTTTTTTTTTAACCAGGAGAGACACACTAAGCTGAAGCTTGTTTACAGCTGTGACCTGGGAGCACAAGGAAGTTAAGTGACTTGCTCAGGGTCACACAGTATGCAAGTGGGGGGCTGTGGGATTCAAACCCTGGGTCTCCAGGTTTGCAGCTCAGAGCGTTAAACCACTGCGCTATACTGCCTCCTTAATTGCAGATCTGTGGGCCTGATTTTCAAACAGGGACACAGGACATATGACCAAGCCCTGCATCCCCGCCATGTATGCCGCAGCTGTAGCCAAGGGTTTGCCACAACTTGCACTGGATTTTAGAACTCGGGATGCTTATTGCCACAATACCTTCACTTTCACTGACGGCTTCGGTGGTGCAAGCCCATTCACGGGTCCCCTAGCGACGCAATGGTATGCGGGGAGGAGCTGGTGTAACTGTGCTGCATCACCACACCAAACATGTGGCAGGGATAAAACATTACAAAATTGGACTGCAGCACAGGTTTGCCGCATGTTGGCACTTACATTGGACTCCCAGCCACAAGTTTGTTGTGACTGCAAAAGGTCTGAAAATTGGGCTCTGTCTCCTTTTTTTTCTCATTAATTTCTCTTAGCATTTGTTGCTAAAATTGCCGCTATGTGCACCCTGGCTTCACACTCACTACCGTAATGGGGCGCGCACTCAGCCATTTCCTCAGAAAGCCATACGCAGTGGCTGTTTCTAAAATTAACATAGAAGCACAAGAAGTCCCTGACCAGTTCTGCACTGGACCAGAGAAATGAAAGAGCACACCTGCTCTGCTCTGCTTGACATAGTTCTACAGTGGAGCAGAGAAAAGAAGCAGCACACCGCTGCTGTAAACCACTTTGGCGCGCGTATCTGACAGTCGCTCACATTTTGAAAACTGCACCAGTTGCCTGCCACTGAACACCTCATATAGGTCATGATGTTCTGAATTCCTCACAAAAAGTGACAGCAATACTGGCATGTAGCAACAGCACCACCTTCTGAACACAATGAAATCTTTGTACTTACTTTTTTTAAAATCTGTATACCCTCACATACTAAAAAATCAAGTAACGGTGTAAAAAAATATTTTTTTTCCTACTTTTCTTTCTGTTTTGACAAATGAGCAATTGTATAATAGCAATAATGCACTCCAGGGTGTGTGTTGTGCTTGGATAATGTCACTTCTCAGGTGCTGGACACACTCGGCCTTCGGCCATGTGTCCAACTGTCTGAGCCATGGCATTTTTCAAGCACGGCACACATTCTATCATGCATTATTGCTTAATTCAAACAGTAATAGTACTAGTGCTCCTCACCTTTACAAATCATTTAAAATAATTCAATTTTTCTCTCTTTCTGTCTCCATTCCATCATCTTAACATTATAAAGTGGTTCTTGGTCTCATCATTCATCTGAATCATGATTAGCCTGACCACTGACAAGAAGAAGACCTTCTCATAGATGGAGAAGTGATGACCACTTGGGAGATAGTGTGGAGCAAGATGACGGAATCTAGAGGCTGACAGCAACAGCTCCGTGAGCTCCCTCCCAGTATGCGTTTGCGTACTTTGGCTACACGTTTCTAAGCATTTCTGAATTGTTCTTGCATCCTGGAAGTGAATAATAAATAGATCCCCTCTAAACAAGGTTAGGAAATCTCTTTTAAGTTTTGGTACAATGACGCAGAGAAAGCTGTCCAAACCACCAAAAAATGCCAACCCCAGTAAACTAATTGCAAAGTCAGTCAAGCAGCTGGAAATTCTTACGAGACACCAAGCGCGTGCTGCTATGAGAAGTAAACACCCCAATGCTGAAAACGAATTTCAGAGTTCTGCTGTGCAACCCCTACTTGCCTCTAGTAATAGTGAGAAATTACCTACCTCTGAATCGAATAAAGCGACTCCACTCTCCACTAGCCTTGTGCCAGTGCATCAAAAGACCTTGCTCCTTTAGACAGCGCATGCAAACTTTTGTGCAAATCTGTTGAACGGTGGCAAAGTTATTAAAGTGCAAAGTTAGGAGTTTAGCATTAAATAGCCTACTCAACCCTAACTATAGTGGTGCTGCTGCCCCACTGAAATTAATGGGAGCCAATTTTTGTTACTATGTAATACATTATGATGGCAAGTTGGAGATTAATGAAGGCCACCCATTGAGTAAAAAGACCCTTGTTAGTTGACTGGTGGTCTTCATTAATTTTCAACTTGCCATCATAATGTATTACATAGCAATGAAAATTGGCTTCCATTAATTTCCATGGGGCACGCCCCTGTGCTCTCCCTTGCTGCACGGCATAACGTACCTGAGCACGGGGGCATGGAAAACAATAGGGAAGTGGAAGGGATCCCTTCCAGCTGCATGCTGGCTGACAATTAAATATTAGAAATGTCAGAAACAGTCTATCGACAACATAGGCTACCAAATACAGTAAGTCCTACATTGGCTGCAGTAGCTCAGAAAATCACTTTAAAATTCAGTGTCTTATATGGTTTTCCTTGGGGGGGTTGATTCCATTACAGCACAGACAGCTATATTTGCAAGATATAGCTGGTTTATCTGAAAACTGTGTGAAATGGGTAAGGACATCACAGGGGTGGGTGATCTTTGGCAGACAGGTGTCTGCGTGTATACACCTTGCTTTACTAACTGCAGGAGGCCTTCCAGATTAGGTGCAGGAGTTTCATTGGAGCACAGACAGTTCTATCTGCTGGGAGGAAGGGGGGAGTAAAATGAATGAAAATGGTGTTGATAAATGTAGGCGGAGGAGGAGAAACATAAACAATAAAAGCAACATTTCACTTTCTGTAACACATTGTCTACTGCCAGCCATACTTAACTATTGAATTTGGGACTATTTTATTGATTGGTGGATGCATCATATCATTCTTCATTGCATTTGTTAATAAAAAATGTTTAATTAAAAATAAAGTAATTTTGTGTTTTAGTGTTATTCATGGATGGCGCTATTTCATAATTGCAATAAATTAATTCACTGCATGGGTCATTGTGGGATTTATCCAGTTCTTGTGTGGTTTAAGGCACTTGGCTATACCTTATGCCATATTACACAAGGCATGGTAAATCTCACAGCCATCCACACATCCTGTCATGCCTTATTGATTAAACCACTTCACTGTGTTGTGTGTTATTGCTTACATCATCATTCACAACCATAAGCTAACTTCAAAACAGTGTTGCATGGGCCTGTCCTGTACGTCCCTTCAACTCCATCATAACATTCCTCAGTTACATAACTGACTGTTTAATACATGCACATCATTCACAACTGCAAGCTCACTTCACAACCATGGTGCCTGGGCCTGACCTGTTCTTCCTCGGAATCCATCATAGCATTCTTCAGTTGCCTCTTCTGCTGCACATCACTATTCACAACCAGAAACTGAATTACCATGTGACTGCTACTGTCCTCTACACTTTCCATGTGCCCTCCACTATCTTCTACTGACAGTGTTATCTGCATGTTTTTTGAATACTGAATTAGTGGGATATGCAGTGAACAATTAAAGAACATAAGTTTTATTTTTGTTATTCTCTTTTCAGCTGCTGCTACCATCTATCTTTAGGTCCCCATCTTGGAACATCCCTACTGGTAACCAGTGCCACTCCTTGAGCCAGACATCACTGGCTATGCTGCTTAACTTCCTAAGCTTGCCCTTCCCCCCAGTGGGGGTCCCCTACCCCTGTTTGTGCAGCTGACACATATTCAGGAAGGTACAGGAGCCAAGATAAAATGGCAGCATGGCAGTGGATGAAGGGACAGCACATCCATACTTTCTTGGGGTGAGGGCAGCTAATAACATCACACCATCATTCTGTCCATAGTGATGTAGATTTGCTGGCATTAGTGAGGACTCCAGACCCACTTACACTTGTGGCATAAGTGGATGACTAAGGACCTCACTAAACAAACAGCATAGCACCACACCTATCCTACAGTACTATGAAGCAGCTAACATTTCCAATCCACACGTACTATGGCAAGCTGTATTACCATGCTAACAGTAGTGGGTTGTATTGTATAGAAACGTACATACTACCTTCTAAATAAAAAGGGGGAGCACAGCTCACCATGCAACAGAGACAGCTGATATTTAGGTTCCTGTAATCCTGTAACATCCTACCATGCCCCGTACTTTATAGCATTCAATCCCGGGGCTCACACATACTCCTTTTCTCCATCCACTTTCTACATCCCATTTTACCAACTCCTCTTTGTGCACCGTGCCCTCCTAGCCTTTCTTCCTCCCTCCCTCCCTCCCTTCCCTACCTTCACCTCTACCTGGTGTATATTTTATTTTTTATTTTTTCTTCCGTTACTTCCTCCTGCAACCTTAGATAACCTGCTTTATCTTCCTATAGACACTTCTATGTATGTAAATACCATGTAATCTGTACAATATCTGTATAATTCTATGTACATATGAACTTCTTTTTCTTCCTCTCTGTAAAGAGTATTATCTGTATTGCCTTGTAAATACCTGTGTTGACCTGTATATACAATTGTTCATGCTCCACCCAGGTCCATCTTGCAAATGAGCTTCTGCTCAATGATGGATGCCTGGTTAAATAAAGACTTGATTGAGTGATTGATTTTTTTGGGGGGGGGCTATGCCCCTCACACTGCCATTTTGTTCACTTTTTAGAGCGGTACTCTAATGCAGTGTGGGAACTGCTTGTGGCACAGAGGTAGTACACCACAAAACTAGAATTCGGAATTCACACACATCTTACAGCGGGGTCCGGAGTCCTCCACTAACGCCAATTTGTCCCTGTTGTCTCACCCTCCTCCCTGATGTATCATATGTGCTTGCATGACTGCAGGTGCTAGATGTCATGTTGTCACCTGCAACATCACTAGCACTACCACAAGGCCTCCCTTTGGTGTCGCTGGAAGAGCAGTGCTACAAAGCATGTCCACCCTGGGAGGAGAGCATCTAGACAGATTCTCTATACACACACACACACCCCTCTCGCTGGCTTCCACTGCAGACTTCCCAGGCTTGGGAGGTGAACCTCAGACAGCAACATGCAACAGCAGTCCCCCACTCCTTGGCATCACCATGCCAGCATACAAAAAATGTTTGAGAACAGTTTTGGTTTTTGGAAGGGGGTCATTATTATAACTTATTTCTCATTTGTCTCAGGGCAGGTGGAAGTGATCCCCATAAATTCAGGATGTCTCTCAACTTTGACACCCTGATTTTACTGTACTGTACTCAGCCAGTATTCCCTTGTGGCATACACTTTGTGTACTGCTGTCCTGCACTATGTGCCCACTAAACTGATGCCTGCTTGTTTGCCGATCCCGATGAGTAGGCTTCCTAGTTCCATGTGTCCTGTAAGTTGCAGTGTGTGTATTACCATCGTGTACTATACTTGCCAGACAGCTGCCCTAATAATACACCAACTTCCAATTAACTCCAGAAAAGTTGGATTGGTTTTATTTTTGAAGCTCTTGGAAGACCACCTTAACTGGACCCACCAAAGACTCTATTACTCCTCCTTCCATACCGCTTCATTCAACTACAAAACTACAGTGACAACAGCATTCTCAAGCTACTATTGAATGGAACTACCCCTTTTGTAACTGATCTGCCTACCTGCTGGTTTGCCTGCCCTTCCTGTGTCATCACCATTGTGTGGCTTTATAAAGGCTCTTTTTCTTCACAGTGTTAGACATTACAGTATGTAAAGCCATTTTAAATATGTTAATAGGGCCTCTGTGGAGTATACGTTATGGTACAAGAAACTCCAAGTGTGAGACTTGGGTGAGAGGATCATGAAACTGAGTGATTCTGTCTGTCCAAACCTCAAAAGGGGAGTCTCATATACAATGAGATATATCCCATGGAGGATCTATAGCCTTATTTTAAATCATTTGAGTTAGCTAGCGAGATTTATAATACGTTTTTAAGAATTTTTTTTAATTGCAAAAGTTAAATGAAGCCATCCTTTCTTTGGCTGTGAAGTGGAACACTCCATTCCTGATATTCCTGCACAAGTGACCACTGTGTGCAGGATAAGAGGTACAACAGCTCTGTGCACTGATGTTCCACCACAGGATGTCGACAACAACGATGTCAACATCCTGCACATAGACAGGAACAATGCCAACAGTCGGCATTGTTCCCAACGGACTGAAGTGTTTTTCTGCGGGGAGCTTTTCCCCCCACACCTCCATCTCTAATTAACCAACTCTGAGTCAGAGCTGGTTCAGGGTGGGGTTGCAACTATGGGAATTGCTTCATCGACTGACAGTGGACCACCACAGCAAAAGATCTCAACCTGGTGAGATCTGTCACTGTGGTGGTATTTCACTATAACAGTGTTGCTGTCCTGATGGTACACCATGCACTTATTGGCTAAAATCACATAAGTGATTTTTAATACAGCCAAGAGGTCTTCCCATGCAGTGGTGTAGGTGGGAGGGGGGTGTTCAGGGTGTTCAAACACCCCCAAAATTACCCCCCAAATGTTTGTTTAAGCCATGGTTCAGGTGCCCATCCGGTTTTGCCTCTGACTTACACTGTGGGGTCCAGGTGTGGAATTACTGAGGGGGGCTAAGGGGGCTGTAGCCCCCCATTAGCACCCCCAAGTTATGCCCTGTGCTTGACTGAGCACTGCCCGCTATCCCTGCAGTGGCTGCAATTTATTTTTATTCTTCCTGGATGGTCATGGAACTGAAGGGATTAAGCTGGTGCCGTGAGCATTATAGATTAGACAGTTTGGGTCAGAGCATGTCTGCAGATACGGCGTGGTGGTACCATGATGTCTAATGTGCCTGACTAGGTGTGAACTACTAGTGCTGTGCGTGTGGATCAAGATGAGCGCAAAGTTCTGCAGCCAAGTTAAAATTACACATTTTTTCACATCTGTTGCATCGCCCAAAAGGTATGTGTACTGACTCAACAGTTAATTTGATTCACACTGCTGCAGTAGGTGTGCCCTGGTTGATAGTTTGGGAGATGTACATTTGGTGGTCCCTGACAGTAAGGCCCAGCCGCAGTCAGGCAGCCCGTTTCTGAACACGACTCCGTCTCGATGCCATCATGGCAGGAGGTGTCTACTATGAGACTGGTAAGGTGATGATCCATTCTGTAGCTTAGGGTTTGCGGATTTTCAGGGGGGTGCATTTTATGTTGGGTGGTTGGGAGGGGGAATCTGCTCCTCAGGTCTAATGCTCATTGCTCCCATGAGACTCAGACACCAGTTCAGCCGCGGAGACGGGGGGGAGGGGCAGAAGTGCTTCCAAATACCTGCCAGCCTATATTGGGGGCAGCACTTTATACCTGTCAGCCTGCATGTATTTATCCAGGATTGCATACCAGTCAGTGAGTCAGACAGTAATTAGTCATGAAAAAAATAAAACACATGCCAATTCTCTTTAAAAAAAAGAATGATTACTGCTGATATGTCAATTCTCTTTTCAGTATAAATCCAAACGCTGGTAAGAGTCCAATCAAATACAATTCAGTCAGTGCCAAAAATAATGACATGACAGTACATACACTAATTAATAACCATGCAAGCCAGGATTTAACAGAAATTGCACAAACTGCAGAGACACTACCATGCTCATATTTACTATATCACAGTAGCTGTGACAATAGAACTTGATTCCTTGGGTTGTGCATAACATGTATTAGAGAAAAGAAAGCAAAGACTAAGTATAATCACAAAGAGTTCATGGTAGTTGTAAGAAAAAATATATATTGTCCTAATGTTGCTAATGGACAATCCAGGCAGAGGTACCTACAGTGATCTGAAGTATAAAATAAGAAATTGTGAATATATTTTGTTCTACAGGAACAGTTTAAGGTCCATGGTGTCATTCAGACCATTTGGAGACAGTCCTCCAGTATTGTATTAGTTTCAGTACATATTCCTGTGTCAGAAATTTCAAACAAGCTGTGTCTAGGGTTACCACCTTTTCAGAAGCGCAAAGTGGGACATTTCTTACTGAAATATGATTTTTCGCAGGACGATATGTAACCTCAACCAACACAACAGATTTTTTTCTCTAAATAATCAGAATTAAGGTTAAGTGTTGCAGTTTTTTAGTGTTTCTAATCATTTGAAGGTATTTTAGTTAAGGTACTATAGTTTTTGCAGCATCTAGAGGAAAGTCTGAAAATATTCTTTTGTACTATAATGTCAGGACATTTAGTATTTTTCATGTTTTTTCGGAGGACACAGCTGCCCAAATCAGGACTGTCCTGCGAAAGTAGGGACAGGTGGTAACCCTAGCTGTGTCCCTACCATCATGGAATTGTTAATTGTGCTCCCAGAGCACAAACCATTACAGATGGCAGCAATGTGTTCCATAATACATATTTTGAGCTGCCTGGTGGTCCTGCCAACATAGATTTTGTTGCATCAACACCAGGCACCATAGACAACAAAGTCAGTAAAACAATTTGCAAGCTGTCAAACCTCAACGGGTTTTTATGATTCCTCACAGAAACCCATTTCCCTTGCACAGCATTTTTACTTTATGTGCATCCTTTGCACATAAGAAAGCCAATTGTCTTCTTGTGTAGCCACATCTCTGCTTTTAGTTCCCTGTAACGACTTTGTGTGAAAATCTCACCCAAATTTGGCCCCTTAGAAAATGGCACCTTTGGTTTTAGTCTCACAGCACTTGCCAAATTGGGATCTGTAAGTAGTGTCAGCCAGTGTTTCACAACAGTATCCCTAAATTTTGTGGTTAGTATGTATACTGAGTGACAAAATGTCACTGAGTTTTTTACTATACTTAGGCTTAGTGAAGGGGTTAGTAATGCCTCTCTCGGTAACTCTTTTGTTGTTTCATTGGCACAGTTAATAACCTTCCTTGAATAACCTCTAGCCCTGAAAAGGGTTTTAAGCTCATCACATTGTTCCTCACATTTCTCCTTTGTGGAGCAGTTCCCCCTTATACCCAGGAACTGCCCCACAGGGGTACTATTATGAGAGGCTATGTGGATGACCGCTTTCAGCTCAAAGCAATGCATTCTTTGCAGTTGCCTTACCAAATGTTATTAAAAATGATCCTCCAAAATGCACCAGAATGCACCAAATTTAAAACATTTTCTGGGGGCCCAGATAACCCCCAGAACCCTAGCCTTTATATAGAAATCTTTCACAGTATATTACAAAAATGCATGTGGGGTGGGCGGTTGATGCCGATGGCACTGTTCATCAGCCAGTTGTCCACAACAATTGCAGCTGCAGAATCTAATTCCAGTCAGAGTCTCCCACACCCCTGATTCCATGGGGGGAAAAATCCCCTGAAATCGGGGATAGGGAACATGCAATAAAAGTGTGTTGTTTGTTCAAGAAATGCCCCAAAACTCACCACACAGCATGTAACCCCCCCAAGTTTCTGGGGGCCTAGCGACCCCCAGACCTCCAGCTTTTATGTGTCTCACTTCACAAATATATCTAAACATCCCTCCCCCCAAAAAAATATCCTGCCTACGCCACTGTTCCCATGCAGCAGCTTCTATGTCTGGCAGCATTCTAAATTTTCTCTTTTTTATGTTAGAAATGGGAATCATTTCCCAACTGTCTTCAGAGTGCAGTACATTGATCGTGCCAGGTAGCTAACTGTCATCTGATGTGGAAAGTAAGCTTAAAGGGACACATTCATGCCCAGTGGCCATCACAGTCTGACAGCCCACAAAAAGCTCTTTCAGATGAGGTATCGGACTCATCTGTAGCAGGAAGCACCCCAGAGATACAGATGTAGTATTAATACTGAGTCTGTTCAGTATTAATACTACATTACAGCCATTTTTAGAGCATTGTGATGTCACTGACTAACAAACTGTGCCTAACTGCATTGACTTAAGCTCAGCTTGTTTGTCACTGACATCACAAGATTCTAAAAATGGCTGTACTGTAGTATTAATACTGAACAGACTCAATCATATATATCTCAGGACTGCTTCCAGCTACAGATGAGCCTAATACCTCATTTGAAAGAGTTTTTCATGGGCTTTCAGACCATGATGCGCACTGGGCATAAATGTGTCCCTTTAAATGCTGTTGCTCTGTGCAGTAAGATTTTGAAAAGCTTGTTTGTTTATAGAAAACAATACCCATCACTCTCCCCTTGATTTGCTCTGCACATCCTCAGTATGTACAAGAGTTGTGGTTCTCTCACACCTACAGTAATCTGTCCATCCACCCTCTTCAGTCGAGTGCCAGTTTCTATTTGATCACAAATGAAAACTTAAAAAAAAAAAATTACAACATGCTTCAGAAGATCAGCGCTGCAATCCTAATTCTAGGGGTGGGGGAGCTTCTTAGCAGTAACTATGTCAATGTAAATCAATTGAAGGAGGTCAGGAAACCACCAAATTCAATTCAAGACTAATCAGTTTAGCACATTGGTGGCCCATATGGCTGACACAGACAAAAACAAGATAACGTAATGAACCCAGATAAGGAAATATTATGCTGAAAATGTAACCTAGAGCAGATGTACCCCCAATAAGATTTATCTCTAGGTAACTGGAGAATTCCACAGCAGAGTATGCACATTATGGTTAATGTAGTATCTGAGCAGCTGAAGCAGACACACACACACACCATTTCATACACTCATGTTCAGATGCACACATGCATCCAAACACATTCACAGAGAAACTTAATTTTTTTACTTGGAGTTTAGGAACAACAGTAGAAATAACGGTCCATGATAGCTGCCCTTCCGCACTAGTGGTAATAATCCTGTGTCCTATAACTTGTCATATAATCAGCTAGTCTATTTTTAGAAGGATTGAAAGCATCATTCTGTGCTATACCAGCTGGCAAGTTATTCCAAATGTCCAACTATTCTCTGTGTAAAGAATAGTTTCCTGTTATTAGCATTAAATGTACATGGTTTGATTTGTTTATTGTGCCCTCTAAAGATACTATTATGGCCGGCCTGGTGGCGCTAAGGGTTGAGGCTCTGGATGCTACACCTTGCGCCACGCCAACGACCTGGGTTCGGGAACGAGCCTGGGCAATCGGGGGTCAGCAGGGATGGGGAAGGATCGAGCATCCTATAGACAGCTCTCCTTCCCTGGGAAGGGGGAATCCACCTGCCGATGCGCTGCTGACCTCTAGTGTAGACTGGAGGGACACAGTGCATGGCCACGGAATGCAGGGGGATTGAAGCTTGGCGGACATCTTTCGGGGGCACACGGGAGTGTGCTTCTGCCGTGCTGGACATCGTTGCATGTCTGAACTTCAGGGAGGAAAAACAAGGAAAAAACCCTACCGTTGGAGATAGGCGATGGCACCAGCATCACCAGCCACACGCCACCAACCAGACTCCCTCCTATCCTGGGCTGAGCCCAGTCTGGCCAAAATTGTAGATGGAGCCCTAGGTGGACAGTGCGGTCCTACTGCGGAGGGGCTTAGAGCCGAGGAGATTGCCGAACTGGTGCCAGGACAAGGAGGAGTTTCAGGTAAGGAAGTAGAGTTGGGGATAGGTGGATGCCTGAGAGAGGTTCCCGAGGGTAGTGCATAGATAAACTGGTAAAAAAAAAAAAAAATACTATTATGTTTAAGTTGCATATTCATGCTATCCAAAAACAGTTTGTCATTACCAACTCTATTCATAAATAGCAATTCCCCCCTCGTTCTCCTATGCAGTGTGTACAGATTTAAAATGTCCAAGCGTTTTTCATAAGTTTTACTTTTCAGTGCCTTTATTGATTTGGTGACACGTCTCTATTTCTTCTAGCTTGTTTTGTTCTCCCCTTATTTAATCCACCACAAAACAGTGAACAGTTATCCACATGTGGTCATACATAGTTCCTATGTAATAGAATTATTATGTTGGATAACTTATTGAGGAAATGCCTGTTGATGGAATTTATTAAAGTTTGATTGATTAAATATCCTATCACATTGCTACTTTGACTTTAAATCATCAGTTAGTATTACTCCCACATTCCTTTCATTTTGAACTTTAGTTAGTTTGTGACCATGTAAGTAATAATAATTTTTTAGATTTGTCTTCCCAAAATGTATTACCTTACTGTATGTTTAGCTAAATTAAATATCGTTCCCCACTTATAGGCCCGTAATGTAAGTTTAGTTAGATCGAACTGTAGACTGTGATGCTTCTCAACTGTATAAACTATTCTACCTATTTTAGTATCATCTGCAAATATAAAGTGGTTGTTTTAACCATGTTTCTATGTCTGCAAATACTAAATAATGTTGGTACCAGGACTGATCCCCCTGTGGTACACCACTAGTAACGTTAGCAAGGCCTGATGTGTGTCCATTTATTTTCACTCTCTGTGTCCTCCTTCCAAACCATTTTCTAACCCAACTGATGATTTTGCTATTGAACCCAATGGTGGTTAGTTTAGTGATGATGAGTGTTTCATGTAGCACTATATAAAACGCCTTGCTGAAATCAAGGCATGTTACGTTTGAGGGGATAAATCCCTCCATACACAAATCAACATGCACAGATGTTCAGGAACACAAACCAATGCACAGAAAAAAATTATCTATACACACCACTACACAAAGGTGCAAACACACACACACACACACACACTCTCTCTCTCTCTCTTACTGTACTTGCACACCAAATTTTAAAGTGGGGAGTCACATTAGCTTCTAGCCATATACAGTGCAGGAATAAAGAACATAATTGCAAGGATGAGTACTGTAATGTTTGTAAAACAAATACATGTGCAAAGTTGGCTAATGACAAAATATAACCTGAGCAAATTCTTGGCTCTTGGAGGTAGATTGGTAGAGGTAAATTATCTGAGGGTCAATTGTCCTGATACATTTTCCAATTACCTTCTATCTATACATTAGCATCTTGCTCTTTGTCTATGATTTAAATCCACCTTCATGTCTAATGACTGGATTGTGGATGGACACAAAATTCAGGAGGCAGTATGGACTAGTGGTTACATCACAGGAGACTCAGGTTTATATCCTACCGTAGTAACTTACTGTGCGATCCTGAGCAAGTCAGTTCACCCTCTCAGTGCTTTAGTCCTCACAGCTGTAAAATTGGGTTCAGGCAGGACCCAAGTGAAAATGAGGTAGCTCGGTTATCCTGGCTAAATAAATTGTAAAACAAACAAAAAAAATAAAAACCTTGAAGTAGAAGTATTTATTAGCCAGCAAAAAAGTTTCACCATGAAGATGTTTTAGTGGTATTAAATTGCTGCCCAAAACAATCAATATACTTTTTTTGTTTTCATTTTTTTTTCATTCTTGAACTGAGATATGTGGTACTGAAGCTTTTAAAAGTATCTTTACTCTGTCCACACCCACCATTAAAAAAATTAACTATGCACAGAACACTTAAGCATGAAGCTTGAATGTCAGCTGCCATCCTTTTAAGAGTTCTCATGTTGCTAACATGCAATGACTGGCAGTACCATTTATGCCAGGGGCACTGGGAAAGCCCAGAAGATTGAGGCAATGTCTCATGGAGATTAGCAGTTCCTTGTTACTATATAGAGAAGTTTTCTTTTATTTTTCATTACATCTGCCTAAATTTGTCTGACTGGGACTAGCAGAGTTTGGGGGTACAACGAGAGATAGGCATGGTAGATGTGAAGAGAATGTAAGGGTCCTAGTGGCAGACCAACACCAAAACACCACACATGAAGGAGAATGGGGAACTTCTCTTGCCATAGCCCTGTCTTGATCATACACACCAGTTCCCAACCCCCAAGTATGTCACTTGTCTCCCAGTCTCCCTCCCTTGTACAGTCAGTTCCAGATCTGGATCCCCAAGCTCATACAACACAGATCCACCTGCAGGAAGAAAATAAATGGATGCTGTTTTCCTCAATAGCTGTCCTGCACTACTAAGACTGGACTGTAAAAACGTGAGACTTTGCTAGTTCAGCTAGTGACTAAATGAACTGTCAGCCCTTACATTCTCCAGGCACCACCAGAGCTCCACAAGAAAACTGCAACCCCGTCCCAGCGGCACTCACCTCATAGTGACAGGCCTGCGAAAAGCTCACTGCCAGCTCTGCCTACTTTGTACAGTGATGCTCTTTCTACACCCCCCACATGGCTGCAATGACTGTCTGGTGCTTTCTCCCCACTGTCAGGTCTCAAAACACAAAATGTACTCCACTACTGCCAGCACAGAGCCTCTGCAACAGCTGCTTGGCCACACGACACACAGGAGCTATGTCACAGGTCCTTGGACTAAATGCGACTCTACGTCTGCTGCAACAGCTGCTCCAGACCACACTACAAGGGAGAACAAGAGAAACAAAAAAAACTAAGCACACAAAATAATCGCACTACGCAGCTCAGCAGCCTGGCCTCCTTTCTATGCAGCTCAGCACCATGCTACTGTCCGCCCTTCTCAGCCACTACTGCCACATTTAGCTACCCATTTTCCACTCAGCGATGCCATACAAAGAGGCCAAACAACAAGTAACTAAATAGAGGAGTCTCAGAAGCTATAGTTGGGCAAAACAAATAATATAACTACTGGACAGCCTCACCTGCAAAAGGCAGGGTACTACAAACACACTCAATAAATAAATAAAATAGATGGTCAGGAGCCCAGAAGGAAATTGCACATCATAAAAATGTGAAATAAACAAACTGGGTGCAAATAAAATAAACCCCAGCAACTGTGCCACTCACCCAAACACGATGACCACCATTGCCCCTCAGTCAGCTCGAGGAGGACATCAGTGGTGGGAATCACCTGTTTGCTCAAGCAGCTCCACAAAATGCTTCATGGCATCGGTTACCATCTTTGGGCACAGTCTGCAGGAAGGAAGTAACCCCCTAACCCTGTCAACAGCCAGTTTTGGTCTGCGCACAATCTGCATTAAAAGCATAGCTCTGTTTCTGCTTCTGGTGACTACCTTTGTTAAGGGCATCCACTTTCTTCTAAATGGCTCCAACCTATCGAAAGTAATGACAACCATCATTTAAAAGGGAATCCCATTGAAATGAATGGATGCTCAATCCAAACAGCTGATTTTGTGAAGGAATCCTTATTTAAATAACACAACACAAGGACTGGAGTTGGAATTGTTTATTTAGATGACCCTTGATGGACTTCGCTTACAAATACTGGTTCTTTGTCGATGATGACATTTTCTCAACAGCACTCTCTCTACTTCATGATGTCCCATCCTCTTCATGACTGCAGTTGCATCTCACCCTCACAAGCTCCATTCTGTTAATCAAAGATCTCCATCGAGGACCATTTCCAATTATGAAGAAAATGTGAGTGCAGGAACATCTGGAAGACTCTCAACTCCCAAATGCTGCAACAAAATAGATCCCCCTGCAGACCATCCAGTCCTCCATCATGTCCCAGAGAGTTTCAGCTTTGTAGTCCATTCGGGCCAATCTTGCCTACATCAAAACAATCTCACCACACTCCATGGTGCATACCAGATTGCAACCTGCATCCTTCTCAGCCTTGCTCATGAATATTATGTCAACTGGCTCAAGCAGTTCCAAGCCTGGATTGCCTTCAGTGGTTGGACCAATCCCCTGCATATTGCCAATGCCTTATGCTTGCTTTTAAAAGGGACTGCTAAGGGACTTCTATTTCCTAGCTCAATGCACTTCCTGGACAAGTTTAATGAAATATGGCATCACTGTTTGCAGCTTTCAAAGATCACTTCATGCAAGCTCATCCAACTGCTGTGGGTCGTATATGCAGCCCTCTGAATCCTTGATAATGTACAGTGAGTCATGCTTCAAATGTCTGCAGAAAATAGAAAAGGATCAAATCACAGCCTTCATCCTAGGACTGCTTCCACAACTCCGTCCCTACTTTGTTCTACAGAAGCTGACAACCTGGATGGACACTATTTAAGCTACATAACTAGCTCGGAAATCCATTTCCATTTTCTAGTCCTCTGCTGGGCAGGGTCCCCAATTGTCACAAATGGCAGCACTCAAAGCAGGTGTCCAGCATCAACAGACAATGCTAGACAAGCTTATCAAGTCTGTCACTGATCTACATCTCAGCCAGACTTCTTCCTCTGCTGCAGCTGTCAAGGCTTTGCAACCATCTCGACAGTAACCTGCTCAACCACTGCCTTTTGGAGAGAGTGTCATCTGTCAGTGGTGTGGATTCAGAGGATACACTGATATAATTTACAGAAAGCTGAAATCTGGACGTCAGAGTAACAGGAACCAGAGATGTCCACCATTGCACCACCAGCAGGATGCATCCAACTTTAAACAGAATCAGGGAAATGAGTGCCGTCCAACAAATTAGGGACTTTTATTGAGCAAGAACATTGCAACTGACCACCCCTCTGACTCTCTCAATTCCCGTGAACAGCATCCTCCAACTCCAAATACCAACACCAGAACCTTCTCAACTCAAGAAGCTGTATCTGTCATCAGATCACCACCTCTAGCTAACTACATCAAAGTGAACACTGGAGAGTGGTCTATGCATGCCTTGTTTGACACAGAAACATAGAATTTGATGGCAGATAAGGATCTCTTGGTCCACTCAGTCTGACAGTAGAGCAGACATCTCAGTTATCAACACCAACATCCTAGGTCACCTCATGTCTCTCCAGCTGACTTGAAATACTGTACATCATCATAACAAATGCAGCTGAGTACCAATTATAGACATCATCCACCTCAAACTACATTTCAGTGCACAGCAAATACTGTCTTGCTCTACTTGGTGCCTGATCTATACCCAACAGTGATTCCTGGCATGAACTTTCTCAGATACCTCAAAGCCATCCTGAATTTTGCTTCAAACAGACTGTCACTGGACTCCAGAGGCAACTTGCAGCTACATACTCAGCCATTGTATGTCTTAAGAGAAAAATGGTTTTGAGTGCCAAGATTTGATGTGCACCAATGCCACAAGGTGTTGTTGGCATTGCCATGGGATCTCCTGCTCTGCATTCTTCAGGTCTCCTGAGAAACACCTTTTTTGTTGAGCACAATGGCATAGTATTCCAGAAATTCTGCCACTTCTCAGATGAACTAGGTGTCACTTTCCTAATAAAAATAGATGTTCAGCAGACAGGCTGGACACTCTGTGGAGTGCTTACAAATACACAGTATGTGGGAAACTCATTTGTATAGCCACCCAGGACAACAGAAAGCAGCCTAAGCTGGCACACTTCCATGCCAAAACCAACTATATAGCCCAAGGGAACTGAAGGCTTGCTGCCTCCATACCCTTCATCTTAAAAAGCAGGAAACAGCTCATACAGTCCATTTTTTTAAGAAAAGAAAATTCATCTTTAGTCTTGACTGATCCTAGAGAAATTGCATGAGCTTTCCAGACTTATTACAGAGGGGCTTGATTTTTGGAGCCCTGAGAATGCCACAAGCCCCTGGTGTACTCATTGTTTGGAGAATGGGGCATGCGACATTCTCCTGGCCACCCTTCAGGATTATACAGTAAATCCCAAGGGACAAATGCCACAAGTTAAACTAGGTTTCCCCTGGTCTAACTTATGCCATTTGGAGGACCCTTTTTACGGGGCGTGTGCCAATTATTTGGCGCAAGCTTCAGTGAAGTGTGAAAACTGTCGCAACTATGCCTGGTGTGCTAACATTGGGTGCAGTTGTGTCAAAGGTGTTTAGCGCAACTGCACCAAAGAATGGGTCTGGTGCATGGTTTGATGCAAGCCCTGCATCAACCTTTGAAAATCGAGCCCTGGGTCTTTACAATGTGGAGGACCATAGCCTTCCTCTAGATGTGATTAGGAAATATTTGGCCAGAGTCACATCCCTTCCCTCCCAGAGGAATGCTAGGAGCTCTTAAGGAAACCCTTGACTCTGGGAGAGTTCTGGCAAACACTGAGCTCTTTATCCATGGTCCACGGCTATAATATTTGCACAATATTTTTATGCCAATTTCACAGCTGCTTCATGGGGAGAAGTCAGTATTACACAGCGTGAATGGGACCAATGTGTGCTGTAAACAGTTAAGCCTTTAATTAGTAAAAAAATAACACATGTAGCAGTGTAAAACATGTAACACATGTACTGATGTTAAAATCATAAAAAATCATAAAAAATGGAATGTACCCTTCTCATATTGTGCCAACCATTGTTTAGCAAAAACATTGCCTTTCTTTGAGGCAGAGGAATGTTTGTTTTGCACAGACACAATCGTAGCATGGCATTCTCAGTCAAAAACAGTGTCTGCCATTGATTGTGTTGCATAACGAGGGGACTAAGTACAAGTTGTGGCAGCTGTTATGGTAACTGGTGTGAACAGGTGCTAATTGCAAAAGATTACTGGAAAAGCAGGTAATTAAAAAATAAAGTGGGAAATATAACCTGTCTCCCGTCTGTCTCCAGTATGTTTCTGTCTGACTACTTTATTGCAAAATGTGCTAATTCACTTTATTTAAAATTTGGTAACTGGGTAGGCCCACTGAGACCACAACAGTCCCTTTTTCAGTGGTGACCCAGAGTTAATTACATACATCAGAGTGCACACATATCAATTTACAGTAACTTTAATTAAAAGACGGAATTCATGGAAGGCTGCCGTTTTCATGGTAATCATGAATTCTGTGCGGTCCATGATTAAATTACTGCCTTATCCATGGATAAAGCTCCAGGGCTGGATGGCCTCTCTGTTAATTTCTATAAATCCTTGCATGGTCTCTCCTTCCCTGTCTGAGGGAGGTGTTTCTTGAGGCATGTAACAGGAGACATGGAAGATTCAATGTTACAAGCTTGTATTTCTGAAACCTAGTAAAGGCGATAGTTTGGTTACAAATTATCATCCAGTCTCACTATTGAATGTGGACATAACAATTTCAGGTCTGAGACACATTTAATAGGTGCTACTCAGGTAGGCTTTATGGTAGGTCAGGTCTATTTGGACCATCTGCAAAAACATGCCCACATCCTCTCTGCCTCTGGGGAGATGGAAGCCCCAGTGGCGTTGGCCTTCCTGGATGCAGAGGAGGCCTTTGATCGACTATCTTAGGGATTTTTGTTTGCAGTATTAGTACATTATAAGATTCAGCCAGAATTTATAACTTGGATTAAGCTTCTTTATTCCAGTCCTACAGAGAAGGTTAGGTCTAAAAAGATTATTTCCTCAGGTTTCCCCTTGCGCAATGGTACTTAACAGGTTGCCCATTATCACCCTTTCTTTTTTTTTTTCCCTAGAAAGCTTTTTGCTCCCCCATTACCCCTGCACCTTAATTGGCAACAGGGAAGCCATGGTAGTTCTGCTTTTCTCCCGTTACCTGGGACCCCAGATCGCGGTTGCACATGTGCGTGGAGGTGCAAACGCACTGCGCAGTGCTGGTAATGGCCCCTTCCTCCCTCCAGGCCTAATGCTGGGTTCCCCTCCTTGGCTTGGCACTGTCACGTAGCCTCCACCAGGTGGCAGCCAAGAGCCTGGGGAAACCCCACATCTCTCCCCAGAGAGGAGAGCTGCCCTGCAGCTGCTCAATCCGACTCCTTGCCCTCCCTCCTCCAGCCAACACCTGGTGGCCCAAGCTCGCTCCCGAACCCGGGTTGCCAGCATGGTGTAAGGTGTGGTATCCAGCACCTCAATTCTCAGTGCCATCGGGCCGGCCCTATCACCCTTTCTTTTTAACTTATATCTTGAACCTTTAGCCCAACATCTTTCACAGCACCTTGGTACTGAAGGGGTTGAATTAGGTGGGAAGTCTTAAAAGAGATCGTTGTCTGCAGATAACATTCTGTTGCACCTCAGAAACCCTGTCACCTCTCTTCCATGTGCCCTGGAGGAAATACATGCTTTTGACAATCAATCCCTTTATAGGCTTAATATAGGCAAAACTGTGGTGTTGCTGTTAAATCATCATGTGAGAAAGCAAGGAAACAGGATCTGTAGCACCTAGGACTCTCATGGGCAACACACCAACTTTCATATTTAGGACTTCAGATATCCTTGTCCCATTCTCAAATGGTTAAGCAAAATTTCATAGCATTATTGCAACATATTCGGAAAGACTAGACAGATGACAAAATGTACCCTTGTCTTTGTGGTGGAGAGTGAATACAATTAAAAAGAATGTTCTTCCTCGAATACTGTATCCCCTAAATATGCTTATGCTTTATTTGCCTTTGACATGGTTTCATGGCCTGATGAAAGAGATATCCTTGAAGAAGATTGAGCCTTACCTGCCTCAAAGTTGTTTTGTGTATGAATGATAATTTTCCTGTGGCTATAATTCGGGAGGGAACAGATTGTATTTTGGCTCCATGGAGCCGAGAGCCTGATCCCTTCCACTTCCCAATTTGGAAATACATCCTCACACTCTAGTATTTTGTGATTTAATAATATGGAGAGCATAGGTGCACATTCCATAGACTTATAGCATATGGTTAGGGCTTATTGTCGATGGAAAATGGTGACTTTCAAACTCCTGTTGTGGGGCAGTTCAAAGGTCAAGAAAGTTGTTGCACTATCGTTCTTACATCACACTGACAGTATAACAACTTTTCCCCCTTGAGCTGCTACCTGATTGATGGAAACAGCTCTGTTAAAAAAAAAACAGATTACAATGGCAGCACCGGTTAGCTAGCAGATGGCTGAGTGGTCGCTTAAGATAGTTCAGATGGACACAAACTTTCATAGTCAGCTCCATGTGTCCAAACTACCAGTTTTCCAATTTTCTTTTTTTTTAATCACTGGTGGCTGTATATCATTGAGGTCAGGAGCAGAGCGGGACTACAGTGAGGACCAGATTAAGGAGCAGAGCGAGACTGCACTGAGGAGCGGTAGCATGAACACAAGGTATGAAACCATGTAAAATTATAAAGTTTCTACATTTTGGGGAACCATATATAAAACTGTGCATGGTTGTCCATACACAATGAGGCTATGTTGCCATCTCAGGGATATTACGCCATCATATGGACCTCTCTAGCTTTGCTCTTGAGGTTTGTATAATGTCATCACATAACCTTGATGGCAGTATAGCCTTGTTGTGTATGGACAACCATACACTATTCTATATGTATTGCAACCCATTTTCAAGTACTTTGTAAACATTTTAAGAGTGCCGATTTCAACAAATCAAGGCCACTGCTTAATTAACAAGGCCCTTGTTAGTAGGGCAGTGGCCTTCATTTGTCGAAATTGACGCTCTAAAATGTTAAAAAAATGAAAATGGGTCACTATGCAAGTTTACGGATTGTACCTCTATGCTTTCCACGTGGGGGGGTGTCTCCAAATTGGGTAGTGGAAAGGATCAAGATCTCAGGTCCAAGACAATCTCTTCCCTCCTGAAGTATAGCCACTGGAAAATTATAATTTAAACACAAATCAACTTTGGGGCAGATAAGACTCCTTTGGTGTTTTTATCTTGAGCAGCAGAAAAGGTGTTCTTTAAATAGATACTTCGATTCAGTGTATAAAGCTATGGACATGGTGGTAGTATGGCACCAGAGAGGAAAGAGAAGAGGGGAAGAACAATAAGAACAGGAATATGTTCACCATCAGGTATGTGCTGGGAAAATTGTTGTGCATAAAAGTAAATAAATCTGCTGGACCTGATGACATTCACCCAAAGATACTTAAGGAACTGGCAGAAGAATTAGCAGTGCCTTTAATTGACCTAGATACAACTTCCATGGAGACAAGGGGAAGTGCTAGAGAACTGGAGTGAGGCCACTGTGATACTACTGTTTAAAAAGGACATGGAGCAAATTCGCTAACTACAGACCAGTCCACCTAACTGCTATCCTGTTGTTTGCCTTAGACTGTCCCTCTTGTACCCACCGCTGCTCACTCTACTTTGCCCTTTCACTCCCCTCTCTTTAAGCTAGTCACCTTTCCCATTGTGTCTACTTTATATCCAACCTCTGGCTTGGTTCAGTTCCTTCATACCTTACATCCCTCCGATCTTATTTCCCTTCTTCCTCTTACCCTCTCCACAGTAATATTTCTCATGCCCTCTCTATTCCTTCTAGGAAATCTACCATTGGTCAGTCTGCCTTTTTCCTATCGCCTTTCTTAACTCTGGTCCTCCCTTCCCCTGTCAATCTGCTCAGCCTTTTCTGATTTGTCTCTTCTTCATGACTTTTCTACTTCCACCAGCAACTGCTCATGACTCTCTGCCTCTTGACTTCCCCACCCCCACCCCAACTAGTATTGCCATGGCCATTTTGCTCCTCTCATCCCCATTGATACCTGTATGAGTAATTTCCCCCTGCCTATCAGAATTCGGTTTTTGTCTGCTACATGTACCTGTTGCACTGACTTGCCTTACAGTGCTCCTTTGATATATTGTATTGCTGTACATGACTTCTATTGTTGCAGTGCTATTAATACTATTCATTTTTTCCTACTCTTGAACTATCTGCATTACAACAACATCCACAGGATGCCCCTGGAAATTAGCTGTTATCAGCTCAGTATGTCTTTCCTGGTAAAACTTCTGAAATAAATTATGGAAAATTTCAGAAAGGGATTGAACAAACGAGGGTACAGGGGTAAAACATAGCATGGCTTTAGTAGTGGATGATCATGTCTGACTAACTTCCTGGCCTTTTATGAACCAGTTAATAAAAACTTAGATAAGAATACTGCATACCAGTAGAAGTTATTTTCTTCTACTTCAGCTGAGCATTTGATAAGCTATCACATGGAACACTGATTAACAAACTTAACAGCATATGAATTAATAAGAAGCATGTGAAATGGACAAACAACTAGCTATCTGAAAGGAAACAGTGGGTGAGAATAAATGGCTGTGAATCTGAAGAAGGTGATTAACAAGTGGAGTACCATAGAGACATATATATATATAAGCGGCAGTACCAGTATATTAGGGTGAAAGGTAACTTCTGTGTTAAACCTGAATGTTTGAACTTTAATAAATTTGGAACCGTTCAATGGATTTCCACAAATTGTGGCAAGCATAATCTCTAGGAGAAGATACAGAGTGTTGAAAAAACAGAAATTTCAGTGTTTTGTATGTATTTTTATAAATATGTGTAGCCACATTTTTTAACCTTAATAACTTTGGAACTGTTAAATGGATTTGCACTAAATTTGGCATGCATAATCTCTATGTAAAGGTCTCTTAAAGTGTCAATTTGCGTGTCAATTCATTGTGTGGTTTTTGAGATACAGAGTGTTGACAAAACAGAAAAATCTGTGTTGTTTTTTTCATTCTTTTGTCCACTGGATCTCAGAAATGGCTTTAAGTTGTGGTCTGAGATTTTCAGGGTAGAAAGACTTTGTCTCACAGATGTGCCTTTTGAAGGTTTGATAAAGAAAAATTAATCCATTCAAAAGTTATTGAATGTTTAAATTTCCCATTATTTTCTATGCGGAAATTTATATTGTCGGGCACAAAAGAAATTTTATGTTTGCATTAATGAGTATTTGTGCCAATAGGAGTTTGTATTTGCAAATAGAAGTCTGTATTTGCACAAATAAAGTGCTTTTGTGTTTGCAGGAGCTGTCAGTTGATTGACAGATTTGATAAGTACAGGAAATGCAACCCCAATGTTATGTTTCTCCTGTGGTGCAGAGAATAAGGTACAGGGACAGGATTGCAAGAATCCTGGGTTTGAATCCAGTTTCTGTAAATTTTTTTCCACCTACAATGATGGTGAAAAAATGCAGACAGCCTGGATTTGAACCCCAAGACCATTACATGCTATATTCTTGTGCTTAGTCCTCCACACCACAGGACAAGCACAACCACAGATGTGCCTTTTGTATATTTGTCAGTGTTGTCAATTATATGCATATTTGGCTGCAAGTGGATGCTTGATGTTTGAAAATGTGGTATGTACGAAAATAGGCTATGCCATCTTTTTGCACATACCATCCTTTCAAACATTAGGAATCTACTTTTGGCCAAACATGCATACTGACAGCTGCAAGTCTGCAAGTCCCCCCCCAGTAGCATGGGGCACTGAGGAGCCCACTCCCAGTGTCCCTGGACATGTATTTCCTCCCCCTCCATGAGTGTTGGACACTGGGGAGCCCACTCCCAGTGTCTTGTAAGCCCCCCCGCTCAGCAGTGTGGGACACTGGAGAACCCACTCCCAGTGTCTAAAAATGTGTGTTTTGCTGCTCACCTGCAGGCAAAGAAAATGGTCCCTGGACATCTTTTTAATTTTTTAAACCTGGAAAAAAGAAAACAGTCTCTCATCATCTCCGTGGTTCCCTTCCCCCGACCCTCCAACTGAGGAACCATCACCCACACTCCCTTCTTATCCTATACTTACCTCCAGAGGGCTTCTGCTGTCATCTTCTGTGGACTTGGACACGTCTGCACTTTTCAAAGCCGAACTGCATACTGGGGAATCAAGATAAGTGCCATACAATATATTTCAATGGTGTTTTGAACTTATGTTCATAACTTTGCCATTTTTTGGTATTTTTTTCACCAAATTTTCAACATGGGCTTTTTGGGTCCCCACTTCATGAACACTGTGACTGTTGTTTTGTTAATCAGGCCCAGAAGGTGATTTTTGCAGTCACTGCATGAAATTACCTTTCAAGACTGATTAATGAAATGACAGTGACAATGGCTAAGTTAAGCGTGGTCATTGAAATCTTTCTACGCACGTGCGTAAATTTGGTATTTTTTATATTTTGACTACAAATTTTTAACATAGCCATATTTTACACCACCTGATGAACAGTACAGCTGCCATTTTTCACATCCTACCCAAAACATGTTTCTGCACTGTCAGAACAAAGGATATAATATCACTTTTATAATGTAGCACTTAGATTCATCTCCAGCCTTACCCAAAAATATTTTTCATAAATTACCAAAAATAATTATAAAATTCACGTATATCACCTCTGCTCTCCAGGTTCTAAAATGACACTGAAAACATTTTCTCCATACTTAGAAATATGAAAAAAATATATATATTGTTCATATACGTACAAATTCTAAATATTACAAATTAGCATAAATATCAAGTATAATGAAAATAATGTAAACAACCACAAAAGGTTTTAAAAAAATCAAACAAACCACAAAGACATAAAACAAACAAATGTTAGCAAATAAACAATGCAAATGAATAAACAATATTCAACACAATAAATGACATGGGCCAGGATATTCAGAGCACTTGCGCATGGTGCAACTGAGATGCGCCGGCACAAGTCTGAAGAGTGATATTCAAAGGAAGCCACAGCGCAAATCCCATTGCGCCAATGCACAACCAAAATGTATGCAGTGCAAGGGGGAGTACCCATGCATAAGTGACGCAACAGCATATTCAACTGCAGAGCATGGTGCAAGTGTGGAGCAAACCCCCAGGTTGTGCCAGGCAGACTTGAGCCAAGAAATAGAGGCTGAAACACACAGACATAAGATGCACAACACTGAGCACAGTGAGAGAGTGAGAGGGAGTGACAGAGAGAGAGAGAGAGACAGAGAGGGAGAGAGACAGACAGGGAGGGAGTGTGACACAGACTGACGGACGGATGGACAGAGCATGAGTGGCACCTAGGGAGACACCCAGTGGCTGAACAATGGACAGTGGCCCTTTCCTGATGGATGCCATCATGAGGGACATGGGCAGGCAGGAGGAACAGCGGCATGGCTAACAAAGGGCCCGGCGGCGGTATGCCCAACACAGGTGGTACAGTGCCAGGATGACATATGAGAACTGTAGTGACACAGAGATCATGGACTGGTACCACCTGAACAGGGCAGTTCTGAGGCAGCTCTGTGAGCTGTGCAGTGATGAGATGCAGGCACCCACCAGACATAGCCATGCCATGACAGTGGAAATGAAGGTGACTGCTGTGATGTGGCTGCTCGCCATGGGCACATTCCAAAGACCAATGGGTGATACCACGGGTATCATCGAGTCAGCCACGGCCCGCCTCCTCACCCTGTTCCTCACCGCTCTGCTGCCACATGCTGCGGAGTATATCCATCTCCACAGCACACAGGCAGCACGCACAGCAGACATGCAGAAGTTCCACCGGGTGGCAGGCATGCCAGGCATGATTGGGGCAATAGACTGCACCCATGATAGCATCCACACACTACCTGGCCCAGAGGGTGCGGTGTACATTAACCAAAAGGGATACCCATCCATCAACTGCCAGGTGGTGTGCGATGCCATGGACACATCACCAATGTCTGTGCTACACACCCTGGAAGTGCACACGATGCCTTCATATGGCACAGTTCTGCACTGTGCCATAGGTTTGAGTGGGGAGACATCCCCATTGGCCACCTTGTAGGTGAGTAGGATGTGTGCCAGGGTGGCCAAGAGACACAGACCCAGGGGCAGGTGAGGGAGGCTGGGGCAGTGGATGAGGTGTGTGTAGTGGCTGGAAGGGAGCGGGTGGCAGCACAGCACAGAGATAACCATGTTGTCACCCACACAGGCAACAGTGCACACCCACTAAGACCATGGCTGCTCACCCCTTCCCGGTGACCATCATCCCCCTCAAAGGAATGCTACAACGAGGAGCACACCAGCACATGACACATCATCGAGCGTGTTTAAGGCATGCTGAAGATGTGATTCCATTACTTGGACAGATCAGGTGGTGCCCTACAATACAGCCCCTCAAACGCCTGTGACATATTCCTGGCCTGTTGCATCCTGCATAACATGGCCATTGACCGTGGAGTAGTAGTCGAGGCGGATGAGGGCAACAGTAGCAGGCACAATGGTGGTGCTGGGCCAGAGGGCAGTGGGCAGGCGCTCCTTGGCAGGATGGATCCCAGAATGGGCCAGGAGGCACGACGCCACCATGACACAATCACAAGGGAGCATTATGGACAACAAAGGTGAGTACACAGACACACAGCATGGCCCACACAGCTCAGCACACACCACAGGGGACAGGATGAGCACAGTAGTAGTAGGTATGCTGGGACAGGGGCATACATCAGACAGGGCAGGGCCACGAACACATGGGCATGCACACACAGACACATGCAGCAGTGGTATGTCCACAGATGGTCATGCACACACACACACACACACACACACACACAGCCGCATACTGACAGGGTGAGGGACATGGCATGGATCATATGCATGACACCGGTATACAAGCAGCACCAATGCGTGGCTGCCATCATCATATCCATGCCACATGCCCCAGCAGCATGGTCCACACACACACGGGCATGCAGCACAACACACATATGTTCCACCACACTCAAGCTGCACCACCATCCCCACGGGTGCATGTGGCAACAGCAGTGAATGGCAGGGCAGAGCATCGGACACATCACACCAACCGTGCAGTCCCACGACCACCACAGCCCTAGGGGCAGCCGCACTGGGGACGACCGGCAGATGCCTGCTGCATATTAGCCACAGAGGGGGGTGTCAGACACCCCCTCAGGGGTTATTGTGCAGGACCATGACCGAGTCCACGCAGGGGTGTCCTGGCAGCCAAACAGCCCTGCCCGGGGGGTGTCTGGGATGCTGACGTCCAATCCCAGTGTCTGCCATACCAGTGTCACCAGACATTGGGACCATGGGGTGGACAGTGCACTGCGAATAGTCCTCTGCATATGGCCAAGCCCAGGGGCCACCGTCACAGCTGGCCCAGCTGTAATGGCACTGGCCATGTGGTCCATTGATGCCACAATGGCACCGGTCATGCGGTCCAATGCTCCAGTCGTAGCCTCCTGCATCTGGGTGAGCCTGTCCATCAGCTGTGCATCACCCCTGTCCCACTGCTCAGCCATCTGGCACACCACTGCCCGCAGTGCGCGCATCTCACTAGCAAGCAATGCCTGCCTCTCCACGGAGGCCCACAGTAACCGGCTGCACTCCTGTAGCCTCTCAGCCTCTAGGTCCTCCTGGTCTGGCCGCTGGGCTGGGGGAGGGATCTCGGCACACCGCTGCACAGTCTCCTGCTCAGGTGGATGCTGCACAGTGGGCCATACAGGGGCCACAGTATTGCCTGGTGCAACGGCGGTGGGCACTGTGGCATGCTGCCCAATGTCACCTGCATCCTGCTGCTGCCACTCGACTGTCTGCTGGGCAGGGCCCTGAACCTCCACCACACCCACAGCACCACCAGCACTCACACCGGACATGTCTACGGCACCACACACAGCCACATCTGCAGGAATGGGGGGGTGGCTGTGGGGCTTCGGGCATAGCACTGGGACCTGCTGGTGCCTGTGTGGCAGGTTGGGGCTTGTCAGGCACCACGGCCCCTATGCTCTCCAGTACCAGTGTGAGGTCATCATCAGTGTCGGACGCCACACCAAGCTGGGTCTCTGCACACAAAACCTCTAGGCTGTCATCGTGCAGGAACCCAGCCAGGGGGTCATCCAGCCCCATGTCAGGTACAGCCACATGCCCGACACTGCTGAGACTTGGCTTGTCCTGGCTCTGGATGCCCATTGAGGTCGAGGGTCGGGCATCCGTGTCCGCAGCCACCTCCACCTGCTCCCCTGCATGGAGGCGTGCTGGTGCTGCAAAACAAGAACAGTGTGTCAGTGGAGCAGCAAACCCCATGGCCACCCCTACACCCCATCCACACCCTATCCCCCAACCCCACCCTGACCCCATCCCCCCATTCAGCCCCACCCATGCCACTGTTGCCACTCGCCACCGTGCCGCACTGTGTGTCCACATCCACACACGCACAGGGCGGTGAGCATGGCCTCAGACACATCTAAATGACACGCCCACAACAGGCACACCTGCCAGCTTGACATACTCACCATGCAGTGTGGGGCTGCCACCTGTCTGGAACCCACCACCAGACCCGCCCTCCACTGCTGTGAGGCTGATGGTGGATGCCACAAGCTCCTCCATGGTAGTCAGCAATGGCATGGTCGATGGCCCACCACTGATCACCCTGCAGGATGCCCAGATGGCTGCAACCTTGTCCTTGATATGCCTCCTATCTGTGCCAACCTTCTTCTTGCACTCCTGGGTGGTGCGATGATGGCTTCCATGGGTGTTCATGTACTGGGCCACTTCCCCCCAGGCCACTGCATGCTCCTGTGGTGTGCTCATTGCACCACTGAGTAGGCCCTCCCTATCCATATAGGCCTCAAAGAGGGCAGTGGTCTCAGCAGCAGTAAAGTTGGGCCTGCGCTTGCGAGCAGGCCCCTGGCTCTCCACTCCTTCACCTCCCGACATTCTTCCACCTGTGGACATAAAAACCAGTGAGGGTCAGTGCCAGCAAGTTGCATTGCAGCACCCAGTAGCAGTGTGTGATGAAGCCTTGGGCCCCCATGTTGCCAGTCACGTACCTGAGTGGTTGCAATACCGGTCTGTGGCCTGTGCTGTTCCACGGTGCTTTTAAAGTGCAAGGCATGCAAATTCACCTGTGCACAATTGTAATGATATGCTAATGCACCCCACTGCACCATGCATTGACTCATGAGGTGATTTGCATGCGGCGTTCGAATATCACGTGATTACGCCATGCACAATAGAGTTGCACCAGAGGAAGTCTGTGGCACAATACCCGCACATGCGCAGTGTGCATGCCTACAGTGTGCATGTGTGCAGCATTGGCCACACCGCCATTGTGTGTCCTGTGCAGCTTGCGCGATGCCATGGCACGGTGCATGCCGCACCAGTATGCCATCACGCATATGTGCACTGCCTCTATCATGTACCTGTGCAGGGAGTGCTGACCTTGACCCATGGGTTCTGGTGTGACCCCATGACCCCACTAGGCTCCAGCGTACTGCACATGCCCAGGACTATGCTATTGCCCTGCACTGTGCAGTGACTGCACAGCCATGTGCTGTGCTATTGCGGCCCTATGTACCCTATTGCACATCCTGCACATGTGGCAGGCACGTGCGCTGATACACAGCCATGTTCCTGTATAACCCGGTGGTTCATCATGGCACAGAGGCAGAGCAGGAGGGCAGCCAACTGGTCCGAGGTTCAGCTGATCAGCCTGGTGGCTGTAGTTCATATGAAGGCCAGCTGTATGGCCAGGTGCCACTGCAGTAGGCCAGGGTAGAGGTGTGGCACTGTGTGTCGGAGGCCCTGGAACAGCAGACCAGTGTTGGGCACTCAGTGGAGCAGTGCAGGCACTGCTATGGGGACCTGTGGAGGAGGGCACCGGACCACCTGCAGTGTCTGCAGGTACATGCCCTGTATGGTTCAGTGCCACAGCCAGGTAGGTGTGCTCATGTTGCTGTTATGGCCAAGCGTCGTACTGTGGTTTTGGCAGTGCTGTGCAGCATGGCCCACAGAGGGGTACATTGTCAGCCTGGGGTACCATGCATCAGGCATGGCTGCTGCGCCAGTGGCAGCTGTGCTGGCGTGTTGCCTTATGGACAGATGGGGACACACCTGGTACATGGCGGGCTGTGTGATGGTGGGGGGCTTCTCATGCATGTCTGTGAACTGATGTCCACCTCTCTTTATTCCCTCCACAGGGCCAGGAGACCGTAGATGGGCCAGGGCAGTGGTGGAGGCGGCCAGGGTGGCAGGTGACTCCAGCTGCACAGCACAGGGCAGGTATGCATTTCCACATTCCTTCTCAGTGTCACAGTAGGGTAGTGGTGGGGCTCGGGCACAGCCATGGCCACCTCTGCCATGCACCTTGACAGCTGTGTGTGTCACACAGTCCGTCATGTGTGCCACTGCATGCCATCCATTGGCCACAGTGTACCGGGTGTTGGTGGGGTGGGCATGCGGACAGATGCCACCAGTTGTGCAGCGGTGCTGCTGTTGCTGTGTGCCATGTGCCTGTCACGGTGAGGTCCTGTGGCCGCTGCACAGCTGCATTCACCTCTCTGCACCACTGTGGTGTGCCATGTTGTTGGCTGGCATTCCCCCCCACGGGTGTCCATTCCAGGCTCTCCGGGGGGGGTGTGGTACCGCCATCCATTGCATGCTGTGGATGGGCATATGTCACTGGGCCATTGCACTAATTGCCTGTCTTGTCCCATGCCATAGGTTTCGGATGGCGTCCTGCTCAACGTGCTCGGTGGACACACACACCAGGCTCCTGCGACAGATACTGTTGGTTGTGAGAAGGGTGCTGGTGGCTGTGGTCTCCCTGCAGAGGATGTCAGTGGCAGACCGGAGGAGGCAGAGACATGGCATGGTGGCAGGCCGTGGCTGCCATTGAGGGGCCCTGTTCCTATCCCTCCTTTCCCTTGCTGGTCCTGTTCCCCCGCAGTCCCTCTTCCCATTGTACAGCCCCTGTTACCTGTCCCCACCCCTTATTGTCCCTCCCCTGTCCCTGCCCCTGTTACCTTGATTTGTTGTTGGGGTTTTAAACTTTATAAAGTGTTTTACAGCTACATGCCTGTCTCTGTGTCTGCTTTGCAGGTAGCATGTGGAGTCATGCTGCAGTGATCAGGTGTTGGTCAGTGGTGTCTGTGTGGGGGGTGGCTGTGCAGTGCTCCTGTGGTTCACAGCTGTGTACAGTGGTGTGCCACATTGTGGTGGGGGCCATCTCCCGGTTTGGAGGGTGTGCTCTATGCCTGCATGGTCACTGTGGGGGTGTGGTCAGGGGAGGGCAGCAGGTATGTGTGGAGGGTGGCACACAGTCAGGATCCTCCTGCTGGACATGTCTGCATGCTGGGGTGGGGTGTCTGCATTCCCCTGTTGGGTGACCAGTCCTGTGGGGTCTGGCCCTCTGCCTGGGCCCTGGCTCAGTTCCTGCCCAGTGTGTGTGTGGGCTGCCTGTGTGCGTGTGGGGCATGGGTGTGTGTGGCACCAGGGACATGGGGTGGACACCCACCGCAGTGTGGTGGTGGCCACAGCCAGTTGGCTGGTGGGCTGGGAGGGCACCATTGGTGGATCTGCATTGCCAGTGTCCCCTCTGGTCCCCAGCTGACTGTGCCACCATTGTGGTCTGGGGCACAGTTTAGGAGCATGCACTTGTCCACCGCCGGTAGCCTGGCTCCTGTTGCTGTGGTGCACAGGACCCCTGTTGGTGGCTATGCCCCATCGTGTGTTGAGCATTCATCCCTCCTGCTCTGTGTCTGTGTGTGCATCAGTGTGCTCTTCTGGTGGGGTCCTGTGCCTATTGTCACTGGGCTTCCCCAGTTTTGTCCCTGGGCTTCTTGTCTGTGCTTCATGCTTCCCTGGTTGTGCTAGCTCATCTCTGGTTGCGCTCTGGTGCATCTCTGGTTATGCCATAGCGTAACTGTGCCGTATTCAGCTGAATTGCATCTGCGCAGTTTGACCGGCACTATTTCTGAATATGTCACCCGGTTTGTTGTGACGCACCTGACTTGCACTGTGCTGGGATTGCGCCAGGCTTTGACGCATTTCTGAATATCCCTCCCATTGTCTGTACTATTCTTTCAGCATACATGTAAATATCATGACCTTTTTACTATGAGAACTTGCAACTCATTACACTAGTGTCTCAGATTATATCTTTGTATAATAATCATTTTAAACTTTGTAGCATACAATATGTGCTATTTTATTTAAGTTTCTTAACCTATGTACCCAAGGTTTTATAGCTAGAAGTTCACTGTGCTACCACCCCAAATAGCCAAATTGAAGTATTAAAATTGGAATAATTAAAATAATACTTAAATTTCTGGTTATCTGTAGACTTGGTCTTCTCCTTTTAACTTTTAAAACCTTGGTGAGAACTTCTAATTTTGGATGATAAAAGTCCTTCAGTGACTTGGCTTGGCTGTAGTCTTCTGGTTTTTCCCCTTAAACCTGGAACTGTAGAGTCATCTGACATCAATGAAGCAATGCAAGCTGGATCCTTCTTGCCTGATGTCACAAATCATCAAAAAGTCACGTATCAGAATTTGGTGAAAAAAATCAGACAGCAAGATTTTAGCAGTTCAGCAGCACAGCAGTTTGCAGGAAGGGATTTCCCTGTGGGCAGCAAAGTTTTGGCAACTGGACTCTGTGACTCTTTCCTGTTTCAGTTTCTTTCTGCTCTTGAACTTGCAACTCTGGACTCACTGTTATACAACAGCACTGCGGGTTTGCTGGCTGACAAATTCCAAGTCAGTCTCTTGTCCAGGCTTTTAGCAGAAATTCCAAAACATTACTTTAGTCCAGATTCTCAGTATGTAAAACACAGGCCTTGCTTCATCCAATGTTAAAAAGAGTCCTTCCTGTAACAGTTTGTTTTAGCAGCTGGACTTTGTTGCAATGTTGTGCAGGCTTTTGAGCTTGTCCTTAGCACCCTCTGGTGGATGCAATGGCTCAACCCAAATACTGGTCCCAAGCAGGTGTGGCTTCAGGCTTTTGGCCTAATAAGAGCTACAAGACCACCAAAATTGTCAAGACAGCCGACATAGATCCTTACACACCGAAGGATTATGCAGTTCTGGCTAGATTAGCCAGTACCAATTTATGTCTCTTTTGCTGGGTGACATCATCATCAAATTATGATTGGTCTGAGTGCACTTTGAGGATGTGACTGTTAGCCCCTCCTAAACCATTTTTTTCTCAATATGACCTCATCTCCAGAAACAATTTTTGATATAAAACAATGTTCCTTTCTTGCATCTATGTGCACCTTGTAACAAATGTAAAACCTATATTTTCAGATGCAGCTAAAGATGATAATTTATTTAAGCTCAAACATGATATGTTTACTTTAAATCTAAGATATATGGTTTAATTAAAACCATATAAAGCGTTTTCCTTTTAACTATCTCTAATAATGTTTAGAGAGCCTAAAAGCATATTTTTTTCTGGTTCAAAATGATGTTTGTTTGGCATACCTGCTATCATTAGAAGTTTTATAATCTTATCAAGTTTCTTTAAGACCATGATTTCTTTTGTTTGTGGTTAATGATCCATGATTTCATGCTACTTGTCGTTCATTATGAATCCTTACAATAGAAGTGACTAGACTCTGCAACCAGGCATTTCATTAAATGATAGGTCTCTAGAGAGTTCAGAAGGTTAGCTTACTTTTAACACCACACTTGTCCATTTATTTAGACAGTTTTAGAGCTACAGAGTTTTGTAAATAGCAAGGATTGCAAAGCTCTTGTAGATCTGATATTCAATCTCCCAAGAGATCTCTGCAGTCTTTATTAAGTGTCTGAATTTGGTCTTTGTGGTATCTTAAACCTTTTTTCTATAAATAAAAGTCTTAATTTCATAAGACCAAGATGTTTTAATCTATGTTAAACTTCTGTTGTATCAGGAGCTGGCTGGCACCAGAAAACATGTTCATATATCATGTCAAGTTTCCATGGCAATAATCTCTTAGTCTCAGCTTCAGCTCTTCTTTCAGAAATGAAACATAGCCCCTTATATGGGATGTTCTATATATGGGATGCCTGCAGTGTTCCCTTTCTCAACCAGAGGACACTTGAAAATGTAAACTACAGAAGCATTTTGTTTTCTTTACTCTGAAGCAGTGTTTTTCATGTAGGCATTCATTTTAACCAGAAACATAGTACTCAATAATTAAGCCAATATAAGAATATAGAATATCAATAAATAATTAAAAAGAATAGGATAATAATATTATAACAAAATGTTTTAATCAAATTAGTTTTGTTCCTACATTTCTCCCTTTAAATTAAAAATTCACCCACTTAACCCAATTCGTGAACAGGCAAGTAACTGCCAAAAGGTATTGGTTACACCTTGAAGATCTGATTACAGGACCAATCCAGTCAATCTGGATGTCTGACCAAGGCATAATGATTCCTTTTGACTGTAGTGGTGCTCTATGTCTGGAAGTAGCTGGTTGGAACCTGTAACATGTTGTGCACCCTTGCACATGCTCTGCAACATCATTGTACATGTAGGACCAGTAGGCTATCTCTTTTAATGTTTCATAAGTTCTTTTATCTCCCCATGTGATCCTGATGGTTCATCAAGAGCATGTCGCAACATAATTCCCCTGTGGTCTAAAGGGACCACCCATTGGACCTTGTGTGAATTTTTACCAACTCTTGTCAGGAGATCATTACTTAATTTGAATTTATTCTTTTGGTTATACATGGCTCTCAGGTCCCGGCTATTTTGTAGGTCACTGTTAGAAATCATGTTTTTAGTGGGATCCTTAATGAAACAATAAAACTTTTCTACTACTTTATCCTCTTATTGCATTTTCACTAAATTAAAGTCAGGTTTTTCACTATACAAGTGTAAAATCTTATTTTTCTGCTTTTGTTGCTTTTGTCTATGGGTAACCACATCCACATTAGTTTGGACAGGAGAAATAAACTTTAACTTTTCTCCACTTAAAGCACTGTCCCTAGCCAGAGCATCTGCTAGGTCATTTTCTGTTTTGTCTGGTCCCTGCATTTTTGAGTGCCCTTTTACCTTTTTTTCAATAAACAACCAAGTTATGCTCCTGAACCAACCAATCTATGACTAGGATAAGATCTGCATGCATCACCTTACTGCCTCTTGAATTGATCATACCATTCACCTTCCACCCTGGTAAATGTGTAAGGAAGTTATGCCTGACATAATCAGAATCAATACAAATTACCATGTCTTGTAACTTATGTTGTACTGCAATCTGTACTGCTATATAGGTGGCTGCCAATTCTGCATGTTGGGTAGACGTAGGACCTAGCTTGTATTTGATAGGAGTACATGGTATATTATCATGCCATACCACTCCTAAGCCAGAATACCAGTCTCCATCTTGCTGGAATGAACAACCATCAACATGGGCTCTAGGCAAATTTTTACACACATTCTCATTATAGGGGTGGTGTCTGTTATGTTTGTATGCCATTTCCAATTCAGGAGATAGGTCAGACTCTTGTACCGGATGTTCATCTACAGTACAATTATACATCTCCAGGTCTGCTAACCCTTGAGCTACTGTATTTATGGTTTGTTTTTTGCATACCTAACCTCTAGGGTTAGGCCCTGGAGTGCTATGGTCCAGACCACAATTTTGCTGCTAGATACATTACCATTCTTGAGTTTCTGGCTCCCCAGAAGTGTAAGGGGTTGGTGACCAGTCTCTATAACAAATTTTTTACCACAAATGTAGTTTTTGAACCGTTGCACTGCCCATACAGTGGAAAACAATGCATTTTTACAATCTGAAAAGTTTTTCTCAACATCACTTAAGGTTTTACCCACATGAGCGATAACACATTTATCTGAATCATGTTTCTGATATAACACTGCACTGATGCCACTACTAGTATGTCCTACCACAAAATAAAAATCCTTGTCCATTTGTGGGTAAGCAAGACACGGTGCTTGACTCAGACTATTTTTCAAAGCTTGCATGGCTTTTTTTTGCCCCCCCCCACACCCAGGGTTTTGACTTTTTAAGCAGCCTGGTGAGGAGTTAGGCAATTTTTGCATAGTCTTGGATAAACTGTCTTGAGTAGTTACAGATTCCTAGAAAGCTGCATAACTTTTAAAGTTTTAGTTGGAGCAATTTTTTGGACTGCCTCAACCTTGGTATGCTGAGGGTGTAGCCCATCAGGACCAACTTTATGCCCAAGATAGTTTACCTTATTTTTGAACCATTGCCCCTTTAGTAAGGACAACTTTGCACCAGCAGCTTTTAGCTGGTTTAACACATAGTTTAGTTAGGTGTTTCTCAAAAATGTTGCTTTTGATTAGTACATTATTCACGTAAACCAGATTTCCTCTGCTTTCAGCATTGAGCATGGCCTTGTGCAGAAAGATATTGAAATCTGCTGGTGAATTTAAGTACCCAAAAGGACACCTATTTTATGTGTACTGTTTCCTTCCAAAGGTAAAAGCCAATTTATATTTATCTTTTGGGTCTACTCTTAATGTCCAAAATCCATTTGCTATATCTAGGGTAGTAAAATATTTGGCACCCTGAATTTTGGCCAGACTTTGGTCCAAATATGTCATGGGCCAGTGAGATAAGGGTACCTGTTGGTTTGACTTTCTGTAGTCAACAGTGAGCCTCTGCTTTCCCGTAGGTTTTAATACAGACCAAATGGGGCAATTATAGGTAGAGTTCACCTGTCTTATAATTCCTTGCTCCATCAAGGTATCCAGTATCTCTTGTATATGTTCATAAGATGTTAGTGGTATTCTGTACTGGAGTACATAAACTGGACCTTTACTAGGGTCGGTAGGAACCCTGGTAACATGGAGGTCAGTTACCCTACAATCATAAGCATCTTTTGCAAACATGTCCTTAAACTGAAGGAACATTTCACAAACCTTTTTTTTTCTCTATTTTTGTTTTACAATTACAATTTTGTATAGCTTGCTCAACTTGTTTTTTAAAATCAGGGAAAAGTAAATTTTTACCTATTTCTACCTCATCTTCTATTATCCCAGAAACATTTTTAGCATCAATCGCATGCATCTCTTTAAATTGTTCTGTTTCATTAACCAAAGTGGACAGTACAAGATAATCATTTTTAACTTTATATGCCTGTATTTTCCCTTCTGTATTGGACAAATTTCTTGTAAGATAATTAAACCATTTGGTATAGACCTGATTTCTTCATTTGTTTTAACTTGAGCAATGTTTTCTGGTAACTCCCCAATAACTGAAACAACTATTTCCAAATCATAAAAGGATTCCCCTATTGCTACCCCTAACTCACAGTTATCTTCTATAGTGATAGGCTCTACCGTTGGGTTATGAGGGTTAAAAGGTGCATTACTCTGCTGCTCTTGTACAAGCAAGGTATGGAGTGGATTTTTAAACTCATATCACTAAGTTGCTTGTCCAGCACAAAGAGTGCAGTCTTGTCAGGCACAAAGAGTGCAGTCTTGTCAGGCATTTCTTGGCCTTTTCTTACATTAACCCTATGAGAGAAATCCTTGACATTACCTGGGACTGTTGTAGTGAACCTATTTACCACCTGGCACACTTGCGGAATAGTCTGTCCAGACCTTAAGGCCTGCAGTGTCACTTTTATTGGATAAGGGTCCCCCCCTTATTCATGACCAAAGAACATCATTGGCTAGGTCAATATACACACCCAGTTATACAAGGATGTCTAGTTCCAGGTGCATGGGAGATTCTAGGTCTTGTACTACCTTTACAGGGTGTTGTATTTCCTGTTGTCGTATTTGGAGGTTTAAAGCACAGAGACCTATGCTCCTCACACTAGTTTTTTGGTATGGGACATTTTTCAACCACTTTTGTTTCTTTACATATGTTAAACTAGGCCTCTGCCTCTTTAACATCTTGTAAAACAGTTTACTAATTAAACAGTACTCATAACCTAAGCATAACACAGAATTTACTGTCTGTAAATTTTCTGCTTTGATGGGCACCTTTAACCTGCCTTTCAGTCAATCAATCAGTCAATCAATCAAAATCTTTATTTAACCAGGCGGGCAACGTTGAGCAAAGCTCATTTTCGAGGTGGACCTGGGGTGTACAAGAAGATACATTTTAAAAACAACAGTTACAGTACACTGGCATGAGCAGCAAAAGGCATAGTCAATACCGATGCAAATATATGCGGGTTAAAATACAACAATATTTACAGTCAAGCAATATGTACAATACAAACAGTGTTCAGACATGTACAAAACAACTGTGCTGCAAAACAGGGACAATAACACAGGGTGTTCCACCCGGGATCCCCAGAGGAACAAGGTACGAAAATGAACTAAGTACGGGGGGGGGTAGGGAGGGGGAGGAGGATGGATGTGGAAGAGATAGCGGATGGTGATTGAGGAGCCACAAATGCAGGGTAGTGTGGTATAATCTATTAAGATGAACAGTACAGTGGGGGCAAGAAGAAGGGGATGGCAGGTACAGTACCAGGTCCAGATTTCAGGGGTGGGGTAGTGAGGAGGATACAGTGATAGTTTTTTGTTGGGGGGGGAGGGAGGAGAGGGGGGCCCAGGCAGTAGATGAGAACTAAGACCATGAGGAGGCAGAAGCAAGAGATACTTAGGGTGCACCATAAGGATAGTGACCCTAGAGTCAGGGGTAGCCTTTCTTTGACCTTATATTGCCGAGCAAGGACCCGTGATTTAGTGGCAGTGTTTTCTTTCCACCATTCCCAGAGGGTGTTGGGTACTCAGAATCTAATGTCTGTGTCAATTGCAGAGCGTGTCTCTGTGACAGTAGGGTCCACTTCCTTGATGAAGAAAAGGAGGCCTCTTGCATTAATCTCAGACTTTACCACATCATGCTTTGACAAACAAACCACGTGAGCTCTACTTTTCCATGGAGCCAAATTTTCAGGATCACCTAGTACAGATACATCAGAACGTACAAAATTCAGTTTAATCGTTGCATCATTTTTCTTAAGCTAACATGATTCTGATTGTTTGGTAACCTTAAGACTCTTCCCAAATGGAATGGGCCTGTTTACTTGTGCCCATATAATTTCATAAAAATAGTCAGTGATAGGCTGAAATCTTTTAAGGAGGTCATTTTTAATGAAGAAATCATCCCCAGTTCTATCAGTGATATACACTGGGTGATTGACTTTTATTTTGCCAAACCTTAACTTCAGCCACACTTTATCCAGAATCTGTTGAGTCCCCCATCCCCCCATAACCTACTACTTGTAAGCTATTAGAGAGGGTTTTTAACACTTTAGAGTTACTAAATGCATTAAACAGTTTGTCATAAAAGCTTCTGGACGTTAATGTTACTTCCGTTCTAGAATCAACCAAATCTTCATGTCTTAGGCTGTTTTCAATGTTTATGTCAAAGTAAAACCTCCCCCCCATAGAGATTAAGTTGCCCAGGTAGAATTTGTTTTCTTAACTCCTGGCAACATGACAGGTACACTGTGACACTTTACACTGCCTGCAGCAGTAACTCGGGATACCTTTAGGGTAAGGTCAGGTTCTGAACTAACACTCTCATTTTTCAGTCTCATAGCAGTTTTTATTACCATCATCAGCAATTGCAATTTTATTGACCTGGGCAGCATTAGGAAGGACAGAAGGCACCAGTTATTTGCCATTATTATTGGTTCCACAGACACTGGATATTGCAGGTGAGTTCTGCACTGGTGCAGGAAAACTAGAAGGCAGAGGAGGAGGTGGGACCAAATGTTGGAGAAGCATTTTTATGTCTCCCATCTGATCCTTCATTCCCTGTATTTTCTCCATGACTGGGGAACCAGGTCTAGTTTGATGGCATTGGGACCTGTAACCATTTTACTCATTGTAGTTTTGATGCCCCCTATAGGCACCTCTACCACCGTTATAATATCCTCACCCATACCCTTGGTGCACCCTCTACCAGGATTATAACCTTCATAGGAGGGTTGCTGGTTTTGGTATGGCTGAGGTTGTGGGAACTGCTGAGGGCTTTGAGAGAGCTGTGGCTCAGGGCCAGGTGGTGGTATCACAACAGGGGAAGCTTTGGCAGGGTTGGTAGGTTGGACCACTGCTATGGGGTCAGGTGCAGGCTTGGGCTACTCCACAGCCTGTGGAGTATTGTTGCCCTTTTTCTTTTTTTGCCTCCTGCTTTTGGGAGTAGATAGCTCGCCCCCTTCCATAGTCAAAGTATTTGAGGTAGTTGCCTCAGACACTTGAACCAAGGAAGTGCCCCCCCTTTATTTTGCAGAGATGAGTCACCGCCTTTATTAGAGTCCCAGATGTGTTCTGTCTGTCTGACAATCCAGTGCATGTCCCTGGGCCTCCTTTTAAGCTCCAGTGCCAATTGTGTCCTGATACCAGGGGGTAAACCTTGATAATATGCATCTTGGAAGTCATCTGAATCACTGTCTGAGTGATCTTCTGCTCCAAAGTACACATCCTTCAGCCTACAATAATATTCATTAGGACTTTGATCAACCCTACACCGTATTTGGTAGGCAGCACGTCTGGCTGCCCCCTTGGTGCAATATTTACCAAACTCCTTTTTTAGGAATTTATACAGTTTGTCAGGTTTATTCCTGCTTCCTCTAGACATTTTTGACCACTCAGCTTGAGGGCCATCAACAGATCACCGAATCACAAAACTCTGTTTTCCCTCATCAGTTATGGACAAAGACTCAAAATATTTTTTAAATTTTTGAATGTGCTGCTCAATGTCTCCTTTCGCGGATTTAGAACTGCACCTTTCTCGTACCAATTTCAAAGTTGTGTAACAATTTTTGATTTTAAATACCCCATTCCTCTTCAAATATATTTTTATTTCCTCTGGACCCATCAGATGGCTCATCTTCAGAATCAGAACTTTTATTTTATTTAATGTTATATCTCTTTCTAGGCATATTACATGGTTCCTCCTCTGAAAAGGAATATTCATTTTCAGGGGAGGAGTTATCTGGGCCTGATTCCTCAGATGTTCTTGGTCTCACATGACTTTTACTTTTACTTTTGGTATCACCTTTTTGGGCCTTTAAATTTCTTACTTTTTTTCCTAGTTTAAAGAGGTGTTACTCCAAAAGAGTACACCACTCTTTCCATTGACTATCCTCCTTTAATTTATTTTGTGAAGTTGCACCTTCAGGTACTCTGATCTCTCTATCTTTATGTATTTTTTCTTCCTGCACTATTTCTTCTTGTTTTAACTCTTTTTCAGCACGAGATTGAACTGGTGAGTGTGGTGAGCAAGGGTCTGCTCCATTTGCAGGTCCTGTACAGAGGGAATCCCAAGAAGGATAAGCTCCTTGTTCATTACCCTGGGGTAGATACCTTAGGGGTGAACAACTCATGCTTCTTTGTTCCGAGGTTTCTTCCTTCCTTTTGGCTAAGAGGTGTCTTTCCCACTGTTTCTTTTCACTTTCATAGTGCTCCCTTACATCATTATACATTTGTATCATTTCAGTTAGCTTCTTGGTAGCTTGTTCATTAGCATGTGTTAATTTTGCTTTTTCCCTTTCCAAAGCTGTGCACCAACCTTTGAGCTTTTCATTAGCCTTTAATAGTTCAGCCTTCTCTGTCTCTGCAGCTGAGCACTGTTCTTTTAGCTGTTCATTTAAGTTTTTAAAGCAGCAGTGTCAGCCTTTAGATTGATCAAGTCACAGTCTCTGTCAGATATTTTTACATGACTTTCATCTAACTCAAAGGTCAGCAACCTGCGGCTTGCAAGCTGCATGTTGTTCTCCCTGCCCAACCTGAAGCTCCCAGGATGGCTCCCATTTCACCCACATACCTCCAAGGTGTGCTGCCAGGTCCCGACTTCCCACTGGTCTCCAGTGAAAACCCTGCAGCGGCATCCCGTTTCTTCCACATGACATTTCTTCTGCATATTCCACGTAGTCGCCAGGCAGAGAACAAAGAAGCAGGGACTTCTGCTTTGTGGTACCACCAATAATTCCTTCCAGTCTCTTCTGAATCTGTCCCTTTCCCTCTTCCGCCTCCTCCCCCCCAGCTGCATTCATTCAGTGGTGAACCCCTTCCCCTTTAACTGAAGCCCACCCCTAAAGAACTTACAGGTGTGACTGTTCCATTCCCCCTCAGTTCCATGACAGTGCCACATAGTTGTGGGGTAAACCTGAGGGGGAACCATAGTGTCGGTTACAGTTTCTGCTGTAACAGGGATAGAAGGAAGACACTGCGGAAGATCGAGGAGCGCTTTGCCAGCCATCCCACTGCCATATTTAGGAGTGCTTTGCCAGCCTGCTGCCACGTCAAGGAGTGCTCTGCAGCCCTACTTCACTGCTGCCTGGTGAGCTCCACGTTTTGGGGATTTGCTTCACCACAGGCATAGTCGGAGCCTTGGCGGAGAGGCCAGCAGGAGGTGGGAGAAATCAGCACCAGTGCCCAGCACTCAGAACTGTTTCAGAACAGAGCTGTACTCACTTTGAGCTGCATGTTGTGCTGACTGGGGATCCTCAGACTCGCCTGGGCCACTGGTGAGCAGCTGAATGTTTAGGCTTGCCACATCTGAGACCAGGACAGCAATACTAACAGAGAACATTCTCTGCACTCCTAGCAGAGTGTGAGCAGTGCACTTCTGCTAAAAGGGAATCTGCTGCCTGTTCCAGTACCCAACTGTTTTTTGGCCCCTGCTCTGTAACTGTACTGCTGCCTTTGCCTGCAGTTATAGAGCCAGCTGCAGAGTTTTTTGCTGCTGCTTCCCAGCAGAGAAGAGGAGGAGGAGTGAGTGATCAACTGCATGAGGGAGACCAGTAAGCAATCACAGGAACCCAGAACAGGAGCAGGAACAGCTGGACATATAAACAGGTAGGTGCATGTGAATACATTGAATTCTTTTTGGGACTATTATTTTTAGTAATGATTGGAGGCATTTTAGGGGGGCTGTGGTGTGTGACATCTATGCCCTCTCTTGGCTACTCTGGTGTTCAGTATTAGGTGTGTACATGTATGCCCTTTATTTGGGGTACACTGAGGAAGATCTGGTTTGTTCACAGGGGAGGTCTGGTTTGCTGCATTAAACAGCTTATGTTTTATTAATATGATTGTGGTATAGTTGGTGTAAAACACCACACTCATATCAATACAAACATCAGCTGTTGCCATATATATATATAGCAAGCCTACCCCCTCATCAACACCAAAGAAATACCTCACTGTGTCTGTTTTTTTTATTTTGTTTATTTTGTCAGAGGGGTGGGGAGGATGCTTGGATTGCTGTGTTGCTGTGTTTGTGTTAATATAATTTTGCTTGTACGTTACCTTTATTGGTGGGGTAGGCCAGGGTAACGTTACACTGCATGTTTATGTCTGGCTTGCCACTGCTGCATTGTCACTTCTGTGTGTTTCATAAAGAAGATATAAATGTGCATCACTGCCTTTGTTGGAGTGTGTGTGTGTATTGGGGGGACTTCTGCTGTGCTGCGTTGATCACTTCCGATGTTCTGTTGCACTTTAACACTGCAGTCATGTTGAGGGAAAACATCAGAAGTGACCAAATACAGCAGGCCAGGCTGCTCCCCCCAATCACTCCAAAAAGGCAATGTATCTTAACAATATGTGTTTATAGTTGGGGGTATGTCTCGCTTGCCACTGCTGCATCCTGTCACTTCTGCTGCGTGTTTAATAAATAAGATATAAATGCGCATCGCTGCCTTGGTTGGGTGTGTGTGTGGGGGGGCTTCTGCTGTGCTGTGTTGATCACTTCTGATGTTTTGTTGCACTATTTCAGTGTTGCACTTTAACACTGCAGTCAAGTTGAGAGAACATCAGATGTGATCTGCCACAGAAGGCCATGTCACCCCGACCCATTCACCCAAAAAGGTTGTGTAACATAACACTGATTGGTTCTGCATCTTTAAACAGTGCTTCTCTACTATTATTGTTGGTTGTGCCCTTTAGTAATGTTTCAAATAAGAATGAGTATTCCTGTTCCCAATGTGCAGAGTTAGTACATGCATTTATCATAAAGCATGGCTGCTTTTTTATCAGTCTTTTGGTTATTGTCATCTGCCATGTTCAGACTATTTCCAGTTTAGCTGTGGGCATTCTGCCAGTCTCTGTGCTGTTCATTATATGTCGGTCCGATGCCTGTGACTACATCCAACTCAGGATCCCATTTGTGTTTGTGGCATGATCTTTCCTTCATCTGGGATGCATATTAGCAAGTTGTGGAACTCCTTTTGTGCACACTTCTGCCACACAGCTTTTATAAAGAGATTTACTGTTATACAGTATATGGTTAGGGTTTATTGTGGATGGAAAATGATGGTTTTCCAAATCCTGTTGTAGGACAGTTCAAAGGTTAAAAAAGTTGTACTATCGTTCTGACATGTCAATGATAGTACAAGAACTTCTTAAACTTCAACTGTTTCCCAATTGGCTGAAACATTGGGCTTCACAAAAAATACTGTACAACATGGCAGTGCTGCTAAGCGAGCAGTTGGGCATGAACTTCTCAGATAGTTTGGACACGGACTGCCATAGTCGGCCCGTGTTTCCAAACTATCAATTTTCCAACAGTATTTTTTTTTTTAATAAATCAGTGGTGCTGGGGAACAAAACTAAGCTAGACGACAGTGAGAACTGGTACCTTCAGGGTCAGCAGCTGAGTGGGACTGCAGCGAGGACCAAGAGGAAATGGCAGTGTCAGGCCAAGGTACAGAAACCGACAAATCCTTGTGAAATTAAACATGCACAGTTTGGGAGGAACCATATACTATATAAAATAATAGATAGGGAACTATGCACAACAAGGCCATGTTTCCATCTTGGGGGTTGATGACATCATAGGGACCTCTCAAGCTTCACTCTCAAGGTCTATGATGTCATCAACCCCCTCGGCAACACAGCCTTGTTGTGCACAGTTCTCTATCCATTATTCTATATGTTGTTGCCGTTCTTCTGAATGTGTCTCATGTTGTGTTTCAGGTTGGGAGATCCTTTTTTTTTTTGCCTTTCACATACTTCGTGCGACAGAACTTTGGATTTTGTCGGTTTTTCCTTTGTTTCTTCAAGTGTCTCAAAGTTATGGCACTCGGTTTTAATGGTGTTCTTCCTGCCACATGGTAATTACAGTTATAGATTTTTGACATCTTTCTTTTTGTTTTTTTGTGGCCTCTACTCAGAAAGTATCTCAGTTGGTGTATGTTGCAAGGAAACATGGCACATCCGGCTAAAGAAAGAAAGACTGCTGATGAGAACTGGACATTTCAAGATGAGTGGTTTGATCATGGCTTCATCGGTAGGAAAGGACTGCCATTCTAGGTGATTTGTTGAGAATCTCTCACCGCAAACAAGAAATCAAATGTACAGTGTCGCTTCATTACAAAACATGCAGCATTTACAACCAAATACCCTGAAGAACATGCATGAAGGAAGGTCTTTGAGGATCTGGAAAAGAAATTGGGGAATGAACAAACTGCGCTGACATCTTGGTCATTATCTGCCAATCATCTTACATCAGCCAGCTTCATTGGAGCTCTGCAGATGGTTCGTACAGGGAAGCCTTTCATGGATGAAGAATTTCTGAAAGATACATTTCTTGAGATGGCTCCATATTTGTTTGCAAACGTCAAGGAAAAGGAAAAAATTATTCTCCAGATTCAAGATTTGCCAATGTATACTAAGACTGTGAAGGATCATACACAGAAAATGAAGCAGGATGTGGATTCTCAAGTAGTGAAAGATATTGTTTCATCTTCGTACTTTTCTTTAGCATTTGATGAATCCACAGACATCAAGGACACAGCACAACTGGCAATAATGGTCCGTTTTGTTTGTGGGTCCGGAGCTAAAGAGGAACTAGTGAGCATTTGCCCCCTGAAGCAATAAACCAGAGGAGAGGACATCTTCAGTGCTCTCTGTGAGCATTTCCAGAAGGAGAACCTGCCCCTTGACAAAACAGTGAGTATTTGTACTGATGGAGCCTCCAACATGACTGGATATCTCAAAGGACTTGTAAAGCTTCTCAAGGAGAAACTACAATGGCCAATTATTACTTTTCATTGCATTCTTCATCAGGAGTCACTGTGTGCCCAGTCCCTTGGAAAGGAGATGGCAGATGTTATGGCACTAGTCATGAAAATTGTAAACACTATTCTTGCCAGGGCTCTGAACCATCGACAGTTCAAACAAATTCTGGAAGAGCTGGACTCACAATATTCTGACCTACTGATGTACAACAATTTTTTTCTGTTTGGTTGATCTGACTGGACATTTGAGCAAACTGAATATTGGTCTGCAAGGACAGGGCAATACCGTGTTCTCCCTGTGTGAACAGGTCCTGACATTCTTGTCAAAACTGAAAGTGTTCCAGAATGACTTAAAAAGAGGGACACTACATCACTTTGAATACCTTCAGAAATTTAAAATAGACAATGAGACATGAGAACCCAGCTTCACTATGAACACTGCAGTGCTTGATGAAGCCATCAATAGGATGCTCAAAAACTTCAGTCACAGATTTAATGATTTCAGAAAATATGTACCAGCCTTCTGGTTTATGACCAGGCCATATAAGTCAAATCTTGATTAAATGAGCCTGGACCATTTTAACGTCCCCATTGCTAACTTGGAGATGGAAGTGGCTGAATTTGAAGAGTCCCACATTTGGATGGATAAATTTAGAGAGCTAAATGCAGAGCTAGAAAATCTGGAAAGAAGGTCCGAGCTAGCAGTGGCGCACAAGTGGGCAGAGATGGAAAGGCTGCCAAAGACAGACGGGCTCATCTCATGTTTGGATGGCACTCCTTGATAATTTCAAGACAATGAAGTGACTTGCTTCTAGCATGCTGTCAGTTTTTGGCTCCACCTATCTGTGCAAACAAGTATTCCCTCACATGAACTGTATTAAAAACAAATTCCACTCTCAGCTCACTGATGGATCATTAGATGTTTGAAACTGACCAGCTATAAACCAGGGCCCGGATATTCAAAAGGGTTGCGCCATGCGCAACAGGGTTGCGCATGCTCAAGTCCAAACTTGCTCCATTCTGCGATATTCAGCAGGAGGCAGTTGCGCCACAAAAAACAGGCTGAGCAACAGCGCAATGCAAATGAATGCATGCTCAACAGGAGGGAGGAACCATGCATAAACTGCACAGCCCGATATTCAGTCGGGCTGTGCAGAGTATGTTAGGCGCAACCCCAACCTGTGCCTGCACAACTTTGAGCCAAAAAAAGGCTTAAGTTGAGGGCCACCCACAGGTGAGCTGCTGCATTGCAGGCGCAGCACAGCAGCTGCCACCTGTGGCTGGCCCCAACCTAGTCCCTGTGCCCCCAGCCTGATCGCGGGCATCAATGTGGCTCCCCTCCTCCCATTCACATCCCTGGTGGTCCAGTGGACCAAAATGCCCGATCAGCGGGCAGAAAGTATACAAGAACCTCCCCACATCCCATGTGCCCGATCACGGGCAGAAAGAATACAGACCCCCACATCCCATGTGCCCGATCACGGGCAGTAAGTAAATGCCCCCAAAACATCTCCCTGGATCTAGTGTGGCCCCCACCCACCCCACCCACGAAGCCCCACCACCCTCCCCGGCAGCCCGGCGGGCGGCAGCATCACCACCGCCTGCGACACACCTACCGACTGATGGCCGGTGGGCCGCTGGCACGCCCATTGGCTCTAGCTCTGCACCAATGGGCGCAGCCCCACCGCCAGTCAGTCCGGGCGTGGGCGGCAGGCGGTGGATGCTGCCACCGCCGCCGCCGGGAAGCGTGGTGGGGCTGTGGGTGGGTGGGTGGAGGCCACTCAGACACCAGGGAGATGTTTTGGGGCACTTACTTACTGCCCGCGATCGGGCACACATGGGATGTGGGGGTTCTGTATTCTTCTGCCCGCGATCGGCACATGGGATGGGAGGGTTCTGTATTCTTCTGCCTCGATCGGCACATGGGATGTGGGGGTTCTAGACACTTTCTGCCCGCTGGATCGGGCACATGGGATTTGGGGGGTTCTGATACTTCTGTCCCAAAGCGATCGGGGCATGGGATGTGGGGGGTTCTGTATACTCTCTGCCCGCGATTGGGGTACATGGGATGTGGGGGTTCTATACTTTCTGCCCGCTGATCGGGCATTTCGTCCACTGACCACCAGGGAGATGTATGGGAGGAGGTGGGGAGCCACATTGCTGCCCGAGATTGGGTTGCAGGTGCGCCGTCCCCGACGGTGCTGCTTGGCAGGGCAGCCAGCAGTCCTCGGGATCGGCGCACTCACATGCCAATGGCATGTAAATGAGGCTATAATGACATGCAAATGGCCCCCTGTGCCTTATGTGTATTATGGCCCCATTTGCATGTCACCTTTTGAATATTGTGATTTTACGCATGGCGCAATGGTACTTGCGCCTCCGCAAGTTGACTGCTCCACTCTATCAACTTGTGCTTGCGCAAGTTCCACTGCGCCATGCACAGTGGCTATGGCTGGGGAGCGATATTCAAAGGAGTTGCTCAATAGCGCAACTCCTTTGAATATCGCACGGGACACACCCCTGCGCATCTATTTTGTGCAGCGCAAGGACTTGCGCCTTTGAATGGCGCAGTTTGAATATCCGGGCCCAGATGTTAAAAAGCTGAGCAAAGGGATGCAAGGGTAGAAATCTCACTAAATTAAATTAATCCATTGAATAGTGCTGTCTGTATTTTGGGGAAACAGTTTCATGATTTATTGTTTTTTCTTCAAGCCTGCCTTTTAAGAATTGGCACCGAAAAGAGGTGACAGGGCAGTAACAGAACAGTACTGGTTATAAGATACATTTGTAATAGCCAGCAGTTTGTGAACTGGCACAGAAGAGAGGTGACTGAAGAGTACTGTAGAGAGGAATTTTTGTTGTAGCCAACAGTTTATGCATTGGTACAGAGCAGTGGTGACAGAGCAGTGTGACGTAGGCAGCCATCTCTGAGTACTGTATCATTTTTTTTAATATAAAATGTATTACTGAATGTCTCCTGCTGAAAATCTGTGCATTGGGTATGCTAACAAGAGGTTAACAGTTTGAATCCCTCCAGAACATGAGACCAAAGGTTGATCCAAACTCACAAAAACAGACAAGAAGGTCACCTTGTCTGTTACACTGTTCACAAGACTGTGCTCAGAGGTTGGCACTTTGGGAGTAGAGGGCCTGACCTGCTGAGTGGGTTTGTGACAGATTGGTTGGCAGCGGTGGCATAATTTGGTATCACAAGCTTTATTGTTCTGTGTCAGCTGAGACCATAAGATCTCTTACCAAGAAAGAAAAAGGCAGAGTTTTATTTTAAAAAGGAAACAGAACTATATATCACTTGGTATACAGTCCAGTTCCTACCCATTTTATTTTTTCTCTGTAAAGTGCAAGTCAGAGTAGCCGTAGTCAGGGAAGAAGAAGCTGGCTTCCGACTACAGCAGGCACACTGTGGATTACTTGAAGCAGTTGTGCAGGGACAGGCGAGTCCCGTTCGAGGTGACAGCCAAAATGCAGAACCTCATAGAGGCCCTGATGGTAGCAGATACCCAGAGCAGCGAGTCACTGACCGTGACTGAAAAGTACAGCAGGGCCACTGTCAGTGAAGGGCCACTGCAGCAGGGGATGGTCACCAGTATCCTGAATCCAGAGGTACTCAAACTGCAAATTGAGTTGCACAGGATGGAACTGGAGGCAAAGTAAGAATAGAGGGAGGCAGACCATGAGGAGCATGAGTGCCAGTTAGCTGCAGAGGAGAAGAGAGAGCGAGAACAGAGGGAGGCGAACCGTGAGGCAGAGCGACAACAGAGGGAGGCAGACCGTGAGACGCGTGAGCACCAGTGAGCTGCAGAGGAGAAGAGAGAGCGAGAATGCAGAGAGGCAGAGGAGAGAGGAGCGCCAGTGGCAATAGGAACTGGAGAAGCTACGACTCTGACCAGCGACACCAGAGCAGGTAAGTTGCTTGGGTTTAACTGGGACTGCAGGACTGGGTTACAAATTGAACTCCAAATTAATAGCCCAGTTTAAGGAAGGGGAGGACATGGATGCCTTTTTAAATTCTTTTGAAAAAGTTTGTATTCAGGCTAAAATTCCTATAGAGTCCTGGAGCTTCCAGCTATCCCCGCTACTTACCAGAAATGCTTGGGATACATTGGGTCAAATGAACAATGAGGACAGTGATGATTACAGCAAGTTAAAAGCTGCACTGTTAACAAAGTTTGAATTAACTGCTGAATCATACAGAGCTAAATTCCGTAAGCTCAGGAGAAGCCCTGATATGAGCTATGAGGAGCTAGCCATGAAACGACGTCAGTTTTTAAAACGTTGGTGGGAAGGAATTGAGGTAACCTCTGTTGATAAAATTGAAAATGTGATTTTATTGGAACAGTTTTATTGGGCATGCCCGGCAGAGCTGAAAACCTGGCTAGAGGACCGAGATCCAAAAACAGTGCAAGAGGCTGCTAAACTCTCAGACTGCTATGCCAAGAGCAGACCTGCTCTGAGAGCGAATGGGGCAGGTGTGGCAGTGCAGAAAGGGAAAAGCACACCTTCAGGGCAGCTAAAACCCTCACTGCCTCCGCCGAAACCATTTAGCCCCAGGTTTCAATGAAAAGATTTATCTGAAGTAAGAAATGCATGTTGGCTATGTAAGGAAACTGGGCATATTGCCAGACAGTGCCCCAAAAAGGAGAGCCAAAATACACAACAGGGTGCTAGAAAAGAAGTGGGTTGTTTGTGTGTCCCTGAGAGCATACCAGTGAACATGAGGGAACACATGCACCCAGTCATAGTAAATGGTGTACAGACGCAGGGGTTAAGGGACACAGGGGCATCCCTGACATTGGTAAAGGGGGATCTGGTACAGCCTGGTCAGCTTATACCCAATAAATACATAACTGTACAAGGGTTTACTGGTGAAGAGAAAACATTGCCACTTGCTACTGTTCTCCTGGACTGGGGTGAAACAGGGGAAACTGTGCAACAGGTGGCTGTAGCCAAAACATTAGCTGTGGATGTGATCCTGGGTTACAATCTCCAGCAGGGAAAATAGTAGTTCCCTGAACCCCACAGAAACCAGTGTAAAAACTGCTGAGAGGCTGGTTCCCCACCCTGTGTCTCCAGATGGAGAGACTGATAAAAAGGGGTAGAAATTTTCCCAGTAGCAAGTAACTACACAGCTACAGAGGGTTACTCTGAAGAGGGAGGGGCGACCCATTGTCCGAGGGTTGGGATTGACAGTGATCCTGAGGGCCCTGATGCTAGTGCTAGGGACCCTAGTTTAGTGACTGAAGGGGACCTGTCCCATACCTTGGGAATGTGAGAGGGGTTTGCAGCTGCTCAGAGAAGTGACCCTAGTTTAGAGAAGCTGAGAGCTTGGGCAGACACTGACAAAACACAGGGAGGTGACAGCAGACACAAGGTTTATTGGGAAAATGGACTTATATATACTCAGGTAGTACAGACAGAGGGAGGGATGCTAGGCAGGCAACTTGTCGTTCCCCAGGGATATCGTGAGCAGTTGCTTAAGGTTACCCATGATATTCCCTTATCTGGTCATCTGGGAATCGCACAAACTACACAGCGGTTAGCCCAGAATTTCTACTGGTCTAACTTTACCCAGCAGGTGAAGGAGTGTTGCAGGTCTTGTCACTGGTGCCAAGAAATAGGGAAGGCAGGCAAGAAAACCCAAGCTGCCCTGATCCCCTTGCCCATAGTGGGGGAACCATTCCAGAGGGAGGGAATGGATATTGTGGGGCCTTTAAATACCCCCAGCTCCTCAGGGAAGAGATTCATCCTGACTGTGGTGGATTATGCCACCCGGTACCTAGAGGCAGTCGCCCTATCCTCAGTGAGAACAGACAAAGTGGCAGATACCCTACTTGGGATATTCTCCTGTGTTGGGTTTCCATAGGAGGTAATCACTGATCGAGGGGGTTCCTTCATGTCGGACCTGATGAAAAGTTTATGGGAGAAGTGTGGGGTGGTACAGAGATGCACGACACCATATCACCCAAAATCCAATGGACTTATGGAACTATTTGATGGTATCCTAAAGTCAATGCTGTGGGCGTTTGCTGAACAGCATGGGAGGGACTGGGAGAAATACCTTCACCACCTGTTGTTTGCATACAGGGAGGTGCCCCAAGAGTCAACAGGATTTTCCCCTCTTCAAACTCTTATATGGACGCCAGGTATGTGGGCCCCTAGACTTGATCCAGGAGGACTGGGAAGGCAAGCATGCCACCCAGGGAACTCCCATTGTGGATTATGTCCTTAGGTTTAGGGAAAGGCTGAAGAAGCTTATGGGGACAGCCCAGAGCAACCTTGCAGCTGCCCAACAGAAACAAAAAGGTGGTATGACCGCAGAGCCAGAGGTCGCTTGTACATGGTGGGTCAGGAAGTCATGGTCCTTATTGCGGTCTGGAAAGACAAGCTGCAAGCTGAGTGGGCAGGACCGTACAAAGTGGTTAGGAAGGTAAATGATGTGAACTACATTGTGGAGTTACCTGACAGAAGACAGACTGAAGGGATGTACCATGTCAACATGATGAAGCCATATGCAAATAGGGCTGACATGGTGTTTGCAGTGTGTAGTCATGGGGAGGGGATGGATGAAGGAGACTCCCTTCTGGATTTGCTAGAAGAAAGTAAGCGGGAGTCCTTGGTAGAGGCAGTAAAATTGTCTCCCCAGCTGGTCCTGGACCAGGTCCAGAAAGTAAGGGAGGTTTTAGCAGACTTTACCCCCTGTCTAGCACCAAGCCTGGACTAACCCCCTTAGTGACACATGATGTGGAGACAGGGACACAGACGCCCATACGGTGAACAGCATATCGGGTGTCATAGGTTGTCCAAAAGGACATTAGGAGAGAAGTGGAGGAGATGCTGGATTTAGGGGTAATCCAGAGATCCCACAGCCCCTGGGCCTCACCCGTTGTCCTTGTGCCCAAGCCAGATGGCTCAACTTATTTCTGTGTGGACTATCGTGGACTGAATGCAGTCATGAAGTCCAACGCCCACCCGATGCCCTGGATGGACGAACTGGACAAGTTGGGAGGGGTGACCTACCTTACAACTATTGACCTGACCAAGGGGTATTGGCAGGTAGAATTGACAGACAGAGCTAGGGAGAGGTCGGCCTTCATCACCTTGATAGGCTTATTTGAGTTTAAAGTAATGCCTTTCAGAATGAAGAACGCCCAGGACACTTTCCAAAGGTTAGTGAACCAGGTGTTAAATGGTGCTGAGGAGTACACCATGGCATACCTGGATTACATTGCCATCTTTAGTACCACCTGGGAGGAACACTTATCCCACCTTAGGGAAGTGCTGGGCAGGATACAGAGGGCCGGGCTCACTGTCAAGCCGAGAAGTGCCAGGTGGCCATGGGAGAAGTGGTATACCTCAGGCATGTGGTAAGCCGGGGACAGCTCTGTCCTAACCAAATAAAGATACAGGTGATCCAGGCATGGCCCAGACCAGAAACCCAGAAGCAGGTCAGGAGCTTTCTAGGGACAGCAGGGTACTACAGGAAATTTGTACCCAATTACAGTGCCCTGGCTGCTCCCCATCTGACCTGACAAAGAAAAAGATGCCAAAGAAAATTACTTGGGGCCCAGCCTGTGAAGGAGCCTTTACTAGACTAAAGGAGACACTGTGCAGTGCTCCTGTTTTGACAAGTCCTGACTATAGCAAAACCTTTACAGTTCAGATGGACGCCTCAGACGTGGGTATTGGGGCAGTACTGAGCCAGATGCCCAGCCAAGGGACAGATCACCCAGTAGTGTACCTCAGCAGAAAGTGGCTTCCCAGGGAGCAAGCATACTCCACGGTGGAAAAGGAGTGTCTTGCCATGGTGTGGGCCCTAAAGAAGCTAGAGCCATACTTGTATGGGCAGCATTTTGTGGTGCAGACTGACCACAACCCCCTGGTTTGGTTGACGCGGATGGGAAAGAACAATGGCAGATTACTAAGATGGGGTCTTGCTTTACAAGGGTATGATCTAAAAATCTTGCATAGGGCTGGAGCGAAGAACCAGATCTCAGATGGGCTGTCTAAGGTCTATGAGGAGTGAACTGTTTTGGGAAGCTCATCCCATGTAGGGGATAGATCCCCCCCAAATTCAGTCTAGGTGGGGAGGAGTGCGACGTAGACAGCCAGCTCTGAGTTCTGTATCATTTTTTTTAATATAAAATGTATTACTGAATGTCTCCTGCTGAAAATCAAATGCTCTAGGAGTGACCTCACTCATCCCCTCCTAGATTTCAGCTGAGAGATGAAAGCCATAAGAAAATGCTGACAGCATGTGAGTTCACACACACACACACACTCAGTTTTCAGAGACAGTGTGTTACATGGAAGACTTTAATCAAGGATCATGTTTCTCTGAGTTAATTACAGACTTGTTTAAGTTAATTTTGTTAAGAGAGAAATCATAAAGAAGGTTAATGATATTGGAGAGGAACCTAGGGTGTTACACAGGGGTGCAAGGTTGTAAATGTCCCTGTGAAGCCTGTGTGAGGGAGGATACAGCATGGGATCAAATGAAATGTCATTTGAGGGACAGAAATTATGCTGAAGTTGCAGAATGTAATACTTTTGTATAAGATATATATTTTCATATATCCTGACATGGAGGAGTTAAGTGACCTCCTGAAAAGAGGTGGGGTAAAAGCCAGCTTTTAATTTAGTCTGTTTTACTTCACAGAGACACATTTTTACTTGACTCTGGCCGTGAAACATCTTGGGAGCACTTTTAAGCAAGTATTTAGAGACTAAGTACTGTAGTAGGAATTGCACTGTTTAAAACCTTGTTCGTTTAATAGATTTGTATGTCTTGGGATATAAGAGTTCTGTATTTTGTGTTTTACATATTTTTAAATATTTTAGTAAAATTCTTTTTAGAACTTACTTAGTCTGTCTTTGACTTCTTTTTAGTTGTAAGAAAAGTATATGGTTATTGCAGATACTAAACATAAGCTTGTATGGTGGTACCAAACTGGAAAGAGAAGCGTTTTAAATTTGAGGTCTTTATTAAAGTTTTAAAGGGTTCATCTCTGTATACCTGGTTAGATGCCCGTAGGCAAAGATAGCTGGCCCCCTGAAGACAGATATATCTGAGCCTGTGCATTGGGTATGCCAACACGAGTTTAACAGTTTGAATCCCTCCAGAACTTGAGACCAAATGTTGATCCGAATTCACAAAGACAGACAAGAGGGTTACCTTGTCTGTTACACTGTTCACAAGACTGCACTCAAAGGTTGGCACTTTGGGAGTAGAGAGCTTGACCTGCTGAGTGGATTTGTGACAAGCAGTACTGGTTGTGCCTTGGTAAGAGGTATTTTGAATAACCAGCAGCTTATGCATGGGCACAGAAATGGTAGCTGGTTATTCAAAATCCCTCTTTCCAAAATACAGCCAGTATGTGAAGCAGTTTATGCACTGGCACAGGAATGTGGTACCTGAACAGTGCTGGTTTGATCTTGGCAAGAGGGATTTTGAATAACCAGCAATGGGCACAAAAAGTGATACCTAGTTATTCAAAATACATCTTGCCAAAATAGCACTGTGCAGCAGTTTACGTACTGACACAGAAAAGTGGTGCCTGAACATTAATGGTTGTGTCTTGAGCAGAGGCATTTGTAATCACTAGCAGTTTGTGCACTGGCACAGAAAAGAGGTGATAGAAGAGTATTGTAGAGATTTTTCTTGTAGCCAGCTGTTTATGCATTGGCGCAGAGCAGTGTGACAGAGCAGTACTGGTTGTACATTGAGAAGAGGTATTTTGAATAACCAACATCTTATGCATGGGAACAAAAGAGTTACCTGGTTATTCAAAATCCCTCTTGCCAAAATACAGCCAGTACTGTGCAGCAGTTTATGCATTGGCACAGAGCAAGGGTGCACGAACAATACTGGTTGTACCTTGGAAAGAGGCATTTGTAATAGCCAGCAGTTTGTGGATTGGCACAGGAATGTGGTACCTGGTTCTTCAAAATCCCTCTTCCCAAAATACAGCCAGTACTGTTCAGCAGTTTATGCACTGGCACATAAAAGTGGCACCTGAACAGTACTGTCTGTATTTTGGAAACAGGGATTTTGAATAACCAGCAGTTTGTGCTTTGGCACAGATAGTGGTGAATGAACCTTGTTGGCTGTATTTTGGTAAGTGTGATTTTTAATAACAAGCAGTTGATACATTTGCACAGAATTTATTTATTCAATAGAAACAGTGAATTCATTTGCACATCAAATGTATTTATTGTTCAATAAACACAGCAAATTCATTTGTACAGAATGTATTTATTCAATAAACATAGCAAATTCATTTGCACATCAAATGTATTTATTATTCAATAAACAGAGCAAATTCATTTGTACGGAATGTATTTATTCAATAAACATAGTGAATTCATTTGCACAGAAAATGTCTTTATTGAGTATTAAAAACAGTGAATTCATTTACACAGAAAATGTATGCAATAAAGACAGTGAATTCATCTTAATACAGTAGTCTGTGTTGTTCTTTCAACAAAGTAACATACATTTCATAATAAAATGACATGTTTGGTGAATTATCAATCAATCAATCAAAATCTTAATTTAACCAGGCAAACACCATTGAGCAATGCTCATTTTTGAGATGGACCTGGACAATTCATAATCATAATGCCCACAAGGATTACACAACCAACAATATAAGATGTAATTGCGCAGAAACAGATGCCATGAATCAAGTAACAGTAGCATGGCATATACAATAGTAATTACAAACATATAAGAAGTCACAGCAATTAAATAATATGAACACAATGGCCTGAAGGAAACCAGAGGAAGGAGGAAGGGGTCAAGGATGTTGTATAAGGTTATTAAGAAGATTTTGACAGGGGGTGGGAGGAGGAGGAGGAGGTTGCAGGGAGAAGGAAGTAGAGGAGTTGAAGCAGGAGGGCCCAAGAGTAATCCATGGGATACCAGGGACCATTCATAACCAAGTGGATTTCATACAGACTTCATGTTGGGGTTGTAGGGGGGATTGTTCTCAGCTTAAGGGTATGACCGTTGGATATGGTTACAATAACATATAACAGTGGTAACTGAAGAGAAGGAATGAGAGGGAATGTGAAATGTAGGAGGAGATGGGAGTGGAAAGGATACTGGAGGGGGATGAGGATGTTTATGGAACAACATGTAGCTGCTGCTAGATCCACTCCTAAGGATGAGACAATGATCATGGGGAGCAATTACAGGATTCTTTAAAGGAACAAGCATATAGTGCTTTGAAAGCTGTTAAAGTAATGGGGTGGACCAATTTCAATGTTTTTTGCAGCTTATTCCATAATAGAGGTAGCATGTAACTTATAGAAGCCCTGCCAAATCGCAATTTGACCTTGGGCACTGTCAGAGAAATGTAGGAGACACTTCTCAACACGTACCTGCCTATCGTACTTAGTGGAAGGCAGTCTGAAATATAGTGGGGCAATTTCTTGGTAAATGCTTTGAAGGTCCAGAAGGCGGCATTTCTCTGTCGTCTGTACGTAAGGGAAGACCATCCCATAGTGGAGTATAAGGTACAGTGGTGCGTTGAATATGGAAGGCCAGTAATAAACCTTAGAGCTCTGTGGTAGAGTGTGCCAAGCTTTGCAAGCACTGCGGCAGGACTCTGACTGTAGAGGAAATCTGCATAGTCCAAAAGGGAAAGGAAAGTGGTTTGGACCTGTCTTGTCTTGGCATCCCTCAAAAGGAGATAGTTAATTCTATGAGAGAGACCAAGTCTCTGCCTGAGTTTTTTTACCAGTTCTTCTATGTGGTCCATGAGGGAGAGTCTATGGTTGATCCAAACCCCAAGATATTTAAACTTTGTTATAAATTCCAAGGATTCGTCTAGGAGTGTAAGGATCGGTGGTGTCATTATAGGGGAGGCTGCATGGAAACAGGGTGAAAGCTGGTTGAAGTCTTGTTGTAGGTCACTACATGCTGCTCCAGGGGTCGGTCTGCTGATATACAACACTGTGTCATCTGTGAAGAGGTGTATGTTGGCTTCTTTGATACTGATATCAGTTCTGTTAATGTAAATTGCGAAAAGCAGTGGACCCAAAATAGAGCCCTGTATAACACCTCTTGATATGGGTTTTAAAGGAGAGAGTTCCCCTTCTGCTTTTACCTGCTGAAACAGACCAACAAGATAGCTGGAAAACCATCTCAGTGACGGTTGATCTAGGCCAATGTTGTGGAGGGATGAAAGGAGCAGATCGTGGAGCAACAGTATCAGATGCCTTACTCAGGTCTAAAAATACTGCGTAAACATAATTCTTGGCATCTAACTCACACTGCCAGCCATTAGTCACTTTAGCAAGTGCTGAAATGGTACTGTGTCCTGGTCTAAAACCTGATTGTAGTTGATTAAGTAGTTCTGAGGGATATAAGTAATTTCTGAGCTGGCCACTCACAATTTTTTCCAGTAGTTCGGACAGAATAGGGAGTAAGGAGATTGGCCTGCAGTTATTAAGATCAGTGGAGTCTCTGGATTTGAAAAGGGGAATCACACAGGTGGTTTTCCATGTAGGAGGGAGGTCACCCTGCAAGAGAGAGAGAGATACATTAAAGAGATGTGTAAGTGGCACAGCCAGGATCTGATTACTAATTTTCGGGAAAAAAGGGTCAATGAGGTCAGTTCCAGCGCTTTTCCTAGTATCCAGCTGCAAGAGGAGGTCTTCAACATCCTTCAAGGATAACGGCTGCAGTGAGAACATAGAGCTAGTGACAGAGACCTCTTGATCCTGTACAGCAAGTTGTGAGCAGAGATTATTGGCAGGTAACGCATTGAATGCGAGACCTGTGGTAGTAAAGTGATTGTTGAGATACTCAAGTATAGTATGCCTGCCAGAGACTGTAGTGTTACCAATGGTAATTTTTGTAGGTAGGGAATTACCAGAAGTGTGACCTTCTATGTCCTTTAAGGTTTTCCAAAATTCGGATGGACACTTAGAGGAGGAGTCAAGTTCCATGCGATAAATGTTAGCATTTGCCTCTCTGGCCATCTTGGTGCAGATGTTCTTCGTCCTTCTAAATGACATCCAATCAGCTTCACGCTTGGTTTTCTGGGCTGTTTTCCAAAGCATGTCTCTATTCTGCAATGCAGTCTTCACCTCCTTCATAAACCATCAGCATGATTTACAGAGATGCATGCTTATCCAGTGCCGCAACACAATATCATGAAAGATATCACACACTGTCTTCACTGATTTTGCTAGGTAGAAGTCCTGCCAAAGTAAGGAGACTCCTAGCTCTGTGATGAAAGCATGAGGATCAAAGTTACATCGACACCTCTTAGTAAATTTGGAGGCTAATGTCGATTTTGGGGTGGCTTATATGCACGCAATAACACAGTGGTCACTGATATCAGAGAAAAATGTGCCAGCGTGGGAAAATAAGTGAGATATACTTAGTACAATGAGATCCAGCAGAATGCTATGATTTGGATTCTTCTTATTTGGGTGAGTAGCTTCATTAATGAGTTGTGACAGCCCAAAGGCATCACAGATAGCTTTAAGTGGGGTGTGGAGGCACTAGAAAACCAGTCCAGATTGAAGTCTCCTAAAATCTTGAACTCAGAAGCTAAGGATGCCAGGGTATTACTTAAGTGGTTCAAGAGCTGTAATCCTACAGATGGGGGCCTATAGCATCCTACTACATAAAGCAAGACCATGGAAGAAATGTAAATTTTGAGAGACAGACTTTCAAATTCTTTTGGGATAGAGGTCGAGTCAATGGTAGATACAGGAAATTTATCCTTAATATAAATGGCAGCTCCACCTCCTCTAGACTGCCTATCAGTACTAAACAGGGAGTAGGAGGAAATGCTCACCTCACGATCAGAAGTTCCAGGTCTAAGCCAGGATTCTGTGACCACTAAGACATCAGGTGTGGTATGAGAGACCCAAGCCTGAATGTAGGTAAATTTCTTTAGAAGGCTACAAGCATTGACATGTATAAAGCTCATACCATTAAGGCTAGGAAGATCAGCAGTAGTCGTGACCACATTTAAAAATATTTTGTGTGGCTCTTTTCCGTTTGGCCATTTTGGGGCCATTGAGCATGCAGCACCCAGGCCTGAAAAGGTTGCAGACCCTGATCTAACTGTTTTTTGAGCAATTGAATCTGGCCTACAGGTTTGCTACATTCATGAGATCTCTCTCCTAGTTGTTGGCATAACTGTTTTACATCATTAGATAACCTTAATTTATCAACACGCAGTTCCGCAATCATATCTATATACCCTTTATTCATTTCCTCTAATTCTTCAATTATTTCTTCTGGCCTACAGTTTGGATGCAGTGGTATCAATGGCTCCTCCTTGATGAGCGGTATTGGTAACTCTAAAAGAGTTGCCCCTGCGTCTGCATGAACCTTATCTACAGTGGCAAGAGCAGCTGCCGTGTTTTATGTTTTTGTTACTGAAATTTGACAACAATTACAATTAAATGTTAACCTTTTATCCAACACAATTTAAACAAAGAACCAAATCTTTCCTTATGATACTTTGAAATTCCTTTTCCTTGCAGCTTTACTGTCAGATAATTACTTCTTTTGGTCTTTTCTCACTGTCTAGTGGTAATTTTACCTTTAAATCCTCGAGAAACAAGAACAGAAAGATATTACTTATGCTATTCAGTAACTTGCAAACAATAACAATAATAATATTTTTTTCTCATACACTATAAGTGTGGACTGTTATTTACTAACAATCATCCTGCAAATGAGAACACCTAAGATATCGGAACAAAGGCTATAATATCACTTTTATAATATAGCACTTAGATTTGCCTCGGGCCTGTCCCAAAAATATTTTTCATAAATTACCAAAAATAATTATACAATTCATGTGTGATATCACATCTGCTCTCCAGATTCTAAAATGATGATGAAAACTCTTTCTCTACACTTAGAAATATGAAAAAATATATATATCTTATTCACATATGTACACATTCTAAATCTTCCTAATTAGCATAAATATCAAGTATAATAAAATAATGTAAACAACAACAAAAGGTTTCATAAAATCAAACAAACCAAAAAAGAAATAAAACAAACAAATGTTAGAAAATAAACAATGAAAATGAATAAACAATATTCAGCACAATAAATAACATTGTCTGTGCTATTATTTCACCATATGTATAAATATCATGAGTTTTTACTATGAGAACTTGCAACTCATTACACTAGTGTCTCAGATTATATCTTTATATAATAATCATTTTAAACTTTATAGCATGCAAAATGTACTATTTTTTTACATTTATTAACCTATATACCCAAGGTTTTGTAGCTAAAAGTTCATTGTGCTACCACCCCAAATAGCCAAAATTGAAGTATTAAAATTGGAATAATTAAAATAATACTTAAATTTCTGGTTATCTGTAGCTTGTTCTTCTCCTTTTAACTTTCAAAATCTTGGTGAGAACTTCTAATTTTGGATAATGAAAGTCCTTCAGTGGCTTGGCTTGGCTGTAGTCTTCTGGAACTGTAGAATCATCTGACATCAATGAAGCAATGCAGGCTGGATCTTTCTTGGTTGACATCACAAATCATCAAAAAGTCACTTATCAGGATTTGGTGAAAAAAATCAGGCAGCAAGATTTTAGCAGTTCAGCAGCAGAACAGTTTGAAGGAAGGGATTTCCCTGTGGGCTTCAAAGTTGTTTTGGCAACTGGATTATGTGACTCTTTCCTGTTTCAGTTTCTTTCTGCTCTTGAATCTGCAACTCCGGACTCACTGCTATCCAACAGCACTGCAGGCTTGCTGGCTTGTAAATTCCAAGTCAGTCTCTTGTCCAGGCTTTTAGCAGAAATTCAAAAACATTACTTTAGTCCAGATTCTCAGTATGTAAAACATAGGCCTTGCTTCATCCAATGTTAAAAAGAGTCCTTCCTGTAGCAGTTTTCACAGCTGGACTTTGTTGTAATGTTGTGCAGGCTTTCAAGCTTGTCCTTAGCACCCCCTGGTGGATGCAATGGCTCAACCCAAATGCTGGTCCCAAGCAGGTGTGGCTTTAGGCTTTTGGCATAGTAAGAGCTCCAAGACCACTAAAATTGTCAAGACAGCCAACATAGGTCCTTACACATCAAAAGATTATGCAGTTATGGGCTGGATTAGCCAGCAGCACATTTATGTCCCTTTTGCTGGGTAACATCATCAAATTATGATTGGTCTGAGTGCACTTTGAGGGTGTGACTGTTAGCCTCTCCTAAACCATTTTTTCTCAATATGACCTCATCTCCAGAAACAATTTTTTTTAATGGTATTTATCCTCCTGCGGCCACCCTAACTGCTCCCCCATTAGACTCACATCTCCTGTTGGGGGATCCGGCCACCGTCCATCTCAACCAGGACCACTGGAACCCAGCAATCCCTGCGGCTTACTCCCCACAGCGGGATGGCAGGGAGTCCCTTAACTCCCCACCACAATGGATCCAGTTCAGGTGCCAGCACCCGATGAACACTCATGGATGGCCATCAAGCTGTGGTGGGTGTCACTATTTTCCCTGTTCTGTTTTTCCCCTGAGTTGGCGGGCATGCAATGATGCCAGTGGGCATGAGTGCACACACACGTCTGCACACGTCCCTGTCCAGGCATCTGCCCCAACTCTGCCCCGGTGTACGCTGTGCATCCCTGAACCACAGCCTCTGCCAGGGGGCAGTCGGATGCCAACCATTGTGGACCCCCCTCTCCCCAGAGAGGAAGAGCTGTCCATCAGATGCTCGATCCTTCTCCTCCCCGCCAGCCCCTGGCAACCTGTGCTTGCTCCTGAACCCAGGTCACCGGCATGGCACAAGGTGTGGCGTCCAGTGCCTCAGCCCTCAGTGCCACCGGGACAGCTCGAGAAACAATTTTTGATATAAAACTATTTTCCTTTCTTGCATCTAAGTGCACCTTGTTACAAATGTAACACCTATATTTTCAGATGCAGCTAAAATAGAGGATTTATTTAAGACCAAACATGATATGTTTACTTTTAATCTACGGCATACATTTTAATTAAAACCTTATAAAATGTTTTCCTTTTAAATATCTCTAAAAATGTTTAGGGATCATGAAATCACATTTTTTCTGGTTCAGAATAATGTTTGTTTGGCATACCTGCTATCATTAGAAGCTTTATAATATTAGCAAACTTCTTTAAGACTGTGATTCCTTTTGTTTGTGGTTAATGATCCATGACCTAATGCTACCTGGAGTTCATTAAGAATCCTTACAACAGAAGTGACTAGACCCTGCAACCAGGCATTTCATTAAATGATAGGTCTCTAGAGAGTTCAGAAGGTCAGTTTACTTTTAACACCAAACGTGCCCATTTATTTTAGACAGTTTTAGGGCTACAGCATTTTGCAAATAGCAAGGATTATAAAGCTCTTGCAGATCTAATATTCAGTATCCCAAGAGATCTCTGCAGTCTTTATTAAATGTCTAAATTTGGTCTTTGTGGTATCTTAAACCTTTTTTTCTATAAATAACTTCTTAATTTCATAAGACCAAGATATTTTATTATGCTAAACTTCTGGTGTATCAGAAGCTAGCTGGCACCAGAAAACATGTTCACATATCAAGTCAAGTTTCCATGGCAATAATCTCTTAGTCTTAGCTTCAGCTCTTCATTCAGAAGTGAAACTTCTCCCCTATATGGGATGCCTGCAGTGTTCCCTTTCTCAGCCAGGCAGAAGACACTTAAAAATTTAAACTACAGAAGCATTTTTTAACCCTAATGCAGTGTTTTTCATGTAGGCACTAATTTAAACCAGAAATATTTATAGTACTTAACAATTAAGCCAATATAAGAGTATAGAATAACAATTAATAATTAAAAATAATAGGATAATAATATCATAATACTAAAATATTTTAATCAAGTTAGTTTTGTTCCTACAGCATCTGTGGCATGGGATGGCATTTTACATGGATTTTAACATTTCCACCTATGGGGTTTGTGAGATAGGGTCATAAGAAGACTAGGTTGAAAGTTTTGGGTGAAAATATGAAAAAATACCAAAGTTATGAACATTCGTTGCTATTACGGTACATCCAATCATAACTTTGGACATTTTAAATATTTTGACCCCAGATTTTCAGCAGAGTCTTCTTATTACCTAATGTCCTATATGTCACAGCTGTCATTTTTCAAATCCTGTCCAAAATGTGTTTTCACTCCTGTGGTGTGGAATGGCACTGTAGTTGTGCAGGATTATGTTTTGGAGGGGATTTGAAAATGTTCTGTACTAAGTACACATCCTGGAGTAATCAGATGGCTATGCTGATAATTTGGTTATGCATCTATGGAGGGATTGGGTACGCAGGGTCCAAATGGACCTGCCATCCCACAGTAAAATAAGGATACAAGTAAACTATCTGAAAAAGTAAGGAAATTCATTGCAAAAAACTTCATTAATGCACCATTAGGGTGAATCATCGAAAGTAGGGAAAGATTACTTTGGGGTTCCCAAACCTAAGACCCCACCCCCACTGTGCATGCAGGAACAGGTGTGAGGGGTGTGTATTGGGGTTGTGAACCTTAATGCTCACCCTATTCCATGAGTGAGTAAGTAAGGTAAGATGGGTACAACATGGGTACAGCATAGGAGAATGTGGTGAGCATTAGGGTTCACAACCCCAAAACACATGCCTCATGCCTGTTGACCCTAATAGTGCATTAACAACATTTTTGCAATACATATATATATATACAGTATATATTCATGGCAAAAAAACTCCAGTTAAAGCATCAATGTTAGGGTTCCCACCACCCTTGTACCCCGGCCCCACCAACAGGCATCGGGGTGTGCGTTGGGGTTGTCAGTCCTAACTCTCACCCCATCCCATGTGTAAACAAGCTGAGGTGGTGCAGTATAGGAGAATGGGGTGAGAGTTAGGACTGATGACCTCAACGCACACCCCAATGCCTGTTGGTGAGGGCAGGGTGGGATGGGGTGCAAGGGTGGTGGGAACCCTAACATTGAATTTCCTCACTTTTGTCACTGTGGAACAACCCTAACTGATGCATTAAATGGATTTTTTTGCCATGAATTTCCCTTCTTTTTGAGAATGTGCACTATAAATAGTGAAGTAACGGCAACGCAAGTGCAAATGGTAACGCACATGGTGACGCAAACATAAATGATAACGCAAACAGTAATAGAAACACAAGCGCAAACATTAATGAAAACAGAAACACAAACGCAAGTGCGTATGGAAACGCAAATCGTAATGCACATGGTCACGGTAACGTAATTGGATATGCAGACACTTACGGTAACAGCAACGATGGCACCAAAGGAAACAGAAACAGAAATGCAAATGGAAGCATGTACGCAAATGCAAATAGAAATGCACAGGGTGACACAAAAGGAAACGCAGACAAAAACAGTAATGGAAACGCAAATGTTAACAGTAACGCAAATGGTAATGCACACAGTGGTGTAGACGAGAACAGTAATGCAAACGGAAATGCAAACATAAGCGCGTACAGAAACGCAAATGGTAATGCGCAAGGTCACAGTACCGCAATAGGAAACGCAAATGCTAATGGTAACAGGAACGATGACACCAAAGGAAATGCAAATGGAAGTGCATATGCAAACACAAATGGTACTGCACACAGTGACGCAAAATGAAACACAAACAAAACCAATAATGGAAATGCAAATGATAACAGTAACGTAAACACAAACAAAAACACAAAGGGTATCGGAATGGTAACGCAAACGGAAATGCAAATGCAAGCACATACTGAAATGCAACTGGTAACATGCACGGTCATGGTACCATAATAGGAAACGCAAATGGTAACGGTAAAAGCAATGATGATACCAAAGGAAACGCAAATGGAAGCACCTACACAAACACAAATGGTAAGGCACACGGTGATGCAAAACGAAATGCAAACAAAAACAGTAATGGAAACACAAATGTTAACAGTAACGCAAACGCAAGCGCAAATGAAAACACAAAGGGTAACGCACACGGTGGCGTACATGGGAATGGTAATGGAAGCACAAATGCAAGCATGTACATAAATGCAAATGGTTACACACATGGTCACAGTACCTCAATGGGAAACACAAATGCTAATGGTAACAGCAACGATGACGCCAAAGGAAACGCAAACAGAAGCACGTACGCAAACACAAATGGTAATGCACAGGGTGACGCAAAACAAAACACAAACAGAAACAGTAATGGAAAAGCAAGTGGTAACAGTAATGCAAATGCAAATGAAAATGCAAAGGGTAATGCACACGGTGGCATAGATGGGAACGTTAACGCAAACGGTTATGGGAACACTAACTGTGACAGTAACTAAAGTGCACACCCTTTTTTCCACCAACAGCTGCATAGAGAAACCCAGTGAGTACAAAGAATGTATGCATAATAATGGGCCTCGGAGCAGAAAATGAGCACTTGGAATACTAAATTGCTTATATCTCAGGAACCGTACAACATAGAAAAAAAATAAAAACTTCATATAAATTATGACTTTCCTGGCTAGGTTTATACTTAGCACCATAGTGGGGGGGGGGGGACTAATCATTTTTCTGACGAAAAGTCTGTATCTCGAAGCGTTTCCGAGATATGGACCCCGAAAGGCGCAACAGACGCCGTAATGTTAGTCTAAGTGTCAACTTTTCGAGTACTGTAACTTTGCATCCCTGTAATATTTTGTCACCAAACCACCAAAAGGCACATCTGTGGGATGTTGGCTTTCTTCAGCATGGCTCAGTTGGTAGCACATCCGCCTCTGGACCAGAAGGTCATGGGTTCTCGTCCCACACCGGGATTTGACTTGCACCTAAAAAAAATTGCTGGCATCCGAGTGCAGTATTGGGGGGTGCTGTACTGCTGGGGTGTACCATCCTTTGGCTGAGACGTTAAACCGAGGTCCCTTCTGCCCATCCTGGTGTTGTCCAGGTGGAAGTAAAAGAACCCAGGGCACTCTTCACAAAGAGCAGGGAACATTCCTGGTGTCCTGACCAACATTCCCTTTCCCATAAACCAGTTCATGCAATTATCCAGGCTGTGTGTGGGTGATGATGTGCGATATGGCTGCCACCATACATTCAGTCACATCACTACCAGTCTAGCGTTGCTTGTAAAGTGCTTTGGGATACTGTGTATGAAAAGTGCTATATAAATGCTGATTCTTCTTCTTCTTCATCTTCCCTCCAAATTTTGGCCCAAAAGACCAAACCGTTCTTTTGCAGCAGGGTGGCAAAGAATTCCTGTTATTTTGGCCATAGTGTTGCAAAATAGTGTCGCAAATCACGACACTTTCACAAAAAAATCACGAAAGTGTCGCAAGTGCAACACTACAGTTTACAAAAATTTCAAAAACATATTTTTGGGGTGTTTAACCCTCAAAAAAAGACATGGCTAGCATCCTCATGGTCCGACTAGGTGAACACAAAAAGAATTGTGTCCCTAAAGGGTCCCAAATTTAAATGCTAAGCATTTCTGTGACCACTAACTGAAAAAAATGGCTGACTCACGACACTACAGGGGTAATTTGAGATACTAAAAATTGCATTTGTGACACTGTCGAACTTTTTGTTAACTTTTCCCATTGACTATAATGGGTAACTTGTTTTTTGATTAACATTTGAACCGTTTAATATTTTTTCATGAAATCTTCAAAAGGCACATCGGGGACCCTGGCCACATGTCTCCTGAAGTTTTCAGACCAGTTGTGCAAACCGTGCGACCTGTAGGCGCGAGCAAAGAATGCCCAAGAAAGTGTAAATGTGCTGCAGAATGTCACTTTATAACTCCGCAACTGTATATCCGACCAATACAAAACTTGGCAGATCCAGAGATCTATGGTACCGCTCCATGCTGGACAAATTTCAGGCAAATCCATCTTACACTGGCAAAGTTAATAAGCTGCGAAATTTTACACTTTAACATTAAATGGGGTACTCAACCTAACTATAGTGGCATTACTGTGCCATTATTATGCATATGATATATATATATATATATATATATATATAGTGAATACTCTAGAGGTGTGTGGTCAGGCTCTGATATCATTTATTTTGGTGTAAGGCTAACCGCCAAGGCGTGTATATATCAGAGCGTGACTGCACACCTCAGAGTGGTATATCTATCTTATAAAATGTCAAAATTGTTTTGGAGGGGGTAAAAGTGCAGGTGTGCAGTCGCTGCTGATATACTGCACAGTCACCTGATGGTGTTTGTCCAATGCTATTGATCCCCATCATTCCTTTTTTCTCACCCATTTTATAAATATATTTATAAAATGGTGTGTTAAAGTGACAAAAATCCCACTAACATGATTGGACACATTAAATCACATGACCGTGCATTATTTCCCAATAACCGCACACAGCAAAAATCATAAAGACGCCAGAGAGGTAAACCAAACCACTTTAAGAGGCTTTGTTTTTGCACATCCGAATGATCCTCTCTGCCCTGTACTTTCTTTCAAAAAGTACCTCACTAAATGCCCACCTGAAATGACAGCTTTTTTCCTACACCCCAAAAGAGCCTCACAGGACATATTAGACAAACAGACAATCTGGTACACTAAAGAGCCCATGGGAATTAATTACCTATCTTCCCTCATGCCTCGCCTGTCTATTGAAGCAGGACTCTCTCAAAGATACACAAATCACTGCTTAAGATCAACTGTTGTTCAGATGCTCTCCTCAGCAGGTCTGGAATCACGTCAGATCATGGCTATAACAGGGCACAAATCAGAAATAAGTTTAAAATCTTACTGGGCACCCACATTACAAGACAGAAAAACTGGTCAAACATATTGGCTGGCACAAGCCCATCAGACTGCCAACCATCGTCAAAAAATACAACTGTGCCCCAAACGTCCGAGATTCATTCCGTTACAGCAGCGAACCACTGAGAGCCCTGTACACTACACATGAAGCATCATGAACAGCAACCCACCTTCCCGAGATATGTGAAGAAACAACATTAATTTCAATTGACCACATCAACCAGCTGCCTCACAAGAAGACAAGACAAAGAATCTCACCCCATCCACATCCAAACAGAGCAAGAAAATGAAGAAAATTTTCTGACAGACTACTAAGAGTATTTCCGGCTCAAAACTCACCCAGAAGCTCCGTACACATAAAAGTGCAGCCCGAAACCGCAGCCGTCGTCCAACGATCCCCCACAGACCCACAATCCCAAAAAATGCCAGAAATCACAAATAAAAGCCAAAACGAAGAGAATGAAGCAATGAATCAAGCAGTCCCTCAACGCTTACCGGCAGGACCGCATCCACTTGCACCATACATGCAAAACGTCACGGTGCATGGGAATCTACAATTCAACATATATTACAAATAAAAATAAAAAACAAGAAACAGTTCAACCTACTAGTATTAAAATCTGACAAAAAGTTCAGCATTTCAGCATTTCTTACACTTCTCTAACCAGTTCTTCCCCTTGCAAAACATAAGCACTTCCTGTTCAACAGACGCTTTCCTCCCAAAATGAACCAGTCTTAAAGTCACAGTACTCATTATTCTTCAAGTGTTTCTAAATGTTCAACTGTTGCCTTCACCTACAGTTTCATCCAGTTACATGTTGTTCAACTGTTGTATTCACCTACAGTTTCATCCAGTTACTGTTTATGCATTAAAAATACTTCAAATTAAACTGCCTATTATGAACTATTTTTCCTCCATCCAGTTACATGTTTATGCATTAAAAATAACTACTTTTTCCTCCACAGGGGCCATTTATAAGATAGATATACCACTCTTGGGTGTGCGGTGCGTGCTCTGATATCGCGCCTTGGGTGATTGAGCGCACCTCGGCCTTGACCTCGTGCGTCTAGCATACACCAAGGCATCGTATATCAGGCTCGGCTGCTCTGAAATGTTCTCATACATATATGTGTATATTAGATAATCCACTCTAGGGTGTGCGATGCGCTCTGATATATGCGCCTTGGTGTGTGCATTGTTACGTCAACCACCCAAGGCATGCATATATCAGAGCATGACTGCACATCTTAGAGTGGGTTATCTATCTCATAAAATGGTGAAATTGTTTTGAGGGGTGAAAGTGCAGGTTTGCAGTCACGCTCTGATATACGCACGGTCATGTGATGTGTTCCAACCAACTATCACAGATCATTTTCCTACCCATTTATAAATAAAAAAAAAATATATATATATATATATATATATATATAGGAATATACAATGGTGAGCTGTCAGATAAATGATTTATCTACACAAGTGCTGTTTGACCTCTGGTAACTTCACGGGTGGCGTAAGCCACGAGTGACGTGTCCGAGGTCAAACAGCACAAGTGTAGATAAATCATTTATCTGACAGCTCACCATTGTATGTTTCATTTATGCAATAGAGATGCTTCTTATCAGTGCAGGAACTTTTGGTTTTGACTGTTTATCTTCTTTTTTTTAAATGATAATTTCTGGGACTTTCTGTCCCAGGTGGCAGAAAATTCCTGTCATGAAGCAGATACCGCAATGTTAGTCTATGGGGAAAAAGTGTCAACTTCAGAGTACTGTAACTTTGCATCCATGCAATATTTTGTCACCAAACCACTGAAAGTCACATCTGTGAGATGTTGGCTGCCTTTCCTCCAAATTTCAGCCCAAAAGACCAAACTGTTCATTTGCAGCAGGGTAGCAAAGAATTCCTGTTATTTTGGGCATAGTGTCACAGAGTAGTGTTGTAATTTGCAACAGCTTTCACAAAAATTTGCGACACTTTCGTGAGTGCGACACTACTTTGTGACACTACTTTTTTCTAGAAATTGGAAAAACATATTTCTAGGGTGTTTAACGTCAAAATAAAGACATGCCTAGCATCCTCGGGGTCTGACTAGGTAAACACAAAAAGAATTGTGTTGCTAGAGGGTCCCAAATTTAAATGTCAAGCATTTTTTTGATCACCAACTGAAAACAAAATGGTAGATTTGCAACACTATTAGGGCCATTTGCGACACTAAAAAGTGCATTTGCGACACTGTCAAACTTTTTATTAACTTTTCCCATTGACTTATAATGAGAAATTGTTTTTTTAATAACTTTTGAACTGTTTAATATTTTTTCACAAGATCTTCAAAAGGCACATCGTGGACCCTGGCCACATGTTTCCTGAAGTTTTTGGACCAGTCACGTAAACCGTATGAACTGTAGGAATGAGCAAAGAATTCAAAAAAGCATAAACGCGTGCGCAGATCATGCTTGATAACTCCGCAGCTGTATATCCGAACAGTACGAAAGTTGGCAGATCCCAAGATGTGTTCCTGATTTCAGGCAAATCCGTTGAATGGTTGCAAAGTTATTAAGGTGCAAAATTTTAGGTTTAACATGTAAATGGTTCCTCAACCCTAACTATGGTAGGACTACCGTGCTACCATAATATATATATATATATATATATATATATATATATATATGTATATATAATTTTTTTTTTTAATAATAATGTATGTACTTGTTACTTTTGTCTGCACCTGCTTCCCTGCTTTTTTGGGGGGACTCATAGAGGTCCCAATTTTTCCCTGGTGTCTAGTGGTCCCCCCTCCCACCATCCAAACCAGCAGATTTCATTGACGGCAGTGATATCCTCCCTCTCAGTCATGTTTTTTATTTATTTTTTCTCCTGAAAAGGAAAAAACAACCATCAATGTCTTTTGCTAGGCTTTAAGGTGTTAAAAAAAGAAATGGTCCATCATCAGTGTCACACGTACCCCCCACCCAACCCCCACTGTGCATCCACCACTCCACACACCCCTGACATCCCCCTAGACCACCACTCACCTCAGGAGGTTGCAGGTTCGAGACCTGCTCCGCTAATCGTAGATGGGTCTTGCTGCTGGAACCGCGACTACAATATGAAGTACGGTAAATGTGTTTCTGTGTATTTCAATGGGGGGGGGGGTTCAACCTCTGGGCATAACTTGGCCATTTTTTGAGATTTTTTGCGCCAAATTTTCAACATGGCCTCTTGGGGACCACACCTCATGACTAATATGACTGTCAATAGGCAAGTCCCACCAGAAATGTGATTTTGTGGTCTGTTGGCAAAATCACCTTTCCAGTAGGATTTGCCTAATGATAGTCATATTGTTCATGAGGTGGGGTCATAAGAAGGCTATGTTGAAAATTTGGGGTTAAAATTAAAAAAAATGGCTGTGCTATGATCATTTATTGCTATCTCGCTACGGACGCTCGTAGCTCTTGAAATTTTCTATATTTTCACCCCATATTTACAGAATAGCCTTGCTATTACCCCACCTCATGTATGTGACAGCTGTCATATTTCAAATCCTGGCTAAAGTGTGCTTTCGCGCTTGTGGCAAACAATGGTGTTGCAGTTGTGCAGAATTACATTTTAGCAGGGATTCAAAAATGTTCAGTGCTGGGTACATACGGTGAGGTCATAAGACAGCTATGATGAAAATTTGGGGTAAAAATGAGTAAAAATGGCACAGTCATGACTATTTGTGAATGGAGGGATGGGAGCGCAGGGTCCAAAGGACCATGCACTTCCACCATAAAATAAGGATACTGTTATACTACCTCGATGGAGGGATGGGAGTGCAGGGTCCTTCAGACCCCGTGCTTCCATTGTAAAATAAGGATACTCTTATATTATATCAAAAAGTAAGGAAATAAATTGCAAAAAACTTTGTTAATGCATCAGTTAACATCAAAGCCACGAACATAGGGAAATGTGACATTAGGGTTTCCAGTCCTAACACCCCATTCCCCACCCTGCACAGACCCACAGGTGGAGGGGTGGAGGGTCTGTCTTGGGCATCGTGAACCCCAACACTCACCCCATTCTCCTTGCTGTTGCCATGCCACCTAATTTTGTAATGGAATGGGGCAAGCATTATGGTTCATGGTGCCCAAGACAGACCCCCCCCACCTGTGGGTCTGTGCAGGGTGGGGAATGGGGTATTAGTGTTGGAAACCCTAAAACCACATTTCCTTTTGTTGCTTTGATCCTAAGGGATGCATTAACAAAGTGTTTTGCGATATACTGTATATACATATATATATATATATATATATACACACATACATATATATATATATATATATATATAACTAGAGGTTTCATCACCTTACCCCTCCAATCATTTGCATAATAACCCCATAGTATAGTATAAGCCACTTGCATAATGGCGGCATGAAAGCCCCTGTATTTCCTTGTGATATCCCCTCTAGTTTTCAAATATATTCCCTCTATATAGAGTACTACAAAGAGTGGTACTGGGTCCATTACTGGTTAACATTCATATCAAAGCAGCGCTCCTTCAAAGTTAGGGCCTCTAACTGATTCAACACACTCCCAGTGGATATCACCAATGCACCGAATCTCAGCTCCTTTAAGCACAAACTATGACAGCACTTGGTGGCCAGTGCCTACTGTGACTGCTACACTTAATTCCCTGCTCACCTTCCTGGCCTCTCCATTACTTATGCACTTTCACCACACCCCACTCCCTCCTTATTAACTCCTTCCAATATCTCACATCAGCCACCTCAGCCTTCTCCCTTGCCCCCCCAGATTTCACTCCTCCTTCTCTCCATTCCCTCTCACATCCTTGTCCCTCCCCTCACCTTTTACCCCTGCACCTCCTGGCTTTTATATTCTCTCTCTCTCTCCTTTCTCCCCTAGCCCTCATTAACTTCCTTCTAGTTCTCATTTCTCTCTCCTTTCTCCTCCATGCCCATACTAACTCTTCTCTCCTTCCCCCACCCATCCTGTAACCCCACTTACATCTCCCATCCCTTCTCCCCTCCATCACCACCTAATCCTCTCCTTCACCACCTACCTCATCCCTCCAATCCCCCGGCCCCTCGGTTCTTGCCTGTCCCCTACTAACTTATCCTCTCACCAACTACCTCTGGCCCTCTCATGCACTTGTTAGATCACCTGACAAAGCCTTTGGCAGCTCATGCATACTGTAATGTTTTACCTGTTATTAATTATTTTGTCTTGTCTTGACAAAGCCACTGGCAGCTTATGTACTGTAATTGTATTAACTGTTATCTACCTGTCTGTTCTTGTCTATTCTTGTCCATTGTCCAAGACATGGAACCTTTATAAAAGAGCACTGTTTGCTCAAAGGTGTCATCCAAAATTGTCATAAATAAAAAATAAATAAATCAAAGAACTTAATGAAAAAGCTGAGAATTGGTTATGAAGTTTGCAAATGACACTAAACTAGGACTTGCAGATAGTTAAGAATGTACTAGAATTATCCAGATGGATTTAAAAACAATTGCAGAGTGGGCAAATAAGTGAGATATGAAGTTTAAGTGCAGTTGCACAGTGTTATACCTAGGTAAGAAAACAGTATGGCTACTATTTAAATGGGGCTGAAGTAAAGAAAGCTGATGAAGAGAGAAACTTGGGTCTTATAGTAACAGCATAGTTCAAATAAGGATGCCAGTGTTAAACAGCTTCAAAAAAGGCAGTACAGATACTGAACTACACAAAAAGGAACTGAAAAATATATCCAAGGAAGTGATAGCACCCCTTTTCAGGGAATATGTAAGACCACAACTGGGGTATTGCTGCCAGTATGGGAATCCATATCAGTGGAAAGATATAGATAGATTGGAAAGAGTTCAAAGAAGAGCAACTAGGATGATGCAAGGTGGAGATGCATGGATTACAAACAGAGACTTAAAATCCTGAATATGTTTAGCTTAGAGGAAAGGCTTCTACTAAGTCAGTTCGACAGCAGCATTGTTGAAATCCCAGACAATGACAGGCATAATGTCAACAGGCGAAATTTCGCCTGTCACACACACATTCACTGTGTTTTTTGTTGGGGGGTGCCCCCCCATACCCCTGATCTCTAAATTTGATTTATTTAAAAGTTTTACCAGGAAAGGCATACTGAGCAGATTACCGCTCGATTCCAGATGCGTCCTGGGGGGTGTAGGGGATGGGAGGATACATAACAAATACAAGGTACAGACATTTCACAGATATGTACAAGTTAGCTATATGCAATGATATGTACAGAATACAATACAGAAAGCATCACAGCATGTAACCAAAAAATCTGGGTAGACACGGCTGCTAAATTGGGATAAGCTGCAAATGACAACTTCACAGAGTCGGAGATAAAATATTATGGAGTAACCCCAGTTGGAGCCAGTAGGGGAGCTATGACCTAGACTAGTGTGAGTTTAGTCTGCATGAGCAGTTGGCAGAGAGGTGCCCTTTGAGGAGTGAGTTGATTTGCCAAGAGGAGGGAGTGTGCCGAATGTCCTTGGGCAGGGAGTTCCATAGTTTGGACATGCGAGCTCTGAAGGCCAACTGGCCGGCAGAGGTTGACATGTAAAGGACTTGCAGGAGCCGGGAGTCAAAGTTCCTGAGTGAGTATGCAGGGGGTATTTGAGTAGTTAGGGTAGCAGAGAGGTAGGAGGGTAGTGACTGGGTCCAGAATCTGTCCATGAGGCTATTGCAGTGGGACTGTCGCCTATCGTAGAGTGAGGGGAGGTTAAGGGACTGGTAGAGGTCACAGTGGTGGGTGGAGAGTGAACAGTCCAAGTCAAAGCGACAGAAGGAGTGGAAAAGAGGATCCAGTCTGGCCAGATTGGACTTAGGTGCGGCACTGTAGACTACATCCCCGTAATCAAAAATAGGGAGGATAATTTTCTGCACAATTTCCCTGTGGGCTGGCAGAAGAATACAGCCATGGTTTTGGAATAAGACGTCCAGTCTAGGGTGCAGTTTTTTATGGATAGCGTTGATGTATGCTGAAAAATCGAGGTGCTGGTTCAGCCATACCCCGAGATATCTGAAGGAGGTGCACTCTTCTATGAGAGTCCCTTCTAGGGTTTTGAAAGTAGGACTGGTGGGGAGTCGGGAGAGTCTCTGCCTCATGCCGAAAGTTAAAGAGACCATTTTCTTGGCATTTAGAATAAGTTGATTTGAGTGAAACCAGAGCTGAATAGCATTGAAGTCTTGCTGGAGTCTGGGTGCCACTTCCAGTAGGGAGGGACCTGAAGTATACAGAACTGTATCGTCTGCATACATATGAATGTATATGTGTGGGCAGGCTGATGGCAGATCATTTAGGAAGATGGAAAACAAGATTGGGCCAAGGACAGAGCCTTGGGGGACACCAATGGTGAAGGGGAGGGAGTCGGAAGTGGAGGTCCCAATTTTGACAAATTGGGACCTATCAGCCAGGTAAGATTTGAACCAGCTGGTGGCTGCAGTGGAGAGCCCTGCACTGGAGAGCTTCAACAGAAGAGGGGCATGCGAGACAGAGTCAAAAGCCTTAGCTAAGTCAGCAAAGATAGCAGATGTGATGTGGCCTTTTTCCATGCCTGTGAGGATGGAGTCAGTGAGTCTGAGGAGGGAAGTGACAGTGGAGTGGGATTTCCTAAAACCTGACTGGTAAGGAGTAAAAAAGGAGGAAAAGTCAAAGGAAGGAGGAAAGTTGTGAGAGGACTAGATGTTACTGGATTTTAGCTACAATGGGGGGGGGGAGATCGGGTGGAAGTTACCAGGAGAGGATGCGTCACCGCCTTTATGGAGGGGGATGACTGTGGCATGCTTCCAGTCAGAGGGGATAGTGGAGAGAGAGAAGAAGAGGTTGTATAGGTAAGCTAGGGGGCTGGCAATGGCACGGGGCAACAGGTAGAACATTTTGGCATCCAACCCCGAGGGGCATTTACCCTTAGAGGGATTGAGGGCAAGCAGGGCGTTGAGTAACCAGGGAGAAAGAGAAAGCTGGCTAGGGGGTTTGGGTGGGAAGGGATGCGGATGTAGGAGGTGTGTTGCAGGCAGTGGATTTGAGTGGAAGAGTTTGCACTACTGGTGAAGGAGGAGTTGAATACAGTGGTCACTGCATGTGATTCTGATATTGTGGAGCTGCTACAACTAGTACAGGGGTGGGTGGGTAGGGAGAAGAGTGATTTAATTGACTTCCAAAACTTAGCTGGGTGATTTAGATTTTTGGAAGGATGATGAGAAATAGAGGGCTTTAGCCTGCCAGATAAGCCTGGTGCAGGTATTTCTAAGCGTTCAGTATTGTTGGTGGTCAGCGAGGGTACCTGGTGATTTATAGGCTTTCCACACCTGGTCCCTAGCTCGGAGATGGCCCATAAGGTCAGCTGTGATCCAGGACAGATGAGCTCCCTTGACTGTGGCCTTTTTGAGTGGGGCATAGTGGTCCCAGACAGCAAGAAATCTGGACTTAAAGAAGTTTAGGGTGGAGTCAATAGAGGTGGCCTTGGGGATGAAGGACCAGTCCGAGTTTGCTAAGTCATTTAGGAGCCTTTCAAGGTCAAGGGATTTGTAAAACCTGATGAGGAGAGTTCTTGGTGGAGGTGACTTGGCTTTAAATATATTTCTTACTACATATATCATGTGGTGGTCACTCAGAGAGTCTGGTAGGAGGCCAGAGGCAATTATCCTGTGTGGGTGCGAGGTGAGGGCCCAATCCAGTAGAAAGTGGTTCTGAGTTTTGTGATTTAGATGCGTGGGCTCAGTTATCTGTTGAGCCAGATTTAGTGCAGCCACATGGTTGCGGAGCTTGGTGCTAGCACTGGAGATCCAGTTCTGGTTAAAATCACCAAGGATATGAAGTTCGCCTCCCGAGGCAAAGGTTTTTAGGGTGTTCAGATGCGCCATGACTGAGGTAATTTGGGAGTCCGGGGAACAATAGGAGCCTGCTATAAATATGGGGATTGCGTGGGGTAAGGAGATTTTTATTCGTAAGGCGTTAATGGTTGGTGGGAGATCGCATAGCAAGACAGGAGAGAACTTTATCTGGGATTATATGTAAATGGCTATGCTGCCACCTCTCTTAGTGCCCGGGCAGTCATGATGAGTGACGGAGTAACCAGGAATAGCTACTTCCATGTCCAGGTTGTGTGGTTTCAGCCAGGTCTCCGTAATTATCAGGATGTCAGGACATAGTGACAGGATATTGGTTAGAGCAAAGGCAATTTTAGTGGTAGACTGCATATATTTAAGTGGGCTACTTTCAGTCCTCTGGGTATTTGGATAGTGGAACAATTGTTGTGACTGGTGTAGGAGGCAGGTCCCGGGTTTGGCTAGATGTCCCCTGTGAGGAGGAGTAGTAACGTTAGCACCAGTTTTGTATTAGGTAAAAAGCATTTTGGCCTACGGTGGGCAGAGGGAGTCTTGGGGCAAATTGTGGAAAGTCCCACCACAGGGAATTTCAACACTGTCAGCCCAGCATGAAAGGATGCGAGAAGAATGGAAGGACCGGGAAACCAGCCATGATGAGGAGCGAGGGAGTGCTGTCTAGTGTTGGGGGGAGCAGGTACTTGGGTGTGGGATTCGGAGGGTGATATACAGAGGACTAGGTTGCTTACCTGGCTGATACGAGGGTGGGAGGGATGCTATAGTGGCAAGTAAGGATGCTCCTAAGATAGTTTTATAGGCTAAGTGCAGCATTCTTATGCTGGAAAGGTAGAAAGAGAGTGCAAAAATATCTGTGGTGGCCCCTTGTAGTGATAGCTGATAAGCTGCAAAAGGGAAGGTAGGGTGATTGGTTCATTTACACACATGACCAGTTTGCCTCTCCGTATATAGCAAGTGGCTCATCAAGGGTGGTGGTGGGGGCAGTGGGGCAGCTGACATGAAGCGTCAGCGGGGAAATAAGCAGAAGAAAATCCTTTTGTGATTAGCCTTCAGCTGGAGTCCTGGTAGCACTGGCCAGACAAAAATTAAAACTTGGCACCAAAGCATAACTAACTCTGAGTCAGAGTTGACTCAGAAGGTAAACAATGACAGGGAAAAGAGTGAAATTTCGACTGTGGGTCCATTACAGTGACAATTTCAAAGGCTGTCGAAATTGTAGCAGTAATGGCTTTCGCTGTCAAAATTTTGCAGTTTCACTGGCTTACCAGAGGGAAGGTGGATAAGAGGAGACTTAATTATCCTGCATAGTTCCTTAGGAGAGCAGGAATTATGTAAGGAGCTAGGACTAAATATTACAAAAAAATGAAGTACTGCTAGGTGTCAGAATAAACAACTTCAGGAAACAATGTTCAGGGATGACAGGAGGAAATACAACATTTTACAGAGTGGTAAGTATATGGAACACACATCCAAGTAATATAGTAAACTCAGAAGGGCAACAAATGGAGTAAAACATAAATGGATATGTCATCTCCTCCTAAAAGGGACTTGATTTTGGCTTTCTACGGAGCACTGCTGCCTACTTTCCCTGCACCACTCTTTCAACCCGGTCCCAGTCCAGACTGCAGCTGCAGGAGTCGAGGCTGGACTGGACACTGTTATTTGTTCTGTTGGCCTGTTCAGTGTCCTTCTCACTGTGGCTGTTGCACTACCACCTCTCTTCACTCAACTGATCCCTAGCCTTCAGGGTTGGGAAACTCACAGCAAGGAGGATGCTCACTTTCAAGCAGCTCTCAAAGCTGCACAAAGTACGAAACTGGAGGATGGTATAGCGCAGTGGTCTAAGGCTGTGAGCTGCAAATCTGGTGACATCCAGCAGACCAGACCTGGGTTTGAATCCCACAGCTTCCACTTGCATACTGTGTGACCCTGAGCAAGTCACTTAACCTCCTTGTGCTCCCAGGTCGCTCCTGTAAAAAAGCTTTCAGCTTAGTGTGCTATACCTGGTTAAACAACTAAATAAAATAAAAAAGAAAATTAGTACATCCTGCTCCTGTGAAACTGACATCAATTTGCAGACTAGTTCAGCTCTGCAAAACTACATTTGTACAGCCAGTCCTCGTGCAACTGACATCTATCTGGAGCTCAGCTCTGCAAAACAGCTCTAAATTGCAAGCTGGCTCAGGACTTCTATGCATACTTTTCCCTTGGAACTGATAGCACTGAGAGCAAGGGCTTTAGCATAATGAAAAATGCATGAGATGCTCCCCACTAACATGTAATCCCTAGATTTCTGCATGAGAGAAACGTGCAAATAGAGCAGTTTTGTCCGAAGAAATATCTCTGAGGTGGGGAGAGTGATTCTGAATAGCTTTCACTTGCTATTCCTGTCTGACTAAAATTTTGTACAAAACAGACTTGAGACCTCTGACAAAGGGGATTGATGCAGCTAGAGTGCCAAGCATAGGCTGTAGCACTGACTTAGAGCAGGGACTGTCTTTAAAGCTGCTCTGCATCTGGGAAGGTGGTGAGCCACCACCTTCTGCTGCAGTTAGGATTTTATCCTGAGAGGGGATGGAATGAGAGCTGGTCCCAAATGACTGCCCACCTGTCAGAGTGGGTGTGAGCAAGTCCACATGTGGGGTGAAGAGGATCATCATCAGCTGGAGCATCACAGCCCACATTCCTCACCACCAGAAGTGCATTGGGTCCACTGCACCCGTAACCAGTTTGCAGAACAGAGCTCCCATCATCCAAAGTCATCACAGCCACAGCCTTCGCCACCAGAAGCACATTGCATCTGCCACACCTGTATCCAGCCTGCAAAAAAGACCTTCCAGCCATCATCTGCCTAAGCAGGGGAGACATCCCCATGGAAATAGCACCAGCATGTTATCTAAAGGTCATGAGTACTGGATTTTACCCAAAGAATGTATCATTTCTATTGTTTAGCTAACTAGCTTGATTCTTTATGGTCATTCCTGCGCAACCTTAGACTAAAGCCTACAACTACAGTTTACAGCCAGGAGCAACTGTTTTACTGTCCATCCAATTGTGTAATTTGCTAGTCAGCAGCTGTCACCAACAACTGAATTTGTAAAGTGCTGCACCGAGGTCCAAGTGACATAGGACTCCAACTCTGCATCTGTGTGCACACTCAGACTGTAATTAGGAGCTCCCAGAGGGACTGTGTGGTTAAATGGTGCACCAGTGGGTGGTTGCCTGCCTAGCAGAAGGAGCTGTGGCCAGCCATGAATCCTTGATGAACCAGATCCTCATTATAGAGTCCCCGGAAAGAGATTTCCCAAGTGGTCTGATGGTTCTGTGGGAAGTACTACCAATGTAATGGTCAAGAGGATAAACATAAAGTTATGTAACCCTGGCACCATTACACCAAGGGCTACTACCCCTGCCTGCTTCTCTGACTGCAGGTCGAGGGGCCTGGGTTAAGAAGGGGTACTGTGGTGTGCCTAGCAACAGTAAAACTAAGACTTTGGTGCCTCCACCCAGAGTAATATTTAAGTGGGTAATTTGTCAAACCAGTACAGCCCTCTGGGAAGCTATACCTACCCACAACCCCGACCAATGGTCCAGCACACAGTTTGACAGTAAATAATATACTTTTCCTGCAATTCCACATTTAAGAGCTAGTGCTAATAATATGCTCACCCACACTGTACTTACCCACAGGATCTGGATTTCTGGCATATACCATGTGCCCCCTTTAAGAATGCTCTATCACAGTATATTTGATCAGACTCAGTAACCGGACACTGGGTAATAATATGCTCACAGTCCAACTTAACATCAAACAGTAAATCAGATTTATTAAGGGGGCTTGAACAAGGGAGGGGCATGCATTTATGCTGATTACTGTAATACTGTAATTAAGCATTTATCAGATAATAAATAATGAGCAGTTAATCTATCCCTGAATCATTCAGTTTTCACAGCTGCTGGGTACACAGAGTGGAATTTAGGTGCAGGCCTGAAGCATTGCTGTAGGTAGGTCGGCGTTGCAGCTGGTTGGGGCCCTTGATGGGAAGAAGGGTGTCATTAAACACTTGCCAACAGTGGAATATTTGTAATCCCATGCCGTATGACCTGTAAACACAGTTAGAATCCAACAAGAAATTATAAAGCAAATCAGATGACAAAGAGCACTTATTTGATTATTGCAGGGGCTACCCTGATGGTACTCACTGCACCCAGACCAGTTGAAGAAATGGATGATGACACCATGGATCCGTTGGCTGTCCAGGCTGATGGTAGGGACTGGGGTCGAAATGACTTGCCTCCTCTTCATGGCCTTTCTTTGTAGGTGGCCACAACTTACGACTTACTTCTTCGCAGGTGCTGACTCCTCGAGGCTCATTTTTGGCCAGGTAGATGCTGGATTGGATGCAGGAACAGTCTTTAAGGCCACAGGTGGCACAGACCCGATACATGAAATTCAGCTTCGCATGCAAATTGGTAAAATCTCTTAACATGCAGCTAACAGGCTGATTTAAGGAGCAAACAGGAACAACTGGCAATGGGTCTCCTTTCTTCCCAAATGGGGGAAGAGATGAACACAACATTCAACGGCTCCAACGTGCACTGGAGTCCTTAAATTGAGAAATCTTCTCACAGTTCCTTCAGATGCCCTCTCTTCAGACAAAACATTTGTCCCGGTTTCACAGTCTCTGAGCTTGGTCAGAGCAGAAAATTATTGCTTCTTCTGTTCTGCGTTTCAGCAGTTAGAGTCTAGCAGGGCGGCAAAGCAGGCTGAAAACCCAACTCTTCCAGTTCACCACACAAACTTTCACCTTCTCCAGAGCTTGAGCTGAATCACTTTGCCAGACTGTGGCAAAAGTATATATATTTTTTTTCCTGCTTTGAGATTTCTGCTAACTTATAAATTCTGCAGGAAGGCAGAACTGGCCTTCCCCCTGTGGTTCGTCTCAGCCCACATGCAGACTGCTTTCTTCTCGGCGGCTCGAGCTGGAACTCCACTGCAAACTGTAGCTATGCACTTGCTCCTCTCACCTTGAGAACTTGTGCTGGACTGACTAAACTGTTCAACAACAGTCTCCACTGAGAACCAGGATCTCTGTATTCCGGTTGGCTACCTTGGCTGTCAATCTCAATCTGAGGGCCCTCATTGGTTAATTTTACACCCCAACAAGAAAGTCTGCAGCTTTTCCCACAAGTCACTATAATGAGGACCCCTTGAGTACCCCTTAGTTCTGATTGGTCCAAACGCAGAGTCCAGGACCAAACATGGCAGCTCCCATAGTGGAGCACAGATAGGCAATGTAAACAACTAATTTATAAAGTAATCAGAAGGATTTAGAAATAAACATTTACAGTGCTGTGAAGGACTCCATCAGCACTACTGAGCGACTACTAAATGGAATAAATCAGTATGGTGCCTGGCTGGTCACGAGCCGTAATTTACTCGGAAACAGCCCAGGCTATGTACATTATACACAAACTGAATCTCTTAAAGAAATAGTGTGGCGGCATGGCTCTGCACACTCATGCAGGACTACGTCAGGACATTACTAGACATGGATTTGCTTTCTCTTTCTGGAAGACAACCAGGCAGTGAGCATTAGTGGAGCCCAGGGAGATACTCAAGGTAAGTTCCCCAATTTGGGGGGGGGGGGGGTTATAGTTAAAGAACAAAACACATAATGATTTGGCAGTTCATTCTGGTACAGTACTAGCTAACCTGTACACTGCTAAGGTGGTAGTGGCACCATACCATCAGGAGAAGACCCTTCAATTGGACAAAGAAGTTTTCCATTTTTGTTCATCTCCAATCCCCCCCAACTGGAAGAAACGACTGCACCGGAAATTGGCTGACCAGTCAGATGTCTTTTCATTCAATGAGTGGGGCATCAGATGTCCCAAAGGGGAAGACGACCATATAGAACTACATGCTGACCGCCTGCTTAGAGAAAGGTTGAGGAAACTGGCACCTGCTGACTCTGAAGATGCTAGATGACACCTGCAAGAACTCTTGGCAGCAGAGATTATAAAGGAGTCTTAGAGCACCTATGCTTCAGCTGTAGTGGTGGCCTGAAAGAAGACCTTCACTATAAGAATATACATTGACTAACGCACCCTTAATCAAAGGACATTGCTGATCAATATACCATGCCTCAAGTGCAAGACAGAAACAGAGTGGACAGCCTGGTGACACTGAGGGTTGAGGCACTGGACGCCACGCCTCGTGCCATGCCGGTGACCCGAGTTTGGGAACGAGCTTGGGTGCCGGGGGTTGGCAGGGGAGGGAGGGGATAGAGCACCCACTGGGCTGCTCTCCTGTCCCAGGGAGAGAGCATGGGAGTATCCGGCACACCAGCGGGCCCCCGGTGGAGACCGGGGGGTGCTGCAGAAGCACTAGAATGCATGCACACTGTGTGGCTGACGCAGGCAGGGTCGCCATGAGCCGCAGTGTCAGAGGTGAACCACGCTCTGGTGGATGGGATGGGAGGAGGGCTTTCAGGGACCACAAAGTAAAACTCCCTCCCATCCAGGATAGGTGACGGCCCTTCCAGAGCCACGGCCACATGCCCAATGCCGGCTTCCTGTCACTGTCCCTTTGGTCTCCCCGGGTCGTAGTGGCCCGGACCCGAGGAGGTTTCATAGAGTCCTTGAAGATGGCAGGAAGCACAGCGAGTGGTAGAGTGAGCTGGTGTGTAGAGGTCTGAGAGAGTTCCAGAGATGGGGTGATAAATAAAGTGTAAAAAAAAAAAAAAAAAAAAAAAAAAAGAAACATAGAAACATAGAATTTGACAGCATGAAAAGGACCACTTGGCCCACCTAGTCTGCCCATTTTCCCTACCTGTTTCACATACCACAGATCCTAAATGATCTGTGGCTTGCCCTCTATTTCCTATCACTAGAGGTCCTTTATGTCTGTCCCATGTGTTTTTGAATTTCCGTACTGTTTTTGCCCCATAACCTCTGAAGGGAGGTTGTTCCACGGATCCACCACCCTTTCCATGAAAAAATACTTTCTCACATTCCCCCAAGTCTACACCCCTATGTTTTCATATCACGGCCCCTTGTTCTTGAACATCTCTTTTTTTTTAAAGATGCTACCCTCTTGTACCTTATTTACACCCCCCCCCCCGCTCTAGACAGCCTCAGAGGAGTAAATGGTTAGTAGATGGTAGTGTTAATTTTGGTTAATGTATTTTGTTTTCATTGTTTTATTGTCTTAAGGTTTTGTAGGTATTGTTATTGCAGTTTCTGTTTGGGCAGAACCTGAAAAAGGACCCTCAGTCCAGCGCTCAGTTCCCAGTTATCAAATACAATAAAAAATAAAATGAATGGTTCTCTGTGCTGGACTTGCACAGTGGATATTGTCAAATTCTGTTGGCTGAGGAATACAAGAAGACTGCCTTTGTCTGTCCTTTTGGTTTTTATCAATTTAAGCATATGCAGAAAGGGATATTTAGTGCCCAAGCAACTTTACAGCACCTAATGGAGAAAGTGGTAGGAGGTATGCCCCACTATTAAAGGAGCTGGACTGGCTGAAAGAACATGGTCTAAAGCGCTCCCTGGACATGTGTCAGTTCTGTCAGACTACTGTCAAAAATGTTGAGCAAGGATCAGCACTGACCCAGCAAAAGTGGAAGCCCTCACAATCTGGCTGATACTCAACAATTTAAAAATGCTTCAGTCTTTCCTGGGGTTCTGTGGATACTATAGGAGATTCATGAAAGACTACTCCTCAGTGGTGAGGCCATTGAACAACTTGACTCAGTAGTATCTTCCAACCCAAAATCCAGAAGATCAAAGGTTCAGGGCCCAAACAGAAACCACCATCAGAATACTACAGGATCAATGAACCTTTCTGGGACAGATGGACTGTGGACTGTGAAAACGCTTTTCAAGAGATCATTTGACACCTAATAGGGGACCCTGTATTGGCTTTTGCTGACAATACCAAGCCATATACAGTATCTTTCACATTGATACAAGCATAGAAGGACTGGGTACTGTACTTTACCAAGTGCATAATAATGGTATGAGACCAGTTGCCTACACTAGTTACAGTATAAGTCCATCTGAACAGAACTGTCCAGTCCATAAGTTGGAGTTCCTTTTGCTAAATTGGGCAGTGACTGATTAATTCCCTGAACACCTTTATGGAGCAGGTTTGTTGTGTTGACAGACAATAACCCACTGACCTACATGCTAATGACTGCCAAGCTTGACACCACTGGACATAGATGGATCTCTGCTCTTTCTGCTTACCAATTCTGCTAGTAATACTGTCTGGGAAGGAACAACATTGACGCAGATGCCCTATCCAGACAACCATGTCATACTCCACACACAGAGGGGCCATGGACCTATGTAGCCAAAGATGGAATGTAAGCAGTCTGCAAGCTAAAGGTACCTGATCACCGGCCTGCTCCCACAAACCCCCACAAGGCTGCGGACTTGCTTGGAGTGCATCCTGATGCTATACAGGAGGGGTACACCTGCTTCGCCATGTTGCATAATATTTTGCCTCACCTAAGACATGCACAGTGGACAGATCCCAGTCCGCAGAATATCCTTCTGGCCAAAGAGAAGGGCTTGGTTTTCACTCATGTAAAATCAAATCTTTCAGATGTGCTGCTTCTCCTGATGGAGTGGGATAAATGTTCACTAAAAACTAGACTGCTGTATTGAATCACAAAACTGCAAATGCCTTTCTCCAAAAAGCAACTGGTATTTCCTGGCAAGTATCGAAAAATGGGTTTGCGATCACTTCACGAGGGCATGGGACAACTGAGATTTAATATAACTTTAGGCCTCATCCAAGACCGATTCTACTGGTCATGCATGGCTATTGAAGTAGAGAGACATTATAAATGCTGCAACCAGTGCATCACCTGTCAGATTCTACCAAAGAGGGTGGCTCCACTTGTAAACAGCACCAGTACTGACCAGTGGACCTGGTTTGCATAGGACGAAACACGTGTCTATGTCATCTGCTAGCACCCTTTGCAAACTGTGTGAGAGGCCTTTCGGCACCATGCAATTCTGCTTAAAGTTGAACCAGCATAACATTCTGTGGTGATTTGCATATGCAGCCCATGATGCTTTGCATTGTGTGGGCATGTGTGATTTTGTATTTTCTTGAAACTTGGCTTCCCAGCCAAATGCCCTTTGGGGTAACCCTTGCCTCAGTGTTTGTGCACAGAGGTTCTTTGTCTTTTAAATAGTTTTTTATTTTAATGGGCTCACCACAACATATCCAAGACACACTGTCTTAGGGTAGCTGGTCCATTCCACTGGGGTGTCAAACAGATGAGGCATACTGATGTGTCCTGGTAGGACGAAACACGTGTCTATGTCATCTGTTAGCACCCTTTGCAAACTGTGTGAGAGGCCTTTTGGCACCATGCAATTCTGCTTAAAGTTGAACCAGCATAACATTCTGTGGTGATTTGCATATGCAGCCCATGATGCTTTGCATTGTGTGGGCATGTGTGATTTTGTATTTTATAGTTTGCATAGACTTCCTTTCCCTTGAATCTGACTGGAAAGGGACAAGTAACATTGTGGTGGTGACTGAGCACACAGCCACTATCCACAGGCATTTCCCACAAATGACCAGGAGGCAACCACCATGGCTAAAGTTTTGTGCAAAAAATACTTTGCGCATGATGGCTTTCCCAACTGCCTCCACTCTGGCCATGGGAGAGACTTTGAGAGTCATCTCATCAAAAAACTTACCAGCATTATAAGAATGAAGAAGTCCCATACCACTCCTTATCATCCACAGTGTGACCCTCAGCCAGAGAGATTCAATAAAACACTGCTTAATATACTGGGGACATTGGACCCTACAAAAAAGCTATACTGGAGTTGCCAGGTACATTTCTTAGTCCATGCATACAACTGTGCCAAACAGTATCTCAACGGGACTCTCATCCTACTTCCTAATGTTCGAATGGGAAACCAGACTTCCAGTAGACTTATGTTTCAGAGTATCAGCTGACAGCACTTTGCCAGAGACATACCTGGACTACACCAAGAGGTTATGTGCTCAACTGAAAGAAGCCTACAGGGTGGCCCAAGAAGCAACTAGGAAGTCCAACCTATCCAAGGCTAGCTAGAACAAGAGAGTCCTAGAGCAAACTCTCTAGCTAGGGGACTGAGTACTTATCTGGAACTTGGGGATCCCAAGCAAACATAAGACTTAGGACCAATGGAAACCAGATCCTTATGTAACTGTGGAACAGCTTCCAAACCTTGCCAGTGAATCATCTGAGAATTAAAAGAGGAAATGCTGTAGTCAAAACTTTACATCAAAACAACTTTTTGCCAGTTGGTCAACTGTTGCCTGAACCAGTCAACCCAGTCTCACTGCCAAGGAGCAGTGCCACTAGGAATGAGACCTGGACAAGGAGGAACCATGCACCCCCACCTGAATTGCCTGTTGCCCCCCAGTGACTCAGTCTGATATGGTCTGCAGCAGCTCTGAGGATGAGGATCCCTAGAGTTATCAAATACCATGTGAATATCTGCCTGCACCATTCCCCATGGAATTTCACCCTTCAGCACCTGGAGGAAGTAATGTAAGTCATTTCAGATCACTGAATCCAACAGCAGCACCCTTTGTTCTGACTGAATTTGGGCCCACAGTCATGGACTTTGCTCCCATCACAGAGGATATTGGGATCCCAGTAATAGAGCTACCACAAGACATTGAAAGACTTGAACCTGTTCTGGCAGGTAACCCATCAATAGAGTGACTCAATATGAGCATCTGAATATGGGCGAAGTCAGAATAGCAATTGTGAATTGGGTGATGTGTGCTTAATAGCTATGGTTATTAACAGCACATCGGAATTTGAGCTGCTACGTTCTGCGGTTGTGTTGGAGGGCTAATGTAGGCTTGGAGGGTTAGTGTAGGTTTGGTTTTTGGGTTGGTTTCAAGCTGGCCATCTGGTGTGCTGGCTAACGTCACTGCCTTTGAGGAAGGTGACCTGGGTTCGGGACTGGCTGTGCTGCAGAAAATATTTTGTTTGTTACCTGGTACTTGTGTTTTGTTTGTTTTAGTCCCGTACTCCGCCATTCTGACTTTGTTTCCCCCCTGCCAATAGGTTCCCCCTCAATGTTCTCCCCCTTACACCATTTGTCCTTCAAAGTAGGCTCCCTGTTGAGTTTGCTGCTCTTCCCCATTGACATTCCCCCCTCGGTGTTGATTATTTTAAGATTGGGGGTGTGTGAGGGGCAAAGCCCCCCACAATGCGGGGTGTGGGGGCATAGCCTCCTGCATTAAACATAGAGAGGTAGTGTTGTTTTTAGCGAGTGAGTGGTAGCCTTGCTGTTTGTAATGGGCACTGTGGTGCACATCGACATTTTGCATTTCGGCCACATGCAGTAGTTGTTGTTGTAAACGCTGTTATGCTGGTGCTCTTAATACATGGTTCCATTCTGGCAGAGGGTGCAGAACCCATTGATGATCCTGATCAATTCATTGCAGAGGAACTTGTGGCATCCTGACATTCTGGAAGAGAAGTCAAACACCCAGTTAAACTCACTTATGATGCCCGTGGTATCCCCTGTGATCTCCCAGTAAATGAGGTGCACAGGTGCTGCCAAGCCCACTATTGCTGCCCCCTTATGCTGCCCTCAAGCCATTTTTTGGGGGATGAAATTATTTACTATGGTGGGAAAATGCTACTACCAATGTGTACCCTGTGTTCTGTGAAGTGCATTGTTGATATTGTTCAGCTAGGATGCAGGTTATTAGAAACATTTAGATAGGAGGCAGGTGTACTGTATTAGAGAATGCCACTCCAGTCTGGTGCAGTATGGAGACTGCGCTAGTCAGGGTGCATAATGATCTCCTCAGGGTGAAAGATATAGGTGAATGGTCAATTCTCATTTCACTCGATCTCTTCTCATCAGCATTTTACACTGTGGAACATAGGGTGGTGTTGAATTGCCTTGGAGAGCTTTGTGGACTTGATGGTACTGTCATCAACTAGTTTGAATCCTTTCTCACAGGCAGGATACAAAGGATGGTGATGGGAAATGTCTCCTCTTGCCCAAAGCCCCTGTCCTGTGAAGTTCCTCAGGGCTCGATCTTCTCACTCACTTTGTGGTGTACATGCTACTCTTAGGGGATATCATTAGATGTTACAGGGTGGGTTTTCATTGTTATGCAGATGATGCCCAACTGTATATGTCTTTTGCACCAGGGACAGAGGGTGCAGTCTCTGTACTGAACTCCTGTCTGGCTGAGATCCAAGACTGGATGTCCTCCAACTGGCTAAAGCATAACCCAGACAAGACTGAGGTATTGGTGATTGGGCCTGGTCAGCGGCAGAGAGTTGGGGTGTTAGGAGAGGTGACTGGACTTGTGCTTGGTTCTTCTTCTCTTGCTACCTCCATTAAGGTAAAAAATGTGGGGATTATCCTGGACAGCAAACTGACACTGGAGGCTCAGGTGTTGTCTGTAATCCAAAATGGTTTCTACCATTTTAGGAATATCACTCCAATTAAACCTTTTATCCCACTAAACAACCTGCCCTCACTGGTACATGCTTTTGTGACATCCAGGGCCTGATTTTTTGAACAGCATTAGAATGCTACAAGGGACTTGTGCCAGGGAGTTTGCTGCAAGTGGTGACTTACGTCAAACAATTGCGATTTGCAATATAGCCAGCCGCAAATCCCTGACACAAGTCCCTAGCACTGAACGCAGGGAGTTAGACTAGCTCCCCCAGTCTATGTGTGCGCCATTGGGGGACCCATTTTACGGGGTTTCCACCACAGCTTTGGTGAAAGCTGCCGTAAATTGTGGAAAATATCACAAATGCACCAGACCTTCTGGAATCGGGCTGCGTTGCATCCAGGAGGTTTGGCACAGCTGTGCCTAACACTGCAGATGACGCAGGGCTTGATGCAAGCCCTGCATCAACCTTCTAAAATCGAGCCCTCAGACTTGATTACTGCAATGCCCTTTACCTCAGACTGAATGGAGGGACCCAATGTTGCCTGCAGCTGGTGCCGAACACTGCGGCCAAGTTGTTGACGGGCTTCTTAGGTCCTGCCATGTGACCCTGCTCTTGTGCAAGCTGCACTAACTGCTGGTGAGGTGGTGGATTTCAAGGTCAGTTTGCTGACCTACAAACCCCTACACAGACTGGGCCCTAGCTACCTGCTGGACCTTCTGCTGCCTTGTCAGATCTTCTGCCCTCTTCATTTCTCTGAAGTGATTCACTTCCAAGGTCATTGAGGGAAGCCCCCTCAGTGAAAACATTTAAGAGGCATCTGAAGTCCCATCTTTTTAGGGAAACTTTTGATTTACTGTAATCTGGCTACTTATATTCATAATTATTTTAGACTGACTATTTAAGTTAGATTGTAGTTATTTTGTATCTTATTTTACTATTCATGTTCTGTATGTAAAGTTATTGCATTTTATAATGTACAGTGGCCAGAGTCTACAGGAATGGGTGCTTTATTAATAAAAGTTTGCTTGCTTCCTTGCTATTAAACAGTCTGTGTTGTTTTGTGTTTCCTTGTGTTGCAGTATTTTGTTTTTCAGGCCTTGACGAGGATGCCAAGGATTTCAGTGAGGGAAGGATGTAGCCCCCCCCAAAAGGGGGTTTGCTTTTGCCTCTCTGTGGAGCACTGCTGCCACCTTCCCTTGCACTGCTCCTTCACCCCAGTCCCAGTCCAGACTGCAGTTATGGGACCCAGGGCTGGACTCGACAGTCATTTGTTCTGCAGGCTTGTTCAGTGACCTTTCTTCTTTTCATTTTCTTTTTACTCCGCCCCCCCCAGCATCTGCAGGCAGCTATCTCCCCCTGCCTTGCCACCCAAGTCCATCCACTGCTCCCCTGGTACTACCGAGCTCCTAGTACCTCTACGGATTTCCCCCATGGTGGGGTGAGAAAGGGGAGGGCCATCTTCCCACCACACAGGACATCCAAGCCAGTTTCTGGGACTCCAGTGGTCTGGCGACAGAGCAGGATGCCATTTGGCAGGCAGGGCCTCACAGAGTCTGTAGATGCCATCTTTTTCCATTTTTCTGTCCCTCCCCTTTGTGGCTGACAGCATGCGTGCGTGGAGGTGCAGGTGCACCACACTGCCACATACTTGTGCCTCCCTGACTCCTAGTGCTGCCACCCAACCTCCACCAGGAGGTAGCCAGGGAGCATTGTGGCCATCCCTCCCTTCCTCCCCGGGAGAGGAGATGAGAGCAGTCCATCAGATACTAAATCCTCTCCCTCTCCTGCTGACCCCCAGCAACCTGGGCGTGCTCCCGAGCCTGGGTCGCCAGCGTGGTGTGAGGTGTGGTGTCCAGCACCTCAACCCTTAGTGCCACCAGGCTGGCATGTTCAGTGACCTTCTCACTGTGGCTGGTGCACCGCCACCTCTCTTCACTCAACCAGACACTAGACTGCCTACAGCATTGGGGAGCCCACAGCAATAAGACTGCTCAGTTTCAAGAAGCTCTCAAAGCTGCACAAAGTACAAAACAACTAAATTAGTACATCCTGTCCCTGGGAAACTGACATCTATCTGGAGCTCAGCTCTGCAAAATAACTCTGAACTGCAAGTTGGTTCAGGACTTGTACGCATGCTTTTCCCCTAGTACTGACAGCCACTGAGAGCAAAAGGTTTAGCATAATGAATAATACATGAGATGTTAGCCACTGATATTTAATCCCTGATCCCTGAATTTCTGCATAAGAGAGAGAAGTGCAAATAGAGCAGATTTATCTGAAAAAAATCTCTGAGGAGAGGAGCGTGTTTGTGACTAGCTTTTACTTGCTATTCCTGTCTGACTAAAATGTTTGTCCAAAACAGACTTGAGACCCCTGGAAAAAGGGATTGATGCAGCCAGAGTGCCAAGCCTGGGCTCTAGCACCAAATTAGAGCAGGCGTTGCCTTGAAAGCTGCTCTGCATCTGGAAGTGGTGAACCATCACCTCCTGCTATGTTAGAATTTTATCTTGACAGGAGATCGAACCAGCTGAGGTTCTGAGTGACCACACACCTATTATGAAGGGTGAAGGCAAGTCCCTATGTGGGGTGAAGAGGATCATCATCCGGAGCATCACAGCCCGCACTCTTCAGCACCGGAAGTGCCTTGAGTCTGTCGCACCTGTAACCAGCTTATAGAACAGAGCTCCCATCATCTGAAGTCATCACGGCCAGCACCCTTCATCACTGGGAGCATGCTGGGTCTGCTACACCTGTATGCAGCTAACTGAAAAGACCATCCAGCCATCATCTGCCTAAGTAGGGGAGACGTCCCCACGGAAACATCACCAGCCTGTCGCCTAAAGGTGATGAGTACTGGATTTCACACAGAGGACTTATTATTCCTATTGTTTAACAAGCTAGCAAGATACTTTCTGGGCATTCCTGTGTTACCCTAGAATCAAGTCTACAGCTAACGGCCAGGAGCAACTGTTTTACTGTCCATCCAGCTGTGTAATTTGCCAGTCAGCAGCTGCAGCCAACAGCCAAATTTACACGGTACCACTCCGAGGTCCAGGTGTCACAAGCCTGCAACTCTTCATCTGTGTGCACACTCGAATTGTAATTGGGAACTCCCAGAGGGACTGTAGTGTTAACCACTACACCACTGGGGGGAGAGGTGCTGAGACATGACTTACGGTGAGGGGGGGAGGGTTAATGCAAACTGCTGCCTTTATTTTTGCCCTTACTTTCCTTGTCTGCTACCTTGCTCTCCAACTCGAAAATGAACTCATTGGTTATGTATTTGCAACTGTTAACATATTTTACCATTATTGCCTTGCTGTTTATTTGCATGCTTAGAGTGATAAGTGGGGAGGGGATTGTGTTATTGCATTCCCTGTAACAGAGGGTGGGGTTGTATTTATTTCCTGTGGTGTAAAAACCCTGGCAGTGCTCTGTCATAAAGATCCCCATAGGTAGAGGCACTGTGCCCCTCTCCAAGCCTATTTCTAACCATGAACCCAGGCATCATTCACCCAAATGTAAGGTGGGGGTCCTTCTGTCATGCGCACCTGGTGCCCCCTCACACACAGACCTACCTTGGGGTTGGCTTTGGTTCTTTTGGGTGCAGTATACAAACAGACTACCAGGAACATGTTTAGGTGCCTCCACCTGGGACAGGAGTATATAAAGGCTTCCTCAATGTGGCCCTAACCTCCCCCCAGGAACAAATATTAGTTTCCCCTCACACACAAACCATTAAATTGTCCCCACACAGTATTAATACACACAAGACAATAACCATGAAATAGTATTATAAAGTAAACTAGCCTTAGATTTATTATAGGGGAGGGGTAAAAGGGAATAGAACAGCAACAAACCAAACAATTTTGTTTTTCAACAGCTGTCCCTCAAACAGTGCCTGTACCACCCCATTGGTGCACCCCATTTTCCAGCAAGGCCTTATGGACAGTTAATGTCTGCTGCAGTGGGTACCTTACTGGGTTGCTGGTGGCCAACCAGATGATGCAGGGTTGTTGAATATTGGGGATACTGAAGGAACAATGTCTGTGCTTGAATTAAAGAACTTTGAAAATGGTGCCCCAACAGGATACCACACACAATCACACACGTGTAACAGTTCCAGCTTGTGACCAGGCATTTCCTGCCAGTTAACAAAGTCCTGCCCAGGGCTTCAGTCCCTTTACGTCTCGCTAACTAACTTTGAAAAGGACTCCTCTGGGCCACAGTCCAGAGGTACTCACAGTTTGTTGACAGTCTCTGGGGGTGCTGAGAAATACTTTGGATTGGCGGTACTGCTCAGATTACAGCAGACAGTCTCTCCAGGAACAACAGATATCAGGCTAGAGACTCCAAGAAAGTGCAGGAAACTTCATCCGTGACAGATGGCTTTTCTCTGTCTTCACCTATCATGGGTCTTTCGTCATCTTTGCACTCAGGTCCTTCATTGTCTTTGCCTCATCTAGCTTTTCATCACCCTCCCAGGGGATCACCCAGGCTTGTGGTCACCCAGAATGTCCAGGGCATGCAGCTTCCCTGGAACTCACACAGCAAAGCTTTTAACAGTTCCAGTCCCAGCACAAATATATGTTCTTCACAGCAGCGTTAAACTGTTCAGCAGTCCAAATCAGGTTACAGGCTTAAAAAATTGCAGAACAGCAGTCCAAAAAACTTCCCAACTGGAAACACTAGTCAACAGTCCAGCTAGATTACCACAGGGATGCTAGGCCAGTAGGCACTCTGCCTAGGAGTTTTAGTGCTTGGAGGAGCCTATCTGCACCAGGCTAGCCTGTTGACTTGTGCAGCCCTCCTTCAGCAGTCTCCTCCTCCTCTGTAGTCTCAGCTGGACTCCTCCCCAGATTCCAGGGCACAGCCCATATATACATTTGCCCAGCTCCCCACCCTATTTGCCAGTCTTTTCCCAGGCTCTGCAGGTGCCCTTTCATCTATTCCCAGAAGCCCCAGCAGCAGGGAGAACTACTGAGGGCTGCCAGATTTGTTAACACTTTTCCTGCTCTTTTCTTTAGCACCCCCATTTTATTTATAAGCCCATTCAGGGGCTGCTAACCACATGCCCTGGCCCCGCTTGCCCTGCAGGGGCCAGGGAAACCATTATTTCAATTGATAGGAGCCCCATTTGGCAGACAGAGCTTCAGAACTCAGAGCTGCCAGTTTTGTGCCATTACATGCTTAGAAGCATTCAACAGAGCTAACTGATAATGACCACATAATGGCATGCAAAGGATCCCTTAGTGACTTGAATGCCATATGTTTGGGACATGCTATTTCTCTTAATTCTGCATGCCTGTTGCCAGCAGGGTGCTGTGGTAGTACCACACATATGCTCTATGTGCAGCACTACCACAGCCCAATATTCATACATGTAGCATGTGCCAGACAGGGTATGCTGCCTGTCACACTATGGCTCCCTGATGGTCACGTGATATGGTTTGTGCAGCACAAACATCCATAGCTGAATATGGGGGCATATATGATATTTATTTTGCCAACTAACAAATAATGTTGCTTTAATAACGTTATACCGTCCATCGGCAATTTCGACAGTACATATTGCAAGAGTTACAGATCTGAACTTCCCAAGTTGAAACAAAGATGGTAACCAACCCCATTCACCACAGGGAATGACAAAATGTTCTAAGCAGTTATGGTATAAGTCAACTATAACAGATATATCACATGGCAGTTATCAAAGTGTAACCCCCCCTACAAATGGGGGTTCACGAAAAGTCTTCCTTGAGCATGCCTAAATGCTCACTGCCAGGCTGATGTCCTGTGTTTTAGCAGTTTAAATATGATTGCCAGAGAGTGCCTGTATATCCTGTATGTACTGTCTCTTTAAGAGCTGCCTGGATTGCAGTCATAAGTAATCTGAGAGGGAGCTCTGTTGAAAGATGTAACTATTTGCTGAAAATCATTTAGAGTGATAATGATAATATAGTTTGTCTAACCTGCCTTCTTTGCAGCAAGGACTGTATTGTTTCTCTCCACTATCTTGGTCCTGGACTGCCGAATTGGACCAACCAGTACTGGTGGGACCTAAAATGGAGCCGGACTACAGGAGCTGTCTGGAGTCAAATTCTGTAGTAGGGTTGCCACCTTTGAATGAGATGAAAACCGAATACTAAACCACACCCCCAAACTCAACCCCTAACTCCGCCCCTTTTATGATTTATGAGGGCATCGCTTGGACTCTGATTCACTTGATTTATTCAGAATTGCTGCTCATATTGCATTGTGTACAACTTCTTTAAAGTACATCATGATTATTATTTTTGATTTGTTTGATTAAAGTACATCATGATTATTATTTTTGGTTTGTTTGATTAAATTACATCATGACTATTATTTTTGGTTTGTTTTAATTTAGATTTAAATATTTTAAATGTCAGTGTGTGAGTGTGTGTTAACATTTGGTGGGGTTAGAGATGGGGTTCAGGGGACTTTCCATCCTGTGTACACAGCTTAGCTGACACATCGAGTGACTACAAGGACACCTCTGACAACCAGCTATTTTGGAACAGGTGGCCTTTTCTGGTAAAACTCTTTCAATAAATAAATAAACTACACCAGTAATGGTGGATGAGCTGTAATTACAAATATCATCTGCCATTTTAAGATGTGCTACTGTTCCTCCCATTGCTCCTACTCTAAAGCTATTTGTAATGTCACAAACGTTTTTAAAAGTGGTAGGAGCTATTCTATGCTGTTAAATACCCTATTTTATTTCCATATCAGTCATACATACCAGATAGCATGATATGTAGCATGGAGGCAGTATAGCGCAGTGGTTTAAGGCTCTGAGCTGCAATTCTGGAGACCAGGGTTTGAATCCCATAGCCCAGACTTGCATACTGTATGACCCTGCACAAATCATTTCACTCCCTTGTGTTTCCAGGTTGCACCTGTAAACAAGCTTCAGCTTAGTGTGCCTCTTCTGGAAAAAAAAATAATGTTTGATAAATTACCTAAATTTGCAGTGCCATCAAATCTAGATGGTGTTCCTTTCTCCTCACCAGCTACTGCTCTTTCTCTCTCTCTTCCTTTTCTCATTTCTGTGACTTAGCATGACATTAGCTACACTATTCTATGCTGTTCATCTGAGATGCCTGGAATGGTCTTCCTGGAATATCCAGGTAGTATGAAAATTGACAGCAATAACTACTGAGGAGAGAGAGGTGTAGTACTGCTAGAAATTAAATAAAATATTAGATTATTAATTTATCAACAAATGGGGTAACAAATATTAAAATATAGGACAGACCAAAAAAAAAAATGGTGAGCATTTAAAGGTATAAAAGTATTCCTTATCACAGCAGTCAAAGACCATACTCACAATGCAGCCTAGAAAGGATTAGGTTGATTTGCTGCTAATGGTGTTAATAGCCCTACTTTACACCTCTCAGATTTACTGGTATACAAACAAAGGTTTGCATGACATCAGAATTCGTTTGTAATATGAATATGCAAGTAAAATGGTGAAGGATTTAACAGAATCTGTTTTACTAGTATGTGAGCATTCAAAATGACTGAAAAAGTACTGCCTCTGAATAAAACTGGATTAGCAGGTAAAGTTTCTGAAACACATTGTACAGTCCACACTGGGACAGGAAGCTACCCTAATGTGGTGCCTGTCTGAATGTCTAAGGGTTTCAGAAAAATGAAGGTGTTAATTAAGGTGGTATTGTTTACCCTTCCCATGAATAATCTTCCAATTTACTGATGTGAAGTTAGAGGTGACAACTGAGCAGACAGGGACACATTTGGCTCTTTAAGTGCCCTGCTCTTGAAGACACTTCCTGATTAGCATGCACTGCAAGCAAGCACACTGAAATGTCAGACACTTGCTTACAGTCAGATGAGAAGAAAATGAAACAGTTAGTGGGGAATCTCACAGGTACTGCTTGACCCACCATAAAAACCGAATTTGCAATGGTGAAAACAGGAGGACCGAATCTGGACCTAGAAAACCGAATCATTCGGTCAAAAACCGAGTAGGTGGTAACGTTATTCTGTAGGAATTGTAGTTCTGGGCTTTTGGCGCCTTTTTGCACCTGAAGGGGGAGCCTTTGTTGTGACTGACAGACAGATCAGCCAACTGAACCTTTTGGATTCTGGGGAAAGTCCCAGGCTTGCTGGCAGTTGAGTCAGATCTAAGTTGGGAGCTGAAGAAGAAACAGCTTGAGACAGTCAAGCAGCTGTCTGAGTAGTTTCGCGCGGGAGAACTGTGGAAAGGCCTGAGTTGTGGCCTGCATGTCTGCCTGCTGCCTCTGAGAGGGAGAGAAGAGAATTATTTCGGACTAAATCCAAGTTTGTGAGAACGAAGTAAGCCACTGATTTTTTACCAGGCTCATACCTGAAGAAGACTGAAGATTTTGCTGAATGCAATCGGCCTGTCAGGATTTCCAGCTGCTTTTGAATCCCCGGTTTGTGCAGAGACTCTGCGATCGTAACTGGAGAGCGATTTGCCTGGTACAGTAGAATTTCCTTATATGTAAATGTGCTGTGAGTTGTTAGTGGGTAGTGATTTGGTTCCCCACTGTGTGAACTCCAGCCCAAAATAGACTGTACCTGAATTTGTCTCTATTTGGCCGGGGCCTTGCCACACTGGCTCAGCCAGACTAGCTGCTGCACAGAGAAAGCCATCAATGAGAGACCTGCCTGGGGATCAGCCCCCTGCTCCACGCTTGAACAGGAATGACATCTCGGCAATTCATGTGGGCCCTGCTTCTCCTGGCACTCCAGATTAACCACCTGCTGTCTCAATTTTCATCCAGCCTGTGTCCAGTCTTGGGTATCGTGAGTAATCATCAGGGTAGCTCCCTGCAACAACAGCCTAATCTAAAAGTGTGTCATCTGATTGTCTTGTTGTTTTCTTTTCATGAACTAAGCCCTCTGGCTCCGGATTACAAATAGTGTGTGTTGTGCATGTTGTTTTCTTCCATCACAGGGCTCCAACCAGCTGCAACGTTCCTGGCTAGCCCACTGTTCTCCATCTGGGTACCCAGAGTGTGTGACTGTTTATGGACCCTGAAGTGAATGCATAACTGTTTGATTGTTACAGCTTTTAAGCAAATTAACCTGATTATGCCCCTTCCTTGCTCAAGTCCCTTAAATAAATCAGATCCAACTCTTTTTTGCATTTACCCTGACTGTGGTTCCAGTTTGTGCAAGAGTACTGTACTGCTGTTAGTTGCTGTGTATAACCTTGTTTTACAGGGGGTCCCCAGGGCCGAGCCAGAGGAAAGCCCTGGTGGTAAGTGCAAACAGTGTGGGTACTTGTGTGGTGTATCAGGGGTATTGTGAAAGTGATTATTGTGTATTGTTCCAGCCACTAGTAAGGAAAAATGGGGGGTTACAGTGTCCCGGAAGGCTGTTCCCAGGTTATCTTGACCACTACCAACCCTGACCTCTGGGTGGAGGCACCCGTTACAGAATCTAGGCCCCTTAACCTGCTACTAGCCAAGCAGGATGCTGGGAACCTTCACAAAGGAGACCCACAGGAGGGTGGCATGGGACCCCACAGGGGAAGGAAACAACTCCTGGTGGGGGACTCAATCATTAGGGGGGTAGAAATGTGGGAGGAAGGGGAGAGGGAGGTAAGGTGCCTGCCTGGCGCCACGGCTTGGAGGGACAGGAAGCGTATCCTCAGGATCGTGGGAGCAGCTGCATGAGGAGGGAGCTGGATGCATTGTCCACCTAGGGACAAATGACCTGGCTAGAATAGGATCATAGCAGTGCAAGAAGAGTTTGTAGAGTTGGGAGGGGCCTTAGACAAGTAGCCGTGTGGTAACCTTCTTGAGGCGCTGCCTGTCTATGGCAAGGGTGATGTTAGGGTACTCCTCACCAGGAATTCAATGAAGGGTTGAAAAACTGTGTGGAGCCTGGTTTTGGCTTCATTGGGGACTGGGAGCTACTTGAGGGATGCAGACCTATACTGGCGCGATGGTCTGCATCTGTCTGGGGACCAGGATCCTAGGGAGGAGAGGTTTAATGCTCATTGGCAAGCATTTAAACTAGCCAAGGGGAGTGTACTGAAAAGCAGTAGGAAATCCCAGCCTCCCCAACAAAACATGGTAATTAGTGAGGTAAACACCAAGGTAGAGAAGTCATTAAGGAGCAGGACAGAGGTAAATGTAAAAAGGCAAAGGCAGTAAGGACAGGAATGGGGCTAAAAGGGTAAGGCCATCAAAAAGTGGAGGATGATGCACAATGCCCATAGTCTGTGTAATAAGCTCCTGAACTAGTGGCCTTGATGGAAGAGGGTTGCCTGGATATTGTGGCAGTGACAGAAACATGGTACACAGAGAACCATGACTGGGATGTCAACATACCAGGATACGTACCACAGGAGGGACAGGGAGGTAAAAGAGGAGGAGGAGCTCTCTATGTAAAGGAAGGATCAAAGCAACAGAACTAAAAGCAAACAGGAGCAGATGAGGCACTCTGGGTCACCCTGGAGACAGGAAGTGGTACACAACCGCATGGGGTTTATACAGACCCCCATCTCCAGGGGAGAATAGACAAGAAAATGATAGAAGGCATCCTTAGGATGGCAGAAAAAGGGGAGATATTGTTGATGGGGGACCTGCATATGCCAGATGTTAACTGGAGCACTTTTGCTGCAGGTACATCCAAGAGCAGGGTCATTCTTGATGCCCTACAAGAGGCATGCCTCAGACAGCTAGTATTGGAACCCACTCGGGAGGGCAATCTTAGACCTGGTACTCTCAAATGGGGACGAGAAAGAATCTCAGATTTAGAAGTGGGTAGCCATCTGGGAACAAGCGACCACCAAACAGTGTGGTTCAAATAAACACAGCCATACAATCAAGCCATACAAAAGCAAGAGTATTGGACTTTAGGAGGGCTGACTTTGGGAAATGAGAGGTGCCTCAGAAAGCACTAGCAAACAGGCAAGAAGGAGGGTGGAGGAGCAATGGGAGTAATCAAACAGCCATCACGGAGGCAACAAGCCTTTGTGTAAAGCAAATCAACAAAACACAACGAAGGAAAAAAACGCTATGGTTCTCAAAAGAGGTGGCAGGAAGGTTAAGGAGAAAAGGATAGCATTCAGGAAATATAAGAAAACACAGAAGGAGCAGGACAGAGAACTTTATCAGTTAAAGCAGAAAGAGGCTGGGAAGGCAGTCAGAATAGCAAAGGCCCAAACCGAGGAAAGGATAGCCACCTCTGTTAAGAAGGGGGATAAGACCTTTTATAGGTACATTAGGGAGTGAAGAAAGACCAAAGGAGGATACTGAGGCTTAATAAAGGGAGGGAATGTGGGTAGAGGGTGACAGTGAAAAAGCAGGGATACCGAGCGGATATTTCTGCTCAGTATTCACAAAGAAGAGGAGGAAGGTACCTAAACCAAACAAGAGAAACACTCTGAAGACGGGGGTCGATACAGTCCATTTACAGAAGAAAGGGTTCTGAAAGAACTAATAAAATTGAAGGTGGACAAAGCAATGGGGCTTGATGGGATTCACCCAAGAATTCTATAAGAACTAAGGTAGAACTAGTGACACCGCTGACTACTCTCTTTAACAAATCATGGGAAGATGGGGTGGTACCTGAGGACTGAAGGAGGGTGGATGCGATTCCTCTTCACAAAAGTGGGAGCAGGACAGAGGCAGGAAACTACAGACCAGTTAGTTTGACCTCAGTGGTAGGGAAATGATGGAATCACTCTGAAGGAAAGAATTGTTGAGTACCTAGAGGCCAGTGGGGCAGGACCCAAGGCAGCATGGATTCACAATGGGAAGGTCATGTCAGACAATCTAATAGATTTCTTTGACTGGGTGACCAAAGTAGTAGACCAGGGAGGGGCTGTGGACATGGCCTACCTAAATTTTAGCAAGGCATTTGATACAGTCCCACACAAAAGATTATTACACAAGTTAGCTAGCCTTGGAGTGGGTCCCAAGATGGTATCCTGGATAAAAAATTGGCTAGACAACAGGATGCAAAGGGTAGTAGTAAATGGAGTCCACAGTGAAGAAAAGATGGTTACTAGTGGGGTACCAAAGGGTTCAGTACTGGGACCAGTCCTTTTTTAATGTCTTTATAAGTGACATTGCAGAGGAACTGGAAGGAAAAGTATGTCTCTTTGCAGACGACACAAAGATCTGCAACAGGGTTAATACACAAGATGGAGTGGAAAGGATGAGAAGGGACTTGGCAAGGTTGGAGGAATGGTCAAATGTATGGCAGCTTAGATTCAATGCAAAGAAGTGCAAGGCAATACACCTGGGAAACAAAAACCCAGGGGAAGAGTACACAATGGGGGGTGAGATACTGACAACAGTAAAAATGGAAAGGGACCTGGGGGTAATTATATCAGATGACCTAAAGGCGGGCAAGCAACGTGAGAAGGCAGTAAGGAAGGCTGGGGGGATACTGGGATGCATAGGGAGAGGCATCAATAGTAGAAAAACAGGAAGTTGTTATCCCTCTGTACAGACATTTGGTGAGACCCCACCTGGAGTACTGTGTACAGTTCTGGAGGCCCCATCTCCGCAAAGACATAGACAGAGTGGGGGCTGTCCAGAGGAGGGCAACAAAATGGTGCAGGGTCTGCACCAGAAGACATATGAAGAAAGACTAAAGGAGCTTAATATGTATACCCTTGAGGAAAGAAGGAGAGAGGACATAGATAAAACTTTTCAAGTACCTCAAAGGAATCAACAAGTCCAAGAGGTAGCATCTTTCAGAAAAGAGATGTGCAAGAACAAGGGTAAATTCTGAAGATAGAGGGGGACGGCTCAGAGGTAATGTGAGGAAGTATTTTTTCACAGAGAGGGTTGTGGATGCATGGAACAGCCTCCCTGAGCAGGTCGTGGAGTCAAGAACAGTGGGGGAATTCAAGAATGCATGGGACAGACATAAGGCAGTCCTATTGGGGGGGTAGGAGGAAGTAAGCTGTTGATTAACTAGGATCTGCAGCTTATCTGTTAGGTAGGAAAATGGGCAGACTAGGTGGGCCAAGCGGTCCTTATCTGCCGACAAATTCTGTGTTTCTAGGCAGGGGTAGTAGCCCTTGGGATAGCACCACCTAGGGGTTACAAAGGCATGGCAGGCTGTTACAGGAGATTTAAGGCAACTGCCTTGGCCAAATCACAGTTTTCTGGAATACAATACAGTTTACATATAACCTCTTTCATACAAATGTATGAAAAAATGTATGTGAATGCATTAAATATTTGGTTTGAACAATATCAGACCCAGTTCAACTGCGTGGCTTTGGTGTCTCCTCGGCTCTATATGGTCAGATCTTTGTTATACTTATTTCCCTATTAGTTCCAATGAAATACTGTAATACAACAAAGTTTTAGTGGAATGGGCAAAGCACATGGAATTATGTACAATTACTAGTAGGGTATAGGACTAGAAAAGAAAAATGGGTAGAGGTCTGCTGGAGGGACAAAGAAATGTAGTTACATGTTGAGGGATAGGGAGATTATGAGATAAACTTGGGGGAAATAATCTGATTTCTGGTTTGAAAGATGAGGGGAGTCAATATTAATCAGAGTTCAGAGGCAGTGAGGATGCAGCTGTAAAGACTGCAATACTATGTCCTCCCTGGCTCAATCTGAAAATAGCTTACTCACCAAATCTTTTTTTCTGTGCCCTCCAGGAAAGCAAAAACAGTGAAGATTACATGGCATGTTGTGGCATGTGGCATGATTTTCTATTTAAAAACAAAAATAAAGCTAGTGTTGACGGAGTGAACTGCGTATAAAAGACCTGTCTGAACTGGAAAGCTAGGAAAGACATCAATAAGAAATGCTTTACATATCTGTGTTCAGCGTACACTTTGTGGTTGGATACAGTATCATGCACACAAGAGTCACTCATAACCTCACATGAGATAAGGCTATCACAATTTTCTGTGACATAAGCCTGTGGGTGGGGCACAGGCTTAAAGAGATAATTTAAGGTCTTTCTTTTTCCAGACCACTGTTATTGAATATCCCATATAAATAGAAATAATCAAAAATTGGAATAAAAGATAACATTTAGTCTGTCTTGTACCCTGTCCCTCGCCCCCCCAACCAACTCAATTAACTTATTCATTTATTCTGTTTTCCTCTAGTGTACTTACCTAACTTTAATTTTAAGACATGGACAGTTCAAACTGATTCTACAAAAGGTGGAAGTCTGCTCCACAAATCCACTACGCATTCTGTCCTGGGAAAGACACTATGCAACATGTACAGTTTGGATACAGGGGAAAGGGTCAATGGCATGGTGTCTCTGTTTGTGGACAACAGCAAACTCTATAGGAGTATAAATAATGTGGAAGGAGTTGGGGACGTGGTCAGGGATGTGGAGCCTGGAAAGGTGGTTGAATGTACAGCAACTGGATGTCCAGGTCCTAACGGACTCTTATCAGTGATCACTCCCCTGTAACTTGTCTCTGGACAAATAGCTGGAAACCACCCCCACCCAGGATCTCCATGTATTGCCAACTCAAAAAAAGGGCCTTAAACCATCTCCAAAACCTACTCCGTAACTCCGACTGGTCCCCACTTGATCACCAGGCGTCAGTTGATGCCTCCCTGTCCTTCATAAGTTCCTTCCAATCCGCCTGTGACATCTTCGCCCCCCATGTCAAACGGATTGAAAAATCAAAATCCTCCCCCTGGGTAAATCGGTCCTTGCTCAATCAAATGAAGGTGTGTGATGACCTGTTGCACCGAACCCTTCAGTCAGGTCGACCCCGCTGACTGACAACTATACTGCGCTGCCCGAAACACATGCACCTGGGCAATCTGGCAGGCAAAGGCTGCTTACTATCAAACAAAACTCACTGCCACTTGGGGATATGGAAAGAGGTTCTGGGAAAATATAAAGGAACTTAGTGGAAAGTCTCCCTCCCCCTACCATGCTTATCCTTGACGGTATCCCCGCCCAAGACCCCTGCAAAATAACTGATGCTTTCAATATATCTTTCTCTGACCTAAGCACTATTCTCCCTCCTGATTTCTTCAGTACAGATGCTGGACAATTCCCGCCACCCCTCTGTGCTCCACCCTTTCGTTTCAAAACTATCTCCACTAGTGATGCCCGCTCATATATTGCCATGTTCCTAGGGAAGACTAGGCATAGTGGTGACTCACTAGATGCAAAACTGTTATCCTTAACCCTTGATGCTGTCCTAATACCCCTCACTAAAATACTCAACATGTCCCTGTGCCTAGGGCAGTTCCCATCTTTGTGGAAAAAGGCAGTGATTATGCCAGTTCATAAAAATGGTGCCCTTACCTCAGGTAGTAACTATAGGCCCATTTCCATACTCTCTTCCCTCTCAAAAGCGCTGGAGAAAATAGTGGCCGATCAACTTAGTGACTATCTAGATTCGCACCACCTAATATGCCAACAACAACATGGTTTCAGAAAACGTCACAGCACCACCACTGCCCTACTAGAATTCACCTCCATTATTCATGACGCTTCTTGACCATGGAGACCTGGCTGGATCAGTCTATATTGATCTCTTCAAGGCATTTGATACTGTCAATCACACCATGCTCATAAACTCCCTCCTCTCTGTTGGCGTATCCAAAGAAGCTGCTGGCTGGTTCTCCAACTATCTCTCTGGCCGCACTCAACATGTGAAGATAAAAAGCACCCTCTCCACTAACCTTCCCGTCCGGTTGGGTGTCCCCCAAGGGTCCATCCTTGGTCTGCTCCTTTTCTCACTATACTTGAACTCCTTACCTCTGGCCTCCTCAGGGCATCTCCTCCTTTATGCAGATGATGCTGTAATTTTCAGTCGGCACCCTGACCCCACACAGCTCCAAAAATCCTTGCAGGGCTCCTTTACACAAATTGAAGCCTGGTTTTCCTCACACAAGCTTGTACTCAACACAAAAAAGACGAAAGTCATGCTATTCGCCCACCTACAACATAAACACAGCATGACAAAATTACCTATACATAACGCGATGGGCACCATGCTAGAACCTATTTCCAATTTTAAATATCTAGGGGTTACCCTAGACTCCGCCCTTACCTATCATGAGCATATCGCATCAACTTGCACTGAAATAAATAGGAGAATCGGTCTCCTCTATAGGCTTAGACCATGTCTACCTCCTGAGGCTCTACGGTTAGCTATCTCTAGCTCCATCCTTTCCCTGGTAGACTACGGCATAATCATCTATGGCACCACCTCTGACACGGCACTGACCAGCATTAAACGCACCCTAAACAAAGCCTGCAGATTGGCCACAGGCTGTGATCGACTCACGCATACCTGTGACCTCTACCTACGGTCATCATGGCTAAACTTCCAGGGGCGACTTTTTTACCTGACCTGCTTACTAAAAAAAATCCAGTTGGGCCTAGCCCCACTGGCTATCTCCAGCTCCTCCAAAAGAGCCTGCCAGCTCGCACCACTAGACACTCTGACACTGCAGCATTCCATGTCCTCTTTGTGAAGACCACTGCTGGCCAAAGGTCTTTTTGCTACAGGGCTCCACTCTGGATGAACTCAGTCCCTGACTCTATCTTATCAATCCCCAGGATAGGGCCTTTTAAACCTGAGTTACTAAGCCACATTATGTCCAACTCTCACTGCAACTGCAGATGAAACTTTGCTAAAAAAAAAAATTTACTGCAGTATTTGCTCCTGTATATACATCATGATTTCACATCACTGATGTTCCAACGTGTGTGTTATGTACTCTTTTCACCTCTGTAGTTAGCGTCATTTTCTGTATTAGAGCAGTAGTCTGTATTATGTATTCCGTGTTATACTGTGTACCAATCTACATTTATGTAAGACGTGGAGCCTTTGCAAATGAGTCTCTGACTCAAAGGGTTGTAATTCCTAGACCATCAATAAATAAAATTGCTAAAAAATATAAGGTCATGCACATTGGGAGGAATAATTCCAGAACTAAATACTCAATAGATGGGAAAGGGTGATTCAGGCATCAGAGTGGAGAGACTTAGGGGCAACCATCAGCAGCAGTCTAAAACCACATTCTCAGTGCAGAAAACAATATAGGAGGGCCAGTGGAAGGCTGGATTGCATAGGGAAGGGCATCACTAGCCAAAGAAGGGAGGTTATCCTGGCTCAGCGTAGTTCTCTGGTAAAGATGTATGGCACCCAGAGTACTGTGTCCAGTTCTGATTGTCTCATCTTAAAAAATACAGGGATGGGTTGGAATCATTACAGAGGAGGGCAATAAGGATGATAAGTGGTCTTCTGGGCAAAGCATATGAGGATAGATAGGTTAAAGATCTTGAACATATATTCACTAGAAACGAGGATCAAGAGAGGAGACATGATATGGGGTGAACAGGGTAGACACAACAAAACTATTTACAGTAAACGTGACCATAGCCCCTGGAGGGCACAGCTACTGTATATGTCAGTAGGAGTTAAAAAGGATGCCATAAAAATATCTGTTGCCATATTGGTCCTTGTATAATAAGATGCACAAAATAAGTGATTTAATACCTTTTACTGGACCATCAAAGTTTTACAGAAAGAAACTTTAAGCTTTTGAACTACACATAGTTCATCAGATTCAAAAGGGTGTTAAGAAGTTCTTCACAGACAGAGAGGTAAAGGGCTGAAACAGCTTACCTATCAAAGGGGTAAATGCTGGTAGTGGGGTAGAGTTCAAGGCAGGGGGAGATCAATTCAAAGAGGTGCTAGGGGTGCAGGGACACCCAGTCTAGAGTATCCGGCTGTGTATGGGTCACTAGGCAGATATCAGTAGAGACTGAATGGGCTTTGTGCCATTTTCCGACCTCAGCATTCTGTTTCTACAGTATGTTCCTGTGCAGTAACTAATATCCATAAATATTCTGTCTAAATGTTCTTCCCTTACTTGCCTGCTTATGCCTGCTCTTTCCCCATGGTATGATATATTTAGTAGCTTTACCTGATCTGGTAGAGTTATTCCTTTAGCCAATTTGAAGACTGTTACCATATCCCTTTAATCTTCTTTTCTCCATTAAGAACTACCTAGGTCACATAGTCTCCTCATTCAGCAGTTTACATCCGCTTTACCATCTGCTATTTTTGTTGCTTTGCCTTGATCTCTTTCTAGTATAGCTGTGGATTTTCAATTGTATGTTGACCAAGACTGTACACTATACTCTAATGGGCAGAACCAAGGATCTATGTAATGACATCACTACATCTCTTGGTCTACGTTTAACATTTCTGACAATTTAGACAAGCCTTTTTTGGTACTTAGCATCTTGTTTGCTGCAGCTCTGCACTGTGATGCTCATTCTAAGGCCCCATGCAAGACATCACTGCACTTCCACAGTACATACAGTAGGTGTTTGTGCGATGATTTGCTACACAGTGGGCTAAGAGGTCTCCCATGGCATTTGCAAAGCCAATTGCATGTAGATGCAGGAGGGAGCAAAGACTACAACAGTAGGAATGCTGTCATAACTGCTGTGCACCACTGCTTGTTTCTTTTCATGGAGAGTGCCTCCAAAAGCTGAAGTAGGCCCATTTCACAGCCCACATCCTTGTCACTGTGGGCTGGATTGCTTGGTGCCAAGGAATGCAAATACTTTTTTTTTTAAATCAGTCATTCCTTCTAGGATACATGTAACCCCGCCTTCCTGCCCCATCTAGGGGCATAACTTTACTCTCACAGATGTTCCAGGCAGAAAAGGGGAAGCACTCCTAAGTGTTAACATTCAAGACCTTTTGCACACTAAACAGCAGGGAAAACAGTTGTCTCCTACCTGCACTGCATCTTCATAGCACTTGTGCACATTACGTCCTCTCTCTCTCTCTCTCTCTGCATCTGATCTCCTCCCTGAGCTATCCATCAGACCGAGACCTCCCCTTGCACCTTCGAAGGTTTCAGAAGCCCTTGCAGCCCCAACCAGGCTGGATCAGAATATTCTGCCCCAGAATGCAACTTGTGGAAAATTAATTAGACTGCAAATACATGGGGATAAAGAGAATTTCATTTCATTTACCTCCCCCCTACAATCAAATAAAGCACAAACCACTATTTCTCCCCAAACTGGCTTTTATTTTGCACCTGCATGGCAAATTATTCCAGTGATACAGGGGTCACCATTCTTTATTAAAAATAACTAAGCAGCTCCATGGGGCTTTCAACTTTTTACAATTTTGGCAGGACAGGATTAACAGCAGAAACCCATGGATTCAGCAGACACAGGCAAGGATTCTCTTCTGCCCACCATCTCTCTCTCTCTCTCTCTCTCTCTCTCTCTCTCTCTCTCTCAGGTGCTCTACCCGAGACTCTGGAACATAGATCCCTGCAATCTCTTGGCTTCTAATGGATCTGGTAAGCCAACTTTCATTTTCTTTCCTTACAGGTCCCTTTCAATCTGGCACTGGTTGTCCCCCCCTTACACTGGTGAGGGAAAGCGAGTGGAACTTTCCCACCTGGACCCCTGAGTGCTGACCCAAGCCACAAGGGCATCCAGGAATTTTTCCTGATGACCCAGGCCCTGAACCACCTTCAAACAATTGGTACCATTCCCAGTGCTGAGGCCACACCTGCACCAGTCCCTCAGCTCTACCTCAGCACCCCATGGCCCCAAGTCACTCTGGGGATTCTGCTGGTACTTACGTCCTCAGGGATCCCTGCCAGGTCTAATCCTACTTCATCTCCTGGGCTTGCATTAAGCTCCAGCACAGGGACTGCCCTCCAAAGTCTGTCATTTCTTTGGCCTGTGACACGCCCGGACCTTAATGTTCTGGTGCCCCAGGACCTGTCCCTCCAAACAGGCCCCCTGTTTTGGGTGAAAGGTTCCCTGGCTCCCTTGACCCCCCAGGCCTCTCTGCCACACTGAGTATGAGGGGAACCTCTGCCACAGGCTCCCCTCCTGGGAGGGCCCTGCCACTGCCCCCCCCCAGCCCTGGTGACCTGGGAATACACACAACAGGCTTCCTATAGGCTGCTACTCTCTCTCTAGGTTTGCTTAAGCCTCCTAACACCCTAGCCCCCAACGATGCAGGACCTGGCTACCTGTGCCCCCATGGAGCTCCTTACCCCCACTCCTCATTGACCACAGTGCATGACAAGCCGTCTTGACTGCACTCTTTTGGGGGTTTCCCCACTGGCCCTCCTGGACCACTGAGATCCCTCACTTGCCCATCTTATCTGTTCCTGATGCTACTCTTCCAGCCTCCCCCCTCCAGCACCAGGCCTAATGCCCGGGCTGGGAAGGCCCCGCTACTTCCTGTCAGTCCCCTTATATACCCTTTCAGTACTCTCTACTGCCACCTTGAGGCATCCAGAGCAATATCCCCCAGAGCACTAAACCCAGTTCCTGGCTCGGGGTGGGGGGAGAGAAGGGGGGAAGGGATGCCTAAAATGTGGGAATATAACTCTTCACCCACCCAGGAAATCATTATTTCCTGGGAATGATGGCAAGGGCCCAGTGATGGCCCTCTCCCATCAGACTGAGTATGCGCACTCCCCAGCCTTCTGGTGATGGACACACCATATCTGGCTACCAGGCACCACCCAACCTGCCTACTTAACCCAAACTATATCCTAAAAGCTAATTCCTAAACTCTACCTGCGCCAGGAGATAAATCTAAAGTGCTAGTCACAACCATCATTATTTCTTTCTAAACAGTAATTGCAATCACTTTTCATAATGATTAAACATTTCAATAAATTTTCCTTAAGCATTGGCTAACAGTAATATTGCGGTAGAAACTGTTTAGACCTTCCCACAGATACCTCCCACCAAAATGTTAAAATAAGTTTCTCTGTGTACAAATCCCAGACCACTCACTCACACACACACACACATTCTCTCACCAACCTTTTGAAATATATTTTATCATGATCCTAAACATTAACTGTATAAAACTTTTTTTTGAAATTTAAGAGCTTGATTTGAATAACTGAATTAGAGTCACCATATCAGCTCCATGAAGCAATTGTCCTGGAGCAGTCCACAAGTCTCAGTCCAAGGGGCCTAGGTTGCAGGGCCCCCCACCTGGAGGGAAATAATAAGCTGGATCTGTCTTAGTGGTCATTTCTCCAAAGGAATCCCGGTCCAAAAGGTAGTACTTGATCTGAGTCCCAGTTAAGTCCTGGACCATAGTGAAATGCTTGAATATGGTTAGTCCAGACCAGGTCCCTGTGCCGCACATCGACCGTGCCTGCTGGAACAGCTGTTGAGATGGGGCACTTCCTCCTCCTCCTCCTCCTGGATGGTTCTTCAACCTCTCCAACTGCTCCTTGAAAATCCAGTCCTCCCGCATTTCCTCAGTAATGTCCCAAATTCATTTTGGCACCTAAGGATAGTTCAGATTGTGATATTCTACCCACAGCCTCCTGCAAACCCATCTTTTTGGCCAGATTCCACTTGGGCAGGTCCCTCACGCTGGTTTTCCTGGCTTGTCCCATTGGTAGCCATACACCCCATTGATACTTTAGGTTCAACAGGTCATTTGGGTTTAACCTGTCCATCTGGGTCTGGAGAGTCTTAGCCCAGACCGGGAGCTGTGGGGTAGTGTCTCCAAAGGTGATAACTGGGTGGTGGTAGGGCCTAGGAATTGCCCTGACCACCATATGGTCCTGGAGCTGGAACTGGCTGCCGACATACTTTTCCTGATCCAGCTCCCTTAAGTCTTTTGGGTCACCATCCCTCCCTCCGGCTGACACCGGTGCAGGCTCAGGCTTGGTGCCACTCTCCATGGATTTCATTTTGCACTTGGCTCCTGAGACAGGCTCCTATTTGCTGGATAAAGCCTGTGGGCTACCGCCGGACAGGGGCCATGGTGAGGGTCCCCCGGGCCCTGGAGGATTCCCAACCAGTTGTCTGAGGCCCCTGCCCCTCCCTCTGCCAGTGGGATAGCCGGTGGCCGGTGGCAGAGAGCTGAGCAGATGACTGTGCTCCTCGTCACCTTTCTCCCTCTCTGGTGCACCTGCACCTTCCTCCTCCACGGCCTCCACTATCACGTCTGGGGATTTGCCTCAGGTCTCATCCACCTGGACATGGGCACTGTCTCTCAGGGACAATCTCTCAAACCCCCTCAGAATCCCCACTGGCTGGTGACTATGGGGTAAATAAGCTGGCATAAGCTGGCAGTGGAACTGGGAGCATACATCCCCCAACATGGGACTGGAGGACTGCTTATGCAATAGGAGCATATAGGCAACCTGTTTACTGCCTCCCCCATAAATCTACACCTCACACAGCGTTCATATCCTTTGCATATTCCCCCAGCTTTCCAGAGCCAGGAGAGAAGTGAGGCAGGAACTGTAGCCAGGGGTTCCTCCTGAGGGGTCGCTTTAGATCTCTCTGCATCTACCACTTGCTGCTAATTCATGGTGGATGCCTGTGCCTGATTTTTCCCCTCCCAGTCCCACACTCACAAGGAGCCCCATGTTCTTTTGCTCCAGATATGTGCAGTCCAGTTCACGTGCCTGCTCTAATAATGTGCTCAGGAATCTATCGTTGTTTCCTTCTAGCGTTATCTGCCTGCTACTGCTGGTCTCACTCCCTTGGTTCCACTTACTCTGATTGCCCAAGATGGCACCTCTGCTTGCAGCTGCTATAGCTCCCTTTCGCCCATCCTCCAATCAGGACCCTGCCTGAGGGTCACGTGACTAGCAACTCATGTGCGCACATCACACCAGCAGGCTAGGCCCAATGCCTGCTCCAGGCCTACCCCACAGCAATTCTATACTGTGCCACAGGGCCCAACCAGGCTGGGAAGCCTGCCACTGCTGCAGACTGCAAGGCTTGGGGTCTGGTGGCAATTGTGGGGTTCAGGGAACATTCCAGATGAGCCTTCACAGTGTAACCTGCCCTTTCCTGCCCCATCTAGAGGCATAACTTTTCTCTCACTGATGTTCCAGGCAGAAAAGGAGAAGCACTCCTAAGCGTCAACATTCGAGACCTTTTGCACGCTAAACAGCAAGGAAAACGGTTGTCTCCTACCTGCACTGTGTCTTCGTAGTTGTGCACTTTACCTCCTCTCTCTCTCTCCGTCTTTCTCTCTCTCTGCATCTGATCTCCTCCTGGAGCTGACTGCCAGACCAAGACCTCCCCTTGTTCACAGGTCTCAGAAGCCCTTGCAGCCCCAAACAGGTTGGATCGGAATATTCTGCCCCAGAAATGCAACTTGTGGAAAATTAATTAGACTGTAAATACAGGGGGAAAAAGAGAATTTCATTTCATTTACCTCCCACCACAGTCAAATAAAGCACAAACCACTATTTCTCCCCAGACTGGCTTTTATTTTGCACCTTCATGGCAAATGATTCCAGCCACACAGGGGTCGCCATTCTTCATTAAAAATAACTAAGCAGCTCCATGGGGCATTTAACTTTTTACAGTTTTGGCAGGACAGGATAAACAGCAGAAACCCATGGATTCTGCAGACACAAGCAAGGATTCTCCTCTGCCTACCACCTCTCTCTCTCTCTCTCTCTCTCTCAGGTGCACTACTCGAGACTCTGGAACACAGATCCCTGCAGTCTCCTGGTTTCTAATGAATCTGGTAACCCAACCTTCATTTTCTTTCCTCACTGGTCCCTTTCAGTCTGGCACTGGTCGTCCCCCCTTACACTGGCACGGGAAAGTGAGTGGCCATCCCCACCTGGACCCCTGGGTGCTGGCCCAAGCCACAACAGCATCCAGGAATCTTTCCTGATGATCCATGCCCTGACCCACGTTCAAATGGCCAGCACCATTTCCGGTGCTGAGGCCTCACCTGCACTGATCCATTGGCTCTAGCTTAGCACCCCATGGCCCCAATTCACTCCAAGGATTCTGTTGGTACTTACTTCCTTCCTCGGGGGTTCCTGCCAGGCCCACATCTCTGCTTCATCTCCTGGGCTTGCATTAAGCTCCAGCATGGGGACTACCCTCCAAGATCTGCCATTTCTTTGGCCTGTGACTCACCCAGTTCTTAATAAATAGGTGCCCCAGGACCTGTCCCTCCAAACACGTCCCCTGTTTTGGGTGAAAGGCCACCCACTTCCCTCAACTCCCCCAGGCTGCTGTGCCACACCGAGTACGAGGGGAACCTCTGCCACCGGCTTGCCTCCTGGGAGGGCCCTGCCACTGTCCTCCCAGCCCTGGTGACCTGGGAATACACACAACGGGCTTCCTACAGGTTCCTACTCTCTCTCTCTATAGACTTGCTAAAGCCTCCTAATGCCCTAGCCCTCAACGACGCAGGACTTGGCTACCTATGCCCCCACAGAGCTCAATACCCCCACTCCTCATTGACCATGGCACATGACAGACCATCTTGACTGAACTCTTTTGGGGGGTTTCCCCCACTGGCCCTCCTGGACTGCCGAGCTCCCTCACTTGCCAGCCTTATCTGTACCTGATGCTACTCTTCCAGTCTCTCCCCTCCAGCCCCAGGCCTAATGCCCAGGCTGGAAAGGCTCTGCTGCTTCCTGTCAATCCCTTTATGTACTCTTTCACTACCTCTGCTGCCACCTTGAAGCGTCCAGAGCAATGTCCCCCAGAGCACTAAATCCAGTTCCTAGCTTGGGGTAGAAGGGGAAAGGGATGCCTAAACTGTGGGAATATAAGTCCTGCACTTATAGGGGGCTTAAAATCAGAATTCCTGGCCATGGACTGCAGTACCACATGATCCATTGCTGCCATGGAGCATGGGATGTTTTAAAAATATCTGAGAAAATTAAAAATACACTAAATATGAATCTAAGGATGCCAGAAATACATTTGTGCTATAAATCTGTATGGTGGTATCATTTACCCCACTAAGAAATACTACTGTTTTAACAAACTTAATCTCAGCCTGATTTTTGTTAAAAGATCAAGAAATGCAAAAAACCCTGTGACTACAGAGCTTCCAGCATGTCAAGGATATCGATTGCCTTGCCTTAGCAATATGTGATGTTACTATATGGAAAGCTGGCACTGATCTCCATGCAGTATTAAACGAGGATCTGTCTCATTAATGTTTTAAATGTTAAATAGCGTGACCTGAGCCAAATATGGACACAGTTATAGCAAATCCATAAGGCTTGTATTAACTGTGGGCTGGACTGGGCCTCAGGTCAGGTGAGTTAACATTGGAAAGTTAATATTAGAGAAATACCCTCCCATATAGGGACATCACTGTTGTTAAGGCAATCAGCACACCACGCATGCTGGGAGATCTGCAAGCCTGAGGTTTCTGTGTTTCAGACTTTTTGTTATTAGTTCAAAAACAGGCTGGTTGTAGTGTTTAAATATCAGGGAAGTTGAAGTGGCAAATGACTGAACAGAAGCTACCTGGGACTTAAGACTTGGGATAACCAGCTAGGGTTAACCAAATCTAGAAGGGAGATAAATCAGTAGCAGGAATCCCATGTTAAAGGAGAAATGCTGGGAGATTTCAAGAAAAAATGCACATGGAGAAATCTGGGCACCCATTCCTGTGGGGGGGGGGGGCTGATGGGGTAGTGTAGAGGGTGTCTGGGTTGCAGTCTATCCGCAGTACCCCAGGGATGGGTAGACATCCTATTTACTGTCTCTGCTAATAGATGTTCCCTGTGTTGAAAGACTACTGGGAAAATAAGGTACAACAAGGAGCAAGTAAAGATTGGATATGACCAGGGAATTAACTGTTGAGGATCCTCCTCCAGAGTGCTTTTAAAATTTAATAAGACAGCAAAGGAGCTTGGGGAGGTCAATTCAGCTATAATCCTAACCAGGAAAGTATAGAGGTTGGTGCCCTGTGGAGACAGTTCGACAGCACAGAGGAAGAGTTAAGGCAAAATCCTCCACTGTCCTCATGTACCGGTATACCAGTGTGGGTAACACATGTGCCAAGCTCCACCAACAGAGACTGGTCTTGTTACCCAGGGATTTTCAGAGATCTGCCCATCTGGAATACTGGAAATAAAGGTAGGGTAAACTTATAAGGATCAGTGTCACAACTACAGTGTGTACATTCCGCCACCCATGTTACATAAATAGAGAACAAGAAAAGCTGTCCCACTGTGTAACTGTGCTGCCTCCCAGGAGGGAGCAGCTGAACAAAGAGTAAAAGTACTTTTGCATAAACTGAGGTCCTCCGTCTGGGGTCCTGTAGCTATAAGGTACCTACAGTGACTTCCTTGGTTTGCCGCATTCCTAGGAGCTGATAGGGAGCAGACTGTGAGAATAAATAATCCCCTACTGCTTAACTGAAAGATTTGTGTGGCCCATGTATTTATTGGAGTACTGTGCAACACATTTAAAGGTGTCTCCACCTCCATAGTTCAGGGTCCCATTAGAGACATTGAAAAAAGAACCCTGGCTGCCCTCTCCTTTGGCGGAGGGTTCCATAATACCCAGCATCTAGGGTCAACTTTATAAATATATTTTTTATATATATTTACATCTTGTAGTTTTTTTTCTCCTTTTTTTAGCTCACCCGCATCTAGGCGTGAGCATGCATGTGAATGGAGCCGCAGCACACCAGCTGCTACAGGATGCCCCGCCCTACCATTCACCCTTACCCACCTGTGCCACCAACAGACCTCCACCTGGTGTCAATGGGACTATGGGAGGGCAATCTCCCACACCTGGAGAGGAGAGCCGCTAGGCTTGATCCTGCTCAACCCTTCCCCACCCTTGCCGGCACCCCGATGACCTGAGGTCATTCCCAAACCCAGGTCACCATCGTAGTGTGAGGTGTGGTGTCCAGCGCCTCAACCCGCAGTGGTACCAGGCCAGCCAGTCAGCTTTATATTCAAAGGTGCCCCCTCACCTCCGAAGCTAGGGGTCCCATTAAAAAGATTGTAAAAAGAACCCACACTGACCCCCCTGCTATGGTGGTGGGTCCTATAGCAACCGACATCTGGGTGGTTGGCTACATGATTAAAGATACCACCTCCACCTCCGTAGCTCAGGATCTCATCAGAGACACTGTGAAAAGAACCCTGTCTGATCACCTCCTTTGATGGAGGGCCCCATAGTACCCAATTTCTGGGGGTGAGCTAGATATTTAAAAGTCTCCCCTTGTCTACATAAGTCAGGGTCACATTCAAGACATTGTAAAAACAACCCTTGCTAGTCTATCCTATGGTGGAAAGCTGTATAGAAACATAGAATTTGTCAGCGGATAAAGACCGCTTGGCCCACCCAGTCTGATCATTTTTCCCTACCTACAGTATCACCATAGACCCTACTTGATCACCAGCTCTTTCTCCCACTCCCCATTTCTTTCCACTAATATTCCCTTATGCCTATCCCAGACAGTCTTTAAAGAGCTACTGACGCCTCAAAGAAAACTTTAAAAAACATAGTAATTATTAACAATTCTACTTACATTCCATTTATCTTTTATATATTTCTCCTCTCCATAATTTATTGCTGAGGAAATGTGTATAAATATATATGATCTTTATCCCTAATAGTTAATTCTGAGTTCATCTACCTCTATAGATTGCTCCCTACTTCAAGTCATAATCCTCTGTTGTGACACCATAATCTTTTGCCGTGGGAGTAACTGTGAGATCACAAGCAGTGCTCTGTGACTTCAGGTAGGGAGAAAGCAGCAGGAATAGATGAACTCTTCAGGAGCAGAGATCCTGGTTTCATGCAGATGACCTCACTACTAAATAATGGGGAAGAGGAATACAGAACTAATGGGAAATACAAGTTGGACAGTGCCTAAATAGTATGTTTTATTAAAGTTATCCTGAACATGTTACCAGCTCTTTAACCCCACCACTTTTTTTGCCTCCACCACCTCGTCTGGTAGGCTGTTCCAGAAATCTATCACTATTTCTGCGAAAAAGTATTTCCTCACATCTTTCCTGAATCTACCCCTTTCCAACTTCATAGCATGTCCCCTTGTTCTTGTGCATTAGAGACACTGTAAAAAGAAGCCTGGCTGCCACCTCCTATGGTGGAGGGCCCCATAGTGCCCAACGACGGGGGTCAGATACATATTTAAAGGTGCTCCTCCACCTATGTAACTGAAGGCCCCATTAGAAACATTGTAAAATGAACCTTGACTGTCCCTCTGCTAATGTAGAGGGCTCCATACCACCAGATGTCCAGGGGTCAGCTACATATTTAAAGGTGCACTCTCCACCTCTGTCACTCGGGATCTGATCAGAGACATTGTAAAAAGAACTCTGGCTGGCCCACTTATATAGCAGCGCACCCCATAGTACCCAATGACCAGGGTCAGCTGAAGGTATATATGTAATGGTGCCCCTCTACCTCCATTGCCTAGGGTCCCATTAGAGAGATTTTAAACAGAACCCTGACTGGCCTCCTCCTGTGGTGGAGGGACCCACAGTAGCTGACAACCGATGGTGGCTAGTTATTTAAAGATGCCCACTCAATCTCTGTAGAGCAGGGTTCCATTAGAAACATGTTACCCTGGTCAGTTCCCTGCTAAGGTGGGTCACGGTTGTCCCCACTGTACCTGATGTCCTAGGGTCAGCTACATATTATTTATTTTTATTTTTTTATATTAGTCTTTGGTAACCGGGTAAGGCCTACTAGGCACAAGTGCCTGTTTTCAGGGGCGACCTGGGAGCACTGGACGGTTAAGTGACTTGCTCAGAGTCACAGTATGCAAGCGAAGGTTGTGAGACTCAAACCAAGGTCTGCTCTGCTGGGTGTACCAAGCTTGTTCACAGCTCATTACTCTAACATCTAGGCTATACTGCCAGACATATTAAAAGGTGCCCCACCCACCCATCCACCTCAGAACATCAGAGTCCCATTAGAGACATTGTGAAAAGAACCCTGACTGGTCCCCTGTAATTGTGGAAGCCTTATAGTACCTTACATCTGGGGACCAGCTACTTCTTTAAAAAGTCCCCTCCTCTTCTGTAGCTCAGGGTACGATACCAGACACTGTAAATAGGACCTTAGCTGGCCCCCTGCTATTGTGAGGTTGTACATATTTAAAGGTGTGCCTTCTACCTCCATAACTAAGTGTCACATTAGAGACATTGTGAAAAAAACATTGAGTGTCCCCCTTCTATGTATAAGGGCCCCATAGTACCTGACATCTGAGAGCCGTTTAAGAATGCAAAGGTGCCTACTCCACCTATGTAGCTCAGGGTCCATTTAGAGACAATGTAATAAGAACCCTGGCTGACCCCCTGTCCTGTAGTTAAGGGCTCCATAGTACCTAATGACAAGGGGTTTGGATACATATTTAAAGATGTCCCTCCACCTCTGTAACTCAGAGCCCCATTAGAAACATTGTAAAAAGAACCCTGGCTGGCCCCCTGCTAAGGGAGTACCCAATAGTACCCCATGTCCAGGGGTCAACTTCATAGTTAAAGATGCCCTGTCCACTTCCATAACTCTGAGTCTGATTAGAGACCTTGTTAAAAGAACTATGGCTGCCCTCCCCTCTCCTATTATGAAGGGCCCCATGGTCTCAAACATCCAGAGGCTGGCTGCATATTTAAAGATGTCCCCTCCTCCTCTGCAGCTCAGCGCCCCCCATTAGAGGCATCATAAATAGGAACCTGATTGGCTCCATGCTATGGTGAAGAACCCCACAGTACCTAATGTCCAAGGTTTGGCTTCATATTTAAGGTGTCTGCTCTACCTCCATAGCACAGGGTCCCATTAGAGACCTGTAAAAAGAACCCTGGCTGTCCCCTTCTGTGGTGGATGGCACCATAGTACTGAATGACCAGGGGCTGGATATATATCTAAAGGTGCCCCCTCCAACTCTGTAATACAGGTTCACCTTAGAGGAATTGTAAAGAGAACCCTGGCTGGTGCTCTTCTGTGGAGGAGGGCCCTATAGAACCCAAAGCCGGGGTTCAGCTTCATATTTAAAGCTGTCCCCTCCACCTCCGTAGCTCATGGTCCCATTAGAGAGATTGTAAAAAGAACCCCAGCTGGCCCACCTGCTATGGTGAAAGGTGCCATATTACATACATATTTAAAGTCTCCCTGCCCACCTCTGTAACTCAGGGTCCCATTAGAGAGATTATAAAAAGAAACCCTTGCTTGCCCCCTCCTATGTTGGAGGGCCCCCTAATACCCTACGTCTGAGGCTGGCTACATATTCAAAGGTCCATAGTTCATGGTCACATTAGAGACATTGTAAAAAGAACCCTGGCTGGCCCCCTTCTACAGTGGAGGCCCCACAGTACCCAGTGTTCAAAGGTCGGCTACATATTTGCTGACGCTAACCCTCTTTGATGGAACATCACATTTACAGTGGAGTCCTACTGCCACCATGTTTCAAAACTGGAAGAACTGAAGTCACACATAAAGCCAGTAGCTACCGTATGCTAAGATCTAAGCCACTTGGTTCTATGTAGTTGACTGCCTGTTTTCCTTTGGTTTAATGTTATAGAGCAAGGGAGCTCTCTTGACCAATCGGAGCGCTCCTTTCCCCTGTGCGTGAGACACTCTTATTCTGTGAAGAGCATCTCACATTAGATTCCCTGAAAACAGGCATCTTCCAGGGAACATTTTTTTTTAATATATAGAGTTATCATTCCCCACGCCACTTGTTCCTGTGTTAGAGTGCTTCCACCTGCCTTCAGTTTGAGCCAGAACAGCTCCAGCCGCACTTTGCTGTTCTGCTCAACCCGAGCTTGGCGATGGCCACTCTTATTACAAGTGGTAGCTCAGGGGCGTATTAGCTATATATGAAAATGGACTCCTGCCAGTCATGCTGCTGCCAGCTTTGTTGGTAGTGATGTCACTGTCAGTGAGATCACAGTATTCATGAGGGATGAGGCCCAATAGTGCTAGCATTAAGGAAGTGTGCTGGTTCACAAATGGACCTTTCTACAAACAGGATGAATACCGTCTAACTGTGAGAACAAAGATGAAAACTAAGTTGTAGTAAGTGGTTAGCTGGAAAACAAAAAGATCTTCTGTTGTACGTCAGTGTATTTTTTTTATTTTGTTACTCTGTACCTCTATAGTCATCACCACGCAGTTTCTATGTGATCCAAAATGTAATGTTGCTAAGGACTAATGTATCTTGTAATTGACTGGGTGTTCCTATTGCACTGTTACGCACCCAGAAGACTTGCCATATTTAGCCTTTTAATCACCCCATTTTTGTAAACATGATTGGGCAACAGTTGTCTTGCGTAAAGGCATGCATAAAGCAAAACAAGCCATGTCTGCCTCATTGCCTAATGTGTGTATGATCCCATTAAAGGTGTTGTGCAAAACCCCCAGTGAGCCACACCTGCAAAATCTAGTGTTAAAGCATAATCCTTTAAGCTCCGGATTTGGGTTTTGTCATAACCCAGACTCCTATTTGTGCGATGACATTACTTTACAGTAATGACATAGACTGCAAACACTTATAGTCCCTTTTTCCTAGAAAAATGTTGCATTAGACTTTTACTTTCCAAATACTGTGATTGTTCTGAGAGAAACAGTGGAAACATGACTATATAGACTCTCTCTCTCTCTCTCAGGCCTGATGGCACAGCTGGTTACTGTGCTGGTGAGCTGGGTTTGGGAAATGACTCAGGCAGCAGGGTGGGGTTTACTAGGGGTATGGGGTGGTGCTGCAAGCAGCCAGGGATGGACGGTGCCGGGTTCTTCCACCACAGGGGAAGCTTACTCCTCTGCAGACTCACTGTATGTGTACATGACCACCAGAGGTGTTGTTGTGCACTGCAGGGGCAACAAGAAATGAAACTGCAGGAGGAAAAATTACAGCTTCTAGCATGAAGATACCAGTACTCTAAGGCCTCTTGGAACTACAGTACTGGCTGAAAATAGGAGGGCGACTGATTTGGGAGGTCACTCAAGAAAGATGGAGGAATGCTGGCCAGAGGATAAAAACCTGTGTTAAAAAAACAAGCTCTTCTTCAATTGATATCTCCTTTTTAGACAGAATATGAATTAAACCTGAAGCCAGCCTGCTCCTCACATAGAACAGAAACTCTAGTGAGAAATTTCAAAATTCCAAATTGCCATGAAAGCCATCTGAGATCAATGAGGGCAAAGGACAAGGCATTCCATGAGAATATCTGATAAGGTCTGCAAGAAATCGAATTTAGCCTTCTTGGATGTCTGGAACTGCTCAGGACTTTGAATCTTGTCAGAACTTGTCAGAACAGAATCTTTGCGAAAGATTTTTTTTTTAAAACACTTTTTCTATCCCCCCTCGTCTCCAGTGTTCCACTCCCTCAGGGATCTGGAGGCACCTTCCTAGATCTGTCCTAGATCTGTGGGATGCCTTGCACAGTTTGTCCCTTCACAGAGCCATGGTTTACCCCTATGGTGGGGCGGAGGGTGGCCAACCCCCCCGATACTCACAGGATCATCATGCGACTTGTGGTGTGGCGACCGTGGCTCGGGTCCCAGGAACACCAGGATCTCGTCGCCTACAAACACTGGGGCTTTTTCCTGGTTAACGAGTTACGTCCCCACTGGGTGAAGGCATTCAGGGACCCTAGCATAAGCATGTGCAGTGGCATACTGGTTTGCAAGTCAGCAGTCACCCAGACCCTAATCTGCCTGCCTCTGCTGCTCTGCCACCCATGGTCACCTAGGTGGCAGTGTTGCAGTGGAGGCAGCGACCCTCCCACCTCTGGAGGAGGTGAGCGTCCTCTGGGATGCTCTAACCTCCTCCCCCCATCTGGCCCTGGTGATCCAGGCTCACTTCTGAACCTCGGTCACCAGTGGTGCGTGCAGTAGTGCTACCACTGCACCTGCGAGCCAGAGCAGAAGTGTATGTTGGTCTGATGGCAAGGTCTAGTTTTTAGTACTTGGAAGCGGTCTTCTTGCAGTGCAGAGGGTTTTTAGTTCTTCCTCTGATATCATGTGGCCTAAACAGAATCACTTGAGGCCTCACCCTTACAAAGTCCCCACTGGTGCAGGGTCTGACTAAACTGCCAGCTCTGGCAGAGGATTATATATTCTAAAGCTGGGGTGTGGGGGTTCTCAGGAGGAATGTTTTCCATATAAGCCCTGCCTGTATAACTGCTGTCTTCTCCAGATCACCATGTGGTACTGATGCACTGCCTCACTTTGGCTTAAACAAAATAAAATAGATGATACTTTTCATAAATCTAATCATGTCCAACTGAACTGCTTCCAGGATACAACCAATAAAACTGTGGCATTTGAGCAAGTCCCTGCAAATATCTGGACATGTAATTGGACAGCTTATTAACATTTGAAACCATTATTGACTCATTATAACTACAACAAAATCCAAACTAGGCTTTCTGTGTAATAAATCATTCACTTACTCAGCTAAGTATTTTGTTGTTCACATGACATTACTGCAAGTGTTGGACTATGATGAAATAATTTATCAAATGACCATTAAGAACATACTGAATACGGTGGTTATTTTTTATGTTTGTTTCCACGGGCATATGTGAAGCAAACATGTTGTGTCTACTTGCAGGGTAGGGGCTGCAGAGGTGTGTCACTGTAGCATCAAATGCAGTGCAGCCTACAGGAGGCTTGCCACCGAGAGCCCAGTGAGGAGCAGACTAATAGTGACAGTGTTCAGCCTGTCTGAAGAGCAGAAATTTTGTGTAGTTGAAACAATAGAGCTACACCTTTCAGAGTGTGGCTGTGTCCTTTCATGTACAAAATGCCGCCCAGCAGTGAGCTGAGTGGTGTCACTATCAGCCTGCTCCTTGTCCCCCCATCAGTGTCCTGAAGTTTCATTAGCTGCTCCCTGCAGCTTTCCTCTTCCTCCCAGCATGTCAAGCAGTCACTCTGATCCATGTGTCTCCTTCCAGCACATCCTGCTCTGTTTTACTAACTACTCCCCCTGTACATTGTCTTACCCCTCTGTCTGTTTCCTCTGTTTACAGTTCTCCCTGCTCAACTACATTAGCCACTCCCTACAGCTTTCCTCCTACCTGCCCCAAAACAATTGTCTCCCTCTGTGTCTGCCTCCCCCCTCCCAAAAACAATTGCTGCTCCCTGCGGCTTTTCTCCCACTTGCCCAAAAACAATTGCCACTCACTGTGGCTTTTCTCCCTCTTGCAAACAATTGTCACTTCTTGTGCCTTCTCTCCCACCTGAAACAAAATTGTCACTCCCTGACACTGCGACTTCTCACCTGCCACCCAAAAAAATTGCTGATGTCTGCAGCTTCCCTCCTGCCCACCTGCCGAAAACAGTTGCCACTCCCTGGCAATGAGGCTTCACTCTCACCCACCCACCCACCAAAAACATTTGTTGCTCCCTGTTGCTTCTCTCCAATGTGCTTGAAAACAATTGTCCCTTTCTGCAGTTTCTTTCCCCCCAGTTCTAAATTAACTTGCTGCTCACGAACTGCACATCTAGTGGCCAATCACATAGTTTGCCTGCAAGTTGTGTTCTGTTTTGGCTCTCTCCTGCCCACCTAAAAACAATTGCTGTTCCCTGCGGCTTCTCACCTGCCCGCCCGTAAACAATTGCCACTTCCTGTGGCTTTGCTCCCCCCCGCCTGAAAACAATCACCAGTCTTGGCACTGCAAATTCTCGCTCACCTAAAAACAATTGGTACTGCCTGTGGTTTCCTCCCCCCCAAGCCAACCCATTCTGAACTAACTCACTGCTCACAAGCTGCACATCTGGTGGCCAGTCATTCAGTTCGCCTGCAAGTTGTATTTTATTTTGTGTGCATTGTGCTTGTTGGACTATACTTAGTGTGGTCACTGTCACAGATGCACTCCGGGGATCAGGCCTTCTGCTCCCACAGTGCTAAACCTTGAAGTGCAATATGTGAACAGGAGACAAACAGGGTAACCCTCCTGTCTGTTTTGGGTCCGAACAACTACCAGTCTCAAGTCCTGGGGTCAAAAATGAACCCTTTTTTGCTAGATTGCCCAATTAATAGGTTCAAATATCACACCCTCTTTGGGGAAATGCAGCTCAATACTTAACCCAGCGGGCACACAACCTGGTTCACAATCTCCCTTTTGACTCAGTTGATACCGAGATACTTTTCTTACCTTGGTGCATATGGTAACACACTGTAAACGCTTAATAGTTCTGTCAGAATTATCAACACTGTCCCAGCATTCACCTTCAAAATGAGGAAAAGACTCAGGCAGGATTTCAAGGAAAACTAAGTTTATTAAAATAATCTTACCCTAGTTTTCAATTGGCAATAGTGGAGGTTGATTTACCTAATGTAGTAGAAGTGCTCTTGAGAGTGTGTCTTTCAGGAGTCCAGAATCAAAAAGCACTCTTTTCTCTTAGCTTTGACCATCTATAGGAACAAGGGTCTCACCTAGTTTGTGAGGTCGCAGCTCAGTGGTGATGCTGGCTGTGAGGTCACTGTCTTCCTGCATACTAAATTAGTCTCAGGCATCTGCATGTTGCTAAGCATCCCACTATATATATATATATATATATATATATTCATGGCAAAAAACTCCATTTAATGCGTCAGTTAGGGTTGTTCTACAGCGACAAAAGTGAGGAAATTTGGTGTTAAGGTTACCATATCTTGCACCCCATACCCACCCTACCCCCACCAATAGGCATCAGGGTGTGCGCTAGGGTTGTCAGGCCTAACTCCACCCCATTCCATGTGTAAATATGCTGAGGTGGTGCAGTATAGGAGAATGTGGTGAGAGTTAGGCCTAATGACCCCAATGCACATCCAATGCCTGTTGGTGGGGGTGGGGTGGGTGTGGGGTGCAAGAGGTGGTAACCTAATGCTGAATTTCCTCACTTTTATCGCATGATAGAACAACCCCAAGTGATGCATGAATTTCCCTTTCTTTTTGAGAATGTGCATTATAAATAGTGAATGGTATGTTGTGGTGGGGCGGGGCCCAACTTATCACGCTCCCACCTTGCTGCCCATGTCTGCATAATAACTGTAATGGTAATGCTAACAGTAATGGTAATGATGACTGAACTGCAAATGCTAATTGTAACTAATGCCAACACAAACGTGAATGCAAACTCAAACACTAACTGTCACAGTAATGCAAATGAACATGCAAACACAAATGGTAATGCAAACAGTAATGTAAACACAAATGGTAACGGTAATGGTGACCGAAATGCACATGCAAAAGGAAATGGTAATGGTAACGGTAACGTAAATGCAAACGGTGATGCAAGCGTAAATAGAAATGCAAACAGTAACAGAAAGGCAAGCGCAAATGCAAACTGTAACGCAAAAGGGGATGGGGACAGAAACACAAATGTAAATGCATATGGTAATGCAAATGCAAGTACAAATGGAAACGGTAATGCTAACCGTAATGCTAACGTTGATGGAAACGCAAAGTGAAGCGGTAATGGTAACAGTAACGCAAACGGTAACAGTAACTATAATGCTAACATTAACAGAAATGCAAAGTGAAGTGGTAACGCTAACGGTGATGCAAACGTAAGCACAAATGCAAATGGTAATGCAAACGCAAGTGCAAATGCAAATGGTAATGGTAACGGTGATGCAAACATAAACGGTAATGCAAACGGTAACGGAAATGCAGGCACAAATGTAAATGCAAATGGTAATGTTAACCGTAATGCTATTGTTGAGGAAAACACAAAGCGAAGCAGTAACACTAGTGGTAACAGTGTTGCAAATGGAAACACTAACGTAAATGATAATGGAAACACAAACGATAACAGTAAGGGAAACACAAATGCAAATGGTAATGCAAACGGTAATGAAAATGCAAATGGTAATGGTAATGCAAACAGCAACACAAAAGGAAACAGAGAAGCAAACAAAAACGCAAGCGCAAACGCAACTGGTAACACAAGGTGGTGCAAACAGAAACACTAATGCAGATTGTAATGTAAATGCAAGTGGAAACATAAATGCAAATGTTAAAAGTAACAGTAACACAAACGCACATGTTTTGTGTCCCAAACAGGTGCATCCAGAAGCACAGTGAATACAAAGAATGTGGGCATAATAATGGCCCTCAGACCAGAAAATGAGCACTTGGAATACTAAATGGCTTATATCTCAGGAACCGTACAACGTAGAAAAAAAAGTAAAATCTCATATTATTTATGACTTTCCAGGCTAGTTTTGGACTTAGCCCCCAAGTGGGGGACTAAGAATTTTTGTGACGAAAGTCTGTATCTCAAACCGTTTTCGAGATACAGGACCCAAAAGACACTGTGGACGCCATAATGTTATCCTATGAGAAAAATTGTCAACTTCGGAGTGCTGTAACTTTGCAGTCCTGTTATATTTTGGCACCAAACCACCAAAAGGCACATCTGTGTGATGTTGGCTCCCCCCCCCCGCAAATTTCAGCCCAAATGACCAAATTGTTGTTTTGCAGCAAGGTGGCAATTATTTCCTGTTGTTTTGGCCATACTTTCGGAAATTACTGCAAATCACAACACTTTTGCAAAAAAAAAAATTCACGAAAGTGTTGCATTTGTGAAAGTATTTTGTGACACTATTTTTTACAAAAACTTAAAAAACATATTTCTGGGGTGTTTTACCACCCCCCCCCCAAAAAAAAAGACATGGCTAGCATCCTCAGGACCCGACTAGGTGAACACTACAAGAATTGTGTCCCTAGAAGGTCCCAAATTTAAATGCCAACCATTTTTCTGACCACCAACTGAAAATAAAATGGCTGAATCACGAAAGTAAAAGGGTCATTTGCGACAGTAAAAACTGCATTTGCGACACTGTCGCATAGTTTAACTTTTCCCATAGACTATAATGGGATTCAGTGTTTTTTGAATAACTTTTGAACCGTTTAATATTTTTCATGAAATCTTCAAAAGGTACATCAGAGACCCTGGCTGCATGTTCCCTGAAGTTTTCTGACCGATCGCGCAAACCGTACAGGCTGTAGGTGCAAGCAAAGAAACATGCAAAAATCTGTAATTTTGCATTTTTTGGTGCTCTGTAGCTCCGCAACCGTACATCTGATTATAATGAAACTTGGCAGGTCCAGAGATCTATGGTACCAGACTGGGCTTGCAAAATTCCAGACAAACTCATTGTACAGTGGCAAAGTTATTAAGGTGCAAAATTTGAGGTTTTGTATGAAAGTGGCTACTCAACCCTAACTATAGTGGCACTACCATGCCACTATTTTATTATATATATATATATATATATATATTTTTTTTTATTAGTCAGCCTGCTTTATGGCAGATCAAAATTACCCCTTTGATCTTCAGAGGAAACTTCCTGACTGCTATTTCTCATAGTGGTGAGAAATGTAACAGGTATCTGTCAGAAGTTGCTTTCCTCCCAATAGGAAATAAAATGCAATACTTTATACAAGTGGCTGGTTTTACAACCTGTTACAACCTGGTATCTAGAGGAACCTCTTAATTAGATTTTCCACTCAGAGGAAGAACAGTTTTTTTTTGTTAAATCCCAGGTCCCACAATGCCTTGTGCTGACTGCCATATTTTCCAAACAGAAATTCAAAGAAACATATATTTATATCACAAATATGATACAATATAATAACAAGCAGATAGGCAAAATGTCACAGTCACTAATTGCCACTGTTGTCAATGATTTGATAATCTATAGTTTTCCAACTGTCAGCACTGTGGGAGAAGGAAGCTTTATAAAACCAAACCACCGCACATCTCATGCAACGAAAAGTGCTCAGATTCTAAAAATTCAATAATAAATTAAATGCAGAGAATATAAGCAATCAGAGGTGACAAAACATGAGTAGGTTTCAGTATACTGAGAAAAAAACTACCTACGGACTTAAGTACTAGTCTTGGCACAAATCAGAACTGTTCAGATAAAACTGGTATACACAGACAAAAAAGGGCCCCATTTTCAGTCGCTAAGAGTGGGGGGATGGAACAAAATAGGTGTGCCATAGGAAATGAGGATTATGAATGGTAAACACACATGCATTGGGTGCAAACTTCATGCTGACATATGTTTATTTTATAAAACAGACGAAGTAATAAGGCACAGGATTGTTCGGGATACAGTCTCTTTATCAGCATGGCATTTGGATGTTACAAAGCCTGATCACATAGATTGGTGACATCTTCTTTTAAGAACTAAATAAGGACCTTTTTTTCTAGTTGACTAAGCTCTCAGTATATCACATACAGCTGGCTCACCCAGCTCAGGAGCACAAGCTGGAGCTCCTCTCTCATCAACAATCAGCAGTCAGAACACAACTGAACTCTCTTTCTCTCTGTCTCAGAGCTTCTATTATCCTTCCTACTGCGGTCGTGTAATTTATTTCTTTATTTACTCAAATAAACACATAAATAAATAAGTATGTAAGTCTGTATGTATGTATGTATGTATTTATATGTATTTATTTGGATGTTGTTGACTGGGTGGGCTTACGGAGACTAACAGTTCCTTTTTTAGTAGCGACCAGGGATTAATAACAACCATAGTCATCAAAGTACATGTAATAACTATAATCATCACAATACAATTGAATGAACAGGTGATGAAAGCTTTGAGAAGCCAAGGCGAGAATGCACACGTACATTACTGGGTGTTTACTCCCCCACTAAAGGTGATTGTGTTAGTTTATATCCATGGCACTCCAATCATTACTTCATGGGTCTTAGCCCACTTGATAGGCTCTAGATGCACATGTGACCCAGGATCAAATTTCGTGGATACACCTAGGTCCCAGGAGTCCCTGCTCTCCAGTTCGATATTTCCAAAGCTGAAAGAAAATAGTTATTCACACAATCCCTCATAACCCACAGAGGAAGAGAATCATCCAACCAGAAGCAAGTAAAAGCAACAAATTCTAATTTCATTACCTATTGGAACAATTCTAACTCAGATGCCTGTCATCTGACTATGGATTTATTATAGTTAGCATTATGTTTTGGCAGAAATAGGCAGACCTGACGGGTTCCACAGCAGTCGCTCTAAAAACGGTGGGATGTGGAGTGCCATGGATATAAACTAACACAGTCATCTTTACCAGGTGAGTAAACACCCACTGTGTTATGTTTCTATCCATGGCACTCCAATCATTACCTCATGGGTCAAATAAGTAGCAGTGTACACCCAAAAATCAGAGTGGGTTCTAGCGAGCAGCTTGGGAACCCGAGGTAGAGGCAGCTAATAAAACCTTTTCACCAAATGACACTCTGTCTATATAGAGTCTCTAGTCTGTAATGCTTGGCAAAGGTGTGGATAGAGGACCAAGTGACCGCCCGGCATATGTCCTCTGTGGAAACGCTCGATCTTTCCACCCAGGAGGTTGTAATAGCCCTTGTGGAGTGTGCCTTTATATCCTCTGGTTTACTCAGGTTCTTGGACTTGTATGCTTTCAGTATAGTCCTCTTTAGCCAACTGGCGATTGTAGTCTTGGATGCTGCTTGCCCTTGTTTTTGGCCTTGAGCCACTATGAATAGTCTCTCGTTTTTCTTATTGGTTGCGTTTTCTTTATGTACAAAGCCAGGGTACCCCTCACATTCAAGCTGTGTTGTGTGTTTGCCTCCCCCAGCAGAGTTGTTTAACAGTGCTGGCAATGCTATGGTCTGTTCTGAGTGAAAGTTAGTGACAACCTTAGGTGTGAATGCTGGGACAGTCCTCATGGAGACCCCTTCTGCAGTGAACACTGTGAAGGGCTCTTTGCAGGAGAGGGCTCCTAGCTTGCTAATCCTGCGAGCAGAGCAGATCGCTACTAGGAAGCAAGTTTTTAGGCCGGTCCAATACAATTGCACTTTCTGAATAGGCTCGGGGGGGCGGGGTTGATAAGAGAGTCCAGTACGAGAGTCAAGTCCCAAGGTCCAACCCTTACTCATTGAAGTGGGTGGATATTTTCTGCCACCTTGAGGAAACACAGCACATCTGGATGAGATCCCAGCAGGGTTTGTCCAGTCTGATCCACTGCTGCCCCTATGGGTGATAGCTGGACTCTGAGCGAGGCTGGGGATAGTCCTTTGTCTAAACCTTGCTGGAGATAGAGTAGTATAGTAGCCATGTCTACTGTTCTTTGGCCCAATCCCTTATTTATACTCCAAGCTGAGAAAATCCTCAACTGTCAACTATAGGTGGAGGTGGTAGAGGGTTTTCTAGATTGTAGAATGGTGCTGATTACAGACTCATCATAACCAACTTCTAGCAGTCTCTGCCTTTCAGGAGCCAGGCAGGCAGAGAGCTTGAGTGTCCTTTGCTCCAGGTGTAGTATCAGGCCCTGTATGAGGATGTTGTGTCTGTGGGGTATGTGCCAGACATCCAGTGCCATTGCTCTTGCCATTGCAAACCAGGCCCTCCTTGGCCAGTAAGGAGCAATGAGAATAATGATCCTCCTTGAGTGTCGTATTTTTGTGAGAATGTGTGGGATCAGTGGAATTGGAGGGAATATGTATGATCGGTCTGGTGTCCTTTCTTGGGAGAGGGCATCGACTCCTGCTGCTTGTGGTTCCCTGTACTGGGAGAAGTAGGGCTTTACTTGAGCATGGTCCCCAGATGCCATCAATGTATGGTCACTGGTCCCCACCTTTTGTTTATGGATCTGAAGATGTCGGGATGCAGTTGCCTTTCCCCTGGATGCACCCTCTGTCTGCTGAGCCAATCTGCATGCAAGTTCAGTTTTCCTGATAGGTGTACTGCGTGGATATGGGTGAAGTGAAGTTGCGCCCATTGCATTACTCGGCTCACCTCCCTCTGCATTGCCAAGCTCCTGGTACCGCCTTGTTTTGTGATGTATGTGATGGTTACTATGTTGCTCAACAGTACCAGGAGTGACCTCCCGGTGATTTGTGTCTGAAAGGCCAGCAGTGTATGGTACACCACTCTCATTTCCAACATATTTATGGAGAGTCTGGCCTCTGTCTTTTTCCATTTCCCCTGAGCTGACGATCGGCCTAGACATGCCCCCCCAGCCTGTCAGACTTGCGCCTGTTTCCATGATTATCTCGTAGGTTTGTTCGAGGTCGACTCCCTTGCTTAAGTTCTGTCTCACCATCCACCATGTTAGCGATGTCCTGACGTGTTGGGTCAGTTGGACCCTGGTGGACAGATTGTCTTCTGTTGGTACTGCTTGTTTAAATAGGCAGCTCTGAAGGGTGCGCATGTTCCATCTGGCCCAAGGCACCAGATCGATGCCCAACGCTATGTATCCTAGCACCATTGCCACCTGCCCTATGGTTAGAGAGGATGCCTTTCTCAGGTCTTTGGTGATCTTGATTAAATTGTTCACTCTGGCAAGAGATGGCCTTGTCTTTCCCTGGGTTGTATTTATGTCTGCTCCCAGGTGTTCGATGGTTTGTGTTGGAGTCAGGAAGCTTTTGGCAAAGTTGACCACCCAGCCATGAGATTGCAGGGAGTTCACCACTAATTCTGTGTCTCTCTGGAGTTGTGACCTACTCCGAGCCCGAATCAGCCAGTCGTCCAGATAAGGGATGATGTCTATTTCCTTCTCCCAGAGATGTGCCACCAACACGACTGAAATCTTTGTAAAGACTCTTGGAGCAGATGCCAGCCCAAAGGGTAAGGCCTGGTATTGGAAGTGTTGGCTGAGGATTTAAAATCTGAGGTACTTTCTGTGGGATTACATTATGGGAATGTGGAGGCAGGCATCCTTGAGGTCGACTGAAGTCAAATAATCATCTCTGCAGAGTCCCCTGAGTGTGGATCTGAGAGTTTCCATTTTGAAACAATGGACTGGCATGTGCCTGTTTAGAAATTTAAGGCCTAGGATGGGCCTCAGGTCTCCATTTTTCTTTGGAACAAGGAAGAAAATAGAGTAGATCCCCTGACCCTGTTCCTCCTCTGGTACTACTTGATGGCTTTGTTTTGCATCAGCTCTCTGAGGATATCTTGAATTTGATGTGTGCATGCCTGTCTTCTTGAGACAGGATTACTCTGTCCTGCATAGGTATTTTTAACAGTTCGATGGTGTACCCCTGGGTGACCACACCTCAAACCCACTGGTCTGATGCAGTGTGGTACCATTGTGTCTGGAAAAGGGCTAGTCATTGTCCTACTGGTGGAGGTGTCAGGGGTGCCATTTGCCTTAACGTTGTTGAGTCTGAGATTAGTGTCCGACAGTCGTCTGAGTCATTGTTGACCTGATTTTCCTCCTCTGCCCCTGCCTCTGAACTTCTGTCTGGGGAACTTTCCCCTGAATGCGGATGAGTTTTGGTTGTAGGAAGAGTGTTGCTGACCACATCCTCTTCCACAGAAGGATTTACTGCCGGAATTGGCCCCTTGCCTACGGGCCTGGAACTTGTTGTTCCGAAATCTGCGACACCTTGATGGGAGGTACATCATCCTGTTTTTGTCTAATGTTAGGTCCTTGCCTTCTTCCTCCTGCTTCAGGTATTCCTGAAGACATTCTTGCCCTTCAGTGGTAAGTTGACCAGGAGGGATTTGGATTCTGAATCTGCCTCCCAGAGCTTAAGCCGCAGGCACCTCCTAGCTCTGTTCATGAGAGCCGATGCCTGTGCATTTAACTTGAGTGCATCGACCACCATATCCCTCATATATTTAGCTATATCTAGGATGCAGTCTAGAAGCTCTTTGCCCCTAGCATCAAGAGCGACACTGTCCACAGGTTCCTCAAGCCAATTGAATTGGGATCTGGCTGCATATATCGCAGTGGTGGCTGCTTAGGCTGCTAGCCCTGACATCTCAAGAAGGTTTTTGAGCATGTCCTCCAGATTCTTGTCCGCAGGATCTTTTAGGGTGATTGTGCCACAGGGCAGCACTGTTTTCTTGTTCAGAGCTGCAATCTGGGGGTCGATAGTAGGTGCAGTGCACCATAGTTTAGCCTTGTCCTCCTGAACAGGATACATACAGTCTAAGTTTCTCTTTTTAGAAAGTATTCACGGTTCTTGTGATTCTCACTCTTTACTGAAAATGCCCTCAATGGCTGGACATATGGGGCAGGAGTCCTTAGTAGACTGTTTTTGCTGGATCATAGGGTCCAGTTTTGATTCGGGTGGAGAGGGAGGAACCTCAAAGCCCATTGCGGTTTTGATTGCTTTGACGATTCCTGGCACCAGGTTGAATGGGCATAGTTTGGATGTAAGGGAGGGAGTGCCCATTTCCATGTGCTCCTCTTCCTCCTCTTCTGATTCTGTGGGGGAATCCTCATCCCCATTATTATTATTATTTGGGTCCCCTGCGCCCCCCTGCGGATCAGCGGGAGGTCTCAGGACCTGGTGGTGACTGGGTTCCGGCTGTGGGGGTGAGCCTCTTGGGGGTTGTCTGCCGGGGCTCAAGGGCTTGTTCCTGGTGAGGGATTCTAGTTTTTCCATCATATTTAACATGAATAACTGCTGGCTCTCCATCATAGCCACAGCTGGCTGTTGGGTCTGAAGTACCAGAGCAGATGGGTCTCTCAGCCATGATTCCCCACTTGTGCCTGGCAGGTCATGATCAAGGGAAGGGGATTGCTCCAATGAGGACTCCTCTTCCTCCTCGCATAGGCAGGCTGGACATTGAGGTCCAGAATTATGGGGCATCATTGTAGTGCTACAACTACTGCACTTCTTCGCCTTGACCATCTAAGAACAAAAGAGGGGGAGAAAAGAAAGATATGAAGAGGATAAGTATTTTGTCCAATGGCCCCTGAACAGGCCCTCTGCACTGCCGTGTAATGAAACAATCATGGAGCTCTGGGCCCCCCCCCCATAGGTAAAATGTCAGAGGCAGAGAAGGTGAGGTACCCACACTTATCAATGGGACCCACTTAAACTGAAGCTCCCAGAAAGGCAACACAGGAACAGATTGTCGGAAAGTGGCTCCATTCTAGACCAGGGTCGTATTAATTGAATGGCTAGGCAACTATGGGAGGTGCCTTGCCATCCCTCTGTCGCTATCTGGGCCCTCAGAGAGATAGTCCAGCCGAGTCTGGGAGAGGTTGGTGGGTATTAGGACTATTCGGTTGGCTGCGGCGCTAACCACGCTCTTCTCCAAATTGGTCTGTTGCTGCACTCTATTGCCATCACTAAGATGGCGGCTTTGTAATGCACATGCGTGGCCGAGTGTAAAATGGCATCCTGCCTGAGGGGTGCCACCCAGCCATTCACAAGATGGCGCCTGACCACTGTGCAAGCACGGCCTATCATAGCGTTGCCGAAGATGGCCATCACTACCAGGACAGAGAGGCCTAGCATGAAGACCTGGCATGCCATGCGGTGACCGGAGGAGCCCCTTGTAGCCTGAGTTGGGCCTAGAATCGAGCAGGAGGAGAGAGCACTCCAGTGGGTTCCATAGGAAATGGTAGGCCAGCCAACTTTATTAAATTACCACTGTGTGCTAAGCTGATTTCTGACTCTCCGCTGGGGGAGGGGATTGCTCCTTGAAAAACAAACTCTTCAGAGGTCTGGATATGTGCTGCTGGTCACTGCTAAGCATGGGCTGCCAGCGCATGACCCAAAACTTTCCCAGTCAGCCACTACAGAAAGGGCTGACTGGAGCCAGTGAGGAGCCTCCGCGACTGCGCTCCTGGTGGCGGAGAGGGAGTGGGGAGCGAAACAGTTGACTGCTCGATTGGCTGCTAGGTAGGGGCCGAATGAGGGATGAGGACTAGGGAGGCCCACAAGGTGTTCCCCCGCAGGAGGAAGGTACAGCACAAAGCCAGCACTCTAATGAGAGGGTGGATCACCGCTAACGTAATGGGGGCTTGGGAGTGGCCATGCCATCCCCGCTTGGGAGGAGGGAGGGCGAGGCATGTCTGCACTGCAGGGAGACTGGTGTGCAAATTTTAAAACCTTGAACACCATGCTGTAGTTTGCAAGTGGCCTAGGAGCAACCCAATGTCCATTTAGGCCCCGTCGGACCTCCATTTCCCATCCAGGGAACAGTGATCCAACACCACAACAAACCAAAACAATTAACTTTAAGTAACAAACAGTAACAAGAACAGCCAGCGACCTGGAATCAAGAAGCTTTTTCATACTCCCTGGCTAATCCAGATACCCTGCTTGGGAAGAGGGGATCTGCAGCAGGATCAAAAACCAGCCAACTTTTAACCATAACTCGACATTCAAACAAATAAGTAATGTAAAGCCAGAGAAACAGTAATTTCCTCTGTGGTACAAATGATTTGTGGCTTACTGTACCTTGATACAGGATTTAAAATAGGTTGTTGAAGATGCACGCAGGGACTCTGGAGTGCTGTTAGCCTTTCAGATGCACTGGGGAACTGGAGAGCAGGGACTCCTGGGACCTAGGTGTATCCATGAAATTTGATCCTGGGTCACATGTGCATCAGGTGGGCTAAGACCCATGAGGTAATGATTGGAGTGCCATGGATAGAAACATAACACAATTTACATTAACTTAAACAGTGCAATCTTAGAAGAGTTCAACACAAGGTTGTGACAGTTAATACCCAATTTAGGTAGGAGAGAAATAAAGACAACAACCAAAAGGAGTGGTCTCAGTGGAAGCATGTACGCTGGCTACTTACAAGAAGTAGGCTCTTGAGAGAGGTTTTGAAGGACCTAAAATTAGGGCATTCCAAGATATTAGCAGGGAGATTATTCCACAGGCTGGGTGCCGTGATGGCAAAGGATCGCAGATCAGCAGCAGGTAAAGTTCTTGGGACTGCTAGGAGTATCTGAGAGGAAGATTGGAGGAGCCTTCTGTCTGATCTGAACTTCAGGACAGAGGCAAGTGTAAGGGGGGATCTTTTTGTCGTGCGTACCCTCGCACCCCCTCACACACTGACCTACCTTGGAGTTGGCCTAGGTTCTTTTGGGTGCAATAAACAAAATGAGTACAGTAATAGGTTTTGGTGCCTTCACCTGGGGAAGGGGTATATAAGGCTACCCAATGTGGCCTTAACATCCCCCCAGGAACAAATGTTATTTTCCCCACACAGTAGCAATACACACAAAACAATAATCCCGATCACCAATTGTAAAATGAACTAACCTCTGATTTATTATAAGAGGGGTTAAGGAGAAGCAAAATCGCATAAAAACAGAAGTGTTTTGAACAGTTGTACCCTACACCATCCCCGTACCACTCGCCTGCATGGGTGCACCCTGCTTTCCCCCACAGCTGTAAATATTGTAATTGTTCATTGGGGTGGATACCTCACCGGGTTGCTGGTGGCCAACCAGATGTTGCAGAGTTGTTGCAAGTTGGGAACACAGTGGAGACACTGGTAGAACTTTAAATGGGATTTCAAAACATGGAAACAAAGAATTTTGCAAAGCTCTGCCTGGGCTTATCCTATAGATTATCAAGTCCTGCCCAGGACCTCACCCACTTGTTATCTAGCTAACTAACTAATGTTGAAAAGGACTCCTCGGGGCTGCAGTCTAGAGGTACTCACAGTTTCAGAAGGCTTCGGGGATAGAGTTACCAGATGTCCTCTTTTACGAGGACATGTCCTCTTTTCCAGGTGCCAAGTATTCTTCATGTATCTTCTCTATCCTGTTGTACTATTATTATTATTTTTACAATTTTCTTTTACTCTCTCCTACCCAGGACCTCCTTGTAAAAGAACTGTGAAGGCGGTGGAGACTTTAAACCTAAACTTGGGTCACTGGTTTCACAAGTGGCAGTGCTACCACTGTGCCGACAGGCCAGCCATGGCAATACTGTTTAAGTGAGCCTTTTTTGTAAATATTCTTAGAAAACAGGCTTGAAAAATCCCAGGCTCTAATTGGCTGATAGCCCTAGGAAGGTGGGCGTCTATCAGACAACAGAGCCCCGGGTCTGAAAAAGTGCCAGTCCCAACTGAGCCAACCTCTGAAATCACAGGGTCAGTTAGAACTTTCAAATTTGACCTGCCGCCATTTTTTTTCTTCTGCCTAACAGATGAGTTTGCAGCCAGCCACCCCTGAGTCTGTGGAATTGTGTCTTGATGCACCCCTTCAATGTGGTCTCTCACCTTTAAGGGTTTGTAATAAATTGCTTACCCACCTCGGTACGCTACACTTTGAGAAAACACACAGTGGTAAACAAAAAACGTTGGTGTGGTCTGTTCCCAGATATGCTGTAGTGTTTGTTGTATTCTTCAAAGCTTGGAAAGCACATTAATAAAGATTCTTTGCATTCAAAGTGAATTGTGTGCAGCTTTATCTACCCAGCTACATGAGTGCCCGGCTTCTCCTCTCCAGTTAAACTGTTGCATTCTTATTTTCATTTATTGCTCTGTCCATGCTGCCTTGTCGTGAAGATGTGAGCCACTAATTCTCATGATCCCACTTTCAAACTGCCAGGTGAAGTGTTTGAAGGCCCAATGCATGGCCACCCACCAACTCTTCCCTGCCCTAGCATGAGCTGTGCACTGCTCAGATATTAGAGACACACACTGTTGTGTGACACCTGGCCATGACAATTACCATGCCATTGTGGCACATCTCCCCCATGGAGCTGAACAGCAGCAGCCATACTGAGGAGCCCACAACCTAGGGTCTCCTCAGCCGTGCTGGAGATGGGTTTCTTACCTTGTCTTACTGCTTTTCTTCTCACTGGAGTCATGCCTGTCATCTTTAGGTGCTTGAGCACTTCTCTGAGTTTGCCCTCACCATGGCCTCCCTCGATGTAGTCAAGAAACCTATCACAGGTCAGCCATTGAGATGTTTCCCTTGAGAGGACCCCTCCCTCAGGTTCCTTCACACTCCCAGTGGTCCCACTACATATTTCCAATATATTGACGAGCTATCATAACTCCTGCCAGATCCCCAGTCACCAGAATCTGCCCAAGGCCGTGGGCATTAATGACGTCTCCTCCTTTCCAGCTTTCCTCAAGCAGAAAACTTTTGGAGCCTTGAAGTAAAGGCAGCTCCCCCCCTACGAGTTGTGTATGTGGTGCCACAAGAGCACCCTCCTTTTCTGCACTTTGCTTCTCCTACTGAACTGTTGCTACAGAGCTAAGTTCAGACCATCAGCTCTGAGTTGGGCTCTCAGAGATGAGCAGCCTCCTTCCCCTGTCTCTGTTACATTATTAGCATTTGTGAGAGGCAGGATTTTCATAACCCGGCCATGGCTTTTCCCCTCATTATTTTAAGTATTTAATTATTTATTGTTACTAGGAAAATACCCTTGAGAACAAAAGTGCTCTTTTCAAAGGTTCCGCATCAAGTCTGAGTACAAAGAGTCAGTACAAAGCAGATAATTTGAGGCCATACAAAGAAACATGATGCAGGAACGTACAGAGTGCCAATCAACTTATAAGCAAGTACAGTAAGCTTGTTCAAGAAGCAATGCACATAGGGAGCTCCTGAACTGGTTCAAGTTTGCGTAATAAAACAGCATGTTCAGAAGATCATTCAGTCAATCAGCTACCTTTACAGAAAAAGAGCACTGACCCCAACTTGTCCTGCAGAAGGATTTCATAAGCCTATTACTGGTCATACTTCTAGTGAGGTACTGGTTGTAAACAAAACATAGGCAGTTTTGTTATGTTGGTAGGGGTAAAACCCAGAAGAGCCTTTTTTCCTAACATACAGGTCTGGGACTTGATTCTACTGGTTAGGGGTGGCCAGTCAGTTTGAGAGTGTAATTCACAACTGTGAGTAAACTTGTCTACACTCAAGAAAAATCTGCACGCTCTGTTACAGATAACCCTGACCCTGCCAATACTGCCTCACAAGCTGCAGAGTGGACAACAAGGCCATAGTAAGTGCTAAAATAGAGACTGACACAATCAAAAATCTTTCCTCCAGGGTAAAATTATTATGGTTTTGGAATGGGAACCCAGCCTACCATTGACCGTTTTAACCAAGTTGTCCATATGAGGGTCAAAAGATAGAGTGTCATCCAGGTAAAGTCCAAGATATTTAAAGACTTCTACATGATCTAACTTTGAGCCCATAACATTGTAGATATCTGGAGCAGAGATGTTTTTTCTTCAAATGTGCACAGCTGAAAAGCATGGATTGTTTTATAACTGAGTACCATACTATTATTGGAGAACCATTTTTTCACAGATGCAAAGTAACATTGCAGGACATGTAGGGTGCTGCAGGCATAGTGGAGGTGAACAGAATCAGGGTGGTTAGGAGCAGGAGATGCCCTGGGGTTAAAAGGAGCCTGGAGAGAGGCCTAACATGTTTGGTTTCCATTCCCAGGGTTCCCACCAGACCAAGTGGGCAGGTAGCCGATGGGCCTGCAGTCTCCACTAGTTCCCTGCGGGCAGTGCTGTGCAATGCCAGATCAATGAGGAACAAGACTGCTATTATGGCAGACCTGATTTCATCTGTCGATCTGGCTTGCATTACAGAGACCTGGCTAGGGGATGATGCTGGGCCAGTTTTGGAGGCAGCCGTCCCTGCCAAGTACTCTGAGATGCAGTGACTAAGGAGGAAATGCAGGGGTGGGGGCATGGCCATCTGTTTTAGATCCAGCTTGAGCTTTGCTGTACACCCAGTGGGTTCTACCTAGTCCTTTGAATGTGTGGCTGTGTGTGGAGGTCCAGGTGCGAGTTGCAGGATTCTCCTAGTTTACCGCCCCCCGCCCCGGGCAGTGAGGAGATTTCTTGTAGGAGGTCGCAGATTTCTTCATCAACAGGGTGCTGGAGTCCTCCAGATGGTTAATTCTGGGGGACTTCAATGTCTAGGTGAACGATGAATCCTCACATTTTGGATGCAACCTCCTCCAGTTGATGTAATCACCGGGCCTGTCACAAGCAGTTGCTTCTTCGACCCATCACCACAACCACACCTTAGATTTGGTGTTCTCACTGAGGCTTGAGGTCATGGACCTCAAGACTGATCAGGTCACTTGGTTGGATCATTGCACAGTACAGTTCTTGTTTAGGGCCCCCCATGATAGTTCCTCCCCTGTTGAGATTGTCAGTTATCGTCCTTTGAGGGGATTGTCCCAGAGGGCTTTTTGACGGTAGTAGATATATCTGGTGTGAGTACTGACATGTGTGATTGGCACTGGTGAGGTGGTGGCTGCCTATAATAGAGCTGTCTCTTGGCTGCTCAGTGCTGTCACACCAGTCCATGCATGACCCAGCTCTTCTTGCTTGAGACCCCCATGGTTTGATGGGGTTCTCAAGGAGATGAAGATCAAGGCTTGGAAGTTGGAGCATTGCTGGTGAGGACCCACTCTGAGGAGGACAGACTGGCCTTGCAAGCTCACTATCGTGAGTACCAAGGGGCAATCAACCATAAGAAGGCAGAATTCCTGTCCAGGGAGATTGCTGCAGGGAGGAACAGACCAGCTCAGCTTTTTCAGACTGTAGACAGACTGCTTCATTTGGTCTCTCTCTGCAGCCGAAAAAAGTATTTTCTATCACATTATGCGATGAGTTTGCTCAGTTCTTCTCTGACAGGGTATCCTCTATATGGGCCGGGATCTCCCCAGCGGACAAGGATTGACCCACAGTGGCTAGCCTGGTGGTGGCATAGGCACTTCAGCTATCTGGGAGGAGTTTAGCCCAGTGGAGGTTACTGAGGTTGTGGAGGTAATCTTGAAGTTGGGGCCCACTTTTTGTGAACTGGAGCCAGCCCCAAACCCATCTCCTAGCAGGATGAACTGGGGTCATTGGTTCAGTGCTTGCCAGGATAGTCCAATGTTCGCTTTTGGAGGGGAATTCCCCTGATGCCTTGAAGGAGGCATTAGTGAGGCCCCTCCTAAAGAAACCATCTCTCGATCCTGATGTCCTGGCGAATTAGCGACCTAGCTCGAACCTCCCATTTTTAGGGAAGGTTGTTGAGAAAATAGTGGCACTGCAGCTCAAGGCGCACCTCGCGGCCTGTGACATCTATGAGTCATTCCAGTACGGTTTCAGGGCAAGACATAGCACCAAAATGGTGTTGGTCAGGGTGCAAAAATGATCTCCTTAGGGTGAGAGATAGAAGAGACCAGTCAGTTCTCATTCTCCTTGATCTCTCCACAACATTTGTCACCGTGGACCATATTGTGCTTTTGTATCACCTTAGAGTATTCTGTGAACTCACCGGCACTGTCATCAACTGGTTTGAGTCCTATCTCTTGGGCAGGAAGCAACAGGTGGTGATAGGAAATTTCTCCTCCTCCCTGAAGCTCCTGCCATGTGGAGTGCCTCAAGGGTCAATCCTTTTGCCAATGCTGTTCATTGTGTACATGCTACCCCTGGGAGAGCTCATTTGATGGTACAACGTGGGCTTTCAGTGCTATGCAGATGATACCCAGCTGTACATGTCTTTTGCACCTGGAACAAATGATGCCATGGAGGTGCTAAACAGCTGCCTGACTGAAATCCAGGACTGGATGGCCTCCAACTGGCTGAGGCTAAATCTCGACAAAACAAAGATCCTGGTGATTGAGCCTGGTCATGGGCGTGATGGGATTGCCTCCGGAGTGGCAACAGGACTGGTCCTAGGAACCACTCAGTTGATGGTTTCCCCTTGGGTGAGAAATCTGGGCATCTTCCTGGATGACAGATTGACACTTGATGCTCAAGTGTCATCTGTTGTCCAAAGTGGGTTTTACCACTTAAGGAATATTGCCTGGATTAAACCCCTAGTTCCATCTGAAGACCTGCCATCACTAGTATATGTCTTTGTTACTTCCAGGCTTGACTACTGTAATGCTCTACACTTTGGGGTCTGTGAAGAAACCCTTCAGCGGCTACAGCTGGTGCAGAATGCAGCAGCCAGGTTGCTGACTGGCCTACCTAGATCATGTCATGTGACCCCGGTCCTGCGAGATCTGCACTGGCTGCCTATCAGATGGAGGATCATCTTCAAGGTGGGCTTGCTCACTTACAAGGCCCTGTATGGATCAGGCCCTGGTTACCTGGCGAATCTCCTTACCCCTGCAACTCTGGTCTATTCCCTTCACTCTTCCACCAGGAGCCTCCTTGCGGTTCCGAGGACCATGCTAAAAACCTCTGGTGACTGTGCATTCGAGATGGCTGGCCCAGCCCTCTAGAACTTGCTTCCTAGATCTATAAGTTAGGCCCCACTGGTGGAGGCATATAAGAGGGGCCTAAAGACACATCTTTTTAAAATGACTTATGCGGACTACCCATAATGTCTTAACTCTGTTTTATCATTTTAGTATTTATTAATTATTTATAATCAGTTTTTGCTTGTATTTTAAAATTTTTAAATAACCCTGTTCAAGTTTTGTTTTATTATTAATATTACCCTGCCTGTTTTTGTTGTGATTGTGCAAGGCACCCAGAGCCTCTGGGATTGTGCACCCTATAAATAAACCTTACTTACAGCACTATTACAGCTTTGACAAAAGTAACAAATGATTGGTTCACCGCTGCTGATACTAAGTTGGTAACTGGTGCAATTTTTTTGGACCTTAGCAAAGCATTTGATACTGTGGATCATAACCTTCTAGTATCTTGTCTGTCCAACTTTGGAGCCACTCCGACCACTGCTGAGTGGTTTATTAGCTACCTATCAGGGAGAACTCAGAAAGTTAAAGCTGATGGTCTATTCTCTGCTCCTCTTCCTGTTGTCAGAGGAGTCCCCCAAGGCTCCATCTTAGGCCCGATCCTGTTCTCTTTGTATATAAACAACCTTGACCTCCATATAACAAATTCCAAACTGCACTTCTTTGCGAACGATACTGTTTTGTATACCTCTGGAGCCACGGTAATGAAGGTCATGAGTGCACTTCAAACTGACTTTGCCCAGCTCGAAAATAATTTGGTAAAAGCCAAGCTGCTACTTAATGCTAAGAAAATGAAAGGAATGATTCTCAATTGTCGTACTTCCCCTGGGCCTCTCTCCGACCAACCAAAGGATTTCATAGTTACTGCATTAGGGGAATCATTGGAAGTGGTTTCTAAATTCAAATATCTGGGCATATTGTTAGATAATAAGCTCTCATTTAATGACCACATTGAGGAGCTCTCCAGGAGGCTTAAAGCAAGGTTAGGATGCTGTTTTAGAAACAAGTCCTTATTCCCCGTTGAGATACGCACTAGGCTTATACAGGCCACTTTCCTTCCTCTACTTGATTACGGTGACTTGATATATACCACTGCCTCAACTTCCAGCCTAAGCATGCTGAGCGTCCTTTATCATCATGCGTTAAGCTTCATTAGCAACTGCCCCTACTGTACTCACCACTGTGACTTGTATGCAGCTGTCGGTTGGACATCACTTACCACTAGACGTCTGCCCCATACTGGCCTTTGGACACTCAAGTTGCTCTTGCAGACATTACCATGCTGCCTAACATCACTAATCAGCATCTCCAGTAGGTCATATTCCCTTAGGAAAACTGACTTTGTCCTACTCGATATGCCTAGGACTCGTACACCTTTGGCAAATGTGCTATTTCTTATACACTCCCGTTCACGTGGAATCAGTTTCAATCAATACTAAAATTAACTAGCATTGTCCCTATCAACTTCTTCAGAGCACTAATTGCATCAAAAATAAAATATAGTTGCAACTGTCACTAAGCCCTCTTATGCCTATATCTGTTCCTTTCTATTGTTACTGTTGGTGGTTGTCATACTGAGTCCCTTAACCCCTAGTCTACTTTACCCCTTGTTATCCTACCTCTCCCCCCACCTTGCCCATCCTTTTTTTGTCTCCCTCTACCTGTTCTTTACCTTCTGATTATATATTGCTTTGTACAACATTGCGTTTATCTGCTCCTGATATTGTCAGTTCCGTATTTGCACACAGATTTGTAACCATGTATCCTTGAATCTTGCCACGTTTTAACCTATTAATGTTCTGTGTGCATTCCTGTATATTTGCTTATCATTATGACGTTTTGTAAAATGTGCCATTATATGTGTATGACTGTTAGGACCTCCTTGTGAATGAGCTTGCTCAATGGAGTTTTCCTGCACTAAACTTGAAACTTGAAAAACTTGAAACTTGAACTTACATACTTACTACTTACTTAAATGAGAAAGGCTGTCTCTGTATTTGGACTTTCCTGTAGTTAGCTTTTGGTCAGAGAGCACTCTTGCTATCCTCAATCGTCAGCCAATCAAGGGCACTGCCTGGGAACCAGGAAGTGAGCAGGGGCCTTCTTTAAGACTAGGAAATCAAACTGCCCCCTTCGCTGCAGCCCCCTGCATGAAGGACCAACACACAAAGGACGTCAGAGTCTGCCCACTGGAGTCAGCCCAACGAGGCAGCCAGAAGCCAGGCACTCTGCACCGCAGCAGTGGATGAGTAAAACAGGCAGCCAAGGAGGAAACAGGGAAGCAGGAGATCTGCAAGGGAAGGCAGGGTTGAACTAAAAGCATGAGTGGGTGAAACGCCCTATCTAGGGTAGGTGCACAAAAGGGTTTAGTTAAAAAAAAGACAAAGAGGGAAGCCGCTAGTAGAAACCTATCCAGGTCAGGATGCAAGGGACCAAGTATTTTTAGGGGTAACAGAGTAGACATTATGATGGCAGTGGTGCAGTGCAGTGGCTGTGGGGAGGCAGTTTTCAGGGAGACGTTCTGGAGACTGTGGTGCTGCCCATCTGTGTGCTCCTCTCTGGGCTGAGGGAGGAGGTTGCTAGACTCCAGGCCAAGTTGGCTAGGATTTAGGGGGTCTCCTCCCCCAACAAGGGACCACCAAGTCTGCCACCGCTACCTCAAAGGATGCCAAGGAGGAGGAGGAGAGGCTGGATTATGGTGAGCTGAGGAAGGGTGACGGCGATGGGTCAGAGGCATATTCTCCTCATGGTACCTATGCCACTCTGTCGGGGCAGGACTGTCCCATGGAGTCACCCACAGTAGTGACCAGGGAAGATTGGGAGTCCTCCATAGTGGAGACCCCAAGGAGGGTAGAAAAGGACCCCAAAGGAGGAGAAATCAACTCCTGGTGGGGGACTCCATTTTGACGGGGATAGATTTGGGGACAGAGAGGAAGGGGGAGAGAGAGAGAGATGTTAAGTGCCTACATGGCGCCACAGCTCAGAGGAATGGGAAGCAGATCCTGAGAATCGCTAGGGCAGCATGATGGGAGGGATAGCTGGATGTCATTGTCCACCTAGGGACTAATGAACTGGCTGGGGAGAAGGCTAGAATAGTGCAGGAGGAGTCCAGGGAATTGGGGAGGGGTCTTAGGCAGTGGCCTTTCCTGAGGTGCTGCCTGTCTATGATGGGAGGAAGATAGGTTACTCTGTACCAGAAGCTTCAACTCATGGTTGAAGGAGTGGTGCAGAGAGGAGGGTCTCAGCTACACTGGGGACTGGGGTCCCACCTGAAGGGATAAGGGCCTATTCAGCGGAGATAGCCTGCATCCATCCAGGAGGGAAACCACAGCCCTCAGTGAACAATTTAAATGTTACATTGGTGAGCATTTAAACTAGCTGGGAGGGTGACGGAAGGAAGCAGGGAGACATGCACTTTTCCCTCCCCCAACAAGCTGAAGTAGTCAGGAGGGAGAACCCTAAGGTAGGGGAATCCCCAAGGGTACCTAACCAAAAAAAACAAAAAAAAAAACAGTAGAAATGAAGAGAGATGGGAATAAGAGCAGAGGAGGTAAGAAGAGAAGGCAAAAACAGAAAATAGGGGGTTGACAATCAGGGTGGTAGGGTAGCAGAATCTGGAAGGCCATGTGTGCAAATGCTTGAAGGCTGGGAAATAAAATCCCAGACCTAGAGTCCATTATGGTAGAGGCCAATCTGGACATTGTCACCATTACTGGGTCATGGTACAATGAGAACCATGACTTGGATATAGCCATACCAGGCTGTATTCTGTACAGGAAGGAAAGGATGAGAAAGAAAGGGGAGGAGTGGCTCTTTCTGTGAGGAATAGCATAAAAGCTACAGAGATACAGAGAATACAAGGAGGGGCAGAGGCTCTGGGGGTCACTCTAGAAACAGGGAATGGAACCACAATTCGCACTGGTGTGAACTACAGACTTCCAGCACGGGGGAGGGGGGATTGGACAAGGTTCTGGTGGAAGTCATCCAAAAGATGGCAAATAAGGGAGCCCGCTCCTCGTAGGGGACTTCAATCAGCCGAATGTAGACTGGAGCATCCCAGTTGCAGCTTCAGCCAGGAGCAGGAACGTCCTGGACTCCCTGCAGGGCGCTTTCCTCAGGCAACTAGTGGAAGAGCCCACTCATGAGGGGGCAATACTGGACCTTGTACACGCCAACGGGGACCATGTTGCAGATGTCACAATGGGTGGCCACCTGGGGAACAGTGATCACTGTACAATGCAGTTCAATATAAGCAGTGTGGCAGAATTGAATCACACCAAGGCGAGGGTCCTGGCCTTCAGGAGGGCTGATTTTAAAAAGATGGGGAAATGCCTCAGGGATGCCCTGGTGAGGGGAGGGTTGGGAGGACTTGGTGGAGTGGATGAACTTTGGGCAAAACTAAAAGAGGGGATAGCGAAGGCAACAAACCTCTGCGTCAGGCAAGTAAGCAAAAGAAACAGGAAAAAGAGACTGCTATGGTTCACAAAAGATGTGGCCAGGAAGGGGATGATAGGGCGGTAAAGCAGTAAAAAACAGAGGGAGGCAGGGAAAGCAATTAGGAGTGCAAGGGCACAAACAGAGGAGAAAAATAGCCCAGGCAGTAAAGAAAAGGGACAACACATTTTCAGGTATGTAAGTGAAAAGATAAAGACCAGGGGAGGGATATTAAGGCTAAGGAGGGATGGGGGTGAGTGTGTGGAGGGAGAACATGAAAAAGTGCATATCCTGAACAAACAATTTTGTTCAGTGTTCACAGAGGAAGGGGAAGGCAAGTAACCACAGATAAGTGCCAGGAGCATCTAAGGTAGGGAGATGGACACTGGTCAGTTTACAGAGGAGAGAGTCCAGAAATTACTCACAAATCTGAAAGTGGATAAGGCAATGGGGCCAGATGGGGTACATCCAAGGATACTGAGTGAGCTCAGAGAGGTGCTGGTTGCACCTCTGACAGCCCTGTTCAACCATTCACTGGAGACAGGAGTGGTTCCGGAGGACTGGAGAAGGTCAGGTGTAGTCCTGCTTCACAAAAGTGGGTGCAGAAAGGAAGCTGGCAATTACAAGCCAGCCAGCCTGACTTCGGTGGTGGGGAAATTAATGGAATCACTACTGAAGGAAAGAATTATGGAATACAGTATCTTGAATCCAGTGGCTTACAAGATCCAAGGCAGCATGGATTCACTTGGGGGAGGTCATGTAAAACAAATATGATAGATTTCTTTGACTGGGTGACTAATGAATTACATCAGGGTGGAGTGGTGAATGTGGCCTACCTAGATTTAAGTAAGGCCTTCAACACTGTTCCACATAGCAGGCTGGTAAACAAGAAGAGCAACCTAGGAGTGGGTCCAAAGGTGGTAAACTGGATAAGGAATTGGTTAGGGGACAGGGGAAAGAAGGTGGTAGTAAATGGAGTTCACTCCGAGGAAGTGGGGGTAACCATTGGGGGTGCCACTGAGATCAGTGCTGGGACTGGTCCTCTTTAATGTCTTTATTAGTGACATTGCAGACTAGGGGCTTGAAGGAAGGTATGCCTTTTTGCTGATGTCACTAAAATCTGCAGTAGGGTAGACACTTCAGGGAGGAGTGTGGAAAAAATGATTCAAGATCTAAGAAAGCTAGAGGAGTGGGCAAGGGTGTGTCAGCTAAGTTTCAATGGGAAGAAGTGCAACATCATGCACTTGGGGCACAGAAACCTCGTGGCAGAGTACAGAATGGAGGGCAAAGTATTAATGACCACCAAGCAGGAAAGAGAGCTGGAGGTAATCATATCTGATGACCTAAAGGTGGCCAGACAGTGTGACAAAGCAGTGGGGAGAGCTACTGGGATGCTAGGGTGCATAAGGAGGGGTATCACCAGCAGAATGAGAGAGGTGGTGTTACTGCTGTATAGATCACTGGTGAGACCTCACTTAGAGTGCTGTGTCCAGTTCTGGAGACCACAACTCCAGAAGGACATAGGCGGAGTAGAAGAGCTCCAGAGGAGGGCAACTAAAATGGTGCAAGGTCTGCATAAAGGATCTCAATATGTATACCCTGGAGAAAAGGAGGGAGAGGGGGAATATGATAGAAACTTTCAAATACCTTACGGGTATGAATAAGGTTCAAGTGGGAAGCATCTTTCAGAAAAAAAAGATTATCAAGGACAAAGGGAAATGCTATAAAGCTGGAGGGGGGTAGACTCAGGAGAGATGTTAGGAAGTACTTCTCCACAGAAAGAGTGGTGGATGCCTGAAACAGCCTCCCAGCGGAGGTGGTGGGGCAAAAACAATAATGGGATTCAAGAATGCATTGGATCGGCATAAGGGAACCTTAGTGATAAGAAAAGGGGGAAGGAAAAGTTGGAGATCAAGTAGGGGCTGCGGTGCTATAATAGGTAATGAAAATGGGCAGACTAGGTGGGCCAAGCAGTCCTTGTCTGCCATCAGTATCTATATTTCTGTTTGCAGTGTTTGCAAAAACTACAGCATCATCTGCACACAGGAGGACTTTGGTAGACTGACAGGCTTCAGGCTACTGATTTATTGACAGGCCAAATAATAATGGGCCCAAAATGGAGCCTTAAAGGAGAATTACACTGACTCTATACGTCAGTTTTTCCAATAGAAACAGTTTTTTTAAATACTGGTTCAAATTCAGTTATTGCTCTAGCTATCCAGGCTTTTCAGTCATTTTAGTGGGTGTTTCTAATTAACATACTGCTGGTAAGAACCATTTTGGAACTGTTGATGTCCCTGTTCTGTGCTTCTATATTTGGTACAATGCACTTCTGTTCTACTATAGAACTCTGAGGTTGTTTGTAGCATAGGAAATGGGTAGGGATAAAGCTCCATTCTGACTGGCTAAGGCCACCAACCAGCCGGTCCAGTATCAGCCAACAGAGACCGGGAAGTAATGAGTCAGAGTGTCTGTTGCCTCATTACATTCCGAAATCCTCCTTGTGCCTATAGAATTTTAAAGTTTGAAAATGCCACGCTATTGTTGTCTCACTTAACAAGACATACAACACTCCCTCCCTATCAGGAGATGTTACATTAATTACCCCAGGACATTACACCAGTCACCTGTCAGCATTCATGTGCTCCGTTCTATTTATTTTTTTTTTCATGAAATGGAGCTTAACATTTCCTATTTGCGACTGCTTTGTGGATCAATGTTTGTGGATACGCTCAGCTTTAGCATGTCAGTGCTCGCTTTTATCTCCACCTGCTAACACTAGTAACAATTTTTTTTGTCACCTTTTTAGAAGCAGCATTAAACCACTCACTCCATCGATCACCCACTCTCACCACAGCTGTGAAGCAGTCGGGTCCATTCATCTAAAGACATGTGGGTGGGCAGAATGGCAGTGGACAGACAGGATCGTGATCACAACAAGTGTACAAACAGGACAAATGGGCGGGTAAAAAATAAAACTATAATGGCCATCAGCCGATCTGACATGAGGGCAGGTGGAGGTCGGTGCACCACAGAAAACACTGCAAAAAAGCATCTAGTGTATGTGTATTATGGGGGGGGGGAGACAGCAGCCACAGTAATGAAAGAGAAGACCTCCAAGAGCAGTGTCCTCTGCTGGCAATGGAACCACATAAGGGACTACTTTACAATAATCTCAAGTTATATGGTCAATTTTATGTATTTATTTATTTATTTTTTTAAAACTTTTAATTAAAATGTTATAACAACCCCATTTTTTAAGCGCAATAGTACCCTCCAGGCAGGGCCGGCCTTAATCATTCTGAGCCCCTATGCAGCCCCCTGCCGGGCCCCACCACTCCATTCCCTGTGGGCCCCCCCCCACACACATCCAACATTTACACCTAACTATCCCTCCTGTCTTGTATTAATAAAGCAGTAGCAGGTCTACTAGTTTAACCAGCATCTTTTAATTAGTGACATTGACTGCACTGAATTATTTGACTTCACCACTGGAAATGAATCTGACTGAGCCTGGAGCCACAACTTAAGTGAGTATGGTACTACTGCCATATTTATTTCCTTTAGGGACAGGGACATCATCACTGGACACTTGCACCTCAGATACTCTGATTTGCAAACAAGTTAAACAACTGAATTTTTCTGGAGGTGTGAGAGAGAGAATGGAAAGGATTATCATAGGAGGCAGTATAGTGCAGTGGTTTAAGGCTCTGAGCTGCAAACCTGGAGACCCAGGTTTGAATCTCACAGCCCCCACTTGCATACTGTGTGACCCTGAGCAAGTCACTTAACTTCCTTGTGCTCCCAGGCTGCACCTGAAACAAGCTTTCAGCTTAGTGTGTCTCTCCTGGTAAAAATAAATAAATAAATAAAATCACTGGACACCTCGTAAGGTTGCCACCTGTCAGGTTTTTTTACCTGGTGATCAGGTTTTCAAGGTCCCTATCAGGAAATCTGAGTTTGCTCTGTGCTGGTCAGGTTTTTGAGCCACTGTGAACAGGGGTCAACCGTAAAAATAAATGTGCACTAGCTAGCAGGGCAAGTTGATTCAAAATTGCACTAACCCCAGATGGTTGCACTAGCCCTTAATTATAATGGTAAATTTTGATAACTTATACAGGAAACAATGCAAGCCAAGAAATACTCTGATTGCATCTTTATCCTGCTCCCACATTGCTTCCAGCTCCCCAGCAGAAAAAAAAACTGCAATGCCATCACACACAGTGAGTACCCCCCCCCATTGTGTTGTACCATGGCCCTCTCTCTTCCTCATCTCTTTCTGCACACACACCCCCCCAAACCAGTGGATATCACAGCAGTAAATGTTCAATCAAGCAGTCCTAGCTCTGTGCACACAATAGCTGACATTATCATGCACCTCACCACACTGTCACCACCACCCACAGGGCAATAAACAGAGTCAGGCAGAGAAAGACACTCTCAGTCCGGGAACAGCCCAGTTAAGTGCTTGTCATTTAAGTGCCGTTCAGTACAGCTCTGTCACTCTAGTGCCACACAACAGAGCGCTGTCTTATTACAGCACCTGCCATTTCCACCCTCATAGCAGAAAACCATTATATTACAGTGCCTGTATTCATAAAGAGTTCATAAAGGTTTTAAAAATATTTAATCAGCTAGCTAGATGAAAGTCTAAACAGTTTTCAGAAGCTGCTGTTCATGTTTCTCTATGAGTATGACATCTGTTTAACAAGCTGGGGACAAAAGTTCAGATCCTGTGTAGAACTCTGTAAATTAAGCAAATCTCCAGGATTTAATCCCTGACATGTACTGTCATTTAAAAATAAAATTCAATTTCTAATTAAATTAATGTTTGCTTCATGGTGGTGTGGAGAAACGAGTTACAAAGAAACGATCTGACTATCAGTCAAAATATTTGCAAAGGAGAACCGTCAGAGGGGCAGGGGACAGAAAGGAGACACAAATGGTGTACTCTGTGTCTTCCTTTGGTATATGTTTTGCATCTTTATGCTCAAGAACTTTTATTTTTTCTGGCTAACTCAATGGCAAGTGTAGAATTGAGACAGCTGTCAACGATTTACCGCAGAAATGACAGGCGCTGAATTGAGACTGCTGTCACTGACTTTCGTGCTGAACTGAAAGGTGCTGAAATCAGTGGCGCTGAGGTGACTGGCACTAGAATAAAAACCGCTGAACTGAATCATCCCCCTCAGCCCCCACCCTACAATCACCTGGAGACCTGCACTTCTGGAAGTTTTTGTACGGTCTCAAATGAGCCAGGAGCACATCTAAGATTTATTTGGGGTGGGGGCTACACAAACCTAAGGGGCTTGGGAAATAGAAAACGATGACATTTTTATTTTTAAATGCATTGATTTTGATATGCTCTGCACCAACAATAACAGATTTTTCTTTAACATTGTCCTTTCATCAGCCCTGGGGAAACAGTACACAGGCATAATGTTATACTATCTCTGTTTCTGTATAGGATGATCTATGTACCCCAGGAATGCCCTTTTAAGCTTTCAAATGATGTATTTTATGAAAGTTTATTTTTGTACCTTACATGATCCAAAGTTTTGTTTTTATGATGAAAGGACACACTGTGTGGGATTGTATGGATAGTGATGGCTGGCATGGTCCATTTAGAAGAGCTGGGAACCTCCACACTTGCCAGTAATGGCAGCGATGGATCTGTGGATGGTAATTTCAGAGTCTGGTCTGCAGTGATGTCCAGGGAAAGAACAGAGTTAAGAGATTTGGAAGGGAGAGGGAGGTTATGGTGAGACTGGGATAGAACTCACGACTTGCAGGGCCGACCCTGTATACCTCATCGCATTTTGTCACTGAAATGTGGGGTACCTCAGGGATCTGTCCTGGGGCCAGTCCTCTTCAATAGCTTCATCAGCGACATTGCAGATGGACTGGAGGGTAAGGTTTGTCTGTTTTCAGATTACACCAATATCTGCAACAGAGTAGATGATCCAGATGGGGTGGGCAGAATGAGACGAGATCTGGATAAACTGGAAAAATGGACGGAAGAGTGGAAAATGCCAGGTTTAAGTCAAAGAAGTGAAAGATCATGCACATAGGGAAGAGAAACCCTGAAGCCACCTATAGGTTGGGTGGGAGTTGCTGGCAATTACAAGGGAAGAAAGAGACTTGAGCATCATCATCACAGATGACCTGAAATCATCCAAGCAGTCCACTAAAGCAGTAGGTAAGGTTAGAGAGATGTTGGGGTGTATTAGCAGGGGTATCACAAGTCGTAAGAAGGAAGTAATAATCCCACTTTACAAGACACTGGTTAGGCCCCATCTGGAGTACTGCATGCAGTACTGGAGGCCGCACCTGCACAAGGACATTAACAAAATGGAGGCAATCCACAGAAAGGCAACCAAAATGGTGCAGGAACTGCATCAGAAAACATATGAGGACATGTCAACGGAGCTCAATATGTATACCTAGAGCAAAGGAGGGAGAGAGGTGATATGATCGAAACATTCAAACATCTTAAGGGCATTAACGAGGTGAAAGAGTCTAACATGTTTCAATATAAGAAAAATAGCAGGACAAGAGGACACAGCATGAGATTAGAAGGAGGCCGATTAAGGGGTAATGTGAGGAAGTTATTTTTCACAGAAAGGGTGGTGGATGCATGGAACGGCCTACCTCAGAAAGTGGTGGCTATGAATACAGTGTAGGGCTTCAGACAGGCATGGGACAGGCATAAGGGAGCAATATAGGTGGGTATGAATAGATAGGCCATTGACAGAGCACAGGCCTATGGAACATTCATAAGGTAAAAAAAATTAGCAGACCTTGTAGTCCTTATCTGCCATCAACTTCTATGTTTCTGTGAAATATTGGATACAGGCACTCAAAATGTAGGGAAATGAGGGGCATTGGTCTTAATGTGGGACACATTTTTGGACAGAGACACATTCAGAAAACTGGAAGCTAGTGACTTAACAGCACTCTACCCTTGATCACACCCTGGACACTGGCTGAAAGTCCTAACAGTGGAGTGATAATGACTCACACTGAGTCTTTTGTGGGATCCCCTTTTGAACTGCCAGATAATTGCAGCTCTTAATGAGCTGTTAACCACACCAGGTCATCTGGAACATTGAGAGAGATTTGCATGGGGACTAGAGCCTGCTAAAGTAGAGACTTTTTTAACTTCATTAACAGCCATGAAAACCTGCAATAGTCAAGACGGACAAGTTAGGGTTAGCTGCATTAGAGTTTGGACAATTTGCACTAGTGTTTGGTCTAGTAAAACAATGTTGAGATCGACCCCTGATTTTGAGTGCTCACATACTTTTGAAACAGATTTTGTCATATCATTCATTGTTTCAGCCACATGTCCAGGTTACAAACAAGTTCTCTTGTCAATATAGCCCTTTGTTCGTGAAAGCAGTCAACTTGGGAGGTGTAAAGTATGGCCATTAACACCGTTAGCACTTACTTAACCTAATCTTTTCCACTGCAGCAAAGCTGCCCCCACCTTTTGTAACAGTAGTAGAGCCAGTTGTCTCCACTTTGATTTGCTGGTAAACATTTTCATGTATAACAACATTTAAGTATTTTTAAATGTTTTTAAATTATTTTTACTTCCTCAAGAAAAAAAATATGGGCCCCCAAGGTGCATGGGCACAGTTTGCACCTAGCTAAGGCCAGCACTGCCTCCGGGGTGGGCAGTATGGGCTATACTGGACTTTCCAGGGGCTATAAGGCACTTCACCTGCAGCATCAGGCCTTATTACACCCTTGGGCATAGCCCAATACCTCCCACCGTGTCGGGTATTATTGCTTACATAAACTACACCATATAGTTCTAAAATGGTACTTACAACCAGATGATAAAGCAGAAACACCCACTAAAGTTACTAAAAGGCTTGCCGAGGTGCAACAATATCAAAATTTCAACCAGTACTCAAAAAACAGCTTCTATTGGGAGAAATGACTTGCAGGTTCGGTGCAGTTCTCTTTTAAGGCACCCTAGCAGAGACAGTCCTGTTCATGGGAGATTGGCGCTCAGTTTTAACCTTCTGGGTTCGATTAGTTAGGTAACTCCCAAACCAGCACAGAGTGTTGACAGACAGACCCAGATTCAACGATTTTTGAAGCAGGTGTTTCTGACTGTCGAGATCAAATGCCTTTGTCAAGTCAATGTAAATTAGCCCAGCCGTGTTGCCACTGTCCAGTATCTCATAAAAGAAGTTAATGTATTCTACCAAAGCCATATTGGTACTTTGTAATTTCCTGAGCCCATGCGGTTGAATGCATTGGATGGTGTAATTATCCAGGCAAGAGATAAGTTGGCCTCTGACTACCTTTTTAAGTGTCTTGGGTAGTGGAGAGAGGATGGACCTCTGCCTGTAATTTGCTATGTTTGTTCTGTTGCCACTCTTAAAGATGGGTGTGACCAGTGCTGACTTCCAGGTTTCAGGCAACTGGGAGGACCACAGGAAGAAATTAACAATTTATGTGCAGGGATATGTTAGTTCATTCAAAGCCAGGGACAGCAGCTTCATATCTGTGGTGCCCCCCCCACCATGGTTTCTCCCCCAACATTTTGTGATGTATTTAAGAGTCTCCCTTTTGGAAATTGCCCTAAAGTAACATTTTGGGTGACCAAGGTCAGATTGATTCTGTTGGTTCAGGTCAGAACCTGAACCGTCATGGTTTAAAGATGGGGAGCCAGAGGGGATGAAGGAGCTTAGGTTTGTTAAAGCCTCATTGAATTTGTCAACTATTTCTATGGGGTCCAGTTCCTCATCACCATCAATATTCAGAATTGTTGGTGATTTCTTTTCCGCTTTACTTAGGAGACTATTAACATTTTCCCAGAACTTTTTTGCATTGTTCAAGTTCAGCATTTGTTGGATTCTTCAGTATTCTGATTTATCTGCTCGCTATGCTTCTGTAGGTGTGCTGAGAGCCCCAATTCCCTAGCTGTTACCCACAACTTGTCCCGCTCATTAATTAGGGCCAGGAGTCCTGTGATAGCCAGGCATTTGTATCACCCTGATCTTACATTTTTTTAGACTAGGGCAATCTGATCACAGACTTTATTGAGTTCAGTTATTAGAAAGTCAAGAGCAGGTCTACTTCTGGGATGTGATAGAAGTAGCTCCAGTCAGTTTGGGCCACCTTGTTCTTGAACTCAGTTACCCTGTCCTTTTTTAAGACATGGCTAAAGGTAACCCCTGGGGGAGGCTTCAAGTGTTTATCAACCCAATGACATTGTACTGGTGAATAATCACTTATGCTATCAGGGAGAACTTTAACCTCTGTAACTCTATCAGGGTGGGTTACCAGTGACCAATCATTGAGTGTTTGTGTGCCCATTTTGTAGTTAGTTCTTGTGCAATCAGAAACCTTTTGCGTTAAAAACATACTTGCTATCTGTCCCTGTGACCACTGCTGGTCTTCGAGTTCCAAGTCACATTAAAGTCTCCTAGGACTATCTTTTCCCCATCCTGATTTATTTGTGTCAAATATCTACAGACCGAATCCAGGCCCTTTTGTTTAATTCAATTTTTGAGATCTTTAAATCAGCCCTGAAGTAAATTGCACAGACCCTACCATGCTTCCTGCATCAATATTTCTTATCAGGAGATTAAAACCAGGGAGAGAAGCAGTGACATCTGAGATTTTAGGTGTCAGCCAGGATTCAAGATGGGGCTCATACCAGTTAATGGCCCAGGGTTAGGATGCACATTTCCTAAATGTAGAAGCAAGAGAATAAAAAACCCTATTAGCCCTAAGGCGGTTTATTAGACCTGTTTCTTTATCCTGATTGATTTGTGTTTAGGGATTACACTTTTTACACACAGGCTTTTAGCAGAAGTAGCATTCCCTACAAATGATCTCAGTAGAGTCAACATGCTACAGTGAGAGAAGGGCTGAGAACCCTGCGAACTCACAAGGTTGTCTGAGATTCCATATATATATATATATATATATTCATTGCAAAAAAACTCTGTTAATGCAGGGTTCCTATTACAGTGACAAAATGAAATTCGTGTCGGGTTCCCATCCTACCACCCCCACCTCCACACACACCAACAGGCATTGAGGTGTGTTTTGAGTCATTGGTCTCAACTCTCACCCCATTCCATGTGCAAGGAAGCTGAGATGGTGCAGCATAGGAGAATGGGGTGAGAGTTAGGCCCAATGACCCCAAGGCACACCCTGATGCCTGTTGGTGTTGGAGGGTGGGGTGGTAGGGTTGGGAACCCTAACGCCACATTTACATACTTTTGTCACTGTAATAGGAACCCTAACTGATGCATTAATGGAGTTTTTTGCAATGAAATTTCCCTTCTTTTTGAGGTAGTATAATAGTACCCTTATTTTACTGTGGGAGCAGGTCCTTCAGACTCTGAGCTCCAATCCCTCCATAGATGCGCATGTATATGTGTCAGACAGTGACCAAATTATCAGTTGTCAGCATAGCCATCTCATTACCCCACCTCATGTACCCCAGTACAGAGAAATTGTGAAATGCAAGGCAAAATGTAGTTATGCGTAAGTGAAATGCAATTCTGCGTCACAGGTGCAAAAACACATTTTGGGCAGGATGTGAAAAATGATATCTGTACTGTTCATGAGGTGGTGTGAAAAATGGCTATGTTGAAAATTTGGGGTCAAAAGATTGATAAGTAGCAGTTATGCGTGTGCATAGAATAAAGTCAATGGATGCACATAACTTGGGAATTGTGAGGAATTTTGTCTCCAAGTTTTCAGCATGTCCTTTTGAGGACCCCACCTCATGAACACTGGCACTGTCATTTCATTAATTGATCCCAAAAATTGATTTCTCTCAGCGTACGCGCCATTCTGCACCACAGAAGCAAAAACTAATTTTGGGCAAGATGTGAAAAATGACAGCTGTGCTGTTCATGAGGTGGTGTGAAAATGGCAATGTTGAAAATTTGGAGGAAAATATTAAAATTGCCAAAGTTACAAGCATCGAGAAAATTTCAATGACTGCTGTAACTCGGATGTTTTGGTACTTTGCAGAATTTTCAACATGGACTTTAGGATCACACCTTATGAACACTGACACTGTCATTTCATTAATTGGTCCTAAAGGTGATTCTGCGCAGTGGCCGCAAAATCGCCTTTTGGGACAGAGTAACAAAATCACAGTGCCAATGTTCATGAGGTGGGGTCCCAAAAAGCCCATGTTGAAAATCTGGTGCAAATATATCTAGAAATGGCTGAGATATCAACATAAGTTCAAAATGCCATTGACAGCCATAATACGGCATTTACCTCGATTCTTCAGTATGCGGTTTGGCTTTGAAGAGAGCAGACGTGTCCCGGTCCACAGAAGATGACAGACGTTTACCTCCGATGGTAGGTACTGGGTGGGGTGGTGGGTTGCTCAGTGGGAGGGTGGGATGGGGAGGGGATGGGGAGATGATGAGGGACTTTTTTTATTAATAGGATTTAAAAAAAATAAAAAGATGTCAGGGGACTGTTTTAATTTTTTCAGTTATAATTTTAATAAATAAAAATTTCAGGACTCTGGGGGTGGGTTCCCCAGCATCCCACAGTACTTGTGGTGGTGGTGGGGATATGATATAACTGGGGACACTGGGAGTGGGCTCCCAGTGTCCCACCTTGGGGGGTGGGCTACTGCTGACATGGGGACTGAGCACCCCATTGTCGGAAATGGACAGTTTTCTTGTGTTGGGGACACTTGGAGTGGGCTCCCCAGCATTCCACACTGCTGTCTGGTGCTGACACGGGGATTGGGCACCCCCGATGTCAGCGGTAAAACTTATTTCTACAGCAATATTTCTATTTTTGGCACAAGAAGTAGGCTCTTACTTCGTATCTCATCATATGAAGTAAGATCCTACTTCATATTACATGGATATGAAAGAAGAATTTCACCATTAAATAAAAGCCCATTTTAAGGGCATTTTTCAAACAATAAAGTGCAAAATGCATCTAAGGGGCCCCAATAAGCAAGCTACATGTGTTGGTTCCTTCACAGGTCATCATTTTGGGGGGGTTCCAAATTTGAATATTTCAGGCAAACTGAAAACAAGATGGCCATATGAAAGAGGAATTTTCTCATACAAAGCAGGATTCATCTTTCGTTTCATACAGCTATATTTTAGTGCTTACTGAGCATGCTCAGAAACTATTTTTTAACATTTTTAAATTGCAATAACTTAAAAACAGCTTATTCTTTTTTCACCAGACTAGCAAACGGCACATCTGTGAGGTAGTCCCATTCTGCCCTGAAAATTTCAGACCAAGAAATCAAACCATCTGGGCTGTAGGCAAGTTCAAAGAAAAATCCCAGCAAAGTCAATGACCAAAAACATGTTTTTTCACCTCTCCATAACTCGGAAACTGCACATCCAACCAGAACATACTTGCCACGTTAAGAGATCTACCCCACAGGATAGTGCACACCAAATTCTGTACAAATCTATCGAACAGTTGCAAAGTTATTGAAGTACAAAATTTTGAGTTTAACATGGAAGTGCCTACTCAACCCTAACTATAGGGGTGCAGCCGTGCCCCTATTTTATTTATCTATATATATATATATATAGTTACAAAAAACTGAGTTAATGCTCTACTTAGGGATAAAGCCACAAAAGTAGGGAAATGTGGTGCTAGGGTTTTCAAAGCTAACACCCCACACCCACCCTGCGCACACCAACAGGCATCACGGGTGTGTCTTGGGGTCGTCGGACCTCAGGCTCACCCCATTCCATAAGTAAATAAGCTGAGGTGGGTACAGTATAGGAGACTGAGGTGAGCATTAGGGCTAACGACCCCAAGGCACACCCCCAACACCTGTTGGTGTGTGCAGGGTGGGTGTGAGGTGTTAGCTTTGAAAACCCTGACACCACATTTCCCTACTTTTGTGGCTTTATCCCTAACTAGAGCATTAATGCAGTTTTTTTTGCAATTTATTGCCTTATTTTTTGAGATAGTGTAATCATATCCTTATTTGCTTTTGGGAGTGCAGGGCCTTCCATGCACTCCTGTACCTCAATAGATGCGTATATGTATGTAGCTGTGGAAGCACAGGGCCCTCTGAGCCCTGCATTTCCATTTATAAGACAACAGTGACCAAATTGGCAGCATAGCCATCTTATTACCCCACCTCATGTACCCAGTACAGAAAATTTCCAAATCCCTGCCAAAACGTAATTCTACGCAACTGCAACGCCATTCCATGGCAATGGTGCAAAAACACATTTTGGCCAGGATTTGAAAAATTACAGCTGTGGCATATATGAGGTGGTCTAATAAGATAGCTATGTTGAAAATCTGCAGTCAAAATATTGAAAATTTCCAAAGTTACAAGCAGGTGTAGGGAAATTGCAATGAATGGTCATAACTTCGGCATTTTTTCATATTTTGACCCCAGATTTTCAGCATAGTCTTCTTATGATCTAACCTCATAAACCTCATAGGTGAAAAGTTTAAAATTTGTGCCAAAAAGCCATTCTGTGCCACAAGCGCGAAAACACGTTTCAGACAGGATGTGAAAAATGACAGCTGTACTGTTCATGAGGTGGTGTGAAAAAATGGCTATATTGAAAATTCGGAGTAAAACTAATGAAAATTACCAGTTATGTGCATACATAGAAAAATTTCAATGAATGTGCATAACTCAGCTATTGTTAGGAATTTTTTCACCAACTTTTCAACACGGCCTGTTTGGGAACCCACCTCATGAACACTGGTGGTGAAATTTCATTATTTGGTCCAGAAAAGTGATTTTATGTAGCGACCATGAAAGCACCTTCTGGGCCTGATTAATGAAATGATAGTTGCAGTGTTCATGAGCCGAGGTCCCAAAAAGGCTATGTTGAAAATTTGGTGAAAAAATTCCAAAAAATTGCAAAGTTATGAACATAAATGAAAAGGCTATCGCCTGAAGTTATGTGGGGGAAGAGCTCCTTCCCCACATCCTATTTAATCAAGCAGGCTACATCCGCTCTGCTTAGAGCGAGTCGCACTCACCGCACTCACTGCATGCTGCTCTATTATGGTTGCTTCTCCGTTTCCTTCTCTGCTTGCCGCCCCCCCGTCCTGTTTGTCTCCTGTCTTGCTCGTTTTTTCGTTTTGTCCATTCCCTATCCCTTTCATGTTCTTTGCCCTGTTTGTTTGTCTGTTTTCCTTTTTTTGGGGGGGGATTCTGTGCCTAGCTCATGCTGTTTGGCTCTTTCTGCTTTCATTGTACACTTCCTGGCCGCTGTTTAGCCGCCGCTGTTTTTGTTCCTTCTTCTGCTAACCTGGCTGTTCGCTCCTGTTTTCATTGCAACCATGGTCTTGCAGCTGCTATGTTCTCCGTATCCTGGATTTGTTCCCCTCTGGCTTACCGACCTTCGCTACTGGAGCCTCCTCCATTGCCTCTTGACACGCTGCTCACAACTGCCTCATATATTATGGCCTGCTACAGGCCTCTTCCTGTGTTGTCCATTGCCTTGGATGCAACTGAACTCCCTCGTTTCCAGTCAACATTCTACCAACAATCAGGACCCTCACAGGTCAGCTCGAAATCATGACTGCCCTATAAATGTTTCTGCTTCTTACTTACATGGTATTTCAGGCGGACATGGAGCCTAAGAACCATTTTGCTATAGATGTCTGCAATGCCACTTTTCAGTAATAGAACCTACTCTGCAGATTATGTGCCTGCCTGGCCAGCTATATGTTGGACTCGAACTGAGTTTAAACCTTTCTGACATTTCCCTCACAGAATGTTTCCTGACAGTTTTCAGCTCTGTTGCGCCTCACCCTACCTTAGGATATCTGACCCACGGCATCACACTGCCACCTGCCATCTGGCTTCTCTGATTTAACCATGCTGCCAGCGCTTATCTATTTCCATTCGCACTTCAGCACTTTCTGGGCTGTTTCATGCCACATATATTGGCTACCATAATACAGATCTGTGCGCTGACATTTGTACAGGACTTGAAATGTTTCCAGTTCGGCAGATGGGTACTTCTTGCTTATTTTACAGTGCTTCTCCTTATCCCCACATTTATTACAGTCCATTCCATGCATGTGCATTCTGCATCAGACCGCTAGATGGCACCATAGTTCAGTGGAGACTCTAGCTTCTCATAGTTGTATTCCACAACTCATCTTAGACCATGGGGAGTCACAGTTGCTTCTGTACTGGACGGAATCTAACCCATGAGGGTCCCTCAAATCTTTACCACCAGTACCAGGATATCGGCGTTCTCATACCTGAGTTCATTCAACTAGCATTGCAGCTCGTCCATCTAACCTGGCTTGTGCACACCCATCTCTCTACCGCCCTCTCCGAGTTCGGTTACCCAGCTACACAAGCGACTCCTCTATGGCACGGACACCTACACTCCAGGATCTCTTCTGGCCCCGCTAATGGATTTCAGGATGCTGCTGCTCTCAACTTCCATGTTCGTTCCTCTGTCCCTCCAGGACCATCCGTGCTTTATTCTGAAGAACTTACACCAATGTCTGGATGCTTAAGCCGTTGCTTCGCTTTATTTGGATTGTAACTGCTGCCTTACTTTCCAGCTGACCTAGCCATGGTCCGGCTGTACTAGCTTACCTTCATGAAGCTTTTACTACCTCTTTACTTACCTCACCAGCTGACCTACATGTGGTCTAGCTGCGCATGCTAGCTTATGTGGGGCTAGCTGCCACCCTGTATTTTACTTTACCTTACTAGAGGATCTCGCCTGGTCCAGATATGCTAGCCGCCTTAAGTTTAACTACTACTCTATTTAATCAGGCTGACATAAGCAGTTAATGTACCTCCTACAGTCCATCAGCTGACCTGCACATGGTTTAGACGCACTTCCTACCTCGTTAGACCTAGCTCTCTTTCATTCCATGGATGCTTCTGACTGAGCTCTTCATTTATTTGGACTTACTTTTCCAATCATGCTCCCGCAGCTTCTGCTTCTAATGGACTATTCTGGTGTATACTGAGATATCCACCTCAATCCCCTTGGATGCTTCCTGCCAAGTTATAACACCTCCTTTGGAGTTACTATTACTTTCTCTGCCAGAATGCTCTGCTGAACGTTACTCCAATATTACCATCCTCAGTTTAGCCGATCCCAAAAACATTGTTCTTCAGTTCGGGATGCTTATTACCTCTGGTCGAAGTGCCAATTCATCCACCCAGGTATCTTCATTACAATCCTTTCCAACTTCAATCTTCAGGATACGAAAGTCTACAGCATCTTTCACAGCTTCAAAATTCCGTCTCAATCCATATTACTACTCAACACCAAACTGACCCATGATAAGCTACCTTTTGCAATACCACTAATAATCCATTTCTTACCACTACTATTCTGTATTTCATGCAGCTTGACATTACTGTTACGTTATCTACCTACACTCTAGAACCTGCCTTGCCTCGTAAGCCAGAGGTTCACCGCATCACACTTCTAAGACCTGCACCCTACGGGCCGGAGGTCCCTCGATCTTCTATTACACCTTAATCATTTGCTCCATGACCTGCTTCGCCATTGGGCCTGGGATTGACTACTTCTACTATACACCTGCCTCGCCCAGCTTTGGGGCCTGGAGGTTCATATATATTACTGTATACCTACCTGCCACCATGTCTGTCAGCTTTAGGAGCTCCATTCTACTAAAGACTTATGTCCAGGATCGTTTACTCATACATCATCTGTTCTTTGAATGCTTCTGCCTCGCCGCTTCAGTCATATGAATTACTACTACTATGATTCCTACCAAGACTTTGCTGAAATTATCCAAAGACCTTAAATCTCAAGATTTGTGCCCTATGGCTTCTTGGACCTTGTGACAACGCTACTTCATTCAACTGCAGCCTTTTTAATCAACACCATTAAGACTCGGAAGCTCTATTATATATGCCTTGTCGGACTATTCTTACCAAATCAGTTCTAAATAAATTGTACCATTCTAGCTTGGACCTAATTATCTCTGCCATTACACAACTATTTGGATTACCAGATGAAGTTCTTCGATTCTTGAGCTTTAACATTTCTTTCTGCCCTTCATTGTATACCTAACATAACCTATGCAATACTACTCCTCTGTTACTGTGTCTGCATTATGCAGCCTTACTTACTACTACAGCTGATCTAAGTACAGTCCACTTATTCACTCTATTCGCTCATATTGCCTGCTTCACCCTTACAGGGCCTAGAGGTTCATCAAGACGTGTTCCATATTCTACAACCTACTTCCCCCATTGGAATCTGAAGGTACATTTAGCTTATGTCTACGTATTCACACTAAGATCTATGTCTACTTCATTCACCTGCTTCCACTCCAAATCAGAGATTCCTACTGCTCTGCACTCTCCAGATCATGCAGCATGCACCCTGTTCTTATGCTTCATCGCTAAAGCCTTCATCTGCAAGTACGCAAGAACAATACAAACTACCTTTCTCCTACACTGGCCATGGACACCTAGCCTTTGATTACTGGTTCTCCTTGCAGAAGCCATCCTAACCTGCCGAAACATTTCACCTATGTAACTTCGACACTTCAAATTATCATTAATCGACTGTGGGATTCCATGCTACCACCTTTCTGCTTCGGATGTGGATTCTCGGACTTGGATTGTTAGAAGGATACTGCTACATTCACTAACTGGAATATTCTGTACTTATTCAGCTTCGCTTCACTGGATCAGAATCCAAACTGTGGAACTTGAATTATCTTAATATTGTTAATTAGAATCTCTCTCCTTTAGTATGCCCAGAAGGACGGGCAGGTCAGTAGCCATGGGTCCTCAGAGGTTTCCCCCAAAGGGTTTTTTTCCTCTCCTGCGTGCTACTGGTCATACTCTCCGAAGTTGGAGGAGATAATCATTTGATATTAATTACTTTGGGGGGGTCTCATACTGCCAGACTAAACATTCTTTACGGTGGGATACAGAGTAAGGCCAAACCAATACCAAGTCAGAACATGATACTCATCAGCTCAAGCATCTAAGCACCTTGCATAAGACTATCCTGCTCACTTGTACTATAATCGCTTACTGTACGACTATGTTCAAAGTACCTAAGCACTGAATAATTCAAACTGCTACATATCTGACAAGCATTGTCCTACTTACCTATCTGGCCTGTGTATCCGAGCACAAACCTTCATTATCCAATTACAGTACATAGCACAAGCACAGAGCTATGAACCACACATAAGTTTAACATGCCATTGAAATACATTACCTTTATTCCTCAGTTCACGGTTTGGCTTTGAAGAGTGCAGACGTGTCTCCTTCCACAGAAGATGACAATTTACGACTTCCAGTGGTAAGTACAGGGTAAGGGGGCTGTGCTCAGTGGGAGGGTCGGGATGGGGGAAGGGATGGTGGGGACGGTGAGGGACCATTTTCTTTTTTTCAGGTTAAGAAAAAAAAGACATTGGGGAACTGTTTTCTTTTTTTCAGGAATTTTAACATCTCTGAGGGGAGCCACTAAGCAGCAATGAAAAAAATAAAATATGGGGATCGGAGGGGAGGTGCCACTAGACACTAGGGAAACATACAGGAGGGCGGGGGGCTATTACTAACACCAAGGAAGATATATATATATATATATATATATATATATATATATATATATTTATTTTTTTACAATTGTTTAACCAGGAGTAGCACACTAAGCTGAAAGCTTGTTTACAGGTGCAACCTGGGAGCACAGGGAAGTTAAGTGACTTGCTCAGGGTCACACAGTATGCAAGTGGGGGCTGTAGGATTCAAACCCAGTTTTCCAGATTTGCATCTCAGAGCCTTAAACCACTGTGCTATACGGCCTCCCAAATATTTAAATATTTAATATGGGGATTGGAGAGGGGGTGCCACTGGATACCAGGTATTCATAAAGGAGGGTGGAGGATATCACTAACACCAGTGGATTAATTTTAATTATAAAATGAAGTATGAGTAATGAAAGATGGGGGTGCAACTAGACACCAGGGAAACAGTGGCTCACGGCTGAATCTGTAGCTGGCAGCACGAGTTCTAGCTGCGACTGCAGAAGTCAAGAAAATCCCACTGTTCTCATACAGAGAATGTGGGGAAGCGCTCCTCTCGCTAAGCTGAGCACCCGTGATTTTGGGTGCCAGAAAAGGTATTTCTGGGCCATGCTTTTAAAAGCAAACATCAGAAATCTAGCTGAACGGGTCCCGTTTACCTGGGTTCTGATGTTTATTTTTTAAATCTCTCCTTTTTTCTGTATTTTCCATGCTTGATAGTGTGTGGAAAAAGTCAACAAGATTGCAGTTGGAACAGCACATAAAAATGTTTGGTGCCGTGCCAAACAAGTGGCGGTAAAAGTAAACGGCGTTCACACTGAAGAAAGGGGGGTTACTAGCGGGGTACTGCAGGATTCAGTACTGGGACCAGTCCTCTTTAATGTCTTTTTTTTTTTTTGAAATTACTATTTATTCGCTTTCCTGCCTGCCATCCCCGACCCTTCAGGAACCCCAAGGTAGACATCCCTCTGCCTTCCACCCTGCCCGTATGACCCCATAGGAACCCCATGCAGCTTCAGTTTACCCCCGAGTGGGGATGGGCAGAGCCCCTACTCCCCAACAATCAGCTGGCCAGTCCGGGGGCCATCGGGCAGGTGAAGGCACATCGAGGGCATGTCTCCGGGGGCCCCATCTTCCCGGCGATGGCAGGCATTTTTTCCGCTTTTCTCCCACCCCCTACAGCGTAGGACCCCTGATGTCAAGGCGCAGAGCACCGACATCAAGCTGTATGTCGGCAGCCCTTCCCCTTAACATTGGGGGCTTGCAGTACTCCGAGCCTCCGCTCGGAGTCAGACAAGTGTTCGGGCTATAGTCTTAACCCTCCCCGGAGTAGGCGAGCTGTCGTGGGACGCTCAAGCCTAGCTCCCCTCAGCCGGCACACCAGTGACCCGAGTCCGCTTCAGAACCTGGGTCGCCGGCGTGGAGTGAGGTGTGGCATCCAGCGCCTCAACCCTCAGTGCCACCGGGCTGCTTTAATGTCTTTTTAAGTGACACTGCAGAGGGACTAGAAGGAAAATTATGTCTCTTTGCAGATGACACAAAGATCTGCAACAGGGCCGATACAGAAGGTGGGGTGGAAAGGATGCAAAGGGACTTGGCAAGGTTGGATGAATGGTCAAATGTATGGCAGCTTAGATTCAGTGCAAAGAAGTGCAAAGTAATGCACCTTGGAAACAAAAACCCAGGGGAAGAGTACACAATGGGGGGTGAGATACTGACAACAACAACAATGGAAAGGGACCTTGGGGTAGACATATCAGATGACCATAAGGTGGGCAAGCAATGTGAGAAGGCAGTAAGGAGGGCTGGGAGGATACTGGGATGCATAGGGAGAGGCATCATCAGTAGAAAACAAGAAGTTGTTATCCCTCTGTACAGACAGTTGGTGAGACCCCATCTGGAGTACTGCATGCAGTTCTGGAGACCCCATCTCCGCAAGGACATAGACAGGATGGAGGCTGTCCAGAGGAGGGCAATTAAAATGGTGCAGGGTCTGCACCAGAAGACATACGAAGAGAGATTAAAGGAGCTTAATATGTATACCCTCGAGGAGAGGAGGGAGAGGGGGGTCATACTAGAAACTTTCAAATACCTCAAGGGAATCAACAAAGTTCAAGAGGGTAGCATCTTTCAGAAAAAGAGATGTGCAAGAACAAGGGGGCACAATTTGAAGATAGAGGGGGGACGGCTCAGAGGTAATGTGAGGAAGTATTTTTTTCACAGAGAGGGCTGTGGATACATGGAACAGCCTTCCTATGCAGGTCGTGGAGTCAAAAACCGTGAAGGAATTCAAGAATGCATGGGACAGACATAAAGCAATTCTAGTGGGAGATAGGAGGAAGTTGGTTGTTGGTTAACTGGGATCTGCAGCTTAACCATTAGGTAGGGAAATGGGCAGACTAGGTGGGCCAAGTGGTCCTTATCTGCCATCAAATTCTATGTTTCTATGTTTCCTGCTTCCTGTATAATTTTAGTAATGCGGTCAGTGTCTCTCCATGCTGATGTACCTGGGAGACATCTGATCATTACCACTGGCTGGAGATAGGTATCAATTCCCCGAATCATGGAGTCTCCTATGATCAGCAGTTTTTTGAACTTCCTTTTTTTGTTTTGTTTACTGTTTTGGGCAAGTTTTGTTGAGCTAGCTCCTGTGCTGCAGTGTCCTGTTCTGCAGTGTCCTCTGCCCCTTTGTTTGATTTCGGAGACAGAGGCAGATATCTGTTTGTAGATTTTATATGGTTTGTGGAGGTGATATGTTGGAGAGCACCGAGTGATGGGGAACCGATTTGCTCCTCCTAACCACCTGCCAACCTCCCAAATGAATTACCCTCTGCAGTAGATGTGCTTCTGTTTGATGTTGGGGAAATGGCTGGTGGTTCTTATAATAAATTTCCTCCTTAATATGTGATTTGAGGCGCACAATCTCTGCCCATGCTGCCTGGAGCTGAGCCCTTAGATCATCAATGGCCCAGCATGTAGGATAGTGTCAGAAGTCTTCAGCTGATTGCAAATTCATTCAGCTTGCACAAACACAAAACTACAAGGCAGTTTCTGCAGTTACTGGGCCATATGGCCACAGTCACAGGCACAGTTTTGGGTTCCAGGTTCCAGATAAGAGACATCCAGTTCCACCTCAGGGCTCATTGGAGCCAAAGAAAAGACCATCTTTCAAAGCCCATTCCAGTAACAAGGACTTTGCTACAAGCACTCCAGTGGTGGAAGGAGGAACCCAACCTAAGAGAAGGGGTCCCTTTTCCAAGACAGTCCCCCTCAATGGTTCTCAGAACAGATGCATCCCTCCTGGGTTGGGGTGCCCATCTAAGGGATCACATGACCCTTGGCACCTGGTCAGCTGCAGAGTGCCTTCAGCACATAAACTTGTTAAACTCAGAGCTGTGTTTCTAGCTCTAAAAGCTTTTTCAGCTCTGGTACAAGAGAAGGTGGTGCAAGTCAGAACAGATAATACCACCACTATGTACTACATAAACAAGCAGGGAGACACCAGGTCAGGCCTTTTCTGCACAGAAGCCATGAAAACCTGTATCTTGGCTTACTCCTTGGGGGTATCCCTGCGGGCAATCCATCTTCCAGGAAAGGACAATACCCTGGCAGATACCTTAAGTCAAATCAATAAGGCCCATCATGAATGAACCCTGAATAGGCAAGTGGTGCAAGTGATCTTCAGGAGGTGGGGCACTCCAGAGGTAGACTTGTTCGCATCCCACCAGAACCACCACCTGCCACAGTATTGCTGCAGACCTCCAGATCAGGGTACACTTCCTCTGGATGCTCTGACTCTGGCTTGGTCAGGGAAGCATCAGTATGCCTTCCCTCCCTTTTCCCTGGTATTCAGGGTCTTGTTCAAGATCCCACTTAGCATCTCTAATCTTGATAGCTCTGGATTGACCCAGGCAGCCATGGTACTCTCTACTGCTCTTCATGTCTGTCACCAAACCAATACACCTCCCTCAGAGGCACAACCTGTTGACCTCCAACCAGGGAACCCTGCTGTACCCAAACCTCAAGTCTCTCAATCTCAAGACTTGGCTCTTGAAGAACTAGAATATTCTAATTTACACCTCTCTGAAACAGTGCTAGACATCCTGAGAGGTTACAGAAAACCTTCCACTAAGAAAACAAACTCTTCCAAATGGAAAAGGTTTTCAATCTAGTGTTCAATTAGAGACTTGCTGCCACAGCAGACTGGTATTTCTGCTGTTCTCGACTATCTTTCTCATTTACATTCTCTGGGATTACAGCCCGGCTCCCTAAAGGTTCACCTTGCAGCAGTATCTGCTTATCTTTCTGCTGGAGCAAATGTAACAATAGCCTCAGAACCTATCTTTAGGAGGTTCTTTAAGGGTCTGGTCCATTTGTATCCCCCTCTCAGGGAACCAATGCCAGCTTGGGGTCTCAATGTGTGTGTATAGCCAAGCTTATGAGCCTTACCTTTGAGCCCATGTCTACAGCTCACCTAAAATATGTCACATGGAAAACAGTCTTCCTAGTGGCAATGGCATCTGCAAGAAGAATCAGTGAGCTTCAGGCTCTCTGCATGCATTGAACAGGACTATATCCCATTTCATAAGGATAAGTAGTCCTTAGAGCAAACAGAAAATTCCTCCCCAAAGCAGTTTCAGATTTCCACCTTAACCAATCCATTATCTTACTTGTCTTTTTCACTGACCGCTCCACTTCTGATGAAAGAAGACTTCACAGTCTAGATGTCAAGAGAGCTCTTAGCTACTATATGACAGCCACTAAAGACCATAGACAGGACAGAAAACATCTGTTTCTGACTTACGGGGATGTGGAAAAGGCAGTCCAGCATCAAAAAGGTCTATGTCTCACTGGATAGTCCAGTGTATCCAGTTCTGCTACACCAAAGTTGGTAGGGAGCCCCCAATAGGATTGAGGGGCCACTCCACCAGAGGGATGGCTGCTACTTTAGCAGCTGCCAGAGATGTCCCATTGGTTGATATCTGTAAAGCAACTACTTGGAAAACAGTACACACCTTTACAAAGCACTACAACCTGGATATTCAGTCCAGGAGTTATGCTAGGTTTGGCACAGCAGTCCTGCAAAGTCTGTTTCCAAAATAAGTGTTCTGTGCCCACCTCCAGTGGTACTGCTTTGTAGTCTGCAGAAAGATTTGAATACCTGAGTATTACTGAGGTTAGAAGAAAAATTACTTACCATAGTAATCTTGTTTCTTCCCAGTGATACTCAGGTATTCACAACTTCCCACCCTTCCTCCCCTTCCAGAACATCAGCCTCTGCACTCCCACATGCTGTGCTACCAAAAAAGGGCATATCTTTATAATTGTATATGTACCACATTCAGGTACAATTTTTAGGAAACAGTGTTCATTGTGTTATCCCTTTTCAGGTGTTTCTGACATTTCTGGGAGTGTTTTCTTTAACTTAGCGTTCTTCCTCCAGTTGGAGGTTTTTTTATTAGGAGGTTAGGATTTGCAAATCTTAAATTAATCATTAATCTTTAATATTCTTAATATTCTATTTCCATGGGTCTGCCTTTTCAGGCTCATAGGAAATCTGAGGAGTTTAGAACATTGGCAGTTAGTACAGGGCAGCATTTGAAAAGTTGTCGCGTGCAAAGAATTACATTATTTGCATCTGTTCGATTCTCTCCGGGCAGTCCTACCTAGAAGGCTTACTGCAGAAAGTTATGAATACCTGAGTATCACTGGGAAGAAATAAGATTACTATGGTAAGTAATTTTTTCTTCCTGCTAAATAAAGTTCTTTTAGACACTGCTGCCCTTATTGAGACTACCACCAGCACTAAAGCAGATGTAGTGAAACTGACTAAAAGAGTAACTGACAATGAGGTACTTGTCAAACGGCAGGGTGAGGCTATGCATGACCATCACTTTCAGCTGACAACACCACGACCAACTCAACATCTGCAGGCTAAGGTAGACAACCTGGAGAACAGGGGGGAGGAGGAAAAACATTAGGATCATGGGCTTACCGGAGGGGACAGAAGGGAACAACATGTTAACCTTTCTGCAACACACGCTCCTGGTAATGCTAAAACTTAACAACCCCCCCCCCCCGAGCTGGAGAGGGCCCATAGATCTCTTGCGCCCAGGCCACAACTAGACAAACGTCCATGTCCTATATTGTGCAAATTCTCTCGATACCCAGTTAAAGAGACTTTGCTGAGAGTTGCAAGGGACCTAAAATGCCTGCAATGGGTGGGGGCACAAGTCCAAATCTATCAAGTATCGACCTGTCCTGCAGGAGGCATGCCTGTGGCCTGGTGAAACAAGCACTATACAAGCTGAACATCTTGGCATCACTGAGGTACCCTGCACAACTCAGGATCTCATTTAGGGGCAAGCTAATTATGGAGGAAGTCGAGATGTTCCTAGACGACATCGCTGGAGAGAGAACACTTCCCCCGCCTGCAGCCACCCATGCCTTGTGGTGAGGCCCAGCAACCAATGGACATGACACAGAGCTCAGATTCAACCGTGCAAAACACTGGGTCCCCAGCAACTGCAATGGGAAATTCATCAGAATGGCAGACTCCTCAATGGGGAAAACAAAAGAAGTCCACTACTAAACAGAACAAAATCCCACTGACGCCAGCAGCCAAAGCCCAAAGAACCCGGTCCAGAAGTAAACAGAGGAAGGCGCACCTTTCAGAAGGTAGCAGCTCATCAAATTATTCCACCCCAGTTAAAACCTCTAATCACTTTGAGCTGCTCGGCCAGCTTCTTCCTGGGGCTCTGGATTTACCCAAGAGGAGCTTTTCCAATGATGAACTTACTGTGCCAACACCGGAAGAGCTGGCTGGGGACTGGGTCCTGATTTATTGAGACTGGGCAGTGGACATAGGAAGCCCCCAGTCTGAGCACAATGCTGTCACCCCCTCGGAGACTTCTACTGCTGGTTGAGCCAAAGAGCCAGCTTCTGCCGTTCACAGGCAAGGGGTTGTGGCTATCCCCCCCATGAGGCGCCCCATCTGTTTAGAGAAACACCCTGTTGCTATGTTTAAGGTGCCCCACCTGTTTTAATTCTGTGGGAGATGGGTAGCCTGTTTAATCAGGGGATTCTAATGTACCAAAATCCCAGGCCATTACCCCTCCCTCCCTCCCTCCCTCCTAAAGATAGCCACACTGCCCGCTATACAACATTCTGCACACTGAGGCTCTCCCGGTGCAGTAGTGAGACTTTTACAGTTTATTGTTTACAGGTTAGTTACAGGCTCTGTTCTTCAGCCTGGTATATGTTTTATGTATATGCAGATGGTAAATGTTAGTAAGGTTCTCTCATGGTTATGGCTCATATGTGGTATATTGCTTAAATAGTGTAATGGGGCAATGAAACTCAGCTGCCACGAGGTTACTACCCGAGGCACGGTCATGGGGAAATCTCTACACATGCAGCTAAGCAGCAAGTCCTATATAATTACAGATAAATTAGCCTATTTAGCTTGACCCTTTGTCTGAGGCTACAGAGAGACAGGAATGAAGCTGTAGTGAGGAATATTACAATTCCCAGACCTAATTGCTGCACAGCTTGCCACCTTGTACCAGTAAGGTGCTTCAGTATGCCTGGATAGCTCCCGATCGTACACATTACAGGATCGGAAGGGTAGGGCTGCTGGACACATGGGTACGGGTGGATTGGGGAACATTTGCACACTATGCCATACCCTTGTATGTCAGGGAATATGCCAGGTGTTAGAGCCTAACAGTCACTCGCTGCTGATCTGAAAGGATAAATGGGAAGGCTTATCCTCTGTAATATAAAACAAAGGCTATGGCCTAGGATTGTGAGTTAGCTCCTGAGTCGGTAGGAACAGTACATGCCTGACAGCATCCCGAAGAGGGGGAATTGAGCTAGGGGAATGACGTTTAGGCCCCACGCATCCTGGGTTACCACGAAATTCCATCAGCCCTAGCATAGGAATAGGCTGAGCATAAGGAGCTACAGAAATTTCCCAGGCCCTAGATTGCTGACAGTTAGACATACTGAGGCTGGAGTGGCGCTCATAGCTCAGGGAGGGTGGTAGCTGCATTTTCCTGTCTTATTAGGGCAGCTTATATAGAAAATGGGTTGGAGTAGCCTAGCTGAGGGTGCTGCGGGCTCTGTTCCAATGGGGAAGGCCTTGGGAACTACATAGGGCTTAAGCTGTACATGCTGCAGGGGGCACAACATTTAATGGATAGTGGGGCGAGTAGACCTGGAACATATGGGTGGCTGGTACCCCAGATGGCTCGGACCTACCTCAACAGCTTTATTTTTATTGATTGGCACAACTGAGTCAACCCCCGTGAGGTATAGAACTTGGCCATTGGGAGGTGAGTCCCGTCCATACCGCCCTGGACAGATGGTCCTACACTTTCCATTATTCTTACACCTCTGTAAACAAAAGAACACCAGGTCTTATAACTTGACCCACTCCCTATTTGTTTAAGGTTAGAGTGTTAGTCTTTATTTCAGTCCAGGAAGGCAACCATCCCAGAAGCTACAGACAGACTTGGTGGGCAAATGCACTGTTAGGGGTTACCTGTCCTTCTTGGACATGTACAAGATGTTTTCGATGGTAAATAAAATAAAATTAGTGACTTCAGGTCTTTCCTGGGGATCAGTACTGCAGAGAATGGTCAAATCTCAATTGGGGGAAAGAGTATCTACCAGAAGGGACTCTAAGGGGATTTATGAAAGGAGATGTGGTTCCAAGGCACTGAAGATGGTAGTGTTTGCACGCAAAATGGAGACACGGACGATGGCTGACCCTAACAATATAACCACTACTTCTTGGAATGTGAGAGGGTTAAACTCCCCGGTGAAATGGAAAATGGTCCTATCCCACCTTAAAAAGTTAGCCACCCAAGTTGCCTTCCTCCAGGAGACTAAACTAAGTTACAAGGAAGCATCCAAACTGGTCAGAGATTGGCTTGGTAAAGAGGTTCATAGTGTGGCAGACTCAGCAAAAAAGGGTGTCTCCATTCTGCTGCACAAGAAGCTACAATGACAACCTATAGAGGTTCATACAGGAGGTGAAGGAAGGAGGATTGTACTGAAGATCTCCACCCCCAAAGGCCCTTTGGTACTGGTTAATGTGTATGGACCAAGTGAAGGCTCCCCAGAATTTTTCCATACCATTTCCCAAAAAAATCATGGACATCTCTTATGATAATCCAGACATCCTGGTGGGAGGGGATTTCAATCTCATGATGGACCACCTATTGGACAGATCCAAAGCTAAATCAGAACCCCACCAGAGATCCCTTCAGGCCCTGCATGAACGTATTGCCCTACACCAGTTGTCGGACATGTGGCAGGTACTATGCCCCACGGTTAAGGATTATATCTTCTTTTCTGCTCTGAGAACTATGGCCAGTAGGTTAGACTTTTGGCTTAAATCCCCTAACCTGAAATCTGCCACCACAGGAATTCAGATCTCACCTATATACATCTCAGATCATACTCCGGTGTCCCTTACTTTCCTTCCCTCCACACAAACCTCCAAATCACTAATGTGGCGACTAGACCCTCTTCAAATGCATGACAAGGAATTTGTCCCATGGTTGCAGAAGGAGACTGAAGGCTTCTTTATTGTCAATCCAGCTGGATCGGCCTTGGCCACCAATATATGGGAAGCTTATAAGGCCACCATAAGAGGCAAAATAATTGGCTTTGCCTCCTATAGGTGGAAGCAGCTGGAGAAGGAACAAAAACAACTCAAATCGGATCTTACCATATTAGATGCTAACTATAAGTAGAAACCCTCTATGCTGTCGTCTCCCTCTGTGATAGAAAAACTCACAGCCCTCAGACTAAAACTTAATGAGTTGGTAACCAGGAAGGCCAAACTATATATACACACCGGGTGCAGCATAGGTATTGGGCAGAGGGGGGAAAAGCAAGTAAACTACTGGCCTATAGGTTAATACAAAAGCAGGTGAAGAGAGCGATTCTAGGATGAAGGATGGGTCAGGAAAGCTAACCCCCAAACCCAATTCCATTAATTACATTATGGCCAATTTCTATAAATCCTTGTATTCATCTCGAGTGAAGTGGGACAAGGATAGCTTTATTAAGTTTACCGAATCCCTATCTCTTCCCAAATTAACAGAAACCTAGAAGGAAGCGCTTGACCAGAATATCACTGAGGAAGAAATAGCCGCTGCCATAACTAGTATGGCCCCATGTAAGGCTTTTGGTGGGGATGGTTTCTCTGTGGACTTTTACAAAGTGGTCCATTCCCTAATAACCACTCCAATGGCCGATATGCTGCAGGAGGCTCAGATGACGCGAACACTTCCCTTCACCCTGTCAGAGGCCATAATAACGGTCCTCCCTAAAGAAGGAAAAGACCATACCCTTCCAGCGAGTTACAGGCCCATTTCACTCATCAACACAGATGCCAAGATCCTGGCTAAAGTCCTGGCCTCCCAGCTGGAGAAATTTCTGCCTGACCTGGCATACCCCTCCCAAGTAAGATTTGTCTAGGGTAGAATAAGTTCTGACCATATAAGGGCCCTGATTTCCTCGATGTAATCAGCAACCCCCTCCCCACACCAGGCGCAGCAATTACTTTAGATTTTGAAAAAAACTTTGACTTGGTGGAGTGGAACTACCTCTATGCAGCGCTGGAGGGATTTAATATAGGCCCTTATTTTGCCTCCTAGATTAAAACATTATACGCTGGCCTGGTAGCAAGGGTACTCACTAATGGGAACCTATCAGACCCTTTCCGGTTACAGAGAGGGACAAGATAAGGGTGTCCTTTTCCACACTGCTGTTTTGTCTTGGCCATCGAACCACTTGCAGCTGCCCTGAGAACCCACACAGGGATACAGGGAATTCAAATTGGGGATAGACACTATACCACCAATTATACGCAGATGATTGCTTGCTACTGACCAGAGACTTACCTCTCAGCCTCCCCAACATCCTATCTACATTAAAAACATTCGGGGATCTCTCAGGTCTGAAAATCAGCATTTCACAATCAGAGATTCTACCCCTAAACGAGATTAGTTCACCAACCAGGCTGGACATTTTGGGTCTCTCATGGGCAAATAAAGACATTAAGTGTCTGGGGATCAGTATTTCCCCTCAGAATCATTCCTTGGTGGATATCAATATCAAGCTGCTTCTGGACGCTCTTCGGAAAGACACGGCTTGGTGGGAACACTTAAACCTGTCACTAGCAGGGAAGATTTCAGCCATTAAGATGATGTTAGCCCCCAAGTTATTTCATCTACTATCCCACATTCCTATTATATTGCCTGACACGTGGGCCAAGAAGTTAAACAGTTTACTCAGTAAATTTTTATGGGGTGCCTCCAGGCCTAGGTATAGTAAGACTAAATTACAAGCCCAGAAGCTGCGAGGGGGATGGAACCTGCCGGACTTCATCCAGTACTCCATAGCTTTCATTGTGGCCAAATCCTTGAATGGGTTAAGTTCCTTGCCCTCCATACCCCCCCAGCCTGGATAGCAATAGAGAGAGATCTGCTAAAAGGACCCCTTCCTCCTGCTATCCTGCCCTTTCCCCTTAACAAACAATTACATCAATGGCACACTCTATATAACTGTCTCCTGGCCTGGCAAAAACTAAGGCTTCAGACCAAACACTGTCTTAACCTGAGCAAGTACACTCCTATTTGGCTTAACTCTAACCTTTGTATTGAAAATACACCCATCAGGTGGCTAAATTGGCAATCCAAGAGTACAGAGAACTGGGGAGATCTTACTATGCAGGGGGGGCCCATCTATGGACTCGTTTCAAGGGTTAAGAGCCAGATATGGCTTACCACAAATGGAATTTTGGAGATATCTTCAAATCAGAAGCCTCCACCTCCTGGATTAAATGAAAATGTAGGTGTGTGGTGTGTCTCAAACATATGAAAGGTATATGCGCCCCACTACTTGTGGAGCCTTGGCTTCAGCACCCAAAAAGGAGGGCGGGCACCATTCAAATGTTTGTGAGAGATTCCGCCCCAACCCCTCCCTTCCGGCCATGATCTAATGGGAAAAAAGTGTGGGCTCCCCTATTATAGAACAACTATAGCAACAAGGCTGGATAAGAACATACTAAGTCCGCTACGACCAGAGAAACTTACTCATCTAAAACAAAATTATGCACCTCTGGTACCACATCCCCTCCCAGCTCAAAGCGATGGGCCTACTCACAGCTGATACATGCGGCAGCTGTGGTGCCCCAGGTGCAGATCTACTTCATATACTTTGGGAATGTCCATTTCTGACCCCACTATGGACTTCAGTAATTAACCACTGCTCCTGAATTCTTGGAATACTCCTTCCCTCGATTCCAGAGCTCTGGATACCATGCCTGTCACCTCACACTCATGTTCTACTGAAACCCCAATTGCTATGGATCATACAAGCCTCTGTGGAAGTAAACAGGCTGATCCTGAAAAGGTGGAGAATGACGCTGGTCCCTACAGTTATGAAGTGGCATAAGGCCATTGGAAGGGGTTGCTCACCCACCTAGACTGTCTTGTTATAAATCTGATAATCTTTCCAAATTTGAAATGGTATGGGCCCCCTACCTCTCTTTCAACAACTCCATGCAGAATGAGAAACACATTATGCACACAAAAGATCTACTCTGACCCCCTTGAAGTTCCTTGTACAGTTGGTGGAATTTGTATGCTTATGATCATTTATTCTCTCTCCTGACGGGTATCTTGAGTGCTAACTGGTGAACAGCCACTTGGGCCCCCTCTCACCCCCCACCTTCCCCCCACCTTCTGCACTATAGATGAAGAAATTTAACCTCTTCTGCAGACCCTTTTCTCCCTAAGAACTAATGCTCATAGGTTCCAGTGCACTCAGGCCCAAGTAAAAATCAAGTAAATCACCCCAATGAGATGTCTATCCTCTGTAGACTGCATCTCGTATGTATTCACAGTTATGTATTTTTCTCTATGTAGTTACACATTCTAATTACTTTGACAATATCGATGTAGTACGTGGATTTATGGTGGTGATGCTGTAAACCACTTTGATATACATGTTGCATAAGGTTCCAGTATTGTAATAACTCTGAAATCACTCAATAAAAAAGACTACCAGCAAAAAATGTATAAGAAAAAAATGTAGTTTTTTTTTCTGAAAATGACACATATGGATCTCGAAAACCACACAAGCTGCTGTCACAATTCCCACACATCAAGACCTTGCCTCCTAGACAACACATACAAAATTTCAGCTCATTTCATCAAAGGGAGCCAAAGATATTAATGTTCAAAATTTGAGGTTTAACATTAAACAGGCTACTTAACCCTAACAATAGAGGCGATGACCAGTTTCCCAAAATAATAGAATCAGTGACATTATTGCCACTAACTGTGTCATTTACATGTTGTGTAGGTAATAGGCTGAGAAGTAGGAAGGAACACTACAATAAGCATTTTAACAGATAGTGTTGCCTAGTGAAAGTAGTAATTTCAATCAAACCTCTAGCAGGGAGCCACCATTAAGGTCTGTGTACTGAACACCTATGGACAAACATCAGTAAGGCAGATTGATTACTTGTATAGGGTGCTGACTTAAGCCAGTTACTGAAGTGTGCAGGGTTCACCCACATAAGATGTTAGCTTAGACCATTACTAAAACTCACTGTGCAGTGTTCACGGGCATTATCTTCGACCTATTCAAAGATCTCAACATGGAAGCAGTGTATACAGAAAACAATAGCTGGCTGTGGACATAAGAAAATAAATAGACAGATCCAGATAGGGTGTTAGCCAAGTCCCTATGAATTAGCTGCAATGTGGAAGCAGTGCACACAGGAAATAATAGCTGGCAGTAGACATACACAAATGAAGAGGCAGACTCCAGACAGGGTTAGCCAAATCCCAATGCACAAGTTGACATCACAGGTAATTTTAAAACACAACTGACATTTAAACTAACATCTGTATCAGAGGTATCAAAAACTATAGGCTCTGACAGCAATGGCAGTTGTAAGCAATCAGCAGTCTAAGTGGGGGCAACAAAGTAAGTGAACAGTGTTTGTTTAGCCATGTATAACCAGGCCTGGGTTTGAATCCCACAGCTTCCACTTGCATACTGTGTGACCCTGAGCAAGTCACTTAACTTCCTTGTACTCCCAGGTTGCTCCTGTAAAAAAGCTTTCAGCTTAGTGTGCTATTCCTGGTTAAACAACTAAATAAAAAAAAAAAATTTAAAAAAATTAACAGCGCACTTACCCAGTAGTAGAAACACACGTTTAGGGCAGCGTAACGGGGTGACGACTGACACCAGAACAGACACCCCCAGTGTGTGACACTCTCTGCGCTGTGGCCCTGTGCACTCTGAACTGCAGTGCAGAATACCACTGGTGGGGGTGCACTTTTAAATGAGCTACTGGCTTCTCCCACAAGCAGCCCAATTAACTACTGTTTGATGCTCCAGCCCCAGTGGGGCTGGGGTGGAAATGTCATGTCCAGCAGCGTCCTGTGTCCTGAGGTGAGTTGTGGGGGGAGGGGAAGGTGTTGGTAGGTTCACTCTCCCCTTGGGACCCCTTGCAGTTCAGTTGGAGCAGCAGATGTTGTGGGTTTAAGCACCGAATGTATTTGCAGTCTTTGAGGATTTGAAAGTAGCACTTCCTTGTAGGCTCCTCCATAAGCAAACCGATTGGCTGTTGTTCAATGCTCCAGTCGCACTGGGGCTCGGGAGGAAAGGTTGGGTCCAATGGCATCCTGTGTCCTAAGGAGAGCAATGGGGGAGGGGTTGTGGTAGGCTCATTCACCCCTCACAACCCCTTGCAGTTCAGCTGGAGTGGAGGCCGTTGAGGATTTAAGCGCCAAACATGTGATGCTTGCAATTTGAGGATTTGAAAGTGACTCTGCCTTGCAGGCTCTTCCCACAAGCAGCCTGATAGGCAGCTGTCCGATGCTTCAATCCCAGTGGGGCTGGGGTGAACAGGTCAGGTCAGGAGGCACCCTGTGTCCTGAAGCAAGTGGTGAGAGCAGTAGTTATAGTATTGTCCCCTCAATCTTGAAGATAAATTGCATATTTTGAGTCAGCCCATTGCGTATCACCTATGTATGACTTATGTAGTAACAATACCATTTCAGACATACAACTGACTTCCTCTGCTCAGACTGCTCAAACACCCGATGAAGGGTCCTGTGTGGCCCCAAAAGCTTGTATACTGTAACATCAAAGTACAATATCTTTCTTGGTTCAATAGAATGTATCACAATTTTCAATGAATCCAGTTCTCTGAGAAATAACAGCCACAAATGTTCTCTTCCCCTTTTTTCCTTAGAACTACAGACATTAAAATTAAATTATAAGATATGAATATACGAACATAAGAAATTGACAGCAGATACAGGCCGTATGGTCTATCTAGTCTGCTCGAGTGTGTAGCACTTCAGCCCATTCGACTACAGCTGCCCCTCCTCCCATTGTCTTCCCTCCCCCGCTGCCTCCCCGGTATGTACTTTCTCCTTGAATCTGTCCCACCCCCCTCTTGAAGCACCCCACAGTCTGCACTGATACAAGTTGCTCAGGAAGTGCATTCCGCCCTGTTACCACTCTTTCAGTGAAGTAGTTCCTCCTCCTTTTCCTCCTGAATCTGCCCCCCCCTTTAACTTCAGGGAGTGCCCTCTAGTATCTCTTCCATTCTGGAGAATGAAACCACTATGGAAGTCTACTCTGTTCATCCCCATCAGGTACTTGAAGGTCTCAATCATGTCCCCTCTCTCTCTCTTCTATCCTCCAGGGTATACATGTTTAGCTATTTTACTCTTTCCTCATAGGTTCTATCCCTCAACCCCTGGATCATCTTTGTTGCTCTTCACTGCACTGCCTCCAGTAGTTTGATATCCATTTTCAAGTATGTGCACCAGAACTGTACGGAGTACTCCAAGTGCGGCCTCACCAGGGATCTGTACAAGGGCAATATGACTTCACTACATCTGGATTTGATCCCCCTTGCTATGCACCCTAGCATCCTGTTAGCCTTAGCCGCTGCCTTTCTACACTGGGCTGAGTGGTTTAATTCCCCGGTCACCAGCACCCCCAGATCCTTCTCCTCATCGGATGTGGACAGCTTGATGACATCCATCCAGTAGCTGTATCCCAGGTTTTTGGCTCCGAAATGCATCACCTTGCACTTCTTGGCATTGAACCCAAGCTGCCAGGTGTGCGACCATTCCTCGAGACTTGCCAATTCCTCCTGCAGTAATCTGCCACCCTCCTCCCTATCCACCTCAGCACAGATCTTGGTGTCATCGGCAAAGAGGCTGATCTTATTCTTTATCCCAACCACTATGTCTGCAATGAAAATGTTAAACAGGACTAGTCCCAGTACTGATCCCTGTGGGTCACCACTTGCCACTGCCCTGGGTTCCGATGCTTCTCCCCCTACAACTACACTCTGTTGCCTGTCCTTCAGCCAGTGTTCTACCCATCAGGCTAGCTTCCACCCTATACCAAGACTCCTCAACTTGCAGGTCAACCTTCTGTGTGGCACTGAAATCCAGGTAGACTACATCTACTGCATGGCCCCCGTCCAGTGCCCTCGTGACTCAGTCAAAAAAATCAACCAAGTTAGTCTGACAGGATCTGCCGGCAACAAACCCATGCTGTCTGTTGTCTTGCAGATCACTATCCACAAGAAACTGAACCAGCCTTTCTCTGAGGATAGATTCCATCAGTTTCCTCACAATTGTAGTGAGGCTTACAGGTCTGTAGTTCCCTGGTTCATCCTTGGGCCCACTTTTGTGGAGAGGCACCACGTGTCCCTCCCTCCCATTTCTGGGCACACATGCTGTACTTAGCGAGGTGTTGAACAGATCCACCAGTGGCTCTGCCAGGACTTCTGCCAGCTCCCTCAGTACCCTGGGATGTACCCTGTCTGGCCCAGGAGCCTTGTTTACCCTCAGGGACCTAAGGCCCTCCAGCACCCTTTCCACCATGATGACCCCATCTGTGGCTGTCTCATCCCTCATGCCTGCGCCCCCTTTCCCTGCAGGAATGGGCCCATCTTTCTCCCTTGTGAACACTGAACAGAAGTACTCATTAAGTACTTCTGTCTTATTGGCTCCCTTGTCTACCCACCCACTGCCTTTCCTGATCCTAACTATTTGATCCTTGCACTTCCTGTTTTCCCTGATAAACCTGAAGAAATCTTTTTCTCTTTCCTTAATCCCCTGTGCCAATTTCTTTTCCCTGGCTGCCTTTGCAGTCCTGACAGCTCTGCTCACTTCCCTGGATTTCCTCACATAGCTCTCCCTGTCCTCTGCCCAATTGGTTCTCTTGTAGGTTCGGAAGGCCTTTCTCTTATACCTCACCTTCTTTGTTATCTCTCTGATCATCCAGCTTGGTTGCTTGGTCCTTGATTTCTTTTGCTGGCTTTTGACAAAAGCCTTAGTGGATTCAATCAGTCCTAGTTTTATGATCGCCCATTTCTGCTCTGCGTCCATGTCAGGGTGGATGCCATCTATGTATTTTCTCATTAATTGCCCCATCCTGCCAAAGTCTGCCTTGCTGAAGTCCAGGACCTTTGTTTTTGTATTGTGGATCTCTCTAACCGAACTGATAGAAAACCGCATTGTGTGGTGATCGCTACCAGCCAGTAGTTCCTCCACCCTTACATCTGTGACCTGTTCTCCATCCTCCAGCACCAGGGTCTAGAATATTTTCTTCCCTTATTGGCACAATCACCCTTTGGGTCAGGAAGCCATCCTGGATTGCCTCTAGGAGAATCTGCTCCCTGGCTCATGTGGTGTCTGGGATGCTCCAGTCCACCCCTGGTAAATTGAAGTCTCCCACCACCACAGTGCTCCCTTTGCCACAGAGTCTCCTTAGTTGCTCCCCCAGCCCACTATCCACATCCTCTTTCTGGGTTGGGGCCCATAAATAACCCCCAATCGGACCCTAGCCCCCTTTGGGGCATGGAGTTGCATCCAAATGACTTCTGACCTCCCTTCTTCCCCCTTCTCTCTGATGCATCCAATCCCTTCCTTTATGTAAACGTCTACCCCCCTTTACCTTTTTCTCTGTCCTTCCTGAATAATTTAAATCCTGGAATGGCCAAGTCCCAGTCATAGTTTTGGGTTGCCCACGTCTCCGTGATGGCTGCTATGTCCACCTCTCCTTCTGCCAGTAGTGTCTGTAGCTCTGCCATCTTATTCCCCAGGCTGCTAGCATTTAGTGATACCACCCTCCACCCTGACTCTCTCCCAGCTGCCCACTTACTCTCCCTCCCCCCCATCCTAGACAAAGTAGGCCCTATCACTGCTATGGGGGAGGTCCTCCAGACCTCCTCTCCTGATTTACTCCACCTCCCCAGCCCCCCCCACCACAGTAATGGGATGGATTGGAAAGTTCCTACTTCCAGACTGACCAAAGAAATTCCAGGGCCTATATGACAATTCCATGAAAATGCATTGGCTAGAACAAGTTCAGGAAGTGGGATCTGGAATTTGGGCAAATCATATACAAAACTGAAGGGCCACTTCACTCGTCCCATATTGCCATCACAAACATGGCTGCCACCTTTAACCACTGAAACCATCACATAGGCCCCAAAAGGTAAAACTCTATAAATTAAATAAAAAAAAATAAAAAATAATAATAATGATTTTTCTTCGCATGATCCCCTTCTTACACACATAAACAAATTAAAAACATGATGTATCACTTACAGTTTTAATTTGTGGTGTTTCTCTGGTGATCATGAGAAATCCTTTCCTATCCATACCACCCTGTCAGAGAAATGTCTGCTGCTTACTCTGTCACAGACAAAACAGGTCATAGTTCCTTTTGGTATGTGTGTGTGGGGGATGTGTACAGCATTCCACTAGTGGAATTTAGCAGAATTTTTAATTCCTACATTCCATGGCATCCATTCATTCCAGGTGATTGTTAGGGGGGCTGTTTTATTTGTAACATATTTGTTACCATATAAGCAAGCATAGCCCTAGTGGGCTTGTTTCCAGTCGCAACCTGGGAGAGGGGAAACAGGTTTAACATGGGCAATAAAATACAGACAGGTAGGATAGGCAATAAACAAATACATATGTAGGCTACATCTTAAGATTGCAGTACAATCTATTTTAACCCTAAACTGTCCTTTTACATATTAAATTTGGACCAACGATGGCACTTCTAGGGTGCTTGACGGCACCCTGTGTGCTGTTATTCCACCACACTGTATATCCTGTCATGTCTTATTGCTTAAACAGGATCACTGTGCTTTTGTCTTTATCTGCTCTGGCAGCTTTACCTACACCTAGACACCATAATCCTTTGCTTGTCACACTGTTATAGTTACAGTTTCCAAAATCAGTTCCCAAGCAGTTAACATATGAAAGAGCCAGCAGAAGAAGGCTGTTAGGTCTATTAAGTCTGCTCTATTGCAGGGTTCCAAGCTTATACCACTGACCCTGACCCCCGGTCTTCCCTACCAACCCATCTGCCCCATGAAGAAGTACTTCCTGACATCCTCTTAAACCAGTCTCTGCCTCAAACTGTGCCCCCTCATGGTTTGGCTGTCTTTTAGCTTGAAGAGACCCTCCCTATCCACTGTATTTATCCCCGTTGAGTATTTGAATGTCTCTATCATGTCCCCTCTCTCCCTCCTCTCTCCCATGGAGTACATTTTCAGGGTTCCCAGTCTCTCTTTGTAAGACATAGCCTGCTGACATGCGATCACCTTGGTTACCCTCCTCTGGACTTTCTCAAGCAGGCTGATGGGCACCAGTATCTTACTCCATACTCTAGATGCGGTCTTACCAGCAACCTGTAAAGGAACAGTATAACCTCCTTCCACCTACTGTTGATCTCCCTGACTATACACCCCAACATCCTGCTAGCATTTGCTGCTGTCTTTTTGCACTGCAAGGAAAGCTTTAGGTCACCAGTTATCATCCTTCCCAGATCCTTTTCCTCCTCTGTTGTTGCTACCCAGACCCCCCCCCCCGGGGTAGTACTTGGTCCTTGGGTTCCTATCTCCAACGTGCATCACTTTGCATTTCTTGACATTGAAGCCTAGTTGCCAGATCCCTGACCATCTCTCAAGTTTTCTGAGGCCTTCCTGCAGATCTTGTATCTCTTCCGCTGTATCCATCCTCCCACAGAGTTTGCCGTTGTCTGCAAACAGGCACATTTTGCCCATAATGCCCTCTCCAATGTCATTGATGAAGATATTGAACAACACTGGCCCCATCACTGAGCCCTGCGGGACCCTGCTGGTGACTTCTCTAGTGCTGAATAACTGTCCCTCTACCATCACCCTCTGGGTTCTGCCCTTCAGCTAGCTTTCTACCCACCTGGTCATTTTCTCCCCAACTCCGAGAGCTACCATTTTCCTGATCAACCTTTTGTGGGCCACTGAGTCGAAGGCCTTGCTGAAGTCCAGGTACAGGCTGTCTACTGCTTGGCCCCTGTTGACTGCCCTGGTGACCGAGTCAAAGAAGTCAATCAGGTTCATTTGGCATGATCTTCTTCCCAAAGATCCATGCTGCTTCTCATCCTGGAGACCATTCTCTTCCATGAACCTTACCAGCCTCTCCTTAAGTATGGTCTCCATGAGCTTACACATGATTGAGGTCAGACTGGCCCGCCTGTTATTCCCTGGGTCATCCCTGGGACTGCTCTTGTGGAGAGGCACCAAATGTGCCATTCTCCAGCACCGTGCCCAACTCCAGGAGAGCTATTAAAGAGGCCCACCAGTGGCCCTGCAAGCTTCTCTGCCAGCTCCCTTAGCACCCTTGGATGTATGCCATCTGGTCCCAGGGAGTTGTCTAACTTCAGTGCTAGCAGCCCCTCATTTACTCTGTCCTCTTCTATCACTACATGTGTGCCCTCTTCCCCCCTTCTCCCCTCTGATGGCACTGGTCCACCATTTTCCTTAGTGAAGACAGAGCTGAAGCAATTGTTCAATGCGTCTGCCTTGCTCCCTTCTTTCTCCACCCATTCTTCCCCTTTCCTAAGCCTAACCATCCCTTCCGTCCTGTCCCTTTTCTCGTTTATGTAACAAAAGAAGTCTTTCTCCACCCATCTTAATCCCTTCAGCTATTTGGTATTCCTTTTGTGCTTTAGCCTGCTGTACTACCTTGCATGCCACTTTGACCAACTTCAAGTAGTTCTCTTTGTCCACCTCACTCACAGTCCTCCTGTATCTTCTGTAGGCCAACATTTTGTCCCTCGCCACCCAGGCAACCTCAGGGTTGAACCAGATGGGTGACCTTGCCCCCAGTTTCTTCCCCCTGAGACTAACACACTCTGCTGTGTCAGCCAGTATTACTTCTTTGATGGTCATTTTGGTTCACCTCCATATCCACTCTGATGCCCTCCAGGTGCGCCCTTAGCACCTTTTCCATCTTCCTAAAGTCCACCCTCATGAAATCCAGGATTCTAGCCTTAGTGGGGATACTTTCCCTGCCCATATCCAGTCTGAATCACACTGTGCTGTGGTCGCTGCCTCTCTCCTTGACTATTATCTCTTGTACGTTCTATGTGAGTATTAGATCAAGAATTGCCCCCTCCCTGATGGGCTCAGAGTTGCCCTGAGTCAGCAACCCACCCTTATTGCATCCAGGATCACCTGACTCCTGGCACTAAATGTGGGCAGGATATACCCCAGTCCACCTTGGGCAGATTAAAGTTCCCCACCACTAATACCTCCCCCTTTCTTGTAGCTTCCAGCAATTGTGAACTCAACTCCCTGACTCTTTCTTCCTCCTGGTTGGGTGGTCTGTAGACCACCCCCGACCTCATCTTTCTCCCTCTGTTGGTCTGGAGCTGAATCCATAGTGTTTCCAACCTCATCCCTTTTTCTGTCTCCTCCCTCGTGCATGTTATCCATTCCCTGATATAAACTGCCACTCCCCCTTTGCCTTTCTCCCTGTCTCTTCTATATAGCTTGTAACCCAGGATCGAGAGGGCCCAGCGATGGTGTGGTGTGACCCAGGTCTCAATAATTGCTGCTATGTCTACCTTCCCCTCCACTAAAGGCACCTGCATGTCTGCCATTTTGTTACTGAGACTACAAGCATTGAGTGACACCACCCTCCATCTCAACTTAGTGCTCCTTTGATTTCCTTCTGTGCTTTGCCTGACCTGCCCTCCTCCTGTACTTCCCCCTCAACCCCTGTGTTTGCTACCCTTTCCCTCCATCCCCATGATTACTACATAAATATGTATAAATGTAAGAATGAAATCCTGTTGTGACTAAAATCCAGAGGCTGTAATGAGATATACAATGTGTTCACAGGAGAGTTCCAAGAAGATGACTGCGAACCACAGAACAGGGCTGGTACGGAGTTAAATAGGCAGCCAGCCTGAGACTAGGAACCCAAATCCAAAGGAAACTCCACACTCACTGAAGTCGTCCACACACTTCTTTGCTGGATGCCACAATAAAGCTTTAATAGCCAAAAATAAGAAGTGTTGGTGCAGACAAAGCTGCCAACCACAATGCTCCCACATTTCGAGTTTGCACTCTTCATCAGGGGCATGGCTATAGCATTCACACGTCACATTGAATAGTGAAAAATATATATTCATTATTCAGATTACTCGAGCAATTTAGACAACTATAACAGGATGATCAATCTACCTACATTTTAAGGGCCACATTATTACCACGTGCACAGTAATACTGTGGCCCCTTAAAAGTAGTAGATTGATGCATCACCAGTTTATAGTTGTCTAAAATTTGCTCATGTGCTCTAATCTGAATATAATGAATATGTAAGTTTTTTCACTATTTAATGTAACATGTGAATGCTCTAGACATGCCCCCCGATGAAGAGTGCAAACTCGAAATGAGGGGCATTGTGGTTGGCAGCTTTGCACCTACATTTCTCATTTTTGAAACATGGAATTTGATGGCATATAAGGACTGCTTGGCCCTCCCAGTCTGCCCATTTTCCCTACCTACTGTAATACCGTACACCCTACTTGGTCTTCGGCTTAGCCTTCCCTTCCCTAACAACTAAAGTTCCCTTATGCCTATCCCATGTGTTCTTGAATCCCACCACAGCTTTTTCCCCCACCACCTCCCCTGGAAGGCTGTTCTAGGCATCCACCACTCTCTCTGTGAAGAAGTACTTCCGTATGTTTCCCCTGAGCCTACCGATTCTAGCTTCATGGCATGTCTCCTTGTTCTTGAGCATCTTTTTTCTGAAAAATGTTTCCCTCTTGTACCTTATTTATATCCATGAGGTATTTGAAAGTCTCTGTCATACCCCCCCCCCATTCCCTTCTTACCTCCAGGGTGTACATATTGAGGACCTTTAGCCTCTCCTCATATGATCTCTCCTGCAGGATATACACCCCCCACAGCGACAAGTCAACAGCGACCAACACTACAGCGACAAAGAAAGTGAAAGCCAAAAAGATTGCATTCAGGCAATACAAAAAGACACAGGCAGAAGGGGATAGGGAGAAGTACCAGGAGAAACAAAGGGAGGCAGGGAAGTCAGTAAGGGAAGCCAAAGCTCAGACAGAAGAACACATTGCAAAATCAGTGGGTAAAGGGGACAAAACCTTTACAGGTACATAAGTGAAAAAGAAAGACAAAGGGAGGGATAGTGAGACTGAAGGGGAGGATGGGAGCCATGGAGGATGACAACAATAAAGCTGACATATTGAACAGGTATTTCTGCTCAGTCTTTACTAAGGAAGAGGGGGTAATGGGTCTGAAGGGAGTACAAGGGGTGAGAATGGTGCAGAAATGGACACAAGTCCCTTTACACGAGAAAGGGTCCTGAAGGAACTGGAAGTAATAAGAGCTGATAAAGCAATGGGGCCAGATGGGGTGCACCCCAGGGTCCTTAAAGAACTAAGAGAGGTGGTGGCTGAACCTCTGGCTATCCTGTTCAGCCAATCACTGGAAACAGGGGAGGTACCCAAAGACTGGAGGACAGCAGATGTAGTCCCCTTATACAAAAGTGGGAACAAAGAGGAAGCAGGGAACTACAAACCAGTCAGCCTCACCTCGGTAGTGGGAAAGATCATGGAAGCACTACTGAAGGAGAGATTGGTGGAACATCTGGTTGTCAATGGACTACAGGACCCAAGGCAGCATGGTTTCACCAGGGGGAGGTCATGTCAGACCAACCTCATTGAATTTTTTGACTGGGTGACTAGGGAGGTGGATCAGGGGAGGGTAGTGGACATGGCCTATCTGGACTTCAGCAAGGCCTTTGACACTGTGCCACATAGAAGACTATTACACAAACTGGGGAATATGGGTGGGCAGGACAGTAGTGTAGTGGGTAGGTAACTGGCTGGGTGGCAGGACACAGAGGGTGGTGGTAAATGGCTGTCACTCCACAGAGGGAAGAGTAACCAGTGGGGTACCACAGGATCAGTGCTGGGACCGGTCCTATTCAACATCTTCATCAGTGACATTGCACAGGATCTAGAAGGCAGAATTTCACTGTTCGCTGATGACACAAAGCTCTGTAACAGAGTAGACACACCAGAGGGTGTAGACAGAGTGAGAAAGGACCTGCAGAAACTTGAAGAATGGTCAAGGGTTTGGCAGTTGAAATTCAATGCAAAGAAGTGCAAGATAATGCATATGGGGTACAAAAACCCTGGCACAATATATCAGTTGGGGGGTGAGGATATAGCATGCACCAAGCAGGAAAGGGATCTTGGGGTTGTCATCTCTGATGACCTCAAGGTAGGGAAACAGTGTGACAAGGCATCAGGTAAAGCAAATAGGATGCTGGGATGTATAGGCAGGGGCATCACCAGCAGGAAAAGGGAGGTCATAATTCCGCTATACAAGACACTAGTGAGGCCCCACCTGGAGTACAGTGTACAGTTCTGGAGACCATACCTACGTAAGGACATAGACAGGGTAGAGAAGGTTCAGAGGAGGGCAACAAAGATGGTGCATGGGTTGCATCACAAGTCCTGTGAAGACAGGTTGAAGGAACTGAACATGTACTCCCTGGAGGAGAGGAGGGAGAGAGGATATATGATAGAGACATACAAGTATCTTACAGGGAGGAACAGGGTGCAGGAAAACACTATTTTTAAGCGAAAAAGATGTTTCAGGACTAGAGGGCATGGGATGAAGTTGGAGGGAGGACGATTCAGAGGAAACATGAGAAAGAATTTATTCACAGAACGGGTGGTGGACAAGTGGAACACACTGCCAGAGGAAGTGGTGGGGGCTGAAACAATCACGGGATTTAAGAATGCATGGGATAGACATAAAGGAATTCTAGAGGGCAGGGTTAAGGGGGAAACAGACTTCTAGGAAAACAAACTGAACTTACAAGCTCAAATGGGCAGACTAGGTGGGCCATAGGCCCTTATCTGCCGACACTGTCTATGTATCTATGTATCTATGTATCTATGACAACAGTGCCAGGTCAGAGTAGTGTCAGTACTGGACCCCGGCACTGCTTTCTGGGGGGTCTTGCACCCTGTCCCCTAATCAGCTCTGACTCAGAGTTGATTAGTTTAATTGGGGGGGTGTGGGGGGCACAGAAAACATGGGAGCCAATGACCACCTTTATGTCGACTGCAAATGCAGTCGACATAAAGGTGTCACTGTAACGTCGATCGACAAAATTTTTGTCACGCTGACATCATAGATCCCTGGTGCAGCTACTAAAGCTTTATTTTGGCATCCAGCAAAGAAGTGAGTGGACATCTTCTGTGAGTGCGGAGTTTCCCTTGGATTTGTGTTCACAGGACCGCTGATGTCCAAGTCAGATAGGGTTTCAGTCTTTCAGCACTAATACATACTGCAGTCAGCTAGTCTGCTTCTCATTTATAATGTGTGGGGGCTCATCACAGCAATGCCCAAAGTAAATATTTTCCCATCATTCTCTGATATTTTTAGCTGTGTGAACACGAGTTCCAAGGTTTCTGGTGATTTATTGGTACAGATTTAGCAAAAAGCAAACCAGATGTTCTCATTAAAAGAAATAGCTTAATGTTTCTCTTGGACTGGCCCCTCATTTATACAGCTTTACCAAGATACTGTACATTGCAGGGTCAAGACTAGGGCAGAGAAAGAACCTAAGAACTTCTGAGGTTCTGGCAAGATCAAAAAGATTCTGCCATTTATCTGAGACTTATCAAAACCTTAAAACCTTTTTGCTGATTTCAAGTGTAGAAGCAGTTTTTGGGCTGCATTGTAATCAAGACTACTGTATATGTTTGATGTTAAAAGATGATGTAAAGCAACTTGGAGCAGAACTTGCCAAATTTGGTTCTTGTGCTGTCACACACTACACACAATTTGTATTACAGCAGTTCTTGCCACAAATTGTTGCTATGCGCAGATGAAAATTAGTAGAAGACGATACAAACATTACAAAAAAGAGTGCCACAGTTCAATAAACTGATGTGTTAAGAGAACAGCTGTGCTGGCTCAGAAGTGGGGGAGGGGGTGCAAACAGTCCCCTTGTGCTGCTGGAGTTTTGCAACTTGAAATGATCCAAGTGTTATTCAAGGCTGACTAGAAAGGCAGCAGTTAAATAACACTGTAGAAAACAAACTAACATTTTAAGACTAGCTCTTTATACAATATACATTAGCGTTTTTTAATAAAGATAAAAACACTGTCAAAACCACAGAACTCTAGCTAGCTAGATCATTTTTTTAAATCTTGCTAGTAGGGTAAGTCATTTCATTTAACTTCATACCGCACTTGGGTACATCATAGAAACAAACTGTATCTCAGTGCTATGCCTCACACTGTTGCAAACTGCGAGTCAGCACGAGTAATTAATATAGTGAACCATGCGGCAGTGGTAGGTCACTCAAAACCCTCTCTTTAAAAATTAAATGCAGCCCAGAAAACAAAACATGTCCTCTCAAACCCACCACATCGCACAATCTATCCAAGAACAAACCACAAAGAGAGAGAGAGCAGAGTCATAGAGACTGCAGTTTGAAAAAAAAATGGCAGAACTTTACACGTAGTACTAATTATAAGCGCTAATGTCTGTTGTATAAACCACACATGTGATGTACATCTGTGATATATGGATTTTATCTTCATTCAAGGTCAATAATCTTTTGCCCCTCACTTGTAAGTTCAACACTCATGAGGGTCAAAAGGTCACTGACCACTCATGAAGCTACATTCCATATCTCATAGATGCAAATCACAAATCCCCCCTATCTATCACTATAGCCGTGTTTACACGGTGGCATTTGCATCACAGCGACCCGAGCATTCAGGTTGCTGCAGTGCAAATGCCGCCGTCTGCATGCTTACTGAATTGAGGTAAGTTGCTCCCTTGCTCTGCTCCGCATTCTCAGAAAGTATGGGGATGAGTTCGGGAGCGAGCAGATTAAGCGGCCATGTGGACAGACTCCCAGCCCTTCTCCAGCATGTCTTACATCAGCAGTGAGGGGGGGGCTGTGTAGACATGTGAGACAAGTGTCTTTTGGGTCAGGGCAGCTCTGCAACACTCCACCGAAGGGGTGAGGTCAGCCGGGCACACATGGCTTTAGAAAAAAATCTCATTCAGCTCAAATTATTTTTTTGTCCTTTGCAAAGAAGTGTTAGTCTAGAAATGCCAGCTTTCTTTGTTGTGCTGTTTGGTAGTCTCCCTTTAAATCAATCTATTTATTTATTTATTTAAGAGATTTACCAGATAAGCATACTGAGCAGGGACCACTCATTTCCAGATGCGACCTTGGGGGTTACATAGAATCCAACAGGTTCAAAATACAATACAATACAATGGTACAACAACAGGTTCAGAGTGGATACATACAGGGTGAATTACAACAGGTCCAGAATAGGTACAGGCTGGACTAACCATTATTTAGTGACATACTAAGTCCAGTCCTAAGACCACAGAGTACATAGTTTGCTATGCCAATGTTAGGCCTGGACCGCAGGGTAAAAACAAGCAGAGCAGTAGATATACAGTAAATTCAGTAGGAATACTGTGCTTATTGAATTTAAGGACCGTTTAGATGCCTCTTGGTGGCAGGTCTGGGTTGTAGGTTGCAGTTGCATATATCTGAGAAGTGGGCATGTAGGAGCCGTTTAAGGAGCCTTGGGGTGGGGGACAGCCTAATATCTACCGGAAGGTCATTCCAGAGTTTGGGCAGCCGATGTCAATCTATATTTAATTTTGGATAATTTATTGGTGGCCTTTGAAAACCGGGCCCTGCTGGGTACAATTGCATTTAGTACAGTTGGAAAAGTATTACAACAGGCAATCACAATAATAGTCATTAAGAGGGAGTCTGGTCAAAAGTGCTACACTGCAGAATTAGAATCCGACTACCTCCAATAAATCTTACATCAAAAATTAGGTTTCTACATTACCTTGTTTTGAAGTTATGAGCTATTTTGTAACACTGATTTCACTACCTGTTCAGAAAAGCCAGTTTCAGTGAAGAGCCACTGATGATGTCACAACCAGAACTCACAGACTAGTCCTCCCTATCAGCAACCTTATAGGACCTATTTCTCCAAACTTATAGAAACTGTAGCTGTAGTAATCATTAAAAAAAACACTGATACAGTGTTGTCTGCAACGATTGCATTTCCTGAATATTCAGATGCATGGTACTGTACTTTAGAACATATCAGGAGGTGGTTTTGGAATGCAGCGATGAACCAAAGTATAGAATGTCAAAGTGGTGCACAATTTTAGAATGTTGGGGGAGAGGGACATGCAATCCTGGCATGTGACAGAGATGCACCATCTCATAGTGTGGTGGGAAACTCAATCTCAGAATGCGACAGGGGCACACATGGAGGAATTTAGCAGGGACTGGTAATTCTGGAATATAGTAAAGATGCACACTGTCAAAATGTGACAGGACACACTATTTTATTTTGAAACTGCTTGTCCTTGCTACATTCCAGAATTGTATGCATCCACCACATTTCAAAATTGTGCATCACATCCCCGCCGCAATCTGACATTGTGCATCCCAGCCATATTCCAAGATTGCTTATCCCCACCATATTCTAAAATTGCACATCCACTCCACATTCCAAAGTTGTATTTCAATGCCACATTCTGAAACTGCCACCCTAACATTCCAAAACTGTGTCATTACCAAATTCCAAAATTGTGTGTCACTGCCACATTCTAAAACTGCCTCACTGCCACATTCTGAAACTGCACGTCACTGCCACATTCCGAAACTGCATGTGACTACCATATTCCAAAACTGCGCATCATTGCCACATTCCAAAACTGAGCATCACCAACACATTCCAAAATTGTGTGTCACTGCCACATTCCGAAACTGTGGATCAGTGCCAGATTCTGAAATTGTGCATCACTACCTCATTCCAAAATTGCGTGTCACTGCCACATTCCGAAACTGTGTGCAACTATCACATTTCAAAATTGAGCGTCACCACCACATTCCAAAATTGTGCGTCAATGCCACATTTCAAAATTGTATGACCCCTCTACATTCTAAAATTGTAACTGCCTACCAGGTTCTGAAATTGTGTGTTAACTTCCACATTCCAATATTGCCCATCATTGTCACGTTCTGAGATTGTGCATTCTCACCATATTCCCAAACTGCACATCCCCACCACATTCTGAAAATGAGTGTCACTACCACATTCAAAAATTGTGTGTTCAAGTTACATTCTAAAATTATACATCCCTGCCTCATTCTGAAATTGCACGTGACTACCGCATTCTGAAACTGTGTCACCACCACATTCTGAGATTCTGTGTCCACATCACATTCTGAAATTGAATGTTGCCGCCACTGTGACAGGGAGCTCCTGCCACTCTTTAGGACCAACCTTTTCTTAAATCTGTTGCAACAGTTCTTCTATTTCTTAGCCTAAACTATTCTTTACAATTTCTAGTCCATAAGGTTGGCCACCTATGGGCACCCCTTCCCTTTCTTGACTATGCTATAGTGTCCTCTCTGATTTTCCTTTTCCCTCTCAGGTCCTTGTATAGAGAGGTTATTGTGGTGACCTCCGAGCATATGTAAAACAACAGGTTGTATTTATCATTGTTGGATTTAGTATGTAATAGCACTACTATGTCATAAAATACCTTGATGTATTGTATATAGCTTATGTTCATGAAACCTGTAAATGTTGAAAATATCATGGCACTTGGTGTTTTTGATAATGGTAAAAAGTACTAGGTGACTATTATAGAAATTAAGTTAGATGTGCTATTTAAAATGCATGTAAATTGCTGTAAACTGAACAAGTCTGAAAGTTCATGGTGATTTGCATATATTCCATGACGCTTTGCATTATGGAAGTATGTATGATGTTGTATTTCTTGAAACTTGATTTGTTGCCAATGCCCTTTGGGGTAACCCTTTTTTCAGTGATTCTGCATTGAGGTTCTTTGTTTTTAGCTTGTTTTTTTTGTTTTTTTTGAGCCCCCACTACCCAAGCAAATGGGGCCCACATAGGGATGAAGGGTTTTCACTGAAAAGTGGTTAGATCAGAGATCAGTGTCAGTAGGTGCTGGCTAAGTGCAGAGAAAGGACATTCATAATTTGTTGCTGCAAACTGATGTACTGAAGAAGGAATATGGCATTGCAGAAGCTTATTTCTTGTATTTTGAATAAACATCACACAGAGATTGTGTGTTGAATCTGAAGTTCGGTGTCTGGTCCATCTGTTATCCCACAACCCCTCCACAGACTTGGTGTTAGAAGTGGGATAACTTGCTAGGAAGCATCTGGACTGGCTGAAGAGGGATGTTTTCTGGTGGATATCGCCCAGATATCCCAGGTGGACTGATGCACCAGGAGTTGCCAGAAGAGAACCCGGAGAAGAAAGTTCCTGGAGCTCGGCCCAGAACCATGGCTGACAGTTGGAGAGAAGCTGCTGCCTTGACTGGACCTGGGAGCTTGGAGGAAGGCCAAGTCTGAAGATGATGAAGAGATGCAGGTTGAGGCAGACAGGAGGTGTGAGAGACAACACCCCAGAGGTGCAGACCCCGATGAGGATGATCCACTGGATGAGTGGGCAATGGCTGGAGGCAGACTGACTATGCAGAGGTGGAACACTGGTGCCAGCTGCTCAAGAGGTTCCTGCCAGAGAGTTTGGATAAAGAATCGGAGGAGGATTTTTCACGGGCTCAGTTTGAGGAGGACCCCCTTACTGAGCAGGATATTCCTTTGTCTCCTGTGTTCCCAGGATGTTACCTGTTGGAGGTCAGAGATGCAAGTTTGGAACTTGAATGTGAGACCCCAGGTAAGACTGTGCCTAGTGATATTGTGCTGTGGTTGAAGACTCCAAACAAGCAAGAAGAAGCCTATGAGGCTAAAGGGACTTTTTCTTGTATTTATGCAGCTAAATCTATTAACAGTATAGACTGGGGTATACTGCAGGCTAAAGATGCTAATATTGCCAAAATATTACAATATGTTAAGATCAATCTGAGGTGCCGTCTTTCGGATGAGACGTTAAACCGAGGTCCCATCTGCCTGGATTGGTGGTAGTTCAGGTGGATGTTAAAGATCCCATGGCACTTATCGAAAAGAGTAGGGGAATTTCCCCGGTGTCCTGGCCAAATTTCCCTCATTCACTAAAAATACCACCAACAGCTTAATCTGGTTCAAGGTCAGTTGGCATTCATCTGTATCCCCCTCCCCCCGGGTCGTGCCTGAAAATAGGCAGGATTTGTCTAGTGCACTTACCCGGTCAACAAAAGATAAATAAATAAATAAAGGAGGTGGTGTATGTGTTTTTTTTTTTTTTTATGAAAAACGTACCAAGGAGGAGGTGAGTGGAAAATGGATTGGAACCTGTGCTGGGGTAACACCTTGAGTGTCTACCCTCAGGTGTCTATATCTGTAACAAGTGAAATGAATCAAGAGACATACTGGATTTATATAGAGGAGTTGAACCTAGGACTGGGTCCCTGCTTAAAACTGACATGTCTGATGGAGTTGGAGCAGATAATTACTCACCCCAGAGAAATTGTTTTTGTAGTACTGGACTTTACAGCCGTACAGATTTTTTGGTTAAGAAATATGACCAGGGGTCGATCTTAACATTGTTTTACTAGCCCAAACACTAGTGCAAATTGACCAGGGCTAGTGCAGCTAACTCTCTACTAGCCCATCTTGACTAGTGCAGATTTTCATGACTGTTAGTGAAGTTAAAATTGTCTGTACTTTAGCATTCTCTAGTCTTCATGCTAATCTCTCTCAATGTTCCAGATGGCCAGGTGTGATTAACAGCTCATTAACAGCTGCAATTATCTGGCAGTTCAAGAGAGAGATCCCACAAAAGACTCAATGCGAGTCATTATCACTTCACTGTTAAGACTTTCAGCTAGTGTTCAGGGTGTGATCAAGGGTAGAGTGCTGTTAAGTCACTAGGTTCCAGTTTTCTGAATGTGTCTATGTCTAACAATTTGTCCAATATTATTAAGACCAGTGCCCCTCTTTTCATTAAATTTTGAGTGTTTGTATCCAACATTTCAGTGACAAAATGCAAGAGGTATACAGGATTGGCCCTGCAGGTAGTGGGTTTTATCCCAGCCTCAGCATAACTTCCCTCTTCCCTCCAAATCTCTTAACTCTGTTCTTTCCCTGGACACCACTGCAGACCAGACTCTGAAGTGACCATCCATAGCTGCCATTACTGGCAAGTATAGGGGATCCACAGCTCTTCTAAATGGATCATGCCAGCCATCACCATCCATACAGTTCCACCCTTATCCCACTCAGAATGTCCTTTCAGCCTAAAAACAAAGCTTTGGATCACATATGGTACAAAAATAAACCTTGATAAAATACATAATTTGAAATCTTGAAATAGGCATCCCTGGGTGCATAGATCATCCTATATAGAAATAGTATAATATTATGCCTGTGTACTGTTTCCCATGGGCTGATGAAAGGACAATGTTGAAGAAAAATCTGTTATTGTTGGGGTAGAACATATTAAAATCAATGCTTTTACAAATAAAAATGTCAGTTTTCTATTTCCCAAGCCCCTTAGGTTTGTCTAGCCCCCCAACCCAAAGAAATCTTAGATGTGCTCCTGGCTCACTTGAGACTTTACAAAAGCTTTCAAAAGTGCAAGTCTTCAGTTGACTATAGGGTGGGGGCTGAGAGTGTCTTTCTCTGCCTGACTCTGTTCATTGCCCTGTGGGTGGAGGTGACAGTGTGGCGAAGTGCATAATGATGTCAGCTACTGTGTGCGCAGAGCTAGGACTGCTTGACTGAACATTTGCTGTTGTGATATCCTCTATCTGTATGGTGTGGGGGGGGCAGAAAGATGAAGAGAGGAGGCTATGGTACAAAACAATTGGGGGGCTCACTGTAATGGCATTGCAGTCTTTTTTCTGCTGGGGAGCTGGAAGCAATGTGGGAACAGGATAAATGTGCAATAATCAGAGTATTTCTTGGCTTTGCTTGCATTGTTTCCTGTATAAGTGATCAAAATTTACCATTATAACTAAGGGCTAGTGCAACCATCTGCAGGCTAGTGCAATTTTTAATCAACTTGCCCTGCTGGCTAATGCAAAAAAAGGTTAAGGTTGACCCCCGAATATGACGTACTTTTCCTAAAAGGAGATAGTTCAGGAAAGGTACTGTTAGTCTCTACTGAGAAATGTGTTAATGCCTCAGGGTAAAGAATGATGATATCCACTATGTTTATGATAGAATGCTTATCGTTAATAGGGACCCTGAAACAGAGCTTCTGAAGATGGATGGGTGGAAGCTCCATCCCTTTCTGGGACAGGAAGGTGGTAAGCAGTCTGCAATAACTGCTTCCCTCTTAAGGTGGGGAATATGTGACAGGGAGCTCCTGCCACTCTTGAGGACTGACCTTTTCTTAAATCTGTTGCAACAGTTCTTCTGTTTCTTAGCCTAAACTGTTCTTTACAATTTCTAGTCCATAAGAGCCACCTATGGGCACCCCTTCCCTTTCTTGACTATGCTATAGTGTCCACTTCAATTTTCCTTTTCCTTCTCAGGTCCTTATACAGGGAGGTTATTGTGGTGACCTCCAAATGTATGTAAAACAACAGGTTGTATTTATCATTGTTGGATTTAGTATGTAATAGCACTACTATGTCATAAAATACCTTGACGTATTTTATATAGTTTATGTTTATGAAACCTGTAAATGTTGAAAATACCATGGCACTAGGTGTTTTTGATAATGGTAAAAAGTACTAGGTAACTATTATAGAAATTAAGTTAGATGTGCTATTTAAAATGCATGTAAATTGCTGTAAACTGAACAACTCTGAAATGTCATGGTGATTTGCATATATCCCATAATACTTTGCATAATGGAAGTATGTATTATGTTGTATTTCTTGAAACTTGATTTGTTGCCAATGCCCTTTTGGGTAACCCTTTTTTTCAGTGATTCTGCATTGAGGTTCTGTGTTTTTAGCTTGTTTTTTTGAGCCCCTGCCACCCAAGCAAACAGGGCCCACATAGGAATGAAGGGTTTTCACTGAAAAGTGGTTAGATAAGAGATCAGTGTCAGTACCTGCTGGCTCAGTGCAGAGAAATGACATACATAGTCTGTTGCTGCAAACGGATGTACTGAAGAAAGAATATGGCATTGCAGAAGCTTATTTCCTGTACTTTAAATAAACAACACAGAGAGATTGTGTGTTGAACTTGTAGTTTGGTGTCTGGTCCATCTATTATCCCATAACCCCTTCACAACCACAATCTGAAATCAAGCATACCAACCATGTTTTGAAATTGTGCATCACCACCACATGCCAAATTAATGCATCCATGGAAACAGAAATTGTCGGCAGATAAGGACTGCCTGGCCCATCTAGTCTGCCCGTAAGCCCTTGCACTGGATTACTGCTCCCGACCTACCTGCTGCTGTACAAGCTGCTGCTCCAAAACAGATTACAAAATTACATATCTCTGCCACCTTCTATGATTTTGTATTTCCTACATTTCAAAATTGTGTATCTCTGCCACATTCTAAAATTATATGACACTGCCATATTATGAATTTTAGCATCCCTGCCACTTTACAAAATTGAGTGCCCCAGCTACTTTCTGAGATTGTGCCATTGCTGCATTCCACAGTTGCAATCTGGTGGCATTTCAAAATCTCATCACTGCAGTATTCTAAAAATTGCACACATTTTTGTCATTCTAAAGCCATGTTTGCCACTGTATTCCAATCCCCGGCCCCGTCACATTCTTAAGTATTGTACCTTGCATCTGCACATCATGGAAATGTATTCCCTGACCCACCCAGTGTCAGCTTTTCTTTTTCAGATGTTTACTACAACTGCAGTTTTATGTAATGTGGGAGAATTAAGTCTTGTGAGATAGTTTGCAAGAAGGACTAGGCTGTGAGTTCTGGTAGTGACATCACTAGTAGCTCTTTACTGAAACTAACTTTTTTGAATAGGCAGTGAATTTAGGGTTACAAAATGACTTGTGACTTTTAAACAAAGTAACTTCCAGATTTCGTTTTTGTCACGAGGCTGATTGGGGATATGCTGATCCAGAGTCTGAATTTACTGATGCCAGAAATTTTGCCCAGACTCCCTCTATTCAGGAATAAACAGGGGAACAATACAAACTTGTGTTGCCATAACAAGGTATTCTTTTGAAACATATGCAAAAATTAAACAATCAAAGGCTTAAATTTGTACACATGCAGTAACCAATGTTTGCAGCTTCAGAGATCTTTGTAGTGAGGAATTTGTATGGGCTATTGAAAACTTGAATGAAGGGCAACCAGCTTTGGAGAGGAATTTAGATTCATTAAGCAACACCAGATTGATTTATTTTTATCTGTTTTCATAGATTGTAGCTCACCTTGAGGCGTGCCAGCAAAGGTCTGACTTTTAGTTCCCAGAGCCCATGCCCCACAGGTCCATGGGAACCCCACCCCCTGGCACTGAGACCCCATAGGGACCAAGCAGCATTGGCTGGCTCCTTCTTCTCCTCTTCAAAAACCTTAAATGACAATTGCTCTGTCTTTCATAACCTATAAGCTCCTCCCATAAACTTACTGAAAACCTTATCCCTTAATTCACCATACACTATCTACACTACTCTAATTGCTATTTATACCACAGAGGTTTGTATTGGCATCATCCCCCTAGAGGAGAAGAGGAAGGGAGGTTACATAAGCAAGAACCAACAAGTATTCTGCTTAGACATAGTCATTTATAAGGATTTCCCACCCATGCAGCTATCCATGGTTCCCTTTAATTACAGCAGAGATTAGTCCAGACTTTCCTTGAAGGCCTGCACTTTCTTTATGTTCACTGTCTCTACTGGCAGGCTGTTCCATGGGTTCATTACCATCTGGAAGAAGATATGCTTCTTAACATTACCCCTGAATTTACCACCTTTGAGCTTCAGGCATGTCCTATCATCTTGCTGGGAATCACCAGATCCAACAGCTCCATCTGTTCAACCTTGCTGATACCCATCAGTATGCAAAAGACAGAGATCATTTCCTCTCTTAGCCTCCTTTTCTGCATGGCAAACATGTTATCAGGCTCCAGTCTCTCCTCATAGCTTTTATCCTCCACACCCCTGACCATTTTGATGCCCTGCATTGCACCCTCTCTACTGCCTCAGTGTCCTTTATGTACTGTGAAGCCCACAGCGCCACTGCAAACAGTAATTGAGGTGTGACCTGACCAGGGCCTTATAAAGTTCTAAGATTACTTCACCTGCTGTGCTGGTTACTGTCCTTTTAATGCACCCCAACATTCTTCCAGCCTACTTAACAGCAGCTGAGCACTGCTTGTCATGCTTTAGCCCCCTGTCTCTTCTGACCTCCCCCCCTCCCCAACCAGGTAATTTTACTGCAGTAAGAGGAGCCCCACACAATGCATATGGGTGCAGGTTCTACATCTGTCTCTCCTCCTCCTCAAGTGTAACAACTTGACATTTGCTACTAAGGATGGACAAAGTTGTGGTGTATTTGGAGTTGGTTTGGGATTTGCCAAATCCAGGATGAGTTTGAATTTGGTTTTGCAAAGAATCTGGATTCGGATTTGCCTGGTCCAGGCCTATTTTGATAAGTAATGGGAAAAAAAGACATTTTTCAAATGAAAAATATCACAAAATCTGAAGGGACAGTGGTATAACAGTACAGAGTATACTGTGTGAGGCACACTGCATCCTGCTGTTTAAAAAGTCTTCGTTTCTGAGTCTGACCAAACCTGCAAAGGAAAAAGCCAAAAAGTAGGGGGTGCAATGAAACATAGCTTACAGGACCACCTCCCCAACACTGATGCAGTCAGCTGAAAATTAGGGCCAGTGGAAAATGTAGCAAAACAAGCAGATTAAGTAATTTTATAGAACCTAGTGGGTATGATGCCGTGGGCACTGGACACTTCTCTGCTTTACTTTCTTTTCTGTTAGGCTGAATTTTTAGCTTACACCGAGTTAAAGCTACCTCTGGTGTTTATTTCTGCTAGCATTGGAGTCCCGTGTGATGTTTCATTCCGCACTTCACATTTCAGCTAGAGACCATTTACACCCCACCCCATACACACACACACATTTTTTATTTTTTTAACCAGGTATAGCACACTAAGCTGAAAGCTTTTTTACAGGAGCGACCTGGGAGCACAAGGATGTTAAGTGACTTGCTCAGGGTCACACAGTATGCAAGTGGAAGCTGTGGGATTCAAACACAGGTCTGGTCTGCTGGATGTCACCAGATTTGCAGCTCAGAGCCTTAGACCACTGCGCTATACTGCTCCTATTTCTTTCTTACTTTTTTAATTTTTTACACAGATGAGACTAACAGTCACCAACAGTCACTAACTCTTAGTCACCATTCAAGAGACCACATGGTTTCTTTTTTCATTTGCATTTTTCTTATTATTATTTGTTTTTATTTTTTACTTGTCCCCTCTGGCCTTACATACAGCAGCAGGGTAATCCCTCACACAGACACAATCACTAGTTGATCAGTACATATCGGCCCATCATTATCACTGATATTATCAAGATGACTTTGCAGAGAACCAGTGGGGCCAGCATAGAAGAGACCAAGGTTTATTTTAATGAATGTCAAACATTTCACATTTTCAGGCAACAAATGGTTGTGCATATCCGAAGTAACACTACCAACATTGCTCAAGATTCTTTCAGAGCAGGCATTGGTCAGAGGGCAACTTAATCATAACAAGCATTTGTCAATGCCGAATGTTGCTTGCTTGTATTTGCTGTTTAGGTGTTTGGCACTGACATTTCTTGTGTAAAGCTGAAAATATGAACCATCTGCACTATGCTACACTGTCACTGCTCTTGCTCACCCATCCATTACAGGATGACAGCTGCTGTCGAGAGAGAGAGAGAGACAGAGAGAGAGAGACAGAGAGAGCTTCATTTACGTACTGTGCTGCACTGTAACATCAGCAAGCAGAGAACAATTATTGCACAATGCAGACACTGATGAGCAGCTCTCGCTCTCTCAGTCCTGTGACTCGCTCACACTTTCTGATGCTCGCTCGCTCACCCGACTATGCAGTGAATTCTGTGTCTCCGGCAAAAAAGTTGCAGGCTGACACACTGCAAATTAACACATTTCCATGCCTCTACCTCTCGCTCTGTCTCCCGGTGTCCCCAGAGCAACATACAATTACTGCACAATGCTAAACGTTACACCGCCAGCTATGTGTGTCCCCACTGCATACTGACATGTGATCTACCATCCTACAAAGGCTCAGACTGACAGAATACCGCAACCAAGACAGACAGAAATGCACTGCTGCATCACACACACACACACACACACTCACACACACACACACACAGCCCCAGCAGGAAACAGCCGTGAGGACACTTTAGCACACAGGACCTGTTGGGGGCAGAGAATTGGGAATCTATCTACATCACACCCTGCATTGTTGGCAAGATGGGGGTTCACTATGCCAACTGCGCAGTGAAGGCTCTGTCTCTGGCAAAAATGTTGCAGACAGACATGCTGCTAATTACCACAGTTCTGTGCCTCTACCACTCGCTCTGACTCCTGGTGTCCCCAGAGCAATATGCAATTACTGCACAATGCTAAACATTACACTGCCTGCTATGTGTGTCCCCACCGCATACTGAGTGGTGATGTACCAACTTGCAAAGGCTCAGACCAACAGGATACAGCAACCAAGACAGACAGAAGTGCACTGCTGCAAGACACACACACACACACACACACACACACACACACACACACACACACACCCACACCCAGCAGGACACAGCTGTCAGGACACTTACTTTGCAACAAGGGAGGAACGAGGTATGGGGGAACAGATGAGACAAAGATGTGTGGGGGGGGAGAGACAGCAAGGAAAATGGAGCAATGGAGGGGAAGGGGGCAGTGTTATGCAAATGAAATGGACTAAACGCTTTCTCATTGTAGTGCTTCATTCATTTCAACTACACAAAGTTTCTGCCCATACACTGTGAACCACGTCATACTTTGCTAGCATGATCATTGATCTGTCAAGAATGAGCCCAATGCAGCTTGACCTGCCTTGGGCTAGTCAGTGACACACCTCTGAAATGCCTTTCTCTGTAGGAAAACGTTTCTTGCGCAAGCACAAGCAACATAAAAATGGCAACACTGCACAATATAGGCCAGATTCTTCTCTTACTTTGACAATATTTCAAAGGGCTGTCCAGTATGCTGAGTTTCCTTGGGTCTTTTAGATAGTCTTCAACTATAGTGGTAGCAGTATGGCTTTGGCCAACACAGGAAGAAGTACTGTCTTTCTCGTTAGCATGTAGCCCTGACCAAATGTCACCGTCTTCATCTTTTCCACTGGATGTTTCACCCACTGACGGTGAGGTTTAGGAGGGTGCATGCTCAACCAGTTGTGAAAATAAAATACTTAAGCAATAATCCATGACAGGGTGTGGGTTATGGTGGGATTTACCCACGCCTGGTGTGGTTTGCCATGAGGCTCCAGACCGAGTGACTAAATCAGACCAGAAGTGGGATAAATTCCAGGATTATCCACACCCTAGAGTGGATTATAGCAATTATACAATGTCCCCCTTTGTTTTTCTCCCCAGAAATAAAGAAAAGGCTGTTTTTCTGTCTTTTAAATAATTTGTAATCAAGTTTTTCTTAAGCCACAAGAAGTAGTGCACAAGACCACTGTATTCTTGTGTTAATGAACATAACATATAAGACATCATGGATTTTTGTAGCCGTTCTGAACATGAATTGTTTACTGTGCTGAACAATGAATTTGTTGTTATAACTTATGAAACTCTTTTTTTCTTTCTTGTTTAATGGCAACATTGTAACAACTATTTTTTTTGCTGTTTGACAGGAATGACCATATTATTTAAGAACATTTTTTTAAAATGTGGAGTATGTATTACTGCAATAGCAAACATTTTAAAGTCTGTAACAGGTAGTAATCCAATAACAGTTCAGTTCTTACTTGGGCACAAAGTAGAAATGTATGGTTCTGTGGTTAATAAAGTGGAATAGGGTGGGTGTGGTGTCCAGGGCTGCAGGAGAAATTTGCATGTGATGCACCGCCTTTCTTGGGGAAGACATCGTGGATGAAGGTATCTCTGCAGTCTGGAAGGGTACGTTTCTGATTTTTGATTGCAAGTCACGGTGCAGCTGGATGCAAGTGTCTTCTTTCAGACTACTGCAATGCAATGAAGTTGCTGTTGTTTTTCCCGTTTCTGTTGCGCTGCTCAGCTGGATATGTAGTAGCTGGTGTTGCTGAGTGCTGTATGAGCAGAGTGTGGTCCGTTGGTCTGTCTGTTTCTTTGCTGGGGTTCATTTTGTAGGGCTGTTGTGGATTTGTGAAGGTTTTCTGTAAGGCTGCTGAGCTACTTGTGGGTTGCTCATGGTCCTCAAGGTGTACAACCTCAGGTGCAGGTATATTCTTTGAGGGTGCATTTTCTGCTTTTTAGGCACTGGTGTTGCATGCCAATATCAAGTCCCACTGCTGCCTTTCCTCTAAGATGGGTCACCAATGGTTGCAGAGGGAGGCTTCGTTTCTGTGTCATGTGACCTACATTATTTCTCAGCTTTCTAGTCCTGCATCAGAGAGCATGGTAACGGTTGTGGCTCTCAGGGAGTGAGTCGTATAAATTTGCTGTCACACAGCTTCTCTGAGTACGCTTGGGAGCATGCTGCCTGGATAGGTCACTACCGGTAAGCCGACACCACAGTGACAACTTTACAGCGATCTCGTCGATACCGACAAGCTCAACAGATCACTGTAAAGTCTACTCGGGATCTTGGCACCACTCCCCCTGGTCTTGCAGCCCCCCCAAATCAGCTCCAACTCGGTGTTGATTATAATAGATTGTGGGGAAGGGGTGGGGCGTGAGGGGTGCAGCCCCCTGCAAAAAATACATTTAATTTCTAATGGCACAATACCAACCACAGTTGCAGTCGACATAGTGCCATCACTGCAGCATTGGGTCGGCATATTTTTTTTTGAACCAGCATCGTAGATCTGTTCACTACCATAGGCTCTATGATATACCAGGTCTCCATTTTGTTGAGTACTTCCTGTGGCTGTTTTTTGGGGTGGCAGAAGAGGGAGGGCAGATTGGGTAGTAGTTTCAACAAGTATTTGATGCAGCTGCCCATGGGGCATGGGGAAGGGACTTCTGGCTGTTTGAACAGGTAACCTCTGGTCAGCTGCTTTGTGGAATCTAGGTTTTTTTATGGTTCTTTGTTTCTTCATTGAATGCTTCTGTTACAGATTTTTGAGTGGTGGCTCATTGGAGATGTTGTCAGATGGGTCAGAGTGAAATTGAGGACAGTTAGGTGCCAATACAGTCACGGACTGCTCATTACTTTGATTTTATGCTAGCTTTTTGAAGATGGAGTTGATTTCAGCTTCATCAATTAGATCAAAAGATAGGTTTATGTCTGACATTTTTTGCATTTCTACATAGCAAGATAGCTGTGCAGTTCTTGGTGAGTTTGATAGAGATGTTACTACTGGTTTGTTTTGGTTATCAGGTTACTTAGGTTGCTGGATCTTTATCAGTGGGTTCTTGTATGATTTATGCACATATAAAGACCACTGTTGTCCAGTCAGATTACTTGAAAATATGACCCCATTGTATAATGTAGTAGCCATCATTTCATCTGACACTTTCCCAATGTACAGGTCTTTATACCTGCTGATGTCTGTGAAGCCAGAGGAGAGAAAAGATGCCAAGCTAAGCTTAAATCCAGGGTCTAACATTGTTGCCAGAATATAATGTTCTGATTCCAACATCACTGATATTCTGGGGTCCATTTCCAGGGATAGAGCTAGGTTTTTTAGCAAGAGAAACAACACTACCTTCCTAAAGAAGTTTTGCCTTCTGCTTTTCTAGTTTGTTCCCAAGAAGGACTATCAGGGGTATTACTTGACACAGACTGCCATTGTCTGCATTCATTTCCCGAGTGGATTCTTCAAATGGCTACAGAATGTGGCACAGTTGTGCCATCAGGGTCCATTGGTTTGAACTGAGTGACACATCCCCTTCCCCCACTGAGTGATCCGTGGTGTATTGATGCACTGCTTTATGCTGCTTAAGAAGCCGTTGCGCAGCGTAGAAGGTGAAATTCTACCTGGTGACCACCTCCAGCTTTAGCTGATGTTGTGGAAGATTAGTGTCCCTTTGTAGCCGTCACAATATTTTGCATGCTTTAGCAGAATGACTAAAATGTCCACATAGTTTGCATGCAATACTTAAAGCAGAAATACTACCGAATCAGGAAGTGATCTATCAAAATTCTGCTTTTCAGCTGTAAGCATGCGGCCAAAGTTCCAGTTTCCATACCTGTAAATGTATTTTTCCAGTCATCTTTAGTTTTTTAGATATTTGCAATTTATTTAAATTGTAGCGCTACAACAAATATGGCGGCTAATTTTCAGCTGCACTTTTTCTACAGATCACATCACGTCTTTTGACAACAGCAGAGGAACCCTCTGTTGACCATTCCCGATGTCCCTGCAAGTCATATGTACTGTATGTGCAGTTGGCAGCACAGGAGGTTCCAGTGCAACATGCTTAGTGGCAGAAATGTAAACAAAAGCAGAGAATAACTAAACAAATTACTCGGCGATAGTACAATGCTAGCGAGAAAAAGTACCAGGTGTATCATTAGCAAGGCACAGGGAATAAACTGTCAAAATAGCGTTTTTTTTTTTTCCGTAGTACTGCTGCTTTAATGCTTCTGAACAGTTCTGTCATCTTTAACAAAATTATGTACTACAAGACTGAGGGTATGGGCAAAGCAAGGTATGTGCACATTCCCTACATCCTTCACAGCATGTACAATGTTAGCCTCATTATCAGATACCAAAAAACCCTGAAAACAGGCCATGGGGAGTAAGCCATTCTGCAAACTGTTTTTTAAATTCCTGTGAGAGGTTCACTGCAGTGTGATCTTTTGACTCAAAACTAGTAATACACAAAGTAGCCTGCTTCTTAAATGTATTTTATTTTATTGAATTTTGTTAACTGGGTAGGCCCACTGAAACAGACACCCCTTTATCAGGGGTGACCCAGAGTTAGTTGCATTAAAACACCAATTAAAGCCAATGGCAAGATACAAAGATATAGCAGCAAGTATTCGAGAGGGAGGATGGCATATGAAAAACAATACAATTTAATTAATTACAATGTGGGTTTTCAGGACTGTTCAGAACAAGACAATACAAAAAAGGTTACATCCAATAGATATGAGAGAAGCCACGATACTATGGAAGAGATGTTCCCATATTAAGCGAACACTAAGTGCATGTGCAGGATGTTATGGGGGGAAGATTGTATTTGAGGAGATCTGTAAAGGTCCCAAGAGAGGGACATTGTTGTAGGGAGACTGGAAGATCATTCCAAAGCCATGAGGCCTTGCTTGAGAAAGATTGTTGGCTGGATGAGATCCTGGCTTTAGGGACCTTCAAAAGAGGCTGTGCAGAGGAGCAGAAGCTTCTGGTAAGCATTTTTGGTTTCACAATACCATTGAGGTTAGGTAGGGAGCTAGTTAGGACTTTGTATGTAATGCAGAGTACAGAGTAGTTCAGCCTCCCCTCCAGGGTAGGCAACTTTAGGGATGTGAGAACAGTACAGTGGTGCCCCTTGCTAGCCACTCCAGCTGCAAACCTGCCTATTCTGTGGTAGAATTGCTTGAATTAGCCCAGTTTCTCTTAGCAAGGAAAGAACAGGAGCTCCATATAACAGCACTGGGAGTGGAAGTGAGCTGGCTATTAAAAGACAGTCCTCTGTTGTGAGGCAGTACCTGAGTCGGTAGTGTAGGCCAAGTTTTTGGGAAAGCAACCAGACCGTATGGTCCATTTGAGGAATTAAGGACAGGTCTTGATCAAGCAAGATACCTAAATATTTAAAGTTGTTCACTACCTCAGGTTTACCTCCCCCAGAGGGGATGATGATGAGTGAATCAGACCTATCTGAACCTAGTTTATGGGACCCATAAGCATTACTTTCATCTTTTTGTTATTTAATACAAGTTGGTTGGCCATTAGCCACCCTTCCAAAAGAGCAAAGTCAATATTCAGTCCACCTTCTATTGCTTTTACATCTGCATCAGTCCTGTAGAGGACAGCATTGTCAGCATATAATAATGCTTGGGCCGGCTGCAATTAGAGGACAGTTCATTGATAATGAGAAGAACAAAGTCCCCAATATGGAGTCTTGTGGGACTCCATCACATATAGCTTGCAATGATGATAGACTGCTATCTCATTTTACGGCTTGAGCTTGGTCAGTAAGGTAGTTGCCATAGCACCAGTTCATATATGACCCAGATCTTTTCACATGAGATCCCTGTGGTTTGATGGGGATCTCAAGGCAATGAAAATCAAGGGTCAGAAGTTGGAGCATTGCTGGCAGAAGTCCCGGCCAGATGCTGACAAACTGGTCCTGCGCACCCACTACTGTGAGTACCAGGAGGCAATCTCCCATAAGAAGACAGAGTTCCTGTCCAGAGAGATTGCAGCAGGGAGGGACAGACCTGCTCAGCTTTTTCGGACTATGGACAGGCTTCTTCATCCAGCCTGCCTTCAGCCAAAAAAAGCCTTTTCATCAACCTTGTGAGAGGAGTTTGCTCTGTTCTTCTCTTACAGGGTGTTGGCTATCCGGTCGGGGATTCCGTCAGGTAGACTTTTGCCTCACAGTTGCCAGTCTGTCGGGAGCAGAGGAACTCTGCCTGCCTGGGAAGAGTTTAGGCCAGTGGAGGTGTCTGAGGTGACTCAAGTGATCTTAGAGCTGAAGCATACATCTTGTGAACTGGACCCAGCCTCGACGCGTTTCTTGATGGGATGCGCCAGGGCTGTTGGCCCAGTGTTCGCTGGGATAGTCGGGTGTTCGATGGTGGAGTGGGTGTTCCCAGCTCCTCTGAAAGAGGCGCTGGTGAGACTCCTCCTAAAGAAACCTTCCCTCGACCCAGACATCCTAGCGAATTAGCATCCTATCTCCAACCTGCCTTTTTTGAGCAAGGTTGTTGAAAAATTGGTAGCACAACAGCTCGAGGATCAGCTCATGTCCTTCGACACCTATGAGCCATTTCAGTCAGGTTTTCAGGCTACACACAGCACAGAAACTGCACTAGTCAGGGTGCATAATGTAATGACTTACGTAAGCAATAATATCCAACAGGGTGGGCGGTATTGGGGAATACCGGCCCGCCCAGGGGCGTAATGAGAGACGACGCTGCAGGCTGAAGGGGCCTTATAGCCCTGGAAGGTCCGCATTCCCAATACCGCCCACCCTGGAGGGTATTATTGTGCTTAGAAAATGGGCAAACTGTATTATATGTGGTTGCATAAAAATGATTTTCATGTTAAAATGTAAAAATTGTTGTTTTATTTATTTTGAAATAAAATAGTTCCTCTGCTTGTATTAGGATGCTGTTTTTTTTGTAGAGGGTCTTTTGAGCTAGGTGAGCCTCTGTAGTTGTGAGTTTTTTTTTCCAGTATGTTACCATGGTTACATAGGTGGCCATCGTCTGTAGTTTGGACGGAATTTTCAGAGGTGACAATTAACCAGTAAAAATATGTAGGTAACAGTTTGAGGACTTCTGTGTTGTGCAGCCCTGACCATGTGGTGTGTCAGCCCTTGTTAAAGCAAGCAGAGCAGCTTCCAAGTGGAGGAGATGGCAACACCAAGATGATAATGCAGGTACTGTACTGTACACGGCTTGTCAGAGGATCGGGTAGTAATAAAAACAAATAAAAATAAACTTTTGTTTGGGCCGACCGGGTGCGACACGGTTCAGTGAGAGCAAGGAAATGCTGGTATGTGCAGCTATGGCTTGCGGAGCTACTGAGGGAGTGACAGGTTGGACGTGTACCACAGACGTTTACTTGGCTTGCGCCAACTACTGCATCGGGCAGCTTGTGCAGGAGTGGGAGCCGTGACTGCCTGTTTCCGATTACCATAATATGCTGTGTTTGAAAAGATTTTTTCTGTAGGAAACTGTTTAGTTTAAAATCTGATGGTTTGGTTCCTGTGACACTCCAACAGTTTTGGGAGTTTTATGGGGCATGGGTGCAGTGTCTCTCGCTAAGCGAGAAAAACAAATGGCGGCAGTTTCGAATTCATTTGGGTTTCTTGGCCAATAAGCAAGTAGGATGGGCACAGGGATATGCTGTTCAGTAGGTAAAGGGCACTTGGGCTGGAACATTTTCTTTCCCGGTCGTCTATTGTCAGATAGATCAGGGCTCTGGGAAGGGTACTGGCCAATCAAAAGCCAGGATCTTAGCTGCCCATTTTCTAATCAGAGATAGAGATAGAGGAGACAGGTCAGTACTTGTGCTCCTCGATCGCTCTTCAGCTTTCGACACCATGGACCATATTGTGCCTCTCGATTGGCTCTGTGAATTTTGTGGACTCGCCAGTGTTGTCATCAGATGGTTTGAGTCCTATCTCTCAGACAAGGTGCAGCGGGTAGTGATGGGGAATTTCTCCTCCTCTCCAATGCCTCTGTCTTGTGGAGTTCCACAGGACTCGATCTTGTCGCCAGTCCTGTTCGTGGAGTATATGTTGCCCCTTGGTGAGATCATTTGACAGTACAGAGTGGAGTTTCACTGCTATGCAGATGACACCCAGCTGCATTTGTCATTTGTCCCTGGGATATCTGGTGCAGTTGGTGTGCTTAACATCTGTCTGGCTAAAATCAATGATTGGATGACTTCCAGCTGGCAGCGACTTAACCCGGATAAGACAGAGGTGCTGGTGGTCGAGCTGAGTCACGGGCGTGACAGGTTGCTACCTGGAGCGAACTCTGGTCTTTTCCTAGGATCTGCTCCATTGGTTGTTTCCCCGAGGGTGCAAAATCTAGGTGTGATCCTGGACAGTAGTCTGACCTTTGAAGATCAGGTGTTGTCTGTTGTGAAGAGTGGCTTTTACCACTTACGGAACATCGCCAGGATCAAGCCCCTCATTCTGCCAGAAGATCTGCCAACCCTAGTACATGCCTTTGTGACCTCCAGACTCGACTACCATAATGTTCTTTACTTCGGGGTCTCAGGAGGGACCCTCCACAGGCTGCAGCTGGTGCAGAACGAGGTGGCCTGGCTACTGGTGGGACTATCCTGGCCATGCCATGTGACCCCAGTTCTACATGTTCTGCACTGGCTGCCATTCAGATGGAGGGTCTTTTTCAAGGTGGACTTGCTCACCTATAAGGCCCTATACGAGTTGGGTCCTGGCTACCTGTCTGAGCTCCTGTCACCTACAGCCTCTGCCTGCTCCCTCCACTCCACTTTGAGGGGCCTCCTGGATGTTCCCAGGGTTTGGCTCAAGACCTCTGGTGATCGAGCATTTAGTGTCCCTGCTGGGCCGACCCTGTGGAACATGCTTCCAGCTGCAGTCTGGGAGGCCCCTTCGATTGGTGTCTTTAAGCAGAGGCTTAAGGCCCATCTTTTCTGCCAGGCTTTTGGGGATTAAGTCATCTCCCCCTACCTTCAACTATTTTATATTTTATAGTCATTCTTTTAAGAATGTTGTTTTAAAGATTTTGCTACTTTGCAAATGTTATTTCTGTATTTTGTATTCTGTTCTTGTTGTGTACGGCACCCAGAGCCTCCGGGACCGGGTGCCTTAGAAATAAAATTGGCTTGCCTTATCGTAGTTCCTCAACCAGGTAGTTGATAGTTGATCATGCTCCTGGGTCTTCAGCTTTAAAATTAGTAGATCATGGTTTACCAGGTCAAAAGTCTTAGTTAAGTCTATAAAGATAGCTCCAGTGGCTTTTCTGTTATCAATGTCCCAGAGAATGTCTGAGGTGAAGTGGACAAGGGCTGTGTCTGTTCTGTGATGCTTTTAGAAATCATGCTGAGCAGAGGTGAGCCTAGAGTAAGCTTCAGTGTAGGTCATCAGGTGTATATGAACCTTTCCTGTATTTTTGATAGCGCACTAAGTATAGACTTGGGGTGATAGTTCTCTATATGCTCTTTACATCCTCCTTTATGGACCAGAACTACATAGGCCACTTTTCATTTTTGGGGGACCTCCCCTTGAGCAGAGACAGGTTAAATATTTTTGTCAGGAGGTGGGCAATTACTGGAGCCTCAAGTTTCAGTAACCTAGGTTCAAGATCATCATGGCTTGCAGACTAGTCGAGTTTAAACTTAAGTAACTGATCCAGGACTACCTTTCTCGAAATCAGCTTGAAGCAGAAATCAGGGCCATTAACCCAGGGAGTATATGCACAGGAGATCAATCAAAGAATTAATCAATCAATCAATCAATCAATCAATCTTTATTTTACCAGGTGAAACACCACTGAGATGAACTCATTTGCAAGGTGGACCTGGACATAATACCATAGAGTAACACAGTGCAAGGTACATAATACGTGAGATTGAAGTACAATGGGGTGCAGACACAGTTCTTACATAGTATATACAGAGAAATACCTAATGACATAACGTAGAAGTGATATATACAATATTTACAATTACAATCACAAAGCATGTATATATGTATACATACAATATTTACAAAAACATCCATAGGGAGAATCAAAGGGGTTATAGACCAGATTTACAGGAGAAGTGGAGAGGTGGAGACTGGGAAAGGGTAACTGGGACCACACAATGAGGGCTCAATATCCCTGACTACTAAGTACCACGGAAACAGTTGCAGGATTACTTAAACAAGTGAGTAAATAGCAGTTTGAAGGTGAACAGTTGTACAGGGATTACTAACTTCAAAGTTTTTTGAAGTTTGTTCCACAGGGAAGGGAGATCGTGGCTTATGGACGCTAAGCCAAAACGAGAAGTGGCTTTGGGAATGAGGAGTGAGGTGTATGCACAACTTCTCAGGGAGCTGATTTTGTAGGTATCCAGGTTTCTAAAGTATTTGTTAAATTCTTCATCTGCTAGTAGAGGGTTCTTAAATATGTGGTGGATGTGCTTGAGACACAGGATGAGGGAGAGGAATTGTGAAAGGATGGCCAATGACCAGGGATGGTCATATAGTCTACAGTATGGCCGATAGTCCACATATCAGTTGTAATATGTATTTGTGGCACTGCTGTGAGCTTCAAGCACTGCACCACTTTTTCACAATATTTACAACAGACATTTGGCACTGCATTGGTGGCAAAATATTTTCTGGATGATATTTAATATTCTGGAACTGCAATCTGCATTACTTGTTTAAAGCCAATAGGTTCAACAAAAAAGAGATCAAGAGCTATCATTTCCGCAGTTTTTTTATTTGATTTTTGGACAACTGGATGGATGTGATCAGATTATTACCTGGGAATTATAGGCCAATATCTATTTTTCCCTCGCTGTCCAAAGCACTTGAAAGGATTGTTGCTGACCAGTTTGTGGAGTACCTGGAAAAATACAACCTAGAATGTGTCCAACAACATGATTTTCGGAAAGGGCACAGCACGTCTACAGCCCTACTGGAATTCATAGGTTTCATTCACCATACTCTTGATCAGGGTCAACTTGTTGGTGCAACCTTTATTGACCTGTCTAAAGCATTTGACACAGTCAATCACCATTTGCTGATACATCAACTTGCTGGGCTTGGTATATCTTCAGAAGCCCTAAAGTGGTTCACCAGCTATCTAGCAAACCACACACAGCAGGTGAGAATAGGGTCTGCCCTTTCTACTAAACTGCCTGTCTGCTCTGGGGTTCCTCAAGGATTGATACTGGGACCCCTTCTATTTAGCACGTTCCTCAATGATTTTCCATCATCCTGTTCCGAACCAGTACTCCTCTATGTGGATGATGCAGTCATTTTCTCAAAGACTGCTGACCCTACCCTCCTTCAGGCCCAACTTCAGTAAAGTTTTACTGCAGCTGAGTCCTGGTTCATCTCTCATAAGTTGGTGCTTAACTGCGAAAAAACTAAGGTCATGCTCTTCAATGGTACCCACAGCAAGCACAAAGCCAAACAATTGGTGATTAAAAACAGTGCAGATGTTATCCTTGATTAGACTCAATCTTTTAAATACCTAGACGTTACTCTGAATAGTACGCTGTCCTAATCCAACCATGTTGAGAATGTTGCCAAGTTAGTTAACATTCGCCTAGGCCTTCTACACAGGCATAAACACTACCTTACTTCCGAAGCCCTCAGATTGGCTATCCAAAGTTCAATTGTGTCTATTATTGACTATGGTTTGGTCATTTATAGTTCCGCCATAGACACAACCCTATGTTGGCTCATCACAGCTCTGAATAAGGCATGCCGTCTACTAACTGGTGCAGTGTATCGTACTCACACTTGTGACCTTTACGAACAAGCAAACTGGCTTCAACTACAGGCTTGCATTGAATATCAAGCCTGCCTTCTGGCTAAGAAGGCAGATCTTGGTCTCCTACTACCAGGTTCCCGTCAGCTTTTCAGTCCCTTCCGAGGCACTCAGAGCATATGAAGTTCTGTGAGCCAAACCTTTGCTGTCCCTCGCTGTCGAGCCTCACTCCGACAGCGATCCATTGCAGTTACAGCTGCTAATTTATTTAATTCCCTTCCTCCTGAGATTGCAACGACTGCGACCCTGGGGCCATTTAAGTGGAAGCTGCATCAATTTCTAGTTTCCAGAGCTTCTTGTGAATGCTATACCTAATCTCTGCTGACAGCTAAATGCACTGGGACCTCCCTCTTTTACCATTTGCCTCTGTATAGCCCTATGCTGCTGCAGCGCTATTCTGCTCACAGCACTTCCTCCCTTATCCCTTTTTCATTCCTGCCCTCTTTTCATTCTACCTCATCCCCCTTCCCTTACCCCTCCACTCCCACTTCCCCCCTCTCTCCTCTGTTTCCTTACCTTGTTCTCTTCCTCTACCCCCCCCTGCCCTGTGGGTCTTTCCTGCTTAAGCTTCATCGTGGCATCTCCCACCTTACTCTTATTTTGCTCCTTCCATCCCCCAATTCACCCCCAGTACTTTCTCTCCTTGTAAGCCCTTTCACCCCTCTTCAGACAAGGCCACTGGCTGCACGTGCCACAATATTTATCTTGCCATATTGTTCTTTTGTTTATGTAATTACTTTCCTCATGTTGTACTACTTACTGAAACCACTGTAATTTGCTATTCTTGTGACTTGACGTGGAACCTCTGTAAAAGAGCTCTTGGTTCAATGGTCTTTCCGGTTTGTTAAATAAATAAATAAATATTTACACGCCCTTTGAAATTACTCCTGCATGGTTAACTTTATTGGTTTGTGGCACGGTCTGTTTTAAGAGGAATGGAGAGTAGGTAATTGAAGGGAACTGTCAGAGGCAAAGGAAATGGTGATGAAAATCATGTTGTTAGCTTTTTTGTTAAGTGGAGTTGAAAAATAGTTGGCTATGCCACCACATTTTGACAATGAAGAAACACCTTTTAGGTCACTGTCACCTCCCTCATGCTCTGTCTCACCAGACACTGATGTCCAATCTTTTCTGTTGCATGCAGTTGGGTGCATTCTCTTAAATGTCTTTATAAAATGAATGTTCCAAGGTGATTTTCCTATGTCTCCCTTCTGACACTGGATTTACAGAGTGTACATATTGCACAACAAGCATTTTGGGAGTCAATATAATACCAGTTCCATTCCCAAGGAATGGCCTTCTTAGTTTTGTTTCCTGGCATAGGTACCAGTTGACTAGCAGTAACAGTGTTTTCATTCGTTATGTCATCATGATGGACACTGTCCTCCTCATGTAAATAAATGGTGTCATAAGGGGACACAGAATTATCATCCTTGCCACCTGTGTTGACCTTCCTTGGTCGCCCATCTCAAGGGTTTCAAATAGGATTTTTGTCATGCACCACATCAATATCAGGAGAAGAATCAGGTAACTCAGACTCAAGCCTGTTGGGCACAAAGTTGCTGCCACTACTGTTATTGTCTGTGCTGGAGTCTGAGTTATGAGATCACGACTGGGATAGTGGAACACTGAAAGCATATGTGGTCATCCTTTTAGTGCCTCTGCGGGTGACTTCCCCAATGACCTTTGTGTTTTTTAATAACAATGCCTCTACTCAATCAATCAATCAAATCTTTATTTATCCAGGTGAACACCATTGAGCATAGCTCATTTACAAGATGAACCTGGTTAGCACAGGAACACAGGACATACAATATATGAACAGTCACAACATGACACCTCAGTAATATTATACAATACAGAGATACAATAGTTAAACGTAGTCATAAGTGGAGAATAGTTTGGAAACAGTGGTTCAATTCCTTCGTGGTGTATACTGAGTCTAGAAACAATAGCTGGAAGTACTAACGAGGACAATTGTTAGGTAATGGTATATTACATACAATGCCATAAGAAACATGACAGACAGTGAGTTAAAAAAAGAAAAAAAAAACAGTGTAACAGGGTAGGGGGGTAGGCAAGGTGAGATAGGGTACTGGGGAATAGACAAGGGACAGATGAAGCCTCAGAGAGGACACAGGACAGGAGGGCGGGGAGCACAATTAGGTATTAGAGAAATGTGAAGGAGAGGCCACAAGGTCAGGCGTAGTGGAGAGGACAACGCCATCATGGTATGCTATAAGTGCAGGGAAGTTTAGGATCAGAGGAAGCAGTTGCAAATTTCCTTGACTGAATGGTCATATAGTGTCTTGAAGGAGGATAGACTGACTGGGGTACTAAGCTTTAGCGATTTTTGTATTTTGTTCCATAGAGACGGCAGCGCAAAGCTTATAGCCGTTCTCTCAAAGTGTGTTTTAACTTAGGTACCTTTAAGGAAATAAAGGAATAGCTTCTCAGTGCATAGTTCCCAAGCTGGCATAGCGGAAGACAATCAGAGATATATTGAGGTAGTTTTTTGATAATAGCTCTGAACATCCAGAGTACAGCATTTCTGTTTCTCTTGAACTGAAATGAGGGCCACCCCACGGCAGCATAAAGGGCACAATGATGAGTGGAAAAGGGTAGGTCAGTAATGAATCTCAGAGCCTTGTGATACAATGTATCCAATTCAGCAAGATAAGAGACAGGGCAGTGACTATAAAGAAAGTCAGAATAGTCGACCAAGGAGAGAAATGTTGTTTGTACCAGCTGCTGCTTGGCATCGCTAGTAAGGCAGTTATCAATCCTGAAAAAGAGTTCAAGCCTCTGCCTCAATTTCTTCAGCAGATCTTCGATATGGTCCATAAAGGAAAGTCTGTGGTCGAGCCACACTCCCAAGTACTTGAATTTATTGACAAATTCTAGGTTTTCTCCCAGGATTGTTGTGATCTATGGAATGGAGCCAGCACTGGCCGGGTTTGCAGCATGGAAAAGTGGAGAAAATAGCATTGCCTGAGTTTTTTTTGGTGTTTAATAGGAGCTTTTTGTTTAGGAGTTGGCTCTGAAGTAGAATGAATTCAGATTGTAGGTCTCCACAGGCAGCTTCTGGCGAAGGACGACTTAGATAAAGAACCGTGTCTTCTGAGAACAGATGGATATTGGCCTTAGTTATGCTGGTGTCAATGTTGTTTATGTAAATTGCAAACAGTAGGGGACCAAGAATTGATCCCTGGGGGAACCCTCTTTGCAGAGGTTTAAGGGGAGAAAGTTCACCTTCTGCCTTGACTTGCTGCCACCGGTCAGAGAGGTAGTCAGCAAACCAATGCAAGGATAGTGAGTCCAGTCCTATCGCCCTCAGGGAGCAAAGGAGCAGGCCATGATCGATGGTGTCAAAAGCCTTACTTAAGTCTAAGAACACTGCACAGATGAAGTTTCAATTCTCTATGTCTCGCTGCCAATCATTGGTCACTTTGGCTAGGGCTGTAATGGTGCTATGCTGCGCTCTAAAGCCAGATTGCATTGGGTTTAGAAGATTCATAGTTTCTACATAGGTTCTCAACTGCTTGCTTACAATTCTTTCCAACAGTTTGGACAGTATAGGGAGTAGAGAAATCGGTCTGTATTTGTTAAGATCACAGGGGTCTTCAGATTAAACAGAGGAATAACATGAGCTGTTTTCCAAAAGGGTGGGAGGATTCCGAGGGACAGTGAGAGACTGAATAGGTGGGTAATTGGTACAGCTAAAGCATGGTAGGTGACCTTTAGAAAGTATGGGTCTAGAGAGTCAGCACCCACACTTTTTCTGGTATCCAACTGTAATGGAAGTTCTTTGACCTCTTTCAATGAAGTAGGCTGGAGAGAAAAGACTGAGTTGGTTAGAAGAGGTTCAGAGTTTTACACACTCAACTGGGAGCATAAAGAACTTGCAGGGGAGTTGTCAAATGCCAGCCCTGCGGAGGCAAAGTGGTTGTTAAATGCATCCAGGATCTCCATTTTGTCGCAGATGGTGGCACTAAAAGAGGTAATCTTTGCAAGCAGAGAGTTCCCCGGGGTATGTCCAGACATATCCTTAATGGACTTCCAAAATTTAGAGGAGCTCCTGGCAGCAGAATCCAGTTCCGAACGATAAAAGGAGGCCTTAGCATCTCTTATCATCTTGGTGCATGTATTCAAAGTTATGTCTGGACCTCTTAGTAGAGAACCTTGATGAGGATAGTGGATTCTGGACCGATCTTACGCCGGTGATGATGCTATGGTCACTAACATCAGAGAAAATGGTTCCTGCATGGGAGAACAGGTGCAGTTTACTTACTAAGATGATGTCAAGCAGTGTACTATTAGCAGGTTCTTCTTATTCAGATGCGTAGGCTCACCAATAAGTTACGTCAGCCTGTGGGCATCACAGAACTCCTTAAGTGGTGCAGTGGCCTTGGACATCCAATCAAAGTTAAGATCCCCAAGAATAACTGTTTCAAGGGAGCCATGCCCCATAATAGTAGTTAGATGGGTGAGGATTTGAGAGCCACTAGATGGGGGTCTATAGCAACCTATGACACAAAGCGCAGTAGAGGAGGATATCTCAACCTTTAGTGACAGGCATTCGAATTGGTTTGCAACGGAAAATGAGTCTAGGCATGAAACTGAGTATTTATCCTTGACGTAGATGGCCACTCCTCCACCTCTAGTGAGCCTGTCAGCTCTAATTAATGAATAGTCTGGGATGTTAATTTCCCTGTCAGGCATAGAGGGTCTGAGCCATGATTCAGAGATCACCAAAACATCCGGTGTGGTATGATTGACCCAGGCCTGTATCAAGGTAAGCTTTTTTAACAGGCTGCATGCGTTTATATGCATAAAGCACATTCCTTTTAGTTTTGCTGGATCCGATAGGGAAGTAAGAACTTTAGCTGGGCCAGGATTAAACTCAATGTCTTACTACCTTGTCCCTTACTGCTTCTACAAGGCACAGCACCTGAGCCTCGCTCTCTTTTTCCTTGCTCGTTGTGCCAGGGAATGGAGGGAAAGGGGATGTGCTTCTGGTGTCACTCACAGACTGAGAATTATTTTTGTTTCTGCCAAACACAGTTCAGTAGTGCTATCAGAAGAGAAAAATCACAAAGGAGCCAATCTGCAGGTACCATAAACTGCAACCAAATATTTTTGGTTCAATGCCCAAAGTACATTTTATTAGTTAAAAAACAGTGACCTTGGTAGCACCCCTCTTTCTGCCAACCTTTCATGCACTAGACTGTGCGCTTTAGCAAGGCAAATGTGCACAGTCTAGTGCATGAAACATTGACGGTGGGAACAGGTGCTACCACACTCACTGTTTTTTAGCTAATATAATGTCTTTTTTGGCATTGAACCAAAAGTATTTGGTAGCAGTTTCTGGCGCCTGCAGCCCAGCTCCCTTCAATCTTAGAATTTGTGCTCCCTGTTTTGCCTGTGGTTCATCGCTACACTGAGTGGTATTCACCTGTTTGTAGTTTGGTGATTTCCATTAGAAGTGTGACTGATAGGCTGGCCTGGTGGCGCTGAGGGCTGAGGCGCTGGACACCTTACCTCATACCACGCCATCGACCCGTGTTCGGAAACAAGCATGGGTTGCCGGGGGTCGGCCGGGGAGGAGAAGGATAAAGCGCCCGATGGCTGCTCTCCTTCTCCGGAGGGGTTCACTGCATACTCCCACAGCAATACCGCCATCTAGAGGAGCCCAGGTGGAAGGTGCAGTAAGGTGGAGGAGCAGCAAGGGGATTGGGTGGATGTCGGCAAAGGGGCGGAGCAGGAGGCATGTCTCAGCGCGCCTACTGACTCCTTAGCCCTCATTGCACATCAACGTCTGGGGAAAAAGAATGCCAGAAAAACACCTCGATCTCTCCTAGGCAATGACACCTCTCTGGGGATCTCCAGGCACATCGGACAGACTCCGTTGTCCCGTTTCCCCAAAACACAGTATGCTGCTTTGAGGAGGTAAGCTCAGGGGGTCCCGCCTCACCCCTATCCGGGGGGTATATCGGGGGATTGCTAATGTGGAAAAAAATGGGTACTCTAGGGGCAGATAAGGGCCAGAATGGAGCCTGCTGCTAGAGGATGTCCGAGAGAGGGGAGAGAGAAGGCAATTAGGGCGAATAAAAATAGGGTTAAAAAAAAAAAAAAAAGAAGTGTGACTGATAGTGCTGCTTATTCCAGAATCACCTTGCTGCCTTTTTTTGCCTTTTTTTTTGCCAAACTGTCTTGCAACCCACCATTATTGTTTCTTAGTCCCACTTCTGTTCATGTTTTATTGCAAACAAAATGTTTGTTTGTTTTTTTCAAATAGCTGGATGGTTTGGAAAACACACAAGAATATGTTTTCAAACAGGAGTTTTGGACAAAATTGGGCAGCTAGCCCAGTAGGCTTATGTGACAATAGCCAAGGGTCTCCAACTTTGCAGAATGGTCAGGGTCAAGTTGAAAACAAAATGTCTTTTTCGAAAAAAACAAAACAAAAAAACAACGGCAGGATGATTTGGAATATTTGTTTTCAAAATGAGATTTTTTTTTTAAATAAAGTGACCACTGGTCAGCTAGCTCAATAGCATTATGACACACTAGTTAAGGAAATTCCATTTTGCAGGATGGTGCAGAATGGCTTTTTTGACTCTTTTTTTTTTGGGGGGGGGCATGTTCCAACAGCAGTGGAACAGGCTGTTAGACCCCAAACTGTTTTTCACCCCCCCACATTCATCTTCTTTAATCTTTCTGTTTCTTATTATATTTTTTGTTGTGGAAATAACATTGTATTTTTTAAGCTGTCTTCTAGTCATGTTTTACTTCATCATCTTTTTTTTTTAGTTTCAGCCCACACTGCCAGACCCTGGCTTGATTGACACACTCCCTCCTTTCAGTTTACCTCCTCAACCCTCAATCTCAGGTTTTCTCTTCTCTATTTTGCCTTTCTATTATGTTGCTTTCTTTTTCTGTTATAAAATGAAATTTCTCTTTCTTTTTCTTGATTTCTTCTTTTTTCTTGGTTTGTACTCCTTAAGAACACCCCCTACCCCCACAATCTTTTGTCACCCTTCCTCCTTTCAGTCCACCTCTCTAACCCCCAATTTCAGTTTCTTAACTTACTTCCCCTTCTCTCTCTTTTGCTTTTTCATATTCTTATCTTTTTATGTCTTCTTTTTTTGTATGTCCTTCTTTTTCTCATAATTTGTCTTTCTTTTATTTAAATCAGCACACATCAACAACCCCATGATCTTTTGTCACGCTCTCTCCTTCCAACCCACTCCCCCAATTTCAGTTTTTATGCTTGCTTGCATGCATGCATAAGAAACATGTTGCAGCAGCTTGCTGCAGATACAGGTTGTAGAGGCATGGCACTGTTGTGGCCAATGCCCCCAGTGCCTTTTGACGCTTGGCCTGCTTTCCCCAATGCAGTGGCACACAGCTCCTGACATTAGTTCAGCCAGCATGCCACCACCTTGAAAGGTTTTCACTGCTGCAATCAGGGGCTACCTCATCATTGCAGCATCAGCCATTCTGCTGCAATGAGGGAATGACCCATCATTGCAGGGCATACCTTGCTGTCCCGACCCAGTAATTTGCCAACGGGGGAGCCCACTCCCCGTTGGCATGCTATAACCCCTCCCCATTTGTTGTTTGCTGAGGGGTGCCCAATCCTTCGACTTCATGCCCCCCCACCAAGTCTTTTTCCAATGGGGGACTCCACCCCTGTTGGCTTCAGTCCCCTCCTGTTAGATTTGCCGTGCGGGCCCAATCCCCATCAGCTTCAATCCCCCATTAAATTTGCTGATGGGGAGCCAACTCCCTGTTGGCATAATGCCCCCATTTGTTGCATGCGGGGGTGCCCAATGCCCAGCTCTTCTCCCCTGTCTCTGCCGATGGGGTGCCCAATCCCCATCAGCTCCAGTTCCCCACCCCTAAAACAGCAGGTGGCATGCTGGAAGCCCACCCCAGCATGCCAAAAGTACCTGCTTAAAGGAAAAACCATCCCTCAATGTCTATTTTTTTTAAAAACCCTGTAAAGAAGAAAATGGTCCCTCGCGGTCTGCCCCCCTCCCCAACTTCATGCCCACCCTCTGCGCACCCTACCTCCCCACACCCCCACCCCATACTTACCTCTGGAGCCTGGCGTGATCATCTTCGGTGGACCGGGAACACGTCTGCGCTCTTCAAGGCTGACCGCAAACTGAAGAAATGCCGGTAAGCTGTATAATGGTATAAACAGGGTTTTTCCAACTTAGGTGGATATCTCGGCCATTTTTTAACTTTTGGCACGACATTTTCAACATGGGGTTATTGGTACCCCTCCTCATAAATTCAGACACTGTCATGGCATTATTCGGTCCCAAAAGGTGATTTTGGGGTCACTGCTCGGAATCATCTTTCAGGACTGATTAATGAAACAACAGTGCCAGTGTTCATGAGGTGGGCTCTCAAAGAGCCTATGTTGCAAATTTGGTGGAAAAAATCCCAAAAATGATTGTTTTACGAGCGTGCCTTGCACAGTTGCTACACATGCTCGTGACTTCGCGAATTTGCAATATTTTCACTCTAGATTTTCAACATTGACATTTTCCCACACCTCCTTATGAACAGTACAGCTGTCATTTTTCACATCCTGGCTGAAATGTGTTTTCCCACTTCCGGCGCAGAATAGCACGGTCGCTGTGGGAAATCAGTGTTCTGGAAACATTAAGAAAATTACACTAATACTGTTCATGAGCAGAGGTCCTAAAATGCCTATGTTGAAAATTTTGTGCTGAAAGTCCATAAAATTACTGTGTTACGAGCTTGCATTGTGCAGTTTCCATGAACCCTTGTAACTTCACAAATTTGTAAAATTTTCACGCCAGATTTTCAACACTAGCATTTTTTCACACCTCCTTATGAACAGTATAGCTGTCATTTTTTACATCCTGGCCAAAATGTGTTTTTGTGCTTCTGGCGCAGAATAACACAGTTGCTTTGGGAAATCAGTGTTTGGGACAGATTAAGATCGAGCGAGTCAGAGAGGGGGAGTGACCAAGCTCAACAGAGCTCTGTCAGGACTATTGCAGATTTCATTGTGGGCAGAAAAAGGTGCCAATGCAGGCAGGAGATCAGTACAAAAGGGCAGCCTTGCAGCACTGGGAGAAACAGAATGAGCGAGTGAGAGAGTGGGAGTGAGCGAACTCAGCGGAGCTCTGTCAGGACTGCTGCGGATTTCTACGTGGGCATAAAAAGACACCAATGCAGGCTGGAGTCCAGTAAAAAAAGGCAGCCTGCAGCACTAGGAGAAACGGAACAAGCTAGTCAGAAAGGGGGAGTGAGCGAGCTCAGCGGAGCTCTGTTGAGACAGCTGCAGATTTCTTTGTGGGCAGAAAAAGGTGCCAACGGAGACAGGAGCCCATTACAAAAGGGCAGCCTGCAGTGCCAGGAGAAATGGAATGAGTGAATGAGGGAGGAGGAGGAGTGAGCAAGCTCAACGGAGCTCTGTCAGGACTGCTGCAGATTTCTTTGTGGGCAGAAAAAGGCATCAGTGCAGGCAGGGGCCCAGTATAAAAGGGCAGCCTGCAGTGCCAGGAGAAACAGAATGAGCGAGTGAGAGAGGGGGAGTGAGAGAGCTCAACAGAGCTCTATCGGGACTGCAGTTTTCTTTGTGGGCAGAAAAAGGCGCCAACACAAGAAAGAGCCCAGTACAAAAGAGCAGCCTGCAGCGCTGGGAGAAACAGAATGAGGCGAGTGAGAGGGGAGTGAGGAGAAGCTCAGCAGACTCTGTCGGGACTGCTGCGGATTTCTTTGTGGGCAGAAAAAGGTGCCAGCACAGGCAGGAGCCCAGTACAAATGGGCAGCCTGCAGCGCCAGGAGAAACAGAACGAGTGAGTGAGAAAGGGGGAGTGAGCGAGCTCATCGGAGCTCTGTCAGGACTACTGTGGATTTCTTTGTGGGCGAAAAAGGTGCCAACACAAGCAGAAGCCCAGTACAAAAGGGCAGCCTGCAGTGCCAGGAGAAATAGAACAAGCAATTGAGAGAGGGGAGTGAGCAAGCTCAATGGAGCTCTGTCAGGACTTTCGAGTTGCCCTTCCTCCTGCCCAGAGTCCTCTGTGGTCCTATATTACAGCAGGGTCTCTGGAGTGGAGACAAAGCAATGATTGGATACTTTTAGGATTGCTGTAATAATGCAGATTTAGTTGTTCTGTTTATTTCCCTAACTGAGCTAAACACTGAGCTATCTTGTTATGATTGCTGTAATAATACATATGTATTTGTTCTGTTTATTTCTCTAACTTAGCTGGTAATACTTGGCGTGCAATAGGATTTCTAACTGGGCTAAGTGAAACTATATGAGAGCTGAGAACAAAAAGTATGGTAGCTGAGGGGTGAAAAACGGACAAGGAGGCTTTAGGATTGCTACAGTAATACAGTATTTAATGGATGAGATTTGAGACTGAATTAACCCAGTCAGCAAGGGGGCAGTAGGGGGACTAGTGTGGGGGGGAAGGAATTTGAGTAAATAGGGGCCTAACAGTTGTAGTAGGGTACAGAACCTGGGAGTAAGAGCCCGTAACATAAGATGGGGGCCAAAATGGGGCAGGTGCCACATGTCAATAGGGCGGTCATCTTTGGAAGGGTGGTGGGGTGTACAGGGTGTGGGTCTGCCATGATCCTGGACTGGGCTTGGAGGATGGGGTGGTGTATGGTCTGTAGATGACTAGCTAGTTTGAGGGAGGAACTGTGGAGGTTAGGGAGGAGTCTAAGTGTCAGGGCAGATTAGAATGGTAGGCATCCTGGTTGGAGGCGGGATAGGGGATGGCAAAGGAGGACGGAGGAAGAACAACCAGGGAGTGAAACCGACCCCAGTATCAAAGGCACTAGCAGAAAAGAGAGGAGAAGGGAGGGGGTGCCCAAGGCGAGGGGGGGCCTCCTGATGGGAGAAGAAGAGACCACGATGAGTACCAGGGGAGAGAGCAGATGGCTGCAGGTAGGGAGGGACCAGGGGTTGCATGGAGGGGAACAAGTAGGAGGGGGGACACGATGGGGGAAGAGATGTAGGAGGGGTATCAACTAGGAATAGAGTTGAACCTCTGCTATGGGAGAGAGGGGTAGCAGGAACATACTGAAGGGGGGAGGACAAGTGGGGCATGAGAGGGATAGCAACAGGTAAGAGAAGAGATAGCGAGTATGAAAGGGTAAAAGGGGGGCTAGTAAGGAAGGAGGGGTGGTGACTGGAGGAGAGAAGGCTACGGGAAGGGGGAAGGATGGGAGGGGCATCACTATCAGGGTAGAAGGGAATGGGGGCTCTAAATCAACAACAGTGAGGATAGGAGAGGGGTTGGAAATCAGCAGGGGAGGAGGGGAGGTCGACATGGGAAGCCCAGTAGGAAGTAGTCAGTCTGGGTGTTCAATGGGGATAGGAGGAATAAGGCAGAGAAAAGGGGTGAGGCAGAAGTAGGGGTTACAGATACAGAAGTCACAGAGGGAGCAGCTGGTGGGGTAAGGGGCAGGGAAGAATTAACACTGGGGTGGTGGCAGGGGCATTAGAAGGGAAAGGGGGTTAGGGATGGGGGGGTACTCATCCTTGGGGATTCTATACTGAAAGGGGTGAGATGACATGGTGGGGGGAAGGCACAGCTGTATTTGGGTTGAAGCTATCCCCAGGTTGACTGCAGGAGGGGCAGGGCAGGCACTGTTCAAGTGTGCAGCAAGGGGGAGGAAGAAACCTCATTTAGTGTTGCATATGGGTACAAACGACTTGGCATGGGGGACTGTGGAAGTAGTGAAGGGGAGGTTCGAGTAGTTGGGCAGGCAGTGTAAGGGGGTGAGGGAGTCGGTGGCATTCTCGGAGGTACTGCCGGTACCATGTGCAAGCATGGGGAGGAAGGGTAGGCTTGAGGAGTTCAACGAGTCACTGAGGGATTGGTGCCACACCAAAAATGATGGGTTAGTGACTAACTGCAGTAGGGTCTGGGGTGGGGGAATAGTGACTTGTACATGGGGACAGGGTACACTTGAGCAGGAAGGGGAGGGGAGTATTAAAGGCAAGATTAGAGGGTATATCTCTACTAAGGTGGATTTAAACTAGTGGGGGGTGGCCAAAAGTCTGAGATTTGTAGAAAGATCCAGACAGGGAAGCCTAATGAGCTCACCCCCCTAGATATAGGTAAAGGCGCAGGTGTAGTAACCCTAGGAGGGGGCGGGCAGAGTGGTCTGGATGTAATACAGAAGGCACCACCACGCAGTAAGAATAAGGAGGAAAAAGGGTGCGGACTACCGGGAGGAGGGACACAAGCCAAACAGGAGAAGAGTGACAAGAAGGAGGGGTATGGGTGGAGGGTGGTCTGCCTAAATGGATAGAGAACTGGTTACAGGGGAGAGTGCAGAGGGTGGTGGTGGGGTAGCTCTCAGCACCAAGAGCAGTGACAAGCGGGGTGCCACAGGGGTCAGTGCTGGGCCCGGTGCTATTTGGGCTCTTTATCTCCGATATAGCACACGGACTGGGGAGCAGGGTTAGTCTGTTCGCACATTATACCAAATTGGGGGTGGTGGTGGATGAAGAGGATGGATGGGAAAAACTGCAGGAAGACCTAACCAAACTACAGACATGATTGGTGGAGTGGCAGCTAGGATTCAGTGCAAAGAAGTGTAAAGTGATGCACTTCAGGGCTAAGAACCAGAAGAGGGACTATTGGTTGATGATCACAGAGGAGGAGGAGAAGGACCTAGGGGTGTTGGTAACTGGGAGGATGAACAACTTGGCCCAATGCAAGAAAGCAGCAGTGAAGGCAAACAGGATGCTGGGATGCATCGCAAGGGGGTTCTCATCCAGACACAGAGATGTGATCCTACCTCTCTACAGATCATTGGTCACACCACACCTAGAGTACTGTGTGCAATACTGGAGGCTATACCTGAGGAGAGATATAAAGTTACTGGAGGGGGTGCAAAGGAGGGCAACAAAAATGTTAAGGGGGATGGAAGGAAAGGAATATGAAGTTAGGCTGATGGAGCTGAACATTTACACACTGGAGGAGAGCAGGGATGGGGGGATATGATTGAAGTGTTTAACTACCTGAGGGGGTAAATAAACCTAGCACCGAGGGGATGTTTAAACTGAGGAGTGGAAGAGAGACAAGGGGACATAGACTAAGGTTGGATGGGGACGTTTCAAGAGGGAAATGAGGAGGCACTACTTCTCTGAGAGGGTGGTGTCTAGTTGGAATGCGCTGCCAGAGGGGGTGGTGACATGTAGGACAGTCAATAGCTTTAAGGAAGAGCGGGATACAGCAAAAGAAAGAGTTGGTGGGGGCAGGGGCTGGGAAAAGCAGGGGAGGAACTGGGGGGGAGGAGGCTGGGGCAGCTGTAATCTAGGGTGCTAGCTGCACACTCGGGCAGACTTCCATAGACCGATTGGTGTGTTCTGCTAGCAGATTCGTATGTTCATATGTCCGTATGTATGTTCGTATGCAAAATTACAGTGACGCTGTTCGTGAGCAGAGGTCCTAAAATGCCTATGTTGAAAATTTGGTGAAAATGTCCATAAAATGACTGTATTACAAGTGTGCATTGTGCAGTTTCCACGCACCCTCGTAACTTCACCAATGTGTAGTATTTTCACTCCAGATTTTCAACGTTGCCATTTTTCCACACCTCCTTATGAACAGTACAGTTGTAATTTTTCACATCCTTCCCGAAATATGCGTTTACACATCTGGTGCAGAATACCACAGTTGCTGTGGGAAATCAATGTTCAGGACAGATTAAGTATATCATAGTGAAAGCGTTCATGAGCAGAGGTCACAAAATGCCTATTTTGAAAATTTGGTGAAATAATTCCACTAAATGACTGTGTTACACGCATGCGTTGCACAGTTTCCATGTACACTCAGAAGTTTGAGCATTTTTAATATTTTCACTACATATTTTCAACATTGCCATCTCTTCATACCACCCTATGAATGGTACCAGCTGACACTCTTCACATCCTGCCCGATCTGTGTTTTCGTGCATCTGGTGCACAATGGCACAGTTGCTGTGAAAACTCAAATTTAAGGACACATTGACAAAATCACAGTGCCACTGTTCATGAGAAGAGGTCCCAAATACTTTCATGAGGTGGGGGCCAAAAATGGCCATGTTGAACATTTGTACTGCAAATACCAACAAATGCCTGGGGCATTATGGTTTCTAACCATAACGTTCCACCCTTTACAGACTGACAGACATCAGGGGTGTGCCTTTGGATTGCTGACTGTAATGCTCATGCCATTCCAACCCCAACCCCAGCCACTGACAGGCATTGAGCTGTGCCTTCGAATCTTCGGTCCCACAGTTCACCCCATTCTACATTACACCCATTTCAGCATATGTCCTTATGGAGTGGGGTGACTGTAGAGCCGAACACCCTAAGGTACACCTCAACACTTGTCAGTGTCAGCAGGATAGGGTGAGGTGAAATGGCATGAACATTATGGGCGACGACCCAAACGCATAACCCTATGCCTGTCCATCTCTGCAGGGTGGAGGTGGGGTTGGCGTGACGTTCAATACTTCACTGCCATTCCTACTCTGCATCTGTCTAACTCCTGCATTTCCAATGCTAATACCAGCAAGCAAACATTCGGCATTGACAAATGCTTGTTTAACTTTCCCATCTCTCTCTCTCTCTTGCTTTTTTATATTCTTATATTTTTCTGTCTTCTTTTCTTGTATTTCCTTCTTTTTCTCTTTGTTTGTCCTCCTTTTCTTTAAATCTGCACACACCCCACCCCATGATTTTTTGTCACTGTCCCTCCTTTCAGCCCACTTCCCATCCCTCAATTTCAGTTTCTTAACTTTCTTTCCCTTCTCTTTTTGCTTTTATTTATTCTTAACTTTCTCTGTCTTCTTTGGTTGCATTTCTTTCTTTTTCTCTTAGTTTGTCCTCCATTTTGTTAGTTTTAAATCAGAATACACCTCCACCCCATGATGTCTGTCACCCTCCAAGTCCCACCATCCCAGCCCCCAGCCCCCATTCTCACTTTCTTTCTCTGCCCTTCATAATGAAGTCCAGGACCTTCACTGCATTTCATTTTATTAAGGGTAAAATCATTGAGTGACACTCACAATGATGTCCGTAGCGAACACTTATCAAATGGCTGCATTACATAAATATGTAGACACAAATAAACAAATGTATCAACAAAAGAGCAAATGGTACAAAACAGTATGCAATCAGGGCTTACCCTACTCAGTACTGATGTCAGACTGACCGGCCTATAATAACCTGGATCTGACCTTGCTCCCTTCTTGAAGATGGGGTAACACTGGTCACTCTCCAGTCCCCCAATAACACACTAAATAGGCAGTCTCATAAAAAAGATTATCAGAAATGGCCCTTTCATTTGTTCTTTTAGCTCCACTGTGATCATGGGGGTGTATCCCATCTGCTCCTTGGGATTTACCTGACTCAGTCTTTGCCAAGTAGCCTGTTACCAGAGTGGGGATGATGTCTTCAGTTTGCATCATGGTTACCCTTGATGCCGGTGGCCCACCCAGTGAGCACTTCCCAGTACCTCTGGTAAACACCTACTATCAGTGAAATATTTATTCAGCATATCAGCCACTGCCCCTGGCTCATGCACAGGTTACTCCCTTTCCCATTTCCCTTGTTTTCAGGGACTCAGTTCCCTCCCTTGTAATCTGATTCTGCGCGATCACAGAATGTTGTTTGTGTGAAGTACACTTTTGTGAGATAATGTCTGTAAACATATCCTGTTTCCATTTCATTACCACTTCAAGCAATCTTTTTAAAAGTTTTTCTTTAAAAATATATCTGTAATACGTATTTCTAAAGATAACGTAATGAGTGTTTGCTTGTCTTTAGATGACAGCACATCTCTACATCTCAGTTATCTGTATACTTCAAACTGTATATAGAGGATTATGTAATGAGCAGTCATACATAACAAGGATATTCTTGTATCAAGAGGTTTCTTTGGTAACAGATGACCTCGAGAGCGCAGCTCGAGAGGTGCTCTGTTACCAAGGGAACTTCGAGATACAAGAATATCCTTGTTTGTGTATGACAGTCCATACACAATCTTTTATAGTGTATGGGCAGTCACAGCATAGAAAATCACACAAAATCAGCTGGAGAAGGCAACAGAAAATAGAAATTTTAACATTTTCTTTTTTTTAACTGACACAGTGTGCTGCAGATGTTTCTGCAAGTTCAAGTTTAAAAAAACCCAGTAACTTCCAGCTTAACTGGATTGAGGAAAGCAACTATGTGGCAGCATTCCAAGTTGTTATGCTGCAGTAGTGACATAGCTAGTGCAGCATAACAGCTGTGATGACATAGCTACTGCAGCATAACAACTCCATTCTAGTTATGGATTTCTATCCATAACAACATTCTACCATACACTATAATAATTTTAAACATTTTTCCACACGATACAAGATTAAATTCAAACCAAAGGCCTGCATGCCTGGTTTAAATTAGTGATGTAAAGTATAAAAGGCTATTGGTGTAATTTGTAATAATCTGGAAACATATTCGTGGACCAATGACTCAGATGTATGCATATTTTTGATGTTTTTCACATAACTGTACATTAACTATATTTCCACCCCCTCAATGTCATCAGATCATGTGTGTTCTGGTTTTATTTTAAAGAAAACACAAAAACGTACTTGTATTCCCATGTTCATGCTTTTTTTCACATTTTGAATGATTTTTGCAATATTCTGTCAGGCTAATATAAATAAAAAACCTATTTGCAACCCTTAACTCATTGTACCTAATAGCTCCATATGAAGTCTGAACCATACATTGATTCTCCTGATACAAAATGTCCACCCAGGGTATAACGAGTTAAACATTGCTGGATCACTTGTGTCCTGCACTTATATGAAAGAGCATACAAAAATCTACCTATAGGCCAGTTTTCATTATTTGTTTCACATTCTGAACAATTTTTGCAATATTCTGCTAGACTATAGTCTGAATGAACTGATACAAATCCATTTGTCTGCTGTGATTGTATTGGGTTTCTGTGGTCTGAAAAAACTGGAAGAGATACTACAGGAAACATCATTCCCTGTTTCAATAAACATTACCAAAGCAAAAGGGAGGAAAGTCTTCCAGGCATACTAATGGACATAGAAGGGGAAGAAAGGGTGTCCAGTGGAGGGCTTTTCAAATAGAGTCCCATGTTTTATACTGGTATTGCAGCCATGGACTGAGATCATGTACATGGTCTAGAAAAGCAGCACGGTGATACACAGTCTGCACAAAAGGTTGGTCGGGGTACGTGATATGTTCCATGTCCTACCATGCTGCATGGCATCCGCTAAGCCGGCGGAACAGTTGAAAGCGCAGATGTGCTGCCCAGAAATAGAACTGAAGCCGGGGGAGAGCCAGGCCTCTGAAGCTTTTGGGTAGGAACAGCTGTTACAGTTTGATGCATGGCCGCTGTCCAGACCAGATAAATCTACATATCTCTTTATTTCAAGTTCTCCATGACTACAAAGGTAGAGCTATAGGGACATTTTGAAAAAAGATAGAAAGCCCTGGGGAGGGTGACCATGCATATCACTTCCATTCATCTGAATAAAGAGAGCAGCAGAGTACCCCATCGTTGCAAGTCCTGTGATATGGTGCGGGTGAATGAAGTGTAGTTATCTTGCTGAGCCGTGGCAGGAGTGTGTGCTGCACAAATTCCCAGAAACTTAAATTTCCAAAATAAACAGTGTTGTTTAACAATCTGCTAATCAGAAATGCAGGAGACTGAAAAAAACACATATGTTCTTGGTGGCTATAAACACGCACTCCTACCCCACCCATCCCAAAGCTGGGACTTTTGAATATCTATACGTGAATATAAACACTTATTATTCATGGAAGCATTTACAGCTATGGCTTGAAATGAGACCAATTACCATGGAAATTCTGGTGTATTTCTGGTAAACAGATAATAAAAGTTATCCTTATTTATTTGTGTGTGTCATTTGAGAAACAAACAATAGATGTGCAATATGGAAAAGCTTGGAGAAAGGCTTTCAGCAGCTGCGACTTCCATAGCATTCTCAGAAGTCCTACCGGTGTGGGGAAAGGACAGCAGTATGGAAAAAAATAGAGCAGCAGAGATAGACAAATTCAACAGCTGGCTGAAGGACTGGTGCCAGACAAGAGGCTTCCATTTCATCGGATCATGGGGAAATTTCTGGAATAGATCACTTTTCAGATGGGACAGACCTCATCTCACAGTGGAAGGAGCAAGAGCCTTGGCCCAGAGGGTGGAGGTGTATCTGGGCCATTTAAACTAAATGGGGGTGCTAAGGCATGGAACAAGTAGGGTGCCATGCCAAATCCTCCTCAAAAAAGGAAATCGGAGAGTAGGTGTAATGACACCATTCACATTAAGACAAAGGCAGCATACAATGAAGGAAAGGCATCAGCAAAGTGGCACAGGGGAGTATCTGTGAGAAAAGTGGAACTAAAATCAGCTAACAGTGGGCATACAGCAAGGTCGTGGCGAGGAGTCTGCCTAGGCAACAAGATCAGTGACCTCCAAGCTCCAGTGGCAGATGCAATGGTCAGTCTGGTGGCTATTACTGAAACCTGGGCCACGGACAACAACGAATGGGACCTTGCCATCCCAGGCTACATACTGTTCAGAAGGGACAAACAGGAAGGGAGGGGAGGGGAAGGGAGGGGGAGTTGCCCTCTGTGTGAAGGAGGGCATTGAAGCAACTGAGGATGTAAGTACTAAGACTAGTGGGGTGAGCATTGAGTCACTCTGGGCTCAACTAACCACCCATGTAAGATGGAAACTGCGCATGGGGGTGATATACAGACCCCTGGGGCAGGGAGAAAGAAAAGATGGACAATTAGCAGAAGAGTTACAAGGATGGCAGGTAAAGGGGATATGATGATGGTCAGGGACCTTAATCTGCCAGATGTGGACTAAAGGATTCCAGTAGCCAAGAGTGCCAGAAGTCAGGCTTTGCTGGACGCATTCCAGGACTGCCTACTGTCTCAACTGGTAAAGGATCTGACTAGGGGAGATGCCATCCTGGATCTGATTCTCACAAATTCAGAAGAGATTAGATCCATGAGGATAGAAGAGCCCTTGGCAAATAGCGACCATAATTCAGTATGGTTTGAAATATCATTGGGCAATACAAAAACCTCCTCAAAGAGAGAAGTGCTATGCTTCAAGAAGGCAGATTTTGGTAGACTAAAGCACATGGTGAGGGACAGATTAGAAAACAACAGGGACAAGTCAGAGGTGGAGGAAATATGAGAGGTTATCAGGGGAGCAGTCCTCGAGGCAACCAGACTCTGCATCAAGACTGTAACAAAGAAGTGTGGGTTTGAAAGACCCACGTGGTTCTCCCCTCCAGTAAGGGAGGCAATCAAGGCCAAACAGAACACATATAAAGTGTTCAGACAACAAAAAGGATCAGGGAATGGGAGGATTACATTCAGAAAAGCAAAGAGGCCAGGAAAAAGGTGAGGGATGCCAAAGCACCAAAAGACCTGCAGACTGCATGGAGAGTCAAGACATGGGAGAAGACATATTTCTGATACATTAGCGAAAAAGGAAAGAAAAGGTGGGGGGTATAGTTCAGTAGAAGTTTATGGATGAGGTACTGAAGGACAACAGGCAGAAGGCAGAGACCCTGAATAAATACTTTTGCTTAGTATTCACTAGGGAGGAACAGGGTCCACTTCCAGACAATGGTATCAGAGCCATGGCCAGAGGAGTTCAGAGAATATGCAGCCAGCAGTTCACCACGGACAGGGTCAAGAAGTGCCTTTCAAACATCAGACCCAGCAAGACCCCTGGCCCAGATAGTTTGCACCCCAGGGTGCTGAGACAGCTTGCAGAAGAGCTAGTGGCTCCACTCGCACACCTACTCCATGGGTTGATTGAATACGGGGTAGTGCCAGGTGACTGGAGGGTGGCAGATGTGATGCCACTCCATAAGAGTGGTGATAGGGAGGAGACAGGTAACTATAGGCCAGTCAGTCTCACATCAATAGTTGCTAAACTGATGGAGTCCCTTAATAAGCAAGAGCTGGTGGAATGCCTTGAAGTAAATCACCTTCAGAACAATAAACAACATGGGTTTGCGACAGGCAGGTCATGTCAGACAAACCTTATTACTTTCTTCGATCACGTGACCAGGGATTTGGATAAGGGGCATTCAGTGGGCCGGCTTTACTTTGACTTCAGTAAAGCTTTTAACACTGACCCACACAGGCGCCTCTTAAAAAGTTAGACAACCTCAGGGTAGCAGAGCAAATAGTCAAATGGGAACAAAACTGTCTGAAGGAAAGGAAGCAAAGGGTGGTAGTAAATGGGTAAGATCTACTGAATGATATGTCACTAGCGGGTGCTGCAGGAGTCGGTCCTGGGGCCAGTCCTTTTCAACATATTCATTAGTGATATCAGCGAGACTATAAATGGCAACATTGCCCTGTTTGCCGATGACATGAAACTCAGTGGAAGAGTGGACACAATGGAGGGAATCAAGGAGCTATAGGAGGACCTTAAGTAGTTGGAAGGATGGACAAACACTTGGCAGTTGAAATTCAAAGCTAAGAAGTGCAAAGTGATGCACCTGGGTAGGGCCAACCCTAAGACAGAATACTAGCTAAACGGGGTCAAACTTAGCACCTCTGCTGAAGAACAGGATCTGGGGGTCATTATTAGAGATGACCTGAAGCAGCAGAGTCAGTGCAATAAGGCTTACAGCAGGGCCAGCAGGGTACTGGGATGTATTAGTAGGGGGATAGATAGTAGAAACAGGGAAGTGATACTGCCGCTCTCCCGATCATTAGTGAGGCCACACCTGGAGTACTGTGTCCAGTTCTGGAGGCCTCATCTTAGAAAGGACATTGGAAGATTAGAGGTGGTCCAGAAGAGGGCAGCAAAAATGATTCAGGGCCTTCCTGGAATTACCTATGAGGCTAGGCTTAGGGCTTTGAACATGTACTCACTGGAGACTAGGAGAGGAAGAGGGGATATGATCGAAACTTTCAAGTTCCTTAGAGGTATTACCAAAATACCACAATTGGTGCTTTGTAACAGGGATGCCAATTCTACAACATGGGGCCACGAGTGGAAACTGAAAGGGGGAAGGTTCAGGAGGGACATCAGAAAGTATTACTTCTCTGAGAGAGTAGTGGGACCTTGAAACAGACTGCCACCTGAGGTGATGGCAGCTAAGACAGTATCTAGTTTTAAACATAAGGGACAAGGCTAAGTCTCAATACTAGACTGGGCATCTTGGGGGACAGGGCACCAGTGTACAATACGTCCTAGGATACTATGCTTGGGCAGACTCAATGGACCACAGGTCCCCTTCTGCCGACATTTTCTTTTCTTTTTTTGATCTAGCTTTTTGACCCTCATCATCACCTCCCACCTACTTGGTGATGGGGGTACATGGTGGAGCTAGCAGGCGGCTCTGCCCCCCCCCCGGAGGGGCTCAGTCTCGGGACCTCTGCTTCTTCCCATGCTCGACCCTCCGGTAATCCCCACTGGTCCGCCGCCCCCATGGCAGCGCCGAGGGTGAAGGGTGTCAACTTCCCCGAGGCGAACATCTAGACTCCAGGGGACTGGCATGGGTGCTAAGGGGCTGTCATGGAGCCTGTCAGCGCCATTTTTTTTTGCTCATTTTTCTCCCCACACCTTGCTGCAGTTGCTCGCATGTGTGTGGAGGCATGCACATGCAGTGACCCGCAGCACCCTCCCTATTCTTAGTCACTCCTGACTGCACTACCTCCAGGCATCCACCCAGGGACAGCCCTGCAACGGGTGCAGCTGGGTCCCCATCTGGGAGGGGAGTGACATTTTCTCTGTTTCTATGGTTAAGCATTAAATATTCTTTTCATGAAGTGAGTATAATGCCCCCCTCCTCCCCATTTGTTCTTGTCAAACATTTATGGAATCGGATTCCCCCAGGACTCCTGGGACTAGATATTCAAAGGGGTTGCACCTTGCACAACTGAGCTGCACCAGCACAACCCCAGATCTGTGCCCTGGGGCAATATTCAAATGTAGGAATTGTGCAGCGCAATTTCCAATGTGCCGGGGCACAAAGATAATGTATCTGGCACATCTCCAGGAGGCGTGCCCATGCATATGCGGCACATCCCGATATTCAGCCTGGGATGTGCAGCGCAGCTGCTGGCACAACCCAGAGATGTTCTGTATACCTAGGCTCAAAGCTGAGCCTGTACAAAATGGCTCAAGTGATGTCCACTTACCGGCAGGCTGCTGTAGTGCAGTGCACAACACAGCAGCCACTGGCCGTGGGTGGCAACCCCCCCCCCACACCATACACAAGCACACATGAGAGTCCCTGGTGGTCCAGTGGTACTCCCCTCCCCTCCTGACCCTCCGATCACCGTATAGTGAGATGCATGTCTCCCTGGTATTCCAGTGGTCCCCGCACCCTGCCCGTACCCTGATCACCATAGTCACATCCCAAAACTAGCCCTGATAGTCTAGTGGTTCCCCACCTCCCTGCCCGAAGCCCTGATCACCATAGAGGTATGAATTTACATAATCCTGGTGGTCCAGGGGTACCCCAACCACCCCACTGGTACCCGCGATCACCTGTAATGGTAACGATTCCATTTCCCTGGTGGTCCAGTGACACCTCTCACTACCCACCACACAGGACCCCCAGTCCACAGCTCCCTCCCGGTCCTCGACAGAACATACCCACCCGCATACCACCTTGGCTACCAGCTGGATGATACACTGTAAGCTGTCATTCGGGAGGCAACCCGCAGTGTATGCAGGTGGTATGCTGCTCGGATGATTGGGGGACTGGTGGACTGGGGGTCCTGTGTGAGTGGGGGGCACCACTGGACCACCAGGAATTGGAATCAGTACTATTATGGGCGAATGCGAGGTGCTGGAGGGGTGGGGGGGTACCGCTGGACCACCACAGAATAATGTAAATTCATATTTCGACAATGATCAGGGCTTTTGGCAGGGAGGTGAGAACCACTGGACTACCAGGGCTAGTTTTCGGATGTGACTACGGTGATAGGAGGGTTGGGAGGGGAAGGGGTACCACTGGACTACCAGGGATATAGGCATCTTCAATTATGGCGATCAGAGGGTCGGGAGGGGAGGGGATACCACTGGACTGCCAGGGAGCTATGCATCTCTATTCTCAGTGATCGGAGGATTGGGTTGGGGAGGGGGTACTGCTGCAGTCCCTGGTACAGGGACCACATGCTGTACAGATCACCAGGCGCATTTTGCTGGCCAGCCCTGCATTACACATACAAATGGGGCCATAATGACATGCAAATGACCCCAATTGCGCCTTGCATGTGTAACCCCCTTGTTACCCGGGGTTACTAGAATCCCAGTAAGACCTAGTGGTAGGCAGGGAAGGCAGCTTGTGAAACTCCAGTTAAATGGGTTTCACACTGTCTCACTCTGTTCTCAGTCTCAGCTGAGACTGAGGGATGACATCACCAACAGAACTATTGCAGCTGCATAAGTCACATTGGAATCTGCAGCAAGGGAGTTGGTTAGAACGTTGGGAGGTTTTGAAGTCAGTCTTCAGTCAGTCAGTGTGAGTGAGTGAAGTGTGAAGTTGGGAGCTTGCTGGTAAAGCAGCTCAGTGAAGGCTCTAGGAGCCTCAGCCCTGACAGAGGGCTACTTTTAGTTTAAAAGGGTGTGTGTCTCCACCTTAAAGAGAGACACAGAAGATAATTGAAGTGGTGGAGACCTCTGTTTTCGGGTCTCAGTGCCCCTCCCTTCGGGCGGGGCAGGAAAAGGTTCCCTGCAGATTCCTGGGGCAACCCCCTAGTTCTGCTCATAAAGGAGAAGCTGCCTATGTGTTCCAGAGTTTATTTGGGAGAACAAGAAGATTTGTGAGTCGCCTGTGGGGCACCTGCAACGTGAGGATGAGTGTCTGCTCTTATTAAAAGGGCCTATGTTTTTCACCCTGGGACTTGTGTGACAATGTGGGGATTGAACTACTAAATATTGGGAAGCCTAGAGTAATGGGCTAAGCAAAGTAAAAGTCCAGAGCTTGTTGGGATGCAAATGATATGTAGAGGAGATGTGACAGACATCTACCCAGAATCTACATTTGAAAGTTCAGTAAAGGAATTGTTCAGTTTTCCAGAGAAATGGCTGGGTATGGGCTGTGGGAGCTGGAGGTGGGTGGCCCCCCATCTTTAGTGACCAGGTCCACCTCTACGTATTTCTTCTGTGGATTTCTACTTTACCTCAGGCACTTGGCCAGTGATGAGGGAAGTACCCAGACATGGGATTGTAAGGAAAATTCTCTCTAGGAGTCGAAGACTCTAGTGTGGTTTGGGGAGCCACAACAGGATAATTGGTTCATTCCTCAAATGGGCTGCGGATCAAGTGGCCAGCAGGGGAGCAGGGCCAGTGGGGAAAACCCAAGTAATGTACAAGTTGGGCTGTGTACCCAAAGCTGCGTGCAACTCCGGGCTGTGTGCCTGGTGGGTTTAGAGCCTGAGGGCTGGAAATAGTGATAAAGTGTTCTGTTGTCTCTAATTTGCATTACCAGGAAATGTAGCCCCATGGGGGTCCGTCTATGCTTTGTTTGTTCAGCTTGGATGTGAATAAAAGCCACACTGAAGAATCCATTCCTGGTTCTGGACATTACAGTTATTGCTTCCTGTGTTTGGATTTACTTGGGTGCCCTGTGCAGAGTAGCCAAACCTAGGTCCCTGTGCAGTAACCTCATCCTCCCAAACCCAGTCCCCACCAGGTACTGCTGTCAGCTTCAACAGCATGCCACCTGTCGTTTTGCTAAAAAGGCAGGGGTGAGGGGTTACAAAAATGGAGGCACCGCTTTGGATTTTGTTCTGGGAAGGAAGGTGCTTGGGCAAGGGGGCTAGCATTTTGGTTATCTGGCAGCCGGTTGCCCAAAAAGCTGAAGCAATTTTCCTAGTGTTGCTGTGTGCTGTGGACCTTATGCTGCTGTTTAAAATTGCCAACTGTTTACCAAGGAGCAGTAAAGCCAAAGAGTGTGCCCTTGTCCTGCATCAAAATTGTTTACAGTGTTTTTGCCTGCTTGTAAAATGAACTGTGGTAAAGAAAAGTGTGGAAGACTAGGGTTAGCAACAGGAGGATTGTGCCCTGGACATTTGAAATGCTTTTAAAATGAACTGTGGTAAAGAAAAGTGTGGAAGACTAGGGGTAGCAACAGGAAAATTGTGCCCTGGACGTTTGAAATGCTTTTAAAATAAACTGTGGTAAAGAAAAGTGTGGAAGACTAGGGGTAGCAACAGGAAAATTGTGCCCTGGACGTTGGAAATGCTTTTTGAAAAGAAATGAGAGACTTGCAGGTGTAAATGGCTATGTTAAATGGCTGAAATGGGCTCCCACCGTGGAGTCAGTTGGTAAAGGAAAAAAGCTGCATTCTGCAGTTTAAATTTGCCTCCTCGACGATTGCCGTGAGGAGAAGAGCCCTCGCGAGGAAGAAGAGGCTCATTTGCATGGCGTTGTGTGATTGGTCAGGCTACAATCAGTCCCGGCCCTCAGCCAGCTCTACAGTGACTTCCCCAGCATTCGAGAGGGAGTGTGAGTGGAGTGCGTGTACTGGCTAGTGGAGGAGCGTCGCGGAGTGTTAAAATCGCTGTAAACATTTAAAAATAGACTTTCTAGTTTAAAATTGGGCTCAACCCGCTAATCGATCGTTGGAATTGCAAAAGTGGTGGTCGAAAAGATGATCGGCAGGACTGCCCGCCTGTTTCTGTTCTGAGGCCTCCAAGAACTGGCTGCAGGTCGTTTTTCCCCATCGCAGTAAACTGCTACTGATAACAGTAAGTAACAAACTAAAAACTGCTCAAACAGTGATTTTCTGCCCTATGCCATATAAATGTGTGTGCAGCGGTGTAGTCGCTTTGCAAGTAATGGCTGTGTCAAGTCCTGCCAGCAAGTGAAAGTCTGTTAAGCCATTGACGGTGTGCATAGTAATGAATTCAGCCTCAGTTTAAAGTTTAAAGCCAGAAAGAGACTGTGGGTTGTAGCCAATGTGCAGCACTAGTAATACAGGCAATCCTGTGCTAAAAAACTGAAGCTTTAAGGGACTGTAAATCAAATAAATGTTTCCAGCATGTAAAGAGTCCATGGAAAATCCTGTAAATGTGTTTAAAGCAAGAACAGAGCAAGTTGTGCAGTTTGAGCAAAAGTTATCAGTAGTTTGTGTAAATCGGGTGCGCAGTGGCTTGACCCAGATTCTGAATGTTGATGCACAGGGGTGCTGCCACCGCCATTACAGGGTGGGGTAGTAAAGTAAACAAAGCAGCAGAGAGCCATTTTACAACTAAAGAGTCGTTCAGTAAAGTGGGACTTTCAGTTACAGTGAACTTTGTTTGTTTTCTGCAGTTATGGCCTCAGGACCAGTTCGTTACCCGGATCATGCCCGGGTTGCAGTAACAGCAGCAGTGAATAGACTGAGGGACATTGAAAAGTGGTGCTATGGAGGACAACTGCCTCCTCATGTGGCGATTCCTGGTTTTCCAGTGCATGTATGTCAAATATGCTTGAGAGCTGGAAGGGACGTCTTCATGATTCCTCACTGTGCTGGATGCCTAGAAAAATATGGCTTGTATAAAGCGCCTCAAATTCGGTTGGCTCCCACATGGACAAAGGTTCAGAAATCTGCAGTTGGCAGCACACAGCACCAGGCGGAGCCTGTGGAGGAAGGCCCCTCGGGGGAGTGTGGCACAAAGCTAGAGGGTGCAGAGTTAGAGACAGAACCAGAAGTTGAAGTTTTGGATGCTGGATCCCAGAAGGAAATTCCGGATAAAGCATCAATAGACCCCTGGAGGGCTAACCCAAGTCTCTTAGGCGAAGATGAGATGCGGGAGCCTTTGAGTGGGAGGTGTCGACCTCTGCACCTAGTGATGGTGGATAGTCTCAGGAGTGAGGGCGACTGCTCACTCCTGGGCTCAGATCCTCAGTGAAGAGGAAGATGAGGGGAACCTATGTGGCCTTGTGAAAAGGAATGGGTACACAGCCTCAAGATCTTGCCTCGGAGGAATGCATGGAAGAAAGTGGTGATGCCACTGCCCTAGCTTCGCAAGAGGAAGAAGTCAGGGATCCGTTTCTAATTTCCTTAAGGATGCGAAGCTGGCAGAACCAGGACTGGCCACCCCAAGCCAGGCCAGCGGTCTCAGATTGACCAAAGCATGTAAGAGGAGAGACTGGTTCGTAGGAAGGCAAATGAGATCTATGTATGACCTTTCCTACCTTTCCTTGAAAGTCTGGGAGGAGATTGAGAACAGCAGGAAATCCTGGATCTGGGATGAAGCAATGAAAAGTGTGCATCCTGGGGCTAACAAGCATGTGAAAACAGACTGTTTCACGAAAAGTATACCCAGTGGAAGAGAGGCAGGACACTGTTTATAGACAGAGTGAGAATAGTGGACGGAGAGGGACGTGAAATCTCCCACTGTGTGAATTATGTGCGCCCAGACAGGGTAATAGTTCAAGCTCCTGACCCCTGGTACTATTGGCCTTAGTGCAAGGATCTCCCAGCAAATGTGCCCGTGCCTAAAAAATGGAAAGCTGAGCAGTGGTAGTCAATACTGCCACACCAGACTGTGAAGTGCCTTTATTTATCCGCCAATATGGACATCCAGGACTCAGGTGCCCCACATTCATCAGTCTACCGTGTACTGGCCTCTCCAGAATCCGTCAACTGGCCCACCAGATGACTTCAGATCCAGAGAGGACACCAGCCCAGCTGTATCCTGTTCATCGCCTGGTAATCGGATGACGTCAGACCAGCTGTTTTCTTTTTGTTCCTGTTCTAAGGTTCCATCTCCAGAGATGACATCATCCCAGCTGTTCCCAGATGTGCCCTCCTGTGATTCCCGGAAGATGTCCACCAGCTGTATTGGAAGAAATGCTGCCAGGGGAGAGTCTTCGTCAGAGGTGCAGGTCGGTTAAGAAAATTTCCATTCTACAAGTGGCTGGTAAGTCCGAACTTTTCTACCTTTATGACATTGCAGTACACACCCTACACTAGCAGACTTCAAAATGTGTGAACTGTCCTCAAAGACTCTCCCCTTCGGGACTTTGGCCTGTTAGAACTGTGCTTCACCAGGCTTCGGCCCAGGAGAGACTCTTTATTGGACTAGCCTTCGGGCATCGTGGTCACTAGTTGGGACTTTTAGGGAACTCCATCCCCCCAAATGTGTATTGTAAATAATGTCATTGTTTTCTAGTGTATATACTGTTTCTCTACCTTTTTCTAAAATAAAAAATCTTTTTGGGATTATTCAGTGTTTTGCTGGTAGGGGTCTAGGTAGACTGTGTATGCAGATTAGGAGAGTGTGTGTTGTCTTTCTTTTTTCTTACAGGTGTTCCTGAGAAGGCAGAAGAGAAGACAAGAAGAGGAGGAGGGGCTCATCAGAGTTCCTCATTAGTACTTTAGTGTGTAGAAATTTAAAGTACTGTGGTGTTATTGTTGTTGTTACTGTATTAACCCTTTCCTTCCACAGGTGTGGTTGTGGGGGTAGGGAGGAGACAGTAACACGGTATAAAATGTGGTATTTTAATGGTGTGTGGTTTCAGGTTGCCCAAGGTCGGGGAGGTACCCGGGTTGTTTTTGTTTTGGGGGTATTACATTAAAGGCAGATAGGTTTTCCCTAGAGGGTTAGGGGGGATAGACAGACCGTGGCCCTGACCTGCAGTAGGGACCGCAGTGCTGATCTATCAGGGCTATGCTCTGGATGGTTCTACCAGAGCCATTAGGTGTCCATAGTAAGTGGATAGTGTAGAGGCTGATATGTCAGCTAAAGGCCTCTAGGCCCTTAGTGTTGCCTGCCTGTGCTTACACATGGTAGGAGGGGACCTGATCACCCCCCTCCACAGGTAGCACATAGGGTGGGATGGCCTAAGGCCGGGTAAATAATGACTGTGGACAGTCATTTTCCTGGTCAAGGGTGAGTGTAACCCCATTGTTACTCGGGGTTACTAGAATCCCAGTAAGACCTAGTGGTAGGCAGGGAAGGCAGCTTGTGAAACTCCAGTTAAATGGTTTTCACACTGTCTCACTCTGTTCTCAATCTCAGCTGAGACTGAGGGATGACATCACCAATAGAACTATCGCAGCTACGTGAGCCACATTGGAACCTGCAGCAAGGGAGTTGGTTAGAACGTTGGGAGGTTTTGGAGTCAGTCTTCAGTCAGTCAGTGTGAGTAAGTGAAGTGTGAAATTGGGAGCTTGCTGGTAAAGCAGCTCAGTGAAGGCTCTAGGAGCCTCAGCCCTGACAGAGGGCTACTTTTAGTTTAAAAGGGTGTGTGTCTCCACCTTAAAGAGAGACACAGAAGATAATTGAAGTGGTGGAGACCGCTGTTTTCAGGTCTCAGTGCCCCTCCCTTCGGGGGGGCAGGAAAGGGATCCCTGCAGATTCCTGGGGCAACCCCCTAGTTCTGCTCGTAAAGGAGCAGCTGCCTATGTGTTCTAGAGTTTATTTGGGAGAACAAGAAGATTTGTGAGTTGCCTGTGGGGCACCTGCAACGTGAGGGTGAGTATCTGCTCTTGCTAAAAGGGCCTATGTTTTTCACCCTGGGACTTGTGTGACAATGTGGGGATTGAACTACTAAATATTGGGAAGCCTAGAGTAATGGGCTAAGCAAAGTAAAAGTAGGTTCAAGTCCAGAGCTTGTTGGGATGCAAATGATATGTAGAGGAGATGTGACAGACATCTACCCAGAATCTACCTTGAAAGTTCAGTAAAGGAATTGTTCAGTTTTCCAGAGAAATGGCGGGTATGGGCTGTGGAGCTGGAGGTGGGTAGCCCCATCTTTAGTGACCAGGTCCACCTCTACGGATTTCTTCTGTGGATTTCTACTTTGCCTCAGGCACTTGGCCAGTGATGAGGGAAGTACCCAGATGTGGGATTGTAAGGAAAATTCTCTCTAGGAGTCGAAGACTCTAGTGTGGTTTGGGGAGCCACAACAGGATAATTGGTTCATTCCTCAAATGGACCATGGATCAAGTGGCCGGCAGGGGAGCCAGGCCAGTGGGGAAAACCCAAGTAATGTACAAGTTGGGCTGTGTACCCAAAGCTGCATGCAAGTCCGGGCTGTGTGCCTGGTGAGTTTAGAGCCTGAGGGCTGGAAATAGTGATAAAGTGTTCTGTTGTCTCTAATCTGCATTACCAGGAAACGTAGCCTCATGGGGGTCCATCTATGCTTTGTTTGTTCAGCTTGGATGTGAATAAAAGCCACACTGAAGAATCCCATTCCTGGTTCTGGACATTACAGTTATTGCTTCCTGTGTTTGGATTTACTTGGGTGCCCCTGTGCAGAGTAGCCAAACCTAGGTCCCCTGTGCTGAGTAACCTCATCCTCCCCGAACCCAGTCCCCACCAGGTACTGCTGTCAGCTTCAACAGCATGCCACCTGTCGTTTTCCTCAAAAGGCAGGGGTGAGGGGTTACACATGCATTATGGCCCCATTTGCCTATCAGTGTCTGAATATCAGGAATTTGCACACAGCGTATCTCTGATGTGCTGGCGCATTCCCCATTCCTGGTATTCAGACCTGTCTGCGGGGATGTGCTGGCGCATTGTATTTGCACAGCGCGCATACTGTAGAATATTCAGAAGTGATGCGCCATGGCACATCTCTTTTGAATATCTCCCTTAGTTGCTCCAGTGCAACTCAATTGTGCTGTGCACCCACCTGTGCCATTGCCAGGTGCAAATTTAAATATCAGGCCCCTGGTGTGCAGCGTGGGGTTGTCAGAGAGTAGATAGTTGTTAATATGCCAGTTATGGGGACTGACTACTAGAACTGCATGTGGTCTGTCATTTTGTGATCTTTAACATGTAGGACAGTTAATCTATAACTTTTCTTGCCTCGAGGCCTGTGGCTCCCACCAGATCAGGTGGGATGTTGGGTTTGGCATTAGCAAAATTCTTGTCAGGTGCTGAAGAAGTTGAGTGACAACTAAGTGTCATGACCAATTGGGCCCTTGTTTAAAGCCCTGTATAAAAGGGGAACTGGCTAAGCAGATATCAGATCTGTTTGGGATCCTGAAGTGAGCAGATGTGTCATTCCTTCATGAGCTAAGTGTGTCATTCCCAGACCTCGTAGCTGGACAAATGTGTTTCAGTGGCATATGCATGCAGACCTGTGCTGATACAACTGAAGATCAGTGCATAGCCCTCAGTGGACATGTACAGACTTGGACACCCTTCAACACCTGAGCAATGGCAAAGTGAGACACCAGACCAGTTGGGAGCTGAATTGAAGGGTCTCAGACTTGTGCCTGGAAAGTCTGGGGGGAAACTGTAGCCAATGAGAGTCATTCCTGGTAACAATGAGTAACTGCAGAAAACGTTCTGCCTTCTACAGTCTGGGTGTGCATTTCCAGTATGGATTTACAAGTTGACCTTCTGTTGTATTACGAATACCTCCCTTTAAGAGGTGGAAAGTCATTTAAGTAATTGCATGACCTGTGCAGTTTGGGGAAACTAAACAGTTGTGTTTAAAGTTCAGGTGCTCCAGTGCCAACCAACCAGCTGCAACATCTACAGGCCTACAGCATTTCAATACTGGGTACCCAGGGACTGCCATAAGGGAGCTCCCACTGGGCTCAATTTTCCTACATCAAAGCCATTTTTTTATGCAGCTGCACCAAACTCCTTTGCCCGCAACTGCAACCCATTTTCTATTGTCGGGCACAGCTGCAACAGTTTTCTGGGTTTATGGCAGCTTGCGCCAAAGTTTTGGCATGAGCCCCATAAAAAGGGTCCCCTAAATGGCACAAGTTAGACCAGGGAAAAGCTGGTCTAACTTGCAGCATTTGGTGCGCAGGATTGAAAATCCCGATCGCCAGCTGGGAGAATGACGCAAGCTCTGTGCACCAAGTGATCGGCACACCAGAGGCTTGTGGCATTCTCAGGGCTCTGAAAATAGAGCCCACTGTGTCAAAAGCAACATCCTGTTACCAGGCAGGAGTAGGTAGGGGCCTCTAGAACAGAAGATTTACAACAGGGGGTTGTGTATTAAAGCTGTCACTAAAATATGGAGTGGCACCTTCTGGGGCCTACTTAACCACAGCTGTCGTTATATATTTCTGCTGCTCATCCAAAAAGGATCTGCCTAATCAGCCGCTTACCATTTAACTGTCCCTTATCTATGTAGTCCCCTAATGGGGTCAGAATGAAATATGTCTGCCCAAACCAATTCATCCGGCCGGGGTTGGCGTTGCAATAAACTTGTGTTTCTGCTAACTTGGTAGCTTTAATTTCTGAACATTGCACTGTATTGTATTTCTGTATGGTCTTGGTGGGAGGCTATCCATCCAAAGGAAAGTGGGAAGGTACAGCTGTCCAGAGGGTTGTACTAGATTTACAGCTACCTCAGTATCCAAATTCTCTGGGTGGAGGTACCGTGTACATAAGATTGAGTACTGAGCCTAATAGAAAGGAACTACATAAGAGTGTACTAGCCTACAAAAGTGTCTTGGGCTTAGAGGTGTGCAAGAACAAGGGGGCACAATTTGAAGATAGAGGGGGGCAGCTCAGAGGTAATGTAAGGAAGTATTTTTCACAGAGAGGGTTGTGGATGCATGGAACGGCCTTCCGGGGGAGGTTGTGGAGTCAAAAACAGTGATTGAATTCAAGCATGCATGGGACAGCCATAAGGCAATTCTAAGGGGTGGGGGTAGAAAGAAGTAGGCTGCTGGTTAACTAGGATCTGCAGCTTATCCATTAGGTAGGGGAATGGGCAGACTGGGTGGGCCAAGCGGACCTTATCTGCCGTCAAATTCTATGTTTCTGTGTTAGTCCCACATTACATATGTAATAGGCTGCTTCATAGGACAATTGATCCTTCATTGAGAAATTAATGTCTGTGAGAAACAGTAGTCCCAAGCGCTAAAACTAAAAGATCCTTGCACTGTTTCAGCCAGCTTGTGCCCATTTATTAGAATAAACTCCCACCTCAATTCAGAGTGTTAAACTCAACCCCCCCCAAGCTGCAGCTTTGAAACATTGTTTTTTGCATCATATATCTATTGAGAATACTTGCTTATGTTCTGTATAAATTGTTGGTGATTTTATTATGTGTATAACATTTGTATGATTTTGTATAAGTATGTATGTAATTGGCTGTATATTGTTCATATTGCATCTCTTGTTTTTATGTATCATATGTTTGCTCATATAGGTCACCATTGTATTTTTTTTTTTGTTGACTCGGTAAGTGCACTAGACAAATCCTGCCTATTTTCAGGCACAACCCGGGGGAGGAGGATACAGATGAATGCCAACTGACCTTGAACCAGATTAAGCTGTTGGTGGTATTTTTAGTGAATGAGGGAAATTTGGCCAGGACACCAAGGAAATTCCCCTACTCGGCTGCGGTCTGCTGCCTGTAGGGGGACTGGCCATTTTCAAGATGGCCACTCGCAGTTCTGCCTGGAAGGAGGCGGAGGACGGACGGAGTGGGAGAGATGGCCTCGACTCCCACTCACGGAGATCTAGAGGCTTCAGTCTTGTCAAAATCGGAGTGGAAGCTGAGATGGCGTTACAGATGAATATTCCTAAATGGGAGCAGATAGAAAGCTGGCGAAAGCGTATCCTGATACTTCACAAAATCAACTTATTTTCCTAAAGGAGTAGGACAAGCGAGAATGGTATCCTTAGTGGGTACAGAAAAGGAAATCTTTTCCGGTTACATCGCGGTTCGGATTCCAGCGATATGCGGTCTGTAGGTTTTAAAATGCAGACTGACCCTGCGTCTTTAAACAGAATGGAGGCACGAGACATCGGAGAGCAATTTGGGCCTGGTATGACGGAGAGACTGCAAACCACGACCTGTATACCTTCTTGTGCTGAGGTCTGCAATCTTACTACAGGTACTGTGTCACATACCTTACAAAATGTTGTTTCAGAAAAACAAGTGGACGGAGCGGCGGCTGTTGAAGCGCCCCCTCAGCAGCATGTAGCTCAGCGACTTGACACCGGTCTGATTGTCTGCACACTAAAAGAGAATGTCTGCAGTTCAGCAGCAATCTCACAGGTGGTCTGCAAGCGGGACATTAGTCTCTCTGAACGGAGCTCCGAAGTGCAACGCTCCGGCAGTACTGTAGATGCTGTACTCTCTACTTCTACCCTGAAACAGGCTGGCAGTCTTGTCGCAAATATTAGCGAGTGCCTTCAGCCTGAATTAACTCGTCTGAACAGTATGTAAATCCGATTATGACTACAACTGCTGCTTCTTCAGCTTTTGGTAATACTGACACTGCTAACTTAACTAAGGAATCAGGTTTTGTTCTGAAACATTTATTGCAGAAAGAATCATCTCCTGCTTCAGTAGTGACTTACCAGACAACCGAGGGTTTGCAAACAGGGGTCACTGAGTTCTTTTTCCCGGTTGATAGGAGAGAGAGCTCTCTTACAGCTCAATCAAATGTTTTACTGAACATAAATAAATCCTCCCTTTTAAGGGAAGATGGTAAAGAGGATTTATGGTCACCAAGTAAAGCATTAAATGAGGCAGGTTGGCGACAGACAGAAACAGGTATATGGAAGCCTGATCCAAGTTGGAATACACAATTGTCATTGTCTCAGCATTCCCCAGAGTGGGCTCCTGTGGTGCAACCTATAGAAAGTAGTATTGGGGAAAGGATAGTATTGAAATTGATATAGTGGAACCTCAGGTTAGTTCTGCTGAATTGTTAAAACCTCTTTGGCTCCTCTAAAGGAACCCCATCACCACGCTTCATCTTTAAAATCCCCATTAGTGATTCCATACCCCCCTACTTCACCTTCAGCTCAGAAACCCTTAATGTCTGAACTATTTACAGATTCACATAGAGGCAGCCCCAGACGGAATGCAGTTAGATTAAGATACAAAGGTGGGTTAGAGGTTAGGCCTGATAGGTATTCGATAGAGGAAAAACATTATTGAAGGATTCCTTGCATTTTCTCCTCAAGATGTTTACGCTTTTATAAATATTTCGGGGGAGGACAATTTTGATGTAAGTTTTCGTACACAGCATACTTTGGATATGTTTTGGATAAGATATGGTCAAGTTAAGTTTTCTCCTCTTTGGACTCCTTTTATTGTCATTCCCTTATCTAAACCTTTAATTAAATTTATCACTGTTATGTTTCGAAATGAGGGGGTGTGGGTAGAAGATATTACTTTTTGGTTAAAGAAAAGGTGTGATGTTTTAAGTGAACCAGAACCAATTCTTGATTCAGAGCAGTTTTGGACGGCTGGAAATATAAAATCAAGCTTAGACAAACTGAGGCTGGGATAGCACACATACCAAACTCCTTTTATTAGGGAGAGATAGAGGTGTGTGTTTTACAGTGGACAACCTCGTGCATGCTATAAGTGTGGAGCAAGAACACATCTTTCTAGCGTGTCACGATAAGCCAGATGTGATAATTGTGGGAGGTGGGTCATTTAACAATGTTTTGTAATAATCAATCATGCTGTGACTTATGTGATTCAAAAGGCCATGTTTTTAAAGTCTGCCCTTGGGCTGCTCACAACTCAACATCTAATTCTGGCTCTGAGGGGTTTATTCAGAAAGCCCAGGAAGCCTCCACTCAGGTTTTACCTGCACAAATGTGTCACCCTACCCCAAGTACCACTCATATGAAATTAGCTGTGGTTAAGGATTTAGTGGCTTTAAAAGGAAAGGTTAAAAATGGAGACGACAGCAAAAGTAAACCATTGTCAGACAGCAGGAAGAAAAACAAGGGCAGCACTCCAAAGCGGGTGTCAAATACCAAGGTAGATTTGCCTAACATTGTAAGTATTCCCCAGTTTGTTTTCTGAAGCTGTGACTGAAAAAGTAGATAGCACAAACTTAGTAAAAGAGCCTTTGATAGCTTTGCCTCAAAGAAGATCATCCAGGAACTTGCAACCCAAACCCCCAGCAACGCACATTGAGTCCAGTAACTCTTACACTGCCCTATTTTCCTCATGGGAAATATGGAAGCAAGGCAGAAGATTCTGATTCTCAAAAATCTTCTCTATCAACCAGGTCTGCAGTCGTTAAATAATTACAAGGAAAAAAAAAAAAAGAGAAAAAAATAAGAGGCTGAGCATTTTAAAAGGACATGATGCTGACTTGGGGATCTTTAAATGCTCACAGCTTATTGAATACAGCTAAGAGACTATCACTTTTTCACTTTGTTCATGATTACCCATTTTCAGTCTGTTTTTTACAGGAAACTTGGATGTACACTATTGAACAACTGGTAGCATTCAAAAGGGAATGGGTTTGGGGCCCTTCCTTTTGGTCTTTTGGGGAGAACTCTGCAGATGGGGTAGGGATTTTGTTTAATTCTTTTTCCTTTCAGTTACTAAATTTAATAGACCTAATTCCTGGTAGAGTTTTAATTGTGGATGGGAAATGGTTCGCCTAAGTTTCCGTTTCATAAACATTTACAATCCTCAAACCAAATCAGGCAGAGTACACTGTCTCAATATGATACAGCCTTTTTTGTTAACAACGGCTAGAATATTATGGGGTGGAGATTTTAACTGCCCAATTCCAGGTGTTCATTATAAAAACAATACCAAGAAAATATACTGTGATTCTAATTGTCTCAAAAAAATAATCAAAGAGGCTGGTTTGATAATTTGTAATGACTCTACAAACAAAGACAATAGTTTTTCATTTCAGAAAGGCAAATCCTTCTCGTTGATAGACCACATGCTTGTTTCACCAAACATGCACATGTTATCATTTAAAATATCCCCATATGAATTTTCAGATCATTCCCTTTTAGTAAGTATCTACAGGTTTTCAGACAGACTAGAGAAAAGGCAGCTAAGATGGAAACTGAATAATTCATCTTTAGAGGTTCCTTTTATACGACTAGGTGTTCAAAATATTTTGAAGGCCAGATTATCTGCAGCGTTTTTATATTCTGATATGGGAGAATGGTGGCAAGGGACTAAAACTGACTTAAGAAACTGGTTTAAAGCTAAAGGACGTAAAATTAAAATGATAATTTTCTGCACTATTTGGGTCTCAGGCAGCAATTACAGAGACTATTAACTATAAGCTTACTCATCAAAATGGGATTATTCAGCTCAAATTGCCGTGCTAAAAGATAAAATGAAAAATATCAATATAGTAGAAGCAAAACAATGCAGGTTATTTTAATTAATGGGGTTAAAAGTCACCAATAGGAGATCCCTTTGAAATGTGTAAAAGTTACGGAGTCAATGAGACTGGAAGAGTTGAGGAGATCAGATGGGAGCATAGCTACTACGGTAGAGGAATTACATTACAGTAATAGTAGATTATTTTCATGCTTTAAATCCATCTGAAGGAATCAAAGCAGCAGATATAGTTGACTATTTAAACCAGATACCTGTTCTAAGTACTATGGAACATAGGTCAGACAAATGGGTCCCCATTACACACACAGAAATTTTAGATACTATTAAATCTTTGAAATCAAACATTTCACCAGGAATAGAGGCCTTACTAATGATCTATACAAAAGCTTTCCAGAAGAATTTAGCCTATGTTTGGAACTTTTGTTTCAGTTTTTATTGAAAAGATATAATTTTTCCATCATTTACGGAAGGATTATTGACATATATATTCAAAGTTGGTGATAAACATAATATAGCCAATTGAGGCCAATTCAGCTCCTAAATTCTGACTACAAAATTTTTGCTAGCATTTTAAATAAAAGATTACGTACATATGCTGATACAGTCATCTCACCTTTTCAATACTGTGGATTGCCTAATAGAAGGATTCAGTCGGCCCTTATGCTGATTAGAGATGTGATTGATCATCTACTGAATAGGAGTATTACAGGATGTCTGGTTGCAGCAGATTTAGACAAAGCCTTCGATAGGGTATACTTACCATTTCTATTCTTTACTTTAAGGCACTATGGGATTCCACATCACTTGACAAATTTAATTGAGAAAATATACAAAAAGTGGTTGCATTTCCTTTTGTGAAAGATTGTATAGCAGACGGGTTTCTTATAACAGGGAGTACGACAGGGGATGCCCGCTCAGTCCCCTTCTATACACCTTGCACTAGATCCTTTTTAAATGAGGTATGGGTAGCACAGAATTGGGAGGGCATTGGTTTAAGGATAGTAGTCTTTACAGCTAAAAGTACAGGCTTACGAGATGACCTGGTATTATACTTCAAAGATTCAGTTATGATTTCCCACTTTATGGTTGCTTTTAAAGATTTTGCCAAAGTCTCAAATGCAAAATTGAATCTACAGAAAACAAAGGGCTTATTTATTGGGGCTAGTGGACTCGAAGATACATGGCAGGAGGGAATTCAATTATCCAGGACTTCAATAAAAATTCTAGGGATTAAATTCGGTTCTCAAAATATACCCAAGGAAAATTGGGAAGGAGTGATTGAAAAACTCGAAAGTAAGGTCAAAAGGTGGAAACAATGGAGGATACCCAAATTAAAAAGAGTGCACATGATCAAACAATTTCTTTTACCCATCATACAGTTTGTAGCAATGATATTTCCTCTACCAACAGCATTTGAAACTAAAGTTTATAGTTTATTTTTTCAGATGCTTTGGGGTAATCGCCTAAACCCAGTTAAAAGGAGTTTTACTTATTTAAGAAAGACTGTAGGGGGGTTAGGGATGATAGACCCAGTAGTTTATGCACATGTTTTTTTCATTTCAAACACAATAAAAGAGGGTTTGAAAGAAGAATCAAAGCTGAAGTAACATGGAATTTAACAATACTAGGTAAATATTACAGGAGTTGGCATTTGTTACCTCCTAAACTTAACCATCATGTGAATATCCCTGAGTATTTTAGGCCTGCAGCACAGAAAATTTATAAGTGGAAATTGCAGAAACAATCAGTACTGGTTCATAATGCCAAGGGGTTGTATCAGCTCTTGATGACCAAATTATACCCTCAAGAGGCAGGCTTTAAAAATTGTCCTTCTGCACTAATCCCCTTTACACTTGCACAATTAAACAACCCTAGGATGCCTAAGAATCAATGGGAAACGCAATGGTTAATTTTCTATGGAAAATTAAATGTCAGAGGGAATGCAAAATATAAGGCATTACCTGAAAGGCTCTGTCCCTATTTGGATTGTATAAACACTGAGGAAACAATGGAGCATTTTTATTGACTGTTCTTATGCTAAAGGTTTGTGGAATTACTTAGCTAACTTATGGGGTTATAGATGGATGCATAAGATGTCATATGAGTTTTTAATATTTGGGAAAAGTACCCTATATCAATGGGTTTTCATGTAGAGACTTTAACTCTTTTTAGGTTGCCTGAGGTACTATTTATGGCAAGCAAGAATCCAATGGGTGTTGTATCAAAAGAAGATTCCTTATTCTGTTGTGGGCAGCTAAATCATAAAGGAATTAGAAAAAATGCTTTAGATGCTTTAAGAGTCAATACGGGGACGTTACGAAAATGTTGGAAAGGATTTTTACACTTCATTAAGTATAAATAAGAAGGATAAATATCTACAAAATAACTAACATTTAACTTGAAATTCTTGCTTATGTAGCAAGCTATTTGCGGAGCTGCATGATTACACTGTTTTGTTTTGATATTGACATCTTTTTTTGTTTTAATTTGTTCTATTATTTTGTTTGCTTGTACAGATATTATTGTATATGTTCTTTTCTAATAAAACACCCCTACTCTTTTCGATAAGTGCCATGGGATCTTTAATATCCACCTGAACTACCACCAATCCAGGCAGATGGGACCTCAGTTTAACGTCTCATCCGAAATTTTAAATGAGCTTTGCTCAATGGTCATAACCAGGCAGAATTTGTCTAGTGCACTTACCTAGTCAACAAAAACTAAATAAATAACCTTAAATAAAAACAAACAAACAAGAAAAGGGGGATGAGAGGGTATTTCCGCTAAGCTGATTGGCAAAAGGACTCAACGGAGAGCAAGGGACATTTATATTAGCCTTAGGTCCCTAGACTGCATCCATCCTGTCTAGGTCCTTTCTGAGGTGCCACTTCCAGAACTGGACACAATACCCCGGGTGGAATCTCACCAGTGAGTGATATAGTGGCAACATCACCTCCCTTCTCCTGCTGGATATACTTCTTCCTATGTATCCCAGCATCACACTGGCCCTACAAACTGCTTTGTCACACTGCCCTGCCACTTTGAAGTCATTGGACATGATAACCCCAAGGTCCCTATCCTGCTTAGTGACTGACAGTACCTCTCCCCCATCCTATACTCCATTCTTGGAAGGGATTTACTGAACACTGCCCTGCCAACATCATCCAAGACCCTTGAGATGGAGACCACCATTCCATGATGCCTATAGAATCACGATTGAAATTGATCAAACAGAGCATAAGTTTGTAAATAATTGGTCAACTGTTTAGCCAATAACTTTTTCTTGGAAACAAAGGAGAGCAGGGAAATAGGTCTATAATTGGGCAACTAACCATGGCTGCCCTCCCTTAAAAATTTGGACAAACCTGGTCAACCTCGAAGCCTGAGGAATAGTACCAGAAGAAACTGACTAATTAAACAGATATGTAAGAGGTTTAGGTATTTGAAAGGCTTAATATTTGAGCATCATTGAGGTCAAACCATCTGGACCACAACTCTTGCTGGCATTTAATTCCAGCAAGAGTTGTAGTACTTCCCACTGTTCTATTGTACTAAAGGAAAAGGAGAAAGAACCTCCATTTTTCTTATCCCATGGATTTTACAGTGGCTGCTGTAACTGCCCAAAGAAATTTCCAATTCCACAAATAATTTATTAAACTTATCAGGCGGCGGGATTCCCATTCCAAATTCTTCTTCTGGAGAGACCTGAATGACTGTGTTAAATTTAGTCTGAAAATTTAGTTTCCCTAATAATAAACCAAAACTTTTTAGGGTCTCCTGCTGATTCAAATATCATTGCCTTATAAAAGTATTTTTTTGCTTCTCTTACCCCGGCCACATATTTATTTCTACGTTTCCTAGAATATGTCCAGTCCTCTGTCACCTTAGAAAGCCATGTCTTCTCCCAAGCCTTATTTTGTCATGTTTCAACTTCATTAGGTAAGAAGAAACCAGGGGACTGATCTGAGTTTACCTTTCCTGGTCTTAATAGGGAAGTGTTTATCGAAAACACTCATGAGTTCACTAATAAAATACTGTACTCCCATCCCTCATCTATTTCTAGTAGCAATTTAAGCTTCTCCCACTTTAAATTTTCTAAATCAAAAATAAAAGCCTTTACATTGTGATTTTTATTTCACTGAATCTATTTGTAATGTCATGCATGTTGAGCTGTGGTGACAATTTATTCAATAAAGCTGGGTTTCAAAAAAAAAAAAAGCCAAATAATTAAGGTCTTTAAATGATCTAAAGTTAATACATTTTGGTGGCCCTTTAATCTTGTTTGTACCTCTACTACACTAAACCACACTGTGGTCACTAAAAAGATCAGCTAACACTCCTGACTCCATAAAATTGTGAGGGCAGTGTGTTAAAACCAAGTCAATTAGTGAGGAATCTGCAGGATTTGGGGGATTTATGCAAGGGGGGCCCACAAGTAATTGTTCTAATCCAAGGTCTAAAGCCACTGACTTTATATTTCTAGATTTTGCAGGATTCAACCAATCAGCACTAAAGTCCCCTATCATAAGTAACTTAAGTGTGAAAGAATAAGGGAGTAGTATATTGAGAAGGGACAGAAGAATCTGTATTGAAAAATTTGGTAGCCTATAACCTCCAAATAGTAAAAGGGGTTTCCCAGTGTGTAATTTAACTTCCAAAGCCACATTTTCACAACAATTAAGGTCAACTCCCAAATGAAATTGTTTAGATACAAATTTATCCGAATAATATATTAAAATCCTCCTCCCCCATTCAGATCCACTACTGTGTCAAGTTAAATCCTTGAATAGCTAATGAGGCATCCTCTTGTCTGTTATTTAATCAGGTTTCGGTGAAGATCACAGTAGTTGTAGTAGTAGTAGTAAAAATCTTTATTTTTAAACAGGGTTAGTTGGTTACAACACACCATTAGGACCAAAGGTCCTATTTACTAGGTGGTTCTGTGTAATTTACAATGTTAATTTAGACTAAAAACAGTATTGATTTCATACAAAACAATAAAGATTTCATACACTCCACAAGACAATTGCAAGACATAAATATCACACAAGAGACTGCAACTTAATAATCTTACAGTCCTAAACAATACATACATTCAATATCTATATATGCATGTCAGAGCTATAGTTGATTTTATCATACATTGTACATACAACAAACTGTTAATTTGTTTTAACTTTTTAATAGAAAGTTTTGGATATCCAACCACCCCTTAATGTATTATTTAATGAATTTCAAAGTGTCATAGCAACATATTGGAAGGTCATATCTCCATTGACCTTGGGAGTTGAATTCTCTCATTTACTACTTCTCAAGCTGTATTTATGTTCTATTTTTTCCAATCTTTCAAATAAATATACTGGCTTAGCGGAATTTATTGTTTTATTTATTTGATTTGCCCAATTAAGTTTCTTCCTATTTGCTAAAGTTAACCATCCAGGTTCACTACACAGATTACACAATAGTGTGTTTTAAAATCACACGTTAGAGTGAAACTGGCCAGGTGATTATAAACCCCCCTCAATGTTTGTCAATAGTGTTTTGTTTGCAAATCCATATACAGTACATGACTATCGTAATCCAAGATGGGAATCAGTAATTGGTTTACTATGGTTATTCTTATTTGTTTATTGATACAGAAGCTAGTTTGCCTAAAGGCTCCAAGTCTGTTGTTAATTCTTTTAGTTAATTCTTCAATATGGTAATCAAATTTTAGATTTTCATCAAACCACACACCCAAATATTTATATTCTTTGACTTCAGCCAAGACTTTATTTTTATTAGTTTTTATTTTAATTTCATAGTTTTTACTCTCCTTTTTCTTTTGTGCAGTACTGAACACCATAGTTTTTGACTTTTTGCTGTTTAGCACCAATTTGGATTCGGTTAGCCATGTACGTAGATTTGAGAAATAATTTTGTAGATTTGTTTGCATTAGTTCTATATTTGTCCCACTTGCTACCAAAACAGTATTGTATGCGTTCAGTCTAATGTTTGTGTTTTTAACAAGTTCAGTGAAGTGAATAATATAAATCAAAAACAGCGTAGGGCCTGAAATAGAGCCCTGGGGAACCCCCTATGGACCAGGGCAGTGTTCGATAAATGCCTTCCAATTTGAACTTGTTGAGACATGACCTTTAGGTAAGAGTCAAACCATCTACTAAACTCCTCAGCCAGTCTAATATTTATCAGCCTTTTCATCAGAATATGATGATCCACGGTGTTGAAGGCTTTCCGACAAATCCATGAACACCACACCCACCACCAATCCCCTATCCAATGATGAAACAATGATTTCCACCAGGTTGGTGAGTGCAGTGTGCATGGCATGCCCCTTCCAAAAACCAGACAGGTAGCTGGATAGTAGAGAGTGTTTCTCCAAGTACTCACCTAATTGCCTCTGTTCCAGTCTCACCAATATCTTACAGACCACCAACAGAAGTGCAGTTGGATGATAATTCAAAGGGTCTGTAGCTGAGTCTCCCTTATAAACTGGTATTATTTTTGCCTTCTTCCAGAAGGATAGAAAGTATTCTTCTACCAAACTCCAATTAAATATTTTTGTCAGTACTGGTGAGATTATGTTAATTGAGTCCTTTAAGAATATACTCTATATCCCATCTAATCTAAATGATTTTTTAACATTTAGTTTTCTGATTTCATCTTTTACATCTTTACATGAAATACATTTACATCTAAACTTAGGAATAGCTTGTGACCACCTCATATTGACTTCCTTTGTGTTCAGTTGAGCTACTGATTTAGGAACATCAATATCAGGCAGTGTGACAAAATATTCATTAAGTATATTTGCTGAGGATTTGGTAGTTTGAAGAAGTCCATCTCTTACTATCTGTATTGGTGGGGTATTATTTACTGGTTTCTCAAAGGATTTTATAAGCAACCAGTATTGCTGCAAATCAGTAGTCTGTGTTTTTTTTTTACTGTAAAACTTTCGTTTTGTATTCCTTATTTTTTGTTTTAATGTATTTCTTGTTTTTTTTTATATTTTTTCCCAGTCTACTGGGTCCAGTGATTTACTTGCAAATTTCCATTGCCTATTTTTAACACAATCTCTTTTTTTTAATTTCTCAGAAATCCAGGGAACATGTCCTTTCCTTTGGGTTATATTTATAAAAGGTGCAATCGCATCACATACAGCATTAAAGCAGTCTGCAAATTCCTGAACCACCAGATCTAGTGACGGAATTAAGAAATAATCCAGTTTTGCCAAAAATAGATCTTTATTATAATTTGTAAAGGTTCTACACCTGATTTTAGTAGCACCTGGTTTGGTTTGACACCATTTTCTATCTAGAATCTCAAAAATGCAACTTATGGAACAGTGGTCCCCTAGAGTTGGTTGGTTTATTATATCATTCAATGGTTGAACTTTAGCTGAAACAAAAAATAGATCAAGTATGTTTCCTGTGCTAATTGGTGTGCTTTTTCTAGTGGCTGTGGGGATTGCCTGAGAAGTCTCTAATGGTTTAAAACTATTATCTAGGGCATTCCCTCTCATTTGTCCCCATGCAGCATTAAAATCACCTTTCAAAATTAAATCAATACCAATAGTCCTATCCAGAATAAGTTGGGAAAGTGTATCAAATGCATCGACCTTCACTTTGGGAGGTGAATAAACTATGCTAAGGGTCAAATTTAGTTTTTGAATACTAACCAATAAACACTCTATATTTTCTATCTGCCCTGCAAATATAACTTTAGTTTGTCCCAGTTCCCATCTTGTATATAACAAAATCTCTCCCCCTCCCGACAATCTGCCCTGTCCCAACATTGACTATAGAAGCCATCTAATTCAACTTCACTAGCATTTATTTTCTAGGTTAGCCAAGTTTCTGTCAATGCTATTATGTCAGGAAATTCTGTGGAGGCCCATGTTTTTAATACATAAATTTTGTTTTTTAAACTCCTGGCATTGTTGTAAATAATTTTAAGTCATTTTTTTTCATTTGGGCCTGGATTTAGTTCTATATCTCCACCTAGTAGCAAAGCCATAAACAAACAGAATTCCATATTTTGTGATTTTGGACTTAGTTTAGTTATTCCTCTAAACGGACTATAAACATGCATATGTGTTTCCCTGAAAGGATTTCTTCCCTTGTGTGCACTAAAAATGTCTTCCTCTTTACCTAGTTTGTTTAAATTTTAAAAGCCGATGTGCCTATATTTATAATAGACTAATTTTAAAAACCTTTGAATTGCTGGCCCGGTGGTGCTGAGGGTTGAGGAACTGGATGCCACACCTCGTGCCACACCGGTGACCTGGGTTCAGGAACAGACTTGGGCTGCCGGGGGTCAGTAGAGGAGGGAAGGGATTGAGCATCCAGAGAACTGCTCTCCTATCCCAGGGAGGGACTTGGGGATTGCGCCGCTCCAGAGCGACTCCTGGCAGTGGCTGTGCAGTACACACGGGGCAAAGCAGATGCTGAGGGGGCAGAGGGATGGTGGGTGTCGGTGCTTCTCACCAGGATGCCATTGCATGTCCGCACTCTGCAGGGGGAGAAAAACAAGGACAAAGGCCCTCTGACAATCTGGTGAGATGGCGGAGGCCTTGGGAGTGCGCCCACATCCCACCACCGACCCAGCGCACCCAGGATTCCCCACAGCCAACCCAACGACAGAGGTAGGTCCTTCTAATTTCAGATTGTGCTGCTATGTGCCACTATAAGAGGGTGGACCCCTCTCCTAGAGGGTGATCTGGGGAGCTGGACCTGCTGAGTCAATGGGGGGGAGCCTGGGAAGAGCGGGGGTTCAGGCAGGGAGTGAGAGGCACAGCTGAGTAGGCACTCCTGAAGGATGCCCGGAGCCCAGAGTGAAGAAATAAAGTTGGAAAAAAAACTTTGTATTTAGTGCAGCAGTAATTGCTGCAAAAAAAAAATAACAGCCATATTACAGCCTCATTTTGGATCTTTTAAGAAAACACAATTTAGATCAACACAATTATAACAGGGTATTACAACCAGATTAAAGCTAAAATAATTTTTAAGCATTAGACTTGAATAATAAAAATACCTGAAAATTAGAGATTCAGTCAATATACCTGGATCATCCTATGATGTCTCTAGATACCCTTAATCTCTGGGGCTACAGTTTGCATCCCCTTGGAGTAATGGCAAATTAGTAGGTGTTAAGTAACAAGCCTAATAATTAAAGAACAATATTAAAAATCTTGGGCAGGATTGCCAAAGCTTTCAGAAGGTGCAAAACCTTCCCTAAATCCCCCAAAGTCCCTCAGCTATGGAAATAAAGGGGAGTTTGCTCCAAGTGCTATTCACAAAAACCCCTGCAGCTGCGGGAACAACCACTATGGACTGTGGAAAAAAAGTACAGCTCCGGAAGTCCCTCAGGACAAAAAGGTGTGAGATACATAAGGCACAGCCCCTGAGAGGCTATTCACAGCCAGATTTTTCCTGCAGCAGAGGAAAGAATGTTACACACAGTGGAATGAGGTGTAACTCTCCCTCAGCATACTGTAGTAGTACCCCAGCAATTGGAATCAATTAAGGTGGAGGTGTACCACAGGTAATAGCATCTCAGACAGTATAGCTGTGGCTGATGTTACAGCACTGAAAGCACACATTGCCATGCTATGGCAACAGGCATCAACCACTAGACCCAGTGCAGCCCATGACAGAGCCCCACAAGCAGTAGAGCCTGACCAGCCAGCAGCGAGTGCTGCCCCCCCCCCCCGCAGGCTACAGGAACACCCCAGGGAGGGATGACCAGCAGGGTCAGTCAGCCACTGTGGTGCCAAGGTATCACAGGTACCTGTGGTGCTGCTGTGGTCCCAGTTGGGGACTGGTTGCTGGTCTCTGTGTGTGTGCTGTCAGCTTTATATTATAGCAGCACTGTTACAGTCTGCTGCTTCAGCTACTGTGGTTCCCTATTGCTGTGCTTTCACAGCCTCCACAGCTGCAGATTCGCAGCACTTGCGCAAGTCCTGTGGCAGCTAAATTGCCACACCTGAGACACTTTTTACGGAAATCCGCAGCTGCGTTGGTTTTCTTTAAGAATACAGCGCAGCTGCGTTTCTGCACTGCAGCAAGCCTTTTTCCTGTAGCTGCAGGAATTTTGGCTTTCTTTGTGGATCCTGCCCCCTTGAGTTTCAAGAATACCTTATCCCTGAGGCTAGAGTACTCCATAAGTGAAGCATTATCCAATGTAATTTTAAATAAATAATTGTATAATTAGTTTAGTAAAGATAAATATTATAGTAATTTCAAACTAACCAGCGCTCAGTTTCTTACCTCAGGAGAGATATTTCTGAAACTCTCTAACATGAAATATTCAGTACTTCTTTAAATTCTGTTGGCATTACCAAGGTTTACAAACTTTATTAAGTTAAATTTCCCAGCCGAGTGCCACTCGTGCACATGCTGTGAAACAGCATGGTCTTTTAAAGTGTGAAGCCCCGCCTCCTGACATTGATACGCTATGCTTGGCTCGCTGCTGAGCCTTCTCAACAGTGGTCAGTTTAAACAATGGTTTCTTTTGGGTGCACAGTTTCTTAAATGCAGATGGAAGAGCTTTACTGGTACAGGCTTGTTGTGATGGCAAACTTCAGCCGGTAAACGGCACAGCAAACAGGCAGATGCTTGCGGGCTTGCTTAGCTGACTAGTGTGAGACAGCACGTTCTTTTTAAGTGTGAAGCCCCGCCTTCTTACACTGACAAGCTATGCTTGTCTTGCTGCCAAGCCCCCTCAACAGTGGTCAGTTTAAACAACAGTTTCTTCTGGGTGCACAGTTTTTTTAAATGCAAATGGAAGAGCTTTACTGGTGCAGGCTTGTAGTGATGGTAAACTTCAGTCAGGAAATGGCACAGTAGACAGGAGAGCTAGCAGAAGCTTGTGGGCTGGCTGAGCTGATTCAGGTTCATAATCTAAGGCAAAATCCCTAACTAAATCCATTGTGGGGAGAATACTCCGTACATTAATGGGGATAAATAGAATACCTCTTCTGCTTTTCAAATTATGTGCAAATAGACCTGGATTGGGGCTTATGTCACCATATTGTAGTAAACTTAATAGAATACAGATTCTAGACCGAACTCCTATTCCAAGCTGACTCATCAGCTGGGAAAAGGAACACTGCTTCTGGATCTCATTGCCCCAAAATGTTCCAGTCCCAGTGGCTAAGGCACAACTTCTATCAATTAATTGATTTAGGAAATAACAGTTATTCCTAAACAAGGAATAACCCACTGGAGACATCTCACGCTACTTCATAGTGAATTGATTCACTGTCCCAGTTCTGGATCATGTCACATCTATCCCATTCAACTGATGGTCCCACCTAAATCCAGCTCCCTCCATCCCCCAAGGTAAAGATCCCACTATAACAGACAGAATCAACAAACTTCACAAAGGCCCTGTTGCAAAGATACTGCAGTTATTTGTAATACAAATGTTAAGCCTTACATTAAATAACAGAAATAATTTCAGTACAGTTTCCTAATAATCAATTCCCCTACATATAGAATCCATATAAAACCATAACTTTGAATACCTGCTTAATTACCTTAATGTTGTCAAGTTAAATAACTAAACCCACTATAACATATAGCTTAAAATGCTTCAAGGTAATAAAGTTAGTTCATAAAATCACACAATATAAACAAGGCAATATAAAAAATAAACCTTTTAAAAGGCCTCCCACTGTGCCTTCTGCCTGTGACTCTCACCACTCCTGTGAGAGCCACTCACACAAAGAGCCGCTCTGTGGAGAGCCACGAGTCGTGACCCTGGCCCCCACCCACTAACCCACTTTACTGTCCATTGCATTCCGGTGCCAATAACTGACCACTGCCACCAGGTCGGTCCAGTCACAGTTTGTTTGCAGGACTGGTGCTGCTGCCAGAGGCTGGGTGAAGGAGCAGAGTTCACAGCTGCTGCGAGATGGCAAACACAGTCTGTGCCATACTACACAGTTCAAAGAAGCTGCTCAGGAATGTCAGGTAGCAGCTTCCTTTTAAAGTACGAATGCCCTGCTCCCTTACCTACATCACTGTCCATTGCTTCCCGGTGCCAGTAACCAACTGCTGTCACCAGGTCGATCTGGTCACAGTTCATTTGCAATGTTGGTGCTGCTGCAGGTACTCATCTCATTTAAACCTGAAGGTTTAAACAGCGTCAGCTCACACCACATGTCCTGGAAACCTATTCCAAGTGTTCATCTCTCATTCTGCAAATCAGTTCTCCCTGATATTCCCTTAAATCTTCCTCTACTCAAAAACATTTACTGCCCATTGTTCTCTCATCTTTGTACATCCAAAGAGTTGCATTTAGTTACAAATGCCTTAATTAAAAAAAAACAAAAACAAAAAAAAACAAAGTAACATAGCAATTTAAGGTCAGAAAGAACTGTAGGTCCATCATGCCCCCTCCCCCCCACTCCATAAGCAATAATGAAATAAGTATACTGTGCAAACACTTGCCAATGTATAGGGATTCCTTGTTCACTCTATTACCCAGGCCACATAGTTATTCTCTTGGTAAGCTGAATATGTCCAGGCTTACGTAAAAGTCCTGTATTATGTCCACTGTCACTGCTGGTAGGCTGTTACATAGGTTCGCCACACTCAGGGAGAAAAGGTGCCTCCTAATGTTACTCCTGAATTTACCTCCCCTGAGCATCAGGGCATGTCTCTGCGTCCTAAAGGAGTACAGCAAATCAAACATCTTCATCTGTTCATCCTTGTCATTACCCTTTGTGTATGCCATATACTGAGATCATGTCCCCTCTCAGCCTCCTTTTCTCTCTGGGAACATGTTAGGGGCATCCTGACTCTCCTCCTAGCTTTTGTCCCCCATACTTCTGATCAGTTTGGTGGGCCTGAGTTGCACCCTCTCGAATGCCTCAATGTTCTTTTTGTATTGAGGAGGAGACCAAAACTGCACACAGTACTCCAGGTGGGGCCTGATCAGGGTCTTGTAGAGAGGCAGGATTACATCCCCTGCTCTCCTAGTGCACAGTACTCCAGGTGGGGTCTGATCAGGACCTTGTAGAAAGGCAGGATTACATCCCGTGCTCTGCTAGAACACGGTATTCTAGGTGGGGCCTAATCAGGGTCTTTTAGAGAGGCAGGATTACGTCCCCTTCTCCTAGCACACAGTACTCCAGGTGTGGCCTGATCAGTGCCTTGTAAAAAGGCAGGATTACATCCCCCTCTCTGCTAGCACACAGTACTCTAGGTGGGGCCTGACCAGGACCTTGTAGAAAGACAGGATTATGTCCCCTGCTCTCCTAGTGCACAGTACTCCAGGTGGGGTCTGATCAGGACCTTGTAGAAAGGCAGAATTACATCCCATGCTCTGCTAGAACACAGTATTCTAGGTGGGGCCTAATCAGGGTCTTTTAGAGAGGCAGGATTACATCCCCTTCTCCTAGCACACAGTACTCCAGGTGGGGCCTGATCAGTGCCTTGTAGAGAGGCAGGATTACATCCCCCTCTCTGCTAGAACACAGTACTGTAGGTGGGGCCTGACCAGGACCTTGTAGAAAGGCAGAATTATGTCCCCTGCTCTCCTAGTGCACAGTACTCCAGGTGGGGCCTAATCAGGGTCTTGTAGAGAAGCAGGATTACATCCTCTGCTCTCCTAGCACACAGTACTCCAGGTAGGGCCTGATCAGAGCCTTATAAAGTGGCAGGATTACTTCCTCTGCTGTGCTAGTCACCCAGCTTTGATGCAGCCCAGTATTTTGCTGGCCCTCTTGACATGGGCCATGCACTGCTTGTCCTCTTTCAGCTCCTTTGCTGTTATGACCCCCAGGGCTTTTTCCTCATCAATTGCAGCAAGTGTAGGTCCCACCCCCTATATCTTTCCTTCCCACCTTTCATTTGGCTGCATTGATTCCGTATGCCATCTGAACAGCGACAATTGCACAGCGAACGACATTACAGCAGCAATTTGTTGTTGCCGCTGTAATGTACCCGCGGGACCCCGACACTACTTTAACCGAATATTGCACCCCACACTGAATCAACTCTGACTCGGAGTTGATAATCCTAAAAGATGAGGAGTGTGGGGGACAGAGCCCTGCCCCCTGAAAAAAAGACAGTTTACCTGCAGATTTATGCCGACCGCAACTTGTGGTCAACATAAATCCATTGCCGTAATGTCAGTCGACAACATTGTTGTCAAACTGGTGTCATGGATCCCACTGAATCTGATACTCCAGGAGTCACACCAATTGCCCAGCTTGTTGAGGTCCACCTGAAGCTTGACCCCATCCTCAAGGGACCCTGTCTAGCTTAGTTATCAAAGCATACTGTTCATCTTCAGGCTCTCTCATGACCTATTTTTGCTGCTGCTACAGAACCCTGACTTACTCCACCAGCTGCTCAACAGCAGCACTGATAGCATACACACGTGCAGCATGGCTAGAGATACAGTGGAAGTGGCAGCTACAGCAGACAGGGGCAGTGCACATCATACCTCTCAACCTCTTTGCATTAAAATGCATAGCACTGGCCTTCAGAATTCACATCAAATGGCCAGAATGTGCAGCACTTTCTTACTGTAGAGAATAATATGTCTAAGAATAGTGGGCCCTATATGTTTAGTGTTAAAGAATGCTTCTATCAAGTTAATTCAATGTTTTAATAGTTTGCATGACCAGAAATGGCATTCACATTATGAGGAACAACAGTAAACCTTCACAAAGCAAGGCTAAATTTGAGTGTAAAATTCATAGCGCTATGCAAGATTCATAATAATTGAGAGGTGTGGTGAACATTAATCAGGAGCAGATGGCGTAAAGACAAAATAATTGTGTTTATTTTTTAACTAAGGCATTTACTGGGGTGGGGGTGGGCCTATCTGATGGGAGGAGGGATTTGAATGGGTTGCTGTTTCAATTTGGAACACTAGCCACAATAAATAGAGACAAAGAGGAACACCTGGCACACAGGTTGCAGAGTCCAGATATTCCTGAGCCTGTGCAATGCTATGAGATTTGGGGGGGGGGGGGGCTGATATTTGATGGACTGACTGAAAATCCCTACTATGTTTTTAATATCAGTCTTTTTGTAACTTAACACTTTTTGCATTCCTTTTATTCGCTTATCAGGAGTTTCTAGTTAACCCTTCACCCACCCATATGTCCTTTTACCACCCAAGGAAACCAGCTTTACCAAGCAGAGGACCTTCACTGTCACTTCTCTAAGTCTCTTACCTTCCTGTGGTGGGCTTCACTGACCGAGAGAGAGAGAGAGAGAGAGAGAGAGACAGAGAGACAGAGAGAGAGAGAGAGAGAGAGAGCGAGAGAGAGAGAGAGAAAGAGCATTTTTCTGGCAGCAGAGCAGCCCTGGCAGATGTAGGGGTGTCATCCACCTGGACTACTCCTGTCTCCCCAATTTTTCTTTTCCACCTAGTCCCTCTGTGAGTGAGCCCAAATGCCTGCCATGCACAGCCTTGGAATGCCTTTGCCCTTAGACATCAGGAGGGCACTTCCATGCCAGAGGCTACTTTGAGGGTGTCCTATAGGATACTCCTTCCTCCTGTCACTGACTCACTGTGTCATCCTGGATTATGGCATGGACCCTGGATTCAGCATGGCAAGGGGCTCCATTAGCAGATGTGTTACCAGGTCAGCACACTTTACCTTTTCATGACGTGTATGTAGTAAAACTTTGCTACCCCTATGTAAACATACAATGCCACACTGTATCTAGCACTATTTATGTCTATAGCATGTTCACTTGTCATCAGTAGTTTTGCCTTAAAAGGACGCCTGTGTAAACAAGTCTGCTCAATGGTTTTTATCCTGGATAAAATTTAATTAAATTTAATTAAATGTAGAATGTCCATTCTGTGTGGCTGAGGATATCTATGGTAGCTCATTCCTGGGTTTGAAGATGTCAAAGTTATAGTGTCAGTGGCTCAGTAGGTAGCACACTCGCCTCTGAGGCTGGGAGATCAGAGGGCTGTGGGTTCAGTTCCCACATCTGGCACTTGGGTTAATATCCCAGTACTGACACTGTAGTGCAGCATGAGAGGGGTGCTGCACTTCTGAGGTGCCGTCTTTCGGATGAGATGTTAAACCGAGGTCCCATCTGCCTTGGTTGGTGGTAGTTCAGGTGGATGTTAAAGATCCCATGGTACTTATCGAAAAGAGTAGGGGAATTTCCCTGGTGTCCTGGCCAAATTTCCCTCATTCAGTACAAATACCACCAACAACTTAATCTGGTTCAAGGTCAGTTGGCATTCATCCATATCCCCCTCCCCGGGTCGTGCCTGAAATAGGCAGGATTTGTCTAGTGCACTTACCCGGTCAACTAAATAAAATAAATAAAAATAAAAGTAGCCCCAAAATAATGAGGCTGTCTCTATAGCCATTTTTGTTCAGATCAAGCCCTCATAAACTGTAGAAAACTGTTGCTGCAGATTTATTGTTAATCCTGTCCCATGAGCAGAATCTGTCCTTTGTTGTTTTGTTATTAAACGCAACCCTTTCTGTGTTTTAGTTCTTTTTTATGTGTAGACAGTATCAGAAGGGTATGCTATACAGGACAAACCCAGGAGTCAGAAGCTTTGCACAAGTGTTGACAACCTGAAGAAGACACCCCTCACAGCAATTTAGACTAACGAGGGACTATAGGTACATATATTAATTACAGAAAATATTTTTTAAGTATAAAGGACACTGAGGTTAAACAAATGCAAAACGAAATAATAACTGGCAGTAATGAAAACTCAAAATTGTAAGTGTAAACTATTTTCCGGAGTGGACCAAATACAGTTGAAATACCATAAAAAAGCTGGTTGGCAGACATGACAAATGCAGTTAATGTGCCCTGATAGAGGGAAAGAGCAGGCTCAATGTAAATGTAGCGCAGCACTTATTTATTGCCTCCCTTGGGTTTTGAAAGATATCCAACAGTGAAATTAAGCTTGGCAGCGAGTTTGAGTTTAGTTGCCAAACTAAGTTAGGGCTACACTTCCTGATGAATGCAATGGTTTTAACCCTGCAAATGCATTGCCAGTCACAGGTGTCTGTTTAAAATTTGCTTGCTTTTGAGACTTTGAAGAGTAACTTGACAGCTGTTAGCTGTTAACCATTGTTAATGTGTAATATACTGATTGCTCGGTTGCTGCATTGTTGCAGTTTAGCAGGGCCACATGTTGCAATAGGTCTGCTTTCAATGCCAGCAACCCCGGTTCTGGAACGTGCCTGGATCTTCAGAGGCTGGCCAGGGGGAGGAGGACTGTGCATCCCAATAGATGTTGTCCTTCTCCGGGGAGGGAGTGCAGCCAGCTGTGCTGCTATGCAGCCACCTGGGTGAACACAGGTTGCAGTGCAGTTGGAGCAGCTTCAGATGAGAGGGATGTCATCTGTGACATGCTCCAGATATTGTGCAAGAGCTTGCACACACTGCACATCAGCATCCCAGAGGGAGAAGAAGAAAAAAATTACTCACCTTAGTAATGTTGTTTCTTCTAATGGAGTCTTGCTGTATTCTGACAATAGCAGTGAGTCCCAACCTTTGAACTGCCCCAGAGATGAAAGAGTTAACTTTCCATGCCAGGCATGGAACGCTGAGCTCGAGCTCGGTTGAGACTCTGTCTGTTGCTGTTTGAACTCAAACCGTCAGATCTTTACGAGCTAAACTCACTGAGGTCCTGTGTGGAAGCTGTAAACCTACACTAGCCAACTGGCTACTAACATAATAAGAAATGTTTTGGTCCCAAAACAAAGACTCAAGTCAGGAGACCCAAAAAATGAAATAACACAACACCCACTCACCCAAAGAAAGGGTGTTAACAAAAAAGGTGGGGCACCTCCTGAGTGCCAACACTGCCACTGCCCACCCACATCCCAAAAATAGAGGTTCTGAGAGGGGAAGGCGGGGGGGGGAGGTCAGAATACAGCAAGACTCCATTAGAAGAAACAACATTACTAAGGTGAGTAATTTTTTCTTCAAACAACATAGAAGTCTTGCTGTATTCTGACAATAACAGACTACCAAGCAGTACCTCCATGGAGGAGGGACAGAACCTACTTAGGAAATAGGCTCTGAAGCACAGCTGTGCCAAACCGAGCATCACTCCTAGCCTGGATATCCAGGGAGTAATGCTTGGTAAAAGTGTGAACTGTTTTCCAGGTAGCTGCTTGACATATCTCTAAGATAGGAATATCCCTGGCAGCAGCCAGGAAAGCAGCTGTACCTCTGGTAGAGTGAGCCCTCAGGCCTGAGGGTGGAACCTTACCTAATTTTTCATAGCAAAATTGGATACAAGAGACAATCCACCTGGCAATGGATCTTTTAATGGCAGGTTTTCCTTTACCAACCTCACCATAAGTGAGGAACAGTTGGAGGGAGTCAAACCTATGACCCTTGGTACGTTCCATATAGTAGCTAAGGGCTCTTTTCACATCTAGACTGTGCAGCCTCCTCTCACCAGAGGAGGAATGGTCAGTGAAGTACACAGGAAGAGACATAGATTGGTTAAGGTGGAAGTCTGAAACCACCTTAGGCAAAAACTTCCTGTTAGTCCTGAGGACCACCTTATCCCTATGGGAGGAAATAAAGTCGGGCTCCACTGACAGGGCTTGTAGCTCACTTATGCACCTGGCAGAAGTGATGGCCACCAGAAACACAGTTTTCCAAGTCAAGTACTTAAGCTCTGCTGAGGACAAAGGCTCAAAAGGGGGTTGCATAAGCTGAGCAATGCAACGTTACGATCCCAAGCAGGGCAGGATCCCTGAATGGAGGACTGGTATGAAGCAATCCTTGAAAAACTTGGAGAAAACAGGGTGAGCTGAAAGAGAGAGGGCTTACCTGCTGAAATGAAAGCAGAAACAGCTGCCAGATGCACCCTTAGTGTAGCTGGTCTGAAGTCCAAGCTATTCAGATGGACCATATAGTCAAGGACTGTGGGCAGATCAGCAAACTCTGGGGAAATATGCTTCCCAGAGCACCATATGGAAAATCTTTTCCACTTGGAATTATAAGTAGTTCTGGTAGAAGGCTTCCTAGAAGCCTTTAGAATATCCATAACACCTTGGGAGAGGTGTAAATCAGCAAACTCTAACTCTTCAAGAGCCAGGCCTTGAGATTGAGAGATTTGAGATTCGGGTACCAAACCCTCCTCTGAGCACAGGTTAACAGGTTGTAATTCCTGGGAAGAGCCAGGGGAAGATGGACTGTTAAGGACAATAGGAGAGGATACCAGGGCTGTCTGGCCCAGTCTGGAGCAATCAGGATCTCTTTGCTGGGTTGAGACCTGATTTTGACTAGCACTTTGAACAAGAGAGGGAAGGGGGGGAAGCATACAGGAACTTCCCTTCCCAATTGAGAACTAAGGCATCCAGGGACTGAGCCCAACACTGGGGGCCTGCAGCAAAAAAGGGGAAGTTGGTGATTGTCTGGGGCTGCAAAAAGATCTATCTGAGGGGTGCCCCATCTGGAGAATATCACCTCCAAGACCAGGGGATCCAGTGACCATTCGTGATGGCCCTGAGATATCCTGCTGAGAGCATCTGCCAGGACATTGTCCTTGCCTGGGAGGTATACTGCTGTGAGGGATGTATTCAGGGAATAAGCCAGAGACCACAACTTCATTGCTTCTGTGCACAAGGCCATAGACCAAGTGCCTCCCTGCTTGTTGATGTACCACATTGTGGTGGTATTGTCTGTCCTGATCTGAATAACTTTGTTCTGAACAGACTTGGAAAAAACTTGAAGTGTTAGAAATACTGCTCTGAGTTCCAACAGATTGATGTGAAGCAGAGATTCCTGAGGGGACCACAACCCCTGGGTGGTCAGGTCACCCAAGTGAGCCCCCCACCCCAAGAGGGAGGCATCTGTAGTAAGGATTAAAGAGTGAGACTGAGTGACAAAGGGAACTCCTTGTCTCAGATTGTTCTGATCCTGTCACCACTGCAAGGCCTGGATCAGGATTCGAGTCACTGGGATCAGTTTGGTCAGAGGGTCCTTTTTCTGAGACCAAAAGGTTCTCAAATGGAACTGAATGTCCCTCATCTGAAATCTTGCTCCTTGCACCACTGCTGTAGAAGCAGCCATGTGCCCCAGGAGCTGCAGAAAATGCCTTGCTGGTCAAGACACTTGTAGGGTGAATGAGGAGGTCAGAGTGATAAGGGTCCTTGCCCTGTCCAGGGGAAGGAAGGCTCTGGCCCTTTCTATATCTAGCTCTGCACCTATGAAGGTGAGGAGCTGAACAGGCTCTAGAACTGACTTTGAAAGATTCAGAAGGAAGCCCAGAGAGGTGAGCAGTTGCTGAGTTATCTGTAGGTGTAACTTGACTTGGTCTGGGGACTGGCCTACTATGAGCCAGTAGTCCAGGTATGGGAAGATGGCAATCCTTTGCCTTCTTAGAGAAGCAACTACTATTGCCAGGCATTTTGTGAATACCCTTGGAGCAGAGGTTAGACCGAAGGGCATTGCTCTGAACTGGTAATGGCCTGAGGGCAGCTTGAACCTGAGGTACTTTCGATGGGAGCTTCTGATGAGAATATGGAAATAGGCATCCTTGAGGTCCAGGGAAACTAGCCAGTCCCCTGGCCTTAGAGATGGTAGAATTATTCCCAGAGTCACCATTTTGAATTTTGGCTTTAAAAGGTGCTTGTTTAAATATCTGAGATCCAGGATGGGCCGCCATTCTCCTGTCTTTTTTGGGGTAAGGAAATACTTGGAGTACAATCATTTTCCCTGGTGTGGGGGTGGAACCCATTCCACAGCTCTGAGAGCCAGGAGGGAAGAGATCTCTGCCTCTAGGGCAAGTGCCTCTGAGGGATTTGCAGGTGGAAAAGATCTGGTTCTCAGCTTTGGAAATTTTTTGAAGCTGAGAACCAGTCCCTGGCTTACTACTTCCAGGACCCACTTGTCTGATGTTAGAGACTTCCAGTCCTGGACAAAGTAAGCCAGCCTGCCCCCTATAGGTGGTGGAGAATCGGCCCTGGCAAACCCATCAGGGTGCCTGCTTGGCAGGGGGTTTTGGCCGATGGGTGGAAGCAGGTCTGCTTGTACCCCTTCTGCCTCTCCCTCTAAAGAACCCCCCTCTGAACATAGGCAGAAGAGGAGGCCTGGGCTTGGTAGAAAGGCCTATGAAAAGGCCTGCACCTGCCCCTGGGATGCTGCCTTTGAAGAGTGGCCTGCCTTTCCTTGGCCTGGGCACTCCTATAGGTGGTCCTATATTCGTCCATTTTCTTCATGTAATTCTCTGTTTGCTCCCCAAACAGAGAATTACCCACAACAGGAAAATCCATGGCCTTAGTCTGGGTATCCTGTGACAGGCTAGTACATCTGAGCCAAGCCATTCTATGAAGTGCCACAGATGTAGCCATGACTCTAGATGACACATCATTGGAGTCCACTGCAGCATGGAATTGCACCTTGGATGCCTCAATACCATCAGCAGCCACCTGCTCCAGCTCCTTGGCAAGCTGGCCAGGGACCTGTTTTGCCAAGGCCATGACAGTATCCCATCTTGATTTCTGATACCTAGCAGTATAGGCCATATAGTTGGCCTGTCTGAGTCCCAAGGATGCTGCATGTACTGTTTCTTTGCCATGGCATCAGTCCTCCTGGAGTCCTTGTCTGGGGGGTATGAAGCCAAGGGAATATTTGCCTTATCACAGGCTGCAGCCTGCACTACCCCAACATGGCTGCATTGTTGTGTAAGGAACTCCATATCTTAGCCTGACAATGTGTACCTCTTGTCCATTCTTTTATCCACAGGAGGTATGGTGTTAGGAGTCTTTAAAATCTTAAAAGTCTGTTTCCCAAAAGATTTGTGTAAGGGAATAGACAGCCTCCTAGACTCTGGGATATCCTTCATTTCCACATAGTCAGGCTCCTCCTGGTCATCCACAGCTTCTTCCATAGGAAGCTGGAGGGTTTCAGCCACTTTTTTATAAAACATGAAATGGGAGGGGGACTCAGAAAGCCTAGGAGGAGACACTCCTGAAGGTCTGTCTGGGGAGATGTCCGGGTCAGTGGGCACATCCAGACTTTCAAAACCACATTCACTTTCCTCATACTCCTCTTCCTCCTCCTCCTCCTCCAGTTCATAAAATTCCTCTAAATCATAATCTTAAACGGTGGAACTGGCAACCGAACACCTCCCTGATGGTGCCGGGTTCGGTTGGAACCGGGAAAGCGACTGCACAATTTTTATCGCTTTGGCTATTTCTTCAGCCGTTGGAGAAGAAAGTTTTGGATCCACACCAGCTGATTTTTCCTTTCTTGTTCTCTTAGCTGGAACCGACTCCTCAGAATTGGATCTCCTTTTGCCCGAAGAAGTCTTGCCCTGGTCAGAGGGCACTCCTTCTGGTTCGGTTTGAACCGAACCGGGCTGGCCATCCGGTTCAGCGGACTTTTTGGCCTCCCTTTCCCTGAGCCTACCAACTCTTTTTTCTAGGGTAGCTGCAGGAAAATTTTTACAAATCTGGCAGTCTGCATTGAGGTGGTCAAACCCCAGACAATAAACACAGACTTCCCCACACACACTGCAGTGTTGAAACCCAGTGGGCCCGGTTTTTCTTTTGGGTTTCTCAGACATTGTGCCATCCTAACCAAACTTACCCTTTTAATGGCAATCCGCCAGGCAAGACCCTCTTATTGGTTCCTGACCGTGTCATGGGTCATGGAAAAAAACGTAATAAAATCTGTTTTTTTTAGAACCGATAAGAACCGGTAACCACACTCTAAAAGTTCAGATAAAGATTTTTTAGCAACTTGATTGGTTCAAACCAAACCGATGAACCGTTTACAAGTTCCACACAGAATAGAAAATAATATAACCTATCTAGTACTAACAATTACCACAGACAGAGACTGAACTGACAGGTTGTGGTTTAAATTTGGTCGAAAACCGAGAAAAGCGGTACTTTAACCGACAAATTGAACCGAGCAGAAGGAGAAATCTCCGGAGCGACTGTTCAGTGAGGCGGAATAAAGAATTTGACGGTTTGAGTTCAAACAGCAACAGACAGAGTCTCAACCGAGCTCGAGCTCAGCGTTCCATGCCTGGCATGGAAAGTTAACTTTTTCATCTCTGGGGCAGTTTGAAGGTTGGGACTCACTGCTATTGTCAGAATACAGCAAGACTTCATGTTGTTTGAAAGTGGATACAAATCCCTGATCCTGCAGGATGATGAGTCACCAAACCCCCCGGTCCTGCATTGGTGTCGAGACCCTCCTCCAGATTTGGATCCATTCCACAGTGGGTTGTAAAGGGGGAGCCCTGTTGCCCTCACCACGGGAGGTAAGCCATGGGGAAGACAGAGCTGAGCTAAGCCCTCGAGAAGCTGGGTGATGGGCTGTGGGGGCCGACACAGAAGGGGGCAGGATGCCAGCCCATCGGCAGAGTGGTTGGATTTCTGCTTGCAACACCGGTGATCTGGGTTTGGAAATGGACCTTGGATGTCAGAGGGCTAGCCGAGGATAAAAGGATGGAGCATCCCTGGGACTGCTCTCCTTCTCCAGGGGGAAGGAGAGGAGCATGCCAGGTGCTTGACACACCCCTGGCGGAGGCCGAGGGTACCGCAGTGACTGGCACCTGAACATTGTCTAATGGGCCGGGTGGATGCTCACTGTCATTGCACATCCCTGCCCCTGCATACATGGGGAACAAGCAATGCTGCCTGCCGCCTGGATGAAGCCTGCCCTTCCACTCTTGTGAGCTCCCAGGCTGGCTCCCTGACCTATCCCATTGCTTGCAGCACTTAGGCTCAGTGCTGCAACCCCACTTTGGGGGTAAGCCAGTGGGCATCAGGGAGTTGTGGCTAATGTGGGAGCGGAGGGGGCCATGACCAAGGCTGAGGGACGGTGCCAGGTAGCACAAAAAAAAAAAAAAAAAGAAGGGTGCAGAACCAGCAGCTGGACAATAAGGACAATTATCTTCTATAAGTACATATTCTTAATGTTGAATTCATTAAATCTCTATGAAGCAGTGGTGTCCAGCCATGAAACATTGGGCATGCATTAAGGTGGAGGAATACAACTGCAAAAATAATGAATCATTAAAAGGAGTAGAGCATTTCCTCAAGTTTAATTTCCTGCATGTATCAGGTGACCTTAGAAGAAGCTCTTCTGACCTACAGAGTAATTGTACCATTAAAAGGCAGCTGGCATCTGGGAATATCATTCTTCTAAACAACCACGTGACCCATGGTTCTCATGAGGGATTTCAACCTACTTGATACTAAGTGGGATGTGAAATGAGCCCAAAGGAATGAAGGGAGGAATGTATTGTCAGCTGTGAAGGACTGCTTCCTTTTTCGGCATTAAGGTATGGGACAAGAAGGGATGTGGTTCTTGATCTGCTACTGAGAATAGGGGTGACATAGAGCAGTAACGGTTGGGGAGCCATTAGATAACTGTGATTTCAGTAGGACTACATTTTAAGTAGTAGGGGAAAGCTATACCACCCTATTTAATTTTTTTTTTCATTTCTTTATTTAAAAATTGGTAACTGGGAAAGGCACACTGAACCGAGCCTCGTTTCCAGGCGTGACCCAGGGAGGAGGTTGCTGGGAGAGCAACTTACAATAAAAAATCAGAGGTAGCATAAAATTATAGGATAACAGGTGCACACAGAGGCATTGGTAAATGTGCTAGCATACTATTAGGACAGCTTTTGTATAATAGTGAACAGTGAGCAATCATGCCCCCTGCCTGGCCCCAGGCTAGCCGAAAGCACCATCAGCCTACCTGGGCATCTGGGGCAGTCAGCGTGGTCCCAGAGCCCTCCCCTCCCCCAACATTCAGCCTGATCCTCTGCTCCTTCAGTCTGGGACAGTGCTGCACTGTGCATGGCACCCTCCCACCCAGCAATGGGCATGTTTTTATTCTCACCAGAACCTCTCAGCTCACGTCTGCCCCCCCATCAGTGGCTCCCGTTGTCTACTCCACCATGCTCTTGGAGTCACATAGAAGTAGAAGTCCTGCCCTGTCCCCCCACATCAGGATTTCTCCTCTAAACAACAACTGGACAACTGGGCCCTGCCCTCCTGGATCCCCACTCCAGGTACTTTTTCCCCGCAACAATGGGAACGTAGGCTTTGAACCAGCACTGCTGTTCACCCCTCGCTGCTGCACTCTGAAACCATCACCACTTGCTCAACACTGCCTTAATGACTACTGATCAGCAGCTGTTATAACACACAAAGATGAAGATGTTCCTACTCCCCCTGCTGGCCACCTCCATGACTGTCCTGCTGTTTTTATTGGATTTATGTGTCTCTGTACTTGTTGTTGATCAGCAGCAGCTGTCCTCCTTTACTCAACTCCCCTGCCAGCCTACTATGCCTCCCCCTACTGTGGTTCAATATGAATTAACTCCACTCCCTTGGGACCAGCCCTCCTCGCCCTCCTTTCTAACACTTAACGTCGCCTGTTTGGACTTTTCCTGTCTTCTATTACCTTCTCTCACCTATCTTGGCACCCTCTCTACCGACCTCTTCTCTGCCTTTTACTTCTGGCCAGGGACGTCAAATGTAACCCTGACCCCTTAAACTCCCCTATTGATCACATTAATGTCAGCTGGACAAGGAAATCTGGTTTAAAAGTGGCACATCTAAACATTTGTAGCCTCCCATCAAAGCTCCCTGATTTAGAGGCCGGGATGTCCCTTTATAAACCCCACGTCCTAGGACCCACTGAAACCTGGTTGAAACCACATAAGTCTGACACCTCCAACCACCTTCTGAGCTATGCCCTCATTCGCCTTGATAGACCTGGGAAGAAGAAGAAGGGTGGTGGTGTCGCGCTGCATGTGCAGGAACATATATCAGTCATCATGGTGCGTTGCTCCAAGCCCCTCTCTCCCAGTGAATGGCTCCTTGCTGGGCTAACCTTGGGTTTCACTAAAAAAAAAATCTACCTGGGCTGCTGCTGCAACCCCCTTACTGGAGGTATCCCATGCTTACATAAACTACTGGATGGTCTAGGGCTAACAACCCCACCCAGGGACACGATATTAGTTGGGGATTTCAATCTTAACTGGCTTGGTGCTCAGGAGCTCGACTATGCAAATCTACTAAAATCCCACAGCCTTGAGCAAGTCATCTCCACCCCCACCAGGCATAATGCCTGAACAATAAACCACTCCCTACTCGACTGGGTGAACACAAATCAGGTGGACCAAGTCCTTCAGGCAGGTATCCTGTCAGATTCTATAAGTGACCACTCCCCTACGTACGTCATTCTGGCCTCCAAAATTAAACCTTCTCCCCTAAATACCTCTCTTTCAGAAATTTTAACTGTTCAGACCCCACCAGGCTTCTTGATGATGTAAGAGCATTAAACTGGTCTGTCCTATACCTTATTGACAATGTGTCATCGGCAGTCAGCTTCTTCACCAATGCCCTTCTTTGGGTACAAGACCTCCACTTTCCACTCACCACTCACCACTCATAGGGTGTGGGGGGGGGGCTGCACCTGCTGGATATCAAAGGACTTACTAGCCCTAATGAAAGAGAGAGACAGCCAGTGGAAGGCTTACAAAGCATCCCCTTCCCCCCAACTCTGGAATGCTTACAAGTGCCTTCGTAGCACCTGTAAGCAAATGGCCAAAACACTGAAGCAAACCTTCTGTCTCAACCTACAAAGGAACAACCTCGGCAATTTGAGGCATTTCTGGGCCTCAAAAGGGTCCTTACTCACTTCAAAGACCCATAGTCAAATCACTCAACTTGGCTCCCCATATGACCCCCTGACTGACCCCACTGATACTGCACAGATCTTTAAAAAATAATGCATCAATCTCTCTGTCCATTTCAGCAGACTCCCCCCCAGTCACATTCCAACCCTAGTAGTCAGGCAGACTGTCCCCCTGCTGACCTCACTCCCTCCCTCACTATCCCCCTTTTACTTTAGAGCCATGGGCCCCAAAACTACTTCCAAGCTCCTTAAGTCCAACCCTTCAAGGGGCAGTCTTGGCAGTGAGGGATTATTCTCCCTCCTTCCTTAAGCTCATCTCACCTGCAATTATTAAACCCCTCACCTTCCTCTTCAACCTTTCCCTCTCCATGGCCAGCATGCCTGATTCCTGGAAGCATGCTAATGTGGTTCCCATCTTTAAAGCAGGTGATCCCCTTTCTACTGATAACTATAGGCCCATCTCCCTCCTCCCCCACCTGAGTAAGCTACTAGAAAAAATTGTTCACTCCCAGCTTACGGAGCACCTTGGAAAATATTTGCTGCTGCACCCCCAGCAGCATGGTTTCCACTAGTTCCACAGCACCAGATCGGCCTTAGCCCATTTCACTGACCATGTCCTCAGAAACATGGATTCAGGTAAGGCCACAGGTGCTATATTCGTGGATCTGACTAAGACATTTGACCTAGTCAATCACCCTCTCCTACGCACTACCACTCTGGCTGCTTCTCGGAGACTTCCTCATGGTTTTTGAGCTATCGCGAGGGCAGGTCCCAGTCAGTGACTATTGGGGCTGCCTCCTCCCCTGCCCTGCCTGTCTCTACTGGGGTCCCTCAAGGCTCCATCCTTGTCCCTTTCTTGTTTTCAGGGGTAGATTTAGAGGGGATGTAAGGTGGAAGTTCTTCACGGAGAGGGTTGTGAATCCATGGAACAGGCTGCCAAAATGGGTTGTGGGGGTAGAGTCAGTGGACAAATTCAAAAGAGCTTGGGACACCTACATGGGGATAGATAAAAGTGGAAGAGCAGGGAACAGAAGGAGTAAGATAAACTAAGTGGGGGGGGTACTTTCAGGCAGACTGGATGAACCAAGGGGTCCTTTTCTGCTGGCAAATTTATATGTTTTCCATATTTATCAATGCACTCCCGGCAAAAAGTCTCACCTGTGAGGCACCTCTTTATGCAGATGACCTTGTTCTATACTATAGTGGCAAGTCACTTGCAAACATCTCCCCCGTCCTCACTCTTAATTATGGTGCTGCCTGCAACTGATTTACTTCCAAAAGGCTCCTAGTAAATGAAAAAAAGGAAAAAATCAATGTTATTTGGCTCAAAACCATGTATCGCCAAGATCTCCAAAGCTGATTCCTCTCTACGTGTCCTCACAACTGTTGCCCCCCCCAAAAAAAATGTCTGTAGCTTCAAATAGGTTTAAAATTGAGCTAAAAACATATTTATTCAGTTTAGCTTTCCCTAATTATGGGTAATTTATTTATTGAACAGTTTTTAATCCAATGTTTATGTCTGTTTTGTATTCGATATTATGCGCAGTGCCTCAGTTTTGAAAGGCACTATAGAAATAAAGTTTGATTTGATTTGAAATAATTGGGCATCACCCTGGACCTCTCCCTTACATTCTCTGATCATGTTAATATTTCCGTGCATAGAGTTGACCAGAAATTAGGGGCAGCCTACCAGCTAAGACAATTCTTGTCCCAGGAGGCGTGCCTAGCAATTGCGCAAGGCAACCTTCTACCCATTATCGATTATTGCTCCCCCATGTATTCCCCCATATCATCAGCCCTGCACTCCAGGCTGACATCAGTTTACAATAGCATCTGCCACTGTGTCCTCCTCGCCCCCTCTTCTACCCATCATTGTGGCTTATACAAATTGCTTGAGTGGCTCCCACTGCAAGAACGATTTGACTACGCCTTGGGCTGCCTGATGGACACAACTCTCGGAGATGGTCTCCTGTCCCCGTATTCATCCCTTCTCATAGGCAAAGTGGCAGTGAGATGCCTTCATGAATCTTCCATCCTCCCCCTGGTAGTTCCCAGAATCTCTACTGCTATGGGCAGCAAAGCATTTTCCATCTCTGCCCCCTCCTTATGGAACAAGCTCCCTGTATCTCTCCACTCATCTACCTCCCACTTGTCCTTCAAAAGCCACTTTAAAGATTGGCTACTATTGAAAGACAAATGCCGCTGTCCAGCTGTGTAAGTTGGGATCCCCCCACCTTGAGTGGGGGTGTCTCCCTTCCCTGTGATACCCTTTCCTCTCCAGCTTGTTTTCTCACCCCAAAACAGGGTACTAAATGAGAAAAAGACCGAGGTAGACAGGTCAGTGGGGGATGCTGCAAAAGAAGGTAAAGCCATAAAAAATTGGAGAGCAATGAGTACCAATGCCCGTAGCCTGGGTAACAAGCTTCCTGAATTAGTGGCCTTGTTGGAGGAGGAACATCTGGATATCGTGGCAGTCACAGAAACATGGTACACACAAAACCATGACTGGGACATAAACATACCAGGATACACTATCTACAGGAGGGACAGGGAGGGTAAAAGAGGAGGAGGAGTAGCTCTTTACATAAGGGAAGGAATCAAGGCAACAGAACAAAAGGGAAAACAGGGAGGAGGAAAAGAAGCACTGTGGGTAAATTTGAGACCGCAATGGCACCACAAATCCACACAGGGTTAGATACAGACCCCTTCTCAGGGGAGGAAATGGACAAGAAATGATAGAAAGAATACTTAGAATGGCAGAAAAGGAGATATTGTTGATGGGTGATCTGAATATGCCAGATGTTAACTGGAATGCAGTTGCAGCAGCCACTTCAAAGAGTGGGTTATTCTAGATGCCCTACAAGGGCATGCCTTAGACAACTAGTATTGAGCCCACTCGAGAGGGAGCAATCTTAGACCTGGTTCTCTCAAATGGAGACGAAGAGAGGATCACAGATGTAGAAGTGGGTAGCCATCTGGGAACTAGTGACCATCGAACAGTATGGTTCACAATAAACACAGCAATAGAGTCAAGCCATACAAAGGCAAAAGTACTGGACTTTAGGAGGGCTGACTTTGCCAAAATGGGTGAGTGCCTAAGGAATGCACTAGCAAATGGGCAGGAAGGAGGGGTGGAAGAACAATGGGGAATAATAAAAACTGCCATCACAGAGATAGCAAGCCTTTGTGTGAAGCAAATTAAAAAAACGAAACGATGTAAGAAACCACTATGGTTCTCAAAGGAAGTGGCAGTGAAGGTTCAAGAGAAAAAGAAAGCATTCAGGAAGTACAAGGAATCACAGAAGAAGCAGGAGAGGGAACTGTATCAGTTAAAGCAAAAGGAAGCTGGGAAGGCAGTCAGAACAGCAAAGGCCCAAACCGAGGAAAAGATAGCCAACTCTGTTAAGAAGGGGGATAAAACCTTTTATAGGTACATCAGGGAGTGAAGAAAGACCAAGGGAGGGCTAGTGAGGCTTAACAAAGAGGAGGGAGGGTGGGCAGAGGGTGACTGTGAAAAGGCAGAGATACTAAACAACTATTTTTGCTCAGTATTTACAAAGGAAGTGGGGGAGGTACCTAAAACAAACAGTAGAAACACTCTGGATACAGAAGTTGATACCAGCCCATTTACAGAAGAAAGGGTTCTGAAAGAACTCTTAAAACTGAAGGTGGACAAAGCAATGGGGCCTGATGGGATTCATCCCAGAATTCTAAAAGAACTAAGGGTAGAACTAGTGACACCACTGACTATCCTCTTTAACAAATCATGGGAGGATGGGGTGGTACCCAAGGACTGGAGAAGGGCAGATGTGATTCCCCTTCACAAAAGTGGGAGCCAGGCAGAAGCAGAAAACTATAGACCTGTTAGTTTAACCTCAGTGGTAGGGAAAATGATGGAATAACTTCTGAAGGAAAGAATTGTTGAGTATCTAGAGGCCAGAGGGGCTCAGGACCCAAGGCAGCATGGATTCACAGCAGGAAGGTCATGCCAGACAAATCTGATAGATTTCTTTGACTGGGTGACCAAAGTAGTAGATCAGGGAGGGGCTGTGGACATGGCCTACCTAGACTTTAGCAAGGCATTTGACACAGTCCCACACAAAGATTAATATACAAGTTAGCCAGCCTGGGAGTGGGTCCCAAGATGACAGCCTGGGTAAAGAATTGGCTGGAGAATAGAACACAGAGAGTAATAGTAAATGGAGTCCACTCTGAAGAAAGGGGGTTACTAGTGGGTACCGGAGGTTCAGTATTAGACGGTCCTCTTCAATGTCTTTATAAGTTACATTGCAGAGGGACTGAAGGAAAGATGTCTCTTTGCAGATGACACAAAGATCTGCAACAGAGTTGATGCACAAGGTGGGGTGGAAAGGATGAGAAGGACTTGGCAAGGTTAGAGGAATGGTCAAATGTATGGCAGCTTAGATTCAATGCTAAGAAGTGCAGGTAATGCACCTGGGAAACAAAACCCAGGGAAGAGTACAAATGGGGGTGAGATACTAACAACAACAAAATGGAAAGAGACCTGGGGGTAGTCATATCAGATGACCTAAAGGTGGGCAAGCAATGTGAGAGGGCAGCAAGGAGGGTTGGGGGATACTGGGATGCATAGGAGAGGCATCACCAGTAGAAAACAAGAAGTTATTATCCTCTGTACAGACAGTTGGTGAGACCCCATCTGGATTACTGCGTGCAGTTCTGGAGACCCAATCTCCGCAAGGACATAGACAGGATGGAGGCTGTCCAGAGGAGGGCAACTAAAATGGTGCAGGGTCTGCACCGGAAGACATAAGAAGAGAGACTTAAGGAGCTGAATATGTATAGCCTCGAGGAAAGGAGAGAGAGGGGGAACATGATAGAAACTTTCAAGTATCTCAAGGAAATCAACAAAGTCCAAGAGGGTAGCATCTTTCAAAAAAAGAGGTGTGCAAGAACAAGGGGGCACAATTTGAAGATAGAAGGGGGGCGGCTCAGAGATAATTTAAGGAAGTATTTTTTCACAGAGAGGGTTGTGGATGCATGGAATGGCCTTCCGGAGAAGGTTGTGGAGTCAAAAACAGTGGTGGAATTCAAGCATGCATGGGACAGTCATAAGGCAATTTTAGGGGGTAGGAAGAAGTAGGCTGCTGGTTAACTAGGATCTGCAGCTTATCCAATAGGTAGGGAAATGGGCAGACTGGGTGGGCCAAGCGGTCCTTATCTGCCGTCAAAATCTATGTTTCTATGTTTCTATCCTGCACTCTCTCCCTTCCCTATAGTCTACTCCTTTGCAACTGGTTGACTATCGCACTGAATTTTGACTATTCACTAGTTGTTACTTGATTTTTGTTACTGCGTGCCATCTTTGAAATTGCACTTTATGTGTTGTACCTGACAATTTGTCACCATACTGTATTGTTCTCCATGTTTCCTGAAATATGTATTTGGAACTGTTGAAAGCCAACAACTTCACCTTGTATCTGATTGTTTTCTCATTCTTGTCAATGCCCTCTATGCTGTAATTCCATGCACCTAATTGTTAATGGCCTGCACTGTGGCCGTGTTTTTTCTTTTCCTGTATTTCTGTTTTGTCAAATTGTGACATTGTTTATGGCCCAGGTAATGCCTTAAAACAGTCCTTTGGATAAGCGCACCTACACAGTCACCAAAGACATAAACAAATAAATAAAATATGTGAGGCACAGTGAGTGTTGGGGTAGGGATAAAATGGTGAAAGGCAAAGACTAGGGGACCCAAAAATAACAGCGGGACACTAAAGTTCAGTGGAGTGGATTTTGATAAGCTGATGGAGATGGTTGCTGCCAGGTTGCTGAATATGTCATGGAGTGGGCATACTAGTGTCAAGTGGGAGGCCCCTGATGCAAAATATAAAAGAGGCAATGACTAGATCTATTTCTATGGCATCAAGGGCCAGAGGACTAGATGGAGCCATTCATGTTTTTTTTAAGGAACTTCAGGGAAAGTTAAAGGAGAAACAGAGGGTGTATGATAAGTGGAAGGATTCTGGTGGCAGAGGGAGGGAAGTAGAGCATGGGGCATTGCAAAAAGAATGCAAAGCCATGATCACCCGGACCAAGGCTGGTTTTGAAGACAAGATTGTGCAGGGGATCATTGCAAATAACAAATTATTTTTCAGTACTTCAGACTCCCTCCAAGTTGGAGCTAATCTTAGGGCTCCACTGCCTTGAGCCACAGCACTCCCTCCAACGCAGCCTGTCACCGTATGTTTGCTCCCAGCTCCAAGGACTTCAGTGCAGAACTGGGAAGCAGGAAGGAGATTTGAATTCTTTGTGTTTCCCTGCCAGAAGGTGCAGGGAACCTGTATGGTGCTGACTGCACACATTAAAGGGGATGCAAGCCCAAAGATGTAGCATGATGCTGATGTGCTCATGAATACTTCTTCACCTCTTCTGGTTCTCAGAGCAGGCAATGGGGACAGGGAACAGAAAATGACCAAGGTCAGAAGCAGCAGTGATGGACCAGCTGTTCAAAACTAAAACAGAAAACCTGTTTGGGCATGGGCACTGCCATCTTGAATCAACTGCCCCACCTGGGACTGGCAAAAGGGGTTCAGTGGTCATACAGGGAGTCCTGTACTCATCAGGCCAGTCACAGGCTGCCAATACCTCACATGTTTTGGAGGGTACAGGAAACTGCCCCACCAAGATTCTGGGTCACATAGTTCCCAGTGCAAAGGGCACAGAGCAGAGGGGAGAGCAGGACTGAACTTAGACCCGCCCATCAGCGAATGAGAGATGACAATTGTGTGGAAGCTGCTGCAGCTTGCCAGTGTAACTAGATTGAGTTGGAGACTTGAAGAAGGGGAAGCTGCAAGAGAGAGATGTAGCCAAATGAAAAGTGGGATGGAAAAATATAGGGGTGGGACTTACACTTGCTGCAGATGAAGAGGAAAAAGACCAGAAGGTCATAATAACAAAGGGGCTGAAAGAGGACAAGCCGTGCATGACCATTGTCAAGAGGGCCAGCAAAATGCTGGGGTGCATCAGAGTTGGGTGACTAGCAGAGCAGTGGAAGTAATCCTGCCTCTTTACAAGGCCCTGGTCAGTCCCCACCTGGAGTACTGTGTGCTAGGAGAGCAGTGGAAGTAATCCTGCCTCCCTACAAGGCCCTGATCAGGCCCCACCTGGAGTACTTACTGTTTTAGTCTCCTCAATACAAAAAGGATATTGAGGGAGTTGAGAGGATGCAACACAGGACCACCAAAATGATCAGTGCTGTGGAGGACAAAAGGTATGACGAGAGTTGCTGGAGACCCCTAACATGTTCACCCTGGAGAAAAGGAGGCTGAGTGGGGACATGATCTCAGGGTTTGCCATACTCAGCGGTAATGACAAGGATGAACAGATGAAGATATTTGCTTTGCTGTGCTCCTTCAGGACACAGAGACATGCCCTGATGCTCAGGGATGGTAAATTCAAGAGTAACACTATGAGACACCTTTTCTGCCTGATGGGTGTCAAACCTATGTAACAGCCTACCAGCAGGGACAGTGGACATAACACAGGCCTTTAAAGTAAGCCAGGACATATTCTACTTACCAAGAGTATAACTGTGTACCCTGGCTAATAGAGTGGAGAGGAAATCCCCATAAATTGGCATGTGTTTGCACAGCATGCATATTTCACCCCTGCTTAAGGATTGGGGGGGGGGGGATGATGGCCCTAGAGTCCCTTCTGACCTTAAATTACTATGTTACATTGTTTTTTTTTTTAATTAAGGCATTTCTGACTAAATGCAACTCTTTGGATGTGCAAAGATGAGAGAACAAGGGGAGCAGCATATGTTTTTTGAATAGAGGAACATTCAATGGACTGTCAGGGGAGAACTAATTTACAGAGTGAGAGGTGAACACTTGGAGTAGTCTTCCAAGATATGTGGTGTGAGTGAACACTGTTTCCACCTTCAAGTTTAAACTAGATGAATACCTTGAAGAAAAGGAGGATGACAGGGTATTCCCACTAAGTTGGTTGGTGAAAGAACTCAATGGAGAGCAAGGGGCACTCAGTCTTAGGTTCCTAGACTGCCTCCATCCTGTCTATGTCCTTTCTGAGGTGCAGCCTCCAGAAATGGACACAATACTCCAGGTGGAGTCTCACCAGTGAGTGATATAGTGGCAACATCACTTCCCTCCTCCTGCTGGAGATACCTCTCCCTATGTATCCCAGCATCTCACTGGCCCCACCCACTGCTTTGTCACACTGTCCTGCCACTTTGAGGTCAACTGATATGATAACCCCAAGGTCCCTATCCTACTTAGTGACTGACAGTACCTCTCTCCCATTCTATACTCTCTTCTAGGGTTACTGTGCTCTAGTTGCATGATTTTGCACTTTTTGTCATGGAACCACAACTGATATGCTCTTGACCACTCCTTGAGTTTCCCAAGATCTCTACGCATTCTTTCCACCCCTTCCTTATTTTTCTTATTGTTCACCCTAGTACATATTTTGGTATCATCTGTAAAAAGGCATACCTTCCCTTCCAATTCCAGGGAAGCAAACTACCATGTCAGCGTTTACACCAAGCCACTTCAGCAAGTCCCATATCGGCTTTAGGTTTAGCAATTAAGGAGGTATTGCTTATGGATGGAGGCAAATGAAGATGAGACAAGGCCGGATGCCTCCAGGCCAGAAAAGGCATCTGACCTGGGGAAATTTCAGGCGTCCACCGACAAAGTAAATGGGTTAGGTGAGGAGGCACAAGAAGGCTGCAGTATGGAGCAAGGGTCTCAAGTACAACTGGTCTCACACGAAAGTGATATTCCTAATCTTTACCATCTTCATCTGTAAGTTCTCAAAGCCCCAAACTGTGATGGAGGTCTGATACTGTGACTTATAGACATAATGTTGTTCTAGAGCCCTCCGCCTCCGCCTCTTGCACTGACACAGCACCAGTACAGGCGCAGGGGGATATGATGGTTTTAGGTGTGACAGTTTTCCACAAAATGATCTTCTGTGTGTACAGGGGGATGTACACAGTGGGACTGGAAGTACTGAAGAGACCCATACCACAGAGCATGTATTAGAGGGTAACTTGTCCACAGACAATACTGGTCCACTTAGTGCTGAACCACAGCCTGCTCTTCATAGCCTGATACCTTCATTTCTCAGTCAGAGATTGTCCAGGAATCCCCCCCCCAGCAGCTCCCAGAATCAAGTACTGGGGAACAGAACCCAGGACATTGTACAATAAGTACAGGCAAAGCCCAGGAGGTGCTCATGGATCCACAAGGACAAGTCCATCAGATGCGGCCTATAGTGAGAGTCACACAGGAAAAACATATGCAGGCTTGTTTCATACACTGTAACAACCAGCCAAAAGAAGAAATGCAACACGCATCAAATCTAAGCTTGGGGTTTCAAGCAGCAGAAATGTATGCGCTCATCCACCTCTGGAGATCCTACATTTGACATTAGCTTTAAAACTGCTAATGGACTAGAATGTTTCTGGTTAACATCCAATGAGGTAAAGCACTTCCTTGTGTGGTCCCCTTGCTTTGTAATACCATCAACAAAACCTGAATTTAACACCATCACAGTATTTTTTAAGGATTAAGGCGTTTCAATCACAAACATTTTGTACTAGCTTTAATGAAGGTGCACGGTCTTGGGTACACCTAACCCAATTCTAGACTCTGAAAATATATGGACAGTGGGACTGAAGATAAAGGTTTGCCTCCCTCAAACAGAAGCAGGATGGAAATATCTCCCTAGTAGTTTTGTTTTACCTGGGCAGGGATCGAGGTTTCATTTTTAACTCTGACCAGCTGAAATCATGTTTTTAGATACAGGTCAAGGTCACACTGCAGTAGCACCTTTGACCAGGTGAAATGCTCCCTTTGCTCTGAGATAGGTCACATGAGCATAAGTTGCAGAAATCCAGTACACTGCAACTTATGTGAAAATAAGGAGCATTCCATTCCTATAAGAACTTTCCTTGGACCACCCACAATAAGAGTGATGCTACTCAACAAGTCAGACAAGACTACTATGTGTCTAATGCCCAAAAACAAAATATGAGATAAGTTGAGTTGACAAAAACAATGGATAAAACTTTTCATCTTCAACCTCCCACTGAACCACAACCTAGCACTGAACAGCAAGTAGACCTGGATCAGCCCACAGCATCCAACATAAGTGATCTGGAGCAAGATATACAAAACTTTCCCCCAGCACAAAACCCAGTTTTTCAATGCAAACCAGATGTTGCACAGAAGTGCCACATTCAAATGCCCAGATAGCGTGGGCACACTTTGGGCAAAGAGTGGAGGGAAGCAGAAGGCAAAACTATGTAATTTGGGGGTGGGGACCTGAATATCAGTGCAGTTCAATAATCAGAGTGTGCACCCCATGCAAGGGCACCTAGTCCGGACCCTTTGCACGGAGCAATTACCACCAAACAAAACCAGGTCTTAACCTGGCACAACCCTAGTGGCCACCCAAGGTAGTGCATCGGTGCCTCCCCAACACAGTAGGCCCCAGTGTCTAGTGGCACCCCCTTCCTCTGATCCCAGTCCCAGTGTCCTGCAGCCCCCCCAAGCTCCGATCGCCATCCCCATATAATTTAAATATTCCCTGGTAGTCCAGTTGTTCCTCCCCCCTCAGTTCACCTATGTCAGTGCACCAGAAATCTGGCTGATGTGAATTAGGATGCAGGCAATATGCCACGTGGCATTACCGTGGCTGACATTGCACCTCCCAGGAGTTAGAGTGCCAAAGCCCCTTTCTGGAAAACAGGCTTTGTGGGGGCTTTGCCCCCCGCACCCCCCTAGGCATCTATTGTGTTATACAGGGATGGTGATCAGTGATCGGGGAAGGGTGGAGGGACCACTGGACTACCAGGGAATATTTCATTCATATGGGGATGGCAATCGGTGAACAGGGGAGGGGGGAGGGACCACTGGACTACCAGGGAATATTTTCATTTATACAGAGTTGGTGATTGGAGCACGGGGGAGGGGGGAGAGACCACTGGACACCAGGGACCTATATTTACACTACTGAGATTGGGATCAGAGGGTGGAAGGCACCGCTAGACACCAGAGACATATCTGTACTATAGGAATTGGGATTGGTGGGTGGGGGAGGTCACTAGCACCACAGATAGTTCCCTGAATCTGGCTATTTGTGACACTAAAGGGCCTCCTTCCCTCCCCATGTGAATGAGCCCATAATGGGCATGCAAATGGACCCTTAGTGTCTTGCATGCACAATGGGCTCATTTGCATGGGGATTTTTGAATATTGCAACTTTTGCCCCGGTGCTTGCCATTGCCAGGGCCCTATTTTGGGGGCCCTAGTGGGTGGGGCTAAATGGCTTAGCCCTGGGCCAGTGCAGGACCTATCGACTTGCACCCTGTGTTATTCATCTGAATATACCAATTTTGCCCACCGGTACTATTGCAAGATGGGACAAACGTTTGCACTCTGTTTTGTACTTTTTTGAATATCTGGCCCCTGGTGACTGATGCACAGGTGATTACTATACCCCACTCACCAGTGCAAACCTCTCCTGATGAAACCCTGGATACAGCACGTCCTACCATGACAGCATAGAAAGATATGGAAGTGTCTGAACAACATCTAAGTAAACTGATGCCTCCTCCTTTGACACCAGTGACAAAACAACAGCAGATGGTCACTAGGAGACAGAGTAACAAGGGCCGACCGAAAAACAAATTCCTGTAGACAGACAGTATCCTTTTAGAAAATAAACATACAGCCACTGCTTCATAAACTTGAGAATGTTGTCCCCTTCCGTGGTCTCCAGTATGCCCAGTATACAGATATTTCAGGCATGAAAGAGATATTCAGAATTTTCAAGGCTAGTTTTCAGGTGTGCATTTTCTTTAGTCAGAGTATCAGCTACAGTTAAAGCTTGATCTGTGGTTTTGTGGCTTCTGCCATGTTAGCTTTACCGTATCCACTGTCTGTTCAACAGTGGTAGTTCTACTAGTTATGGAGTCCATCTTCTTATGCATTGAGGCAATTGATCAGCAGAGTTGTGCCACTGTTTGGGTAACCAGGCCTGGGGGTTGGCAGGTGGTTGGGAAAGGCAAGGCATGCACCCTATCAAACAACCCACACAAGCTCAACATCTCAAAAAAAAACAATACCAACAACAAAGAGGTTCCTGCCTCTGACATCCAAGCCAATTGCCAAGGAAGAGGATGTAGCAGGTCAGCAGCCACCAAAACAAATAACAACACCCAACAATCAAAACAGATCAAAAAAGGCAAAAACAAAAACCAAAAAGAACCTTTTGATCATAGGAGATTCCATGTTTTGGGGAGTTGGGACTCATTTTCTGCCCAAAGTATTGGTCAGATGTCTCCCAGGATCATCCGCATGCAGGGACACTGACCACATTGAAAAAATCATACGGCGTGCGGGAGACAATAGAAATGTTCTTATCCACCTAGGAACAAATGACCTCATCAATTGGTCAGTAGAGGAGACCAAAGAACACTTGACCAGACTGGGTGATCAGTTGGCATCCATTTTGTCCAACATCTCCTTCTCTGAGGTTCTGCCTGTCTGGGAGAAGGATGGCGGCAGGCAGAAGATCAGGGAAAGAGAAATAGGTGAACTAAACATCTGGCTTAGAAACTGGTGCCACGAGAAAGGACACCAATTAGTAGGAGACTGGCAGACCTTCTGGGAGAGGGAGTTCTTTAAATTTGATGGCCTCCACCTAACAAAGGTGGGTGTCAGAGCTTTGGGGCAAAAGTTTGATGTTTTTGCTGGTTGTTTAAACTAGCAGATGGGGAGAGGGGTCTAACACCCATTACGTCACACAGGATAACAGCCCCCCCCTTAGTTAGCAAACTACCAGCAGAACAAAGTGTGGGGTGTACCTCAAATGGTAAGAAACTCAGATATCCAGAAGAATTTAAAAACAGTAAAGATGAAACACAATGGGAGAATGGTAAATTGGGAACAAGGTAGGAATCCTGGGTTGGAAGGCAATGTGCACCAACACCCGCAGTCTGGCAAATAAGATACCAGACCTTACTACCATGATGGCAGAATTAGATTTAGATTGGGAAGCAGTGACAGAAACATGGTTCAATGAGAACCATAGCTGGGATGTCACCATCCCAGGATACACTTGTTCAGAAGGGACCAGAAGGGGAAAAAGGCAGGGGGGGTAGCTATCTATGTAAAAGAAGGAATTAAGGCTACAAAAATCCAAGGGACCCACAGTGAAGTCGAAGCCCTGTGGATTACTCTCAAAACTGGAAACAAAGTCCCCATATGGGTAGGAGTGATATACAGACCCCTGTCTCAGGAGTGAAAAAAAAAGACAAGAAAATTCTAAAAAACATTCAAAAGATGGCAGACAAGGGTGAGCTACTACTGGTCAGAGACTTCAATTTACCGGATGTATATTGAAACTCTTACACGGCTGTTTCAGATAGGAGTAAGGAATTTCTAGTGGTACTCCAAAGAGCAAACCTAAGCCAACTGGTCAAAACCTAGACTAGAGAGGAAGCAGTCCTGGACCTTGTGCTAACCAACAATAACAGAGTTCCAAACATACAGGTGGGAGACCATCTGGGATCAAGTGACCATAGGACTGTATGGTTCACAGTAAACATGACTGAAAACATTAATCACTCTAAACAGAAGTTCCTGGACTTCAGAAAGGCAGTCTTCATCAAAATGAAAAGCTGTCTGAAACAGAATCTGGGTTGCTGGCCAGAAGGGGGAGTGACAGAACACTGGAGGAGACCGAAGGAGGCAATTACACTAGTCACATCACAGTGCATCAGGCTAATGAGCAAATCCAAAAGGAGAAGGAAACCACTCTGTTTCACAAAGGATATTGCATCCAAAATCAAGGAGAAGAAGAAAGCATTCAGGAGATACAAGGAAACAAAAAAGGACACGACAAGGATGTTTATAGGCAATTACTTAAAGAGGCTGAGAAGGCAATTCAGACTGCAAAAGCTCAAACAGAGGAAAGGATAGCGAAGGGAGTCCAACATGGTAACAAAACGTTCTACTGGTATATGAGAGAGAAAAGAAAGAGCAAAGGGGGAAGAGTTAGTTTGGCTAAGAACAATGACCAGCAAACAGAAGACGATGGGGAGAAAGCAGAGGTTCTGAACAAATACTTCTGCTCAGTTTTTACACAGGAGGAAGCAGGCAAATGGCCATCTCTCCACAGGAAGGTACATCACCTCAAGGGAACCAACATAAGTCCTTTCATGGAGGCAAGAGTCCTAGAGGAACTCAAGAAATTGAAGGTCGACAAAGCAATGGGGCAAAGCGAAACACATCAAAGAATACTACGGGAGCTTGGGGAGGAACTAGCAGCCCCGCAGGTGGCACTCTTAAACAAATCCCTGGAAAGCGAGGAGGTCCCTGAAGACTGGAAAAGGGCTACAGTAGTACCCCTACACATAAGTGGCAGTAGGGAAGAAGGGGGAAACTATCACCCAATTAGCCTCACCTCGGTGGTAGGGAAGCTGATGGAATGCTGACTAAAGGAGAGGATGGTGACATTCTTAGAAGATAGTGGACAGCTGGACCCAAAGCAACATGGCTTTATGGCAGGAAGGTCCTGCCAGACTAACCTAACTGAATACTTTGATTGAGTCACAAAAACATTGGACAATGAGGGTGCAATAGACATGGTGTACCTAGACTTAAGCAAGGCTTTCAACTCCATTCCACACAGGAGGCTAATAAACAAGCTGGAGCACATGGGCATTGGGCCAAAAATTGTAAACTGAATCCAAAACTGGCTCAATGGGAGGACCCAGAAGCTACTGGTAAATGGCACACTATCACAGGAGGATAGAGTTATAAGTGGTGTTCCACAGGATTCAGTGCTGGGACCAATATTTTTTAATGTATTCATCAGCGACATAGCTGATGACCTAAATGGGAAGGTGTGCCCATTTACAGATGACACAAAGCTCTGCAAAAGGGTGGACTTAGCTGAAGAGACTCAAAAGGTGGAGTCAGACCTTAGGAAATTGGAAAAATTATCAGGGAATTGGCAGTTGAAGTTCAACGCCAAACAAAATGTAAGGTTATGCACCTAGGAAGATGCAACTCATGGAGAAATTACTTTCTAAATGGGGTACAGCTAGTGGTAACAAAACACGGGCATGATCTTGGGGTGATCATCGCAGACAACCCGAAGCTTGGCAAGCAATGTGAAAGGCATCACAGATGTCCAGCGGTGTCTTGGGTTGCACAGAGAGGGGCATAACTAGTAGAAAAAGGGGGGTGATTATGCCACTGTACAGGTCCCTGGTGAGGCTTCACCTGGAGTACTGTGTCCAATTCTGGAAGCCTCACCTTAGGAAAGACACAGAAAAACTAGAGATCATACAAAGAAGGGCAACAAAGATGGTGCAAGGTCTGCATCATGAGCCATTTGATGCAAGGCTAAAACAGCTCAACATGTACTCATTAGAACAAAGAAGGGATGGGGGGACATGATGGAGACATTTAAATACCTGAAGGGTATCAACAAGGTACAGGCACAAGATCTCTTTCAGGTAAACAACTGCACCTTGACCAGGGGTCATGACATATCCCTAAAGGGGGGTCAGGTTCAGGAGCAACACAAGGAAGTTCTTCTTTTCAGAAAAGGTAGTGGAGCCTTGGAATGGCCTCCCCCCACAGGTGGTGGGGTCAAAGACGGTCAGAGAATTGAAGCTAGCATGGGACAGACAGTGTGGAAAAACACAGCAGCCTGATTGGGGGGGAGTATACATGGGCAGACTAGATGGCCCACATGGACCCTATTTGCCAACACATTCTGTGTTTCTTTGTTCTTTCTAGTACCTCCAGGGCTGCCCCAGTACAGTCCTCTTGAGTATGGAATCCTGAGGCCTTAGCTGTGTTCGATGCTGCGCCATGAGATTGAAAGACGTTTTGAGCTCCCTGAGTTTGAACTGTTGCTTTCTGTGGGTTCCCAATGGTTGAGAATGATTGATCTAGTCTCAAAATAATCCTATCAATCTCAGCTACCAGGATATGAGGATCTTTTTCCAGTGTCTGCAGTTGGAAGGCTATGAATTAAGTAATATATAAGAGCCATGCAGGAGCTCTGTAAAATGCTGCCACTCATCATGATGGCTAGCCACGCTCCTCAAGATGAACATGTTAAGGGCTACTCACCTTTCCCCATAGCTTTTGGCCCCTGTAACCCTGATTATATTGGCAGCCCTGCACTGCACCCTCTTGATGCAGGGCCTCCAAACTACTTTTACATATTACAATTATAAACGCACTGACAGGTTGTTAAATATAGAATAATGCATGGGGAGGTGTGTGTAATGAGTATATAATTAATGGCTTCCATTTTTTTCAATGTAAAAATCCATGTGTTAAATACCATAACACCTGAGTAGGTGTTACGGTATTCACGCGCTCTCTTTCCCTATGAAAGCACTTGAGACACTGAACAAACACAGCTTGAGCTTAAAATGCTCCGTTTCTCTTCACACACTACTGACCACAAAAATCTTGGGCTGCTTCTTCAGCAGGTCAGGAGGTGGGAGGTATTCGCGCAGTGGGAGGGAGTAAAAGGGAAGTTTGCGATGCGAGGAACAGCCTGAGGGCCTTACATACCAATAGCCATACAAGCGCGATGCGGCTCTTCAGTGCTGCCGAAGGGGGACCAAGTTTAAACTAAACCTCTAAAAGAAAAAAGTCACCCTTTAAACACTCCCTCATTGTTGGATAGCTAATAAGGCAAAGGCAAGTTTATTTAAAAAGACGCCTAATCCCAAAGGCTCTGGGCGCCGCACAAAACTTTACAGCATTTCATACTGTATAGTCATATAAATTAAAAATAAATATAAATAATCAGATTACACCCTTAAAGCTTGCATAAATAGGAAGGTCTTCAGGCGAGCCTTAAAGGCAATTATAATGGGGGCCTCCCTAACTACAGCTGGCAAGGAGTTCCAGAGAGCGGGGGCGGCAACACTAAAAGCTCGGTCGCCTGCAGATTTTAATCTCGCTCTTGGAACATTTAGGAGGCCACCACTAGAAGAGCGGAGATTGCGGGTAGAGGAAGAAGGTACCAGGAGAACTGACAGGTAACCAGGGCCCAGTCCGTGTGGGGCCTTATAGGTGAGAAAACCCACCTTGAAGAGCACTCTCCACCTGACAGGCAGCCAGTGCAATTCGCGCAACACAGGAGTAATATGGCAAAATTTACTTTGCCCGGACAAAAGCCAGGCAGCAGCATTTTGCACTAGCTGCAGTCTGCGAAGAGAGCCCCCAGAGACCCCGAGATAGAGGGCATTACAGTAGTCAAGCCTAGAAATGACTAAGGCATGTATCAGGGTAGAGAGGTCCAGAGATGGAACAAGGGGCTTAATCCTGGCAATGTTTCTGAGATGGAAAAAACAGGAACATACCACGGAAGATATTTGAACCTCCATGGACAAATTCCTGTCAAGAATCACACCAAGATTTCGCACCCAAGGGGAGGCCATCAATGACGCAGCTCCTAGCACAAGTCCAGTTGCAGAGTCAGAGGCCATCCCATCATGAACTCTGTTCGACTCCACTACCAGTACCTCAGTCTTGTCAGGGTTCAGTCGTAACCAGCTGGAGGCCATCCAGTCACTAATCTCAGCCAGACAAATATTTAACACATCCACTGCATTTGATGTTCCTGGGGCAAAGGATAAGTATAGCTGAGTATCATCAGCATAGCAATGAAAACTCAGACCATACTTCCTAATGATCCCCCCCAAGGGCAGCATGTATACTGCGAACAGCATTAGGGCCAATATCGAGCCCTGAGGGACTCCACACAAAAGGAGACAGGGTGTAAATGAGAAATTTCCCATCACAACCCGCTGTCTCCTATTGGTGAGAAAGGACTCAAACCACTTGATGACAATACCGATGAGTCCACATAACTCCCTCAGGTGAAAAAGCAACACACAATGGTCCACAGTATCAAATGCTGATGAGAGATTGAGGAGAACAAGAATTGTCCTGTCCCCTCGGTCTCTGGCCCTGAGGAGGTCATTTTTGCACCCGAACTACCGCAGTTTCAGTGCTATGTCTGGCCCGAAAAGCCGACTGGAAAGGATCATACAACTTGTGAGTCATGAGGTGTTCCTCCAACTGAAGTGATACCACCTTCTCGACAATCTTCCCCAAAAATGGGAGATTGGAGATGGGATGGTAATTTTCCCTGACCTCCGGGTCCAAAGAAGATTTCTTTAAAAGAGGTCTCACCAGAGCCTCCTTGAAGGCATCCGGAAAGACACCCTGACTCAAGGAACACCGGACAATCAGGGCAAACACCGAGCCAACAGAGTCAATGCATCTCATTAAGAAATGTGTTGGCACTGGGTCCAGTTCACAAAAGGTATGCTTCAGATTGACTGCCACCTCAATAACCTCATGGACCTCCACTGACCTAAACTCTCCCCAACTAGGCGGAGTGCACTCAGCACACAACTGGCGACCACTGTCAGCAATGGTATTGCTGGCTGAAGAAACCTCCCGCCGGATCAAAGACACCCTGTCTGAGAAAAACCGAGCAAAATCCTCACAATCCTCATTTGAGGAAACTCTTCCGGGCTGGAGACAGGCAGGATGGAGAAGTCTATCAACAGTCCGGAAAAGTGAGGCTGGTCGGTTTCTCCCAGCAGCAATCTCCCGAGACAAAAATGCTGTCTTCTTTCGGTTGATTGCCTCCTGATATGCACAATAATGTGCACGCAGGACCAGTTTGTCCATCTCCAGGCAGGACTTCCTCCAGCAGCGCTCTAATCTCCGACCCATCTTCTTCATTTCCCTAAGATCTCTGTCATACCACAAAGACCTAAGGTACGAAGTTCTGGGTCATACACGGATAGGTGCGAGGGAGTTGATGGTGTCAGATAACACCTTATTATAGGTGTCCACCCTGACATCATCAGCCCTGACGCATGCACCACCCATACTAGATAAGTCAACTGCCGCCATAAAACCCTCAGGGGTAAGATCACGTAAAGGTCGCCCTCGGGGTTTATATGCTATCCAACAACTCAGGAGTGTGTAAATTCTCGTAACACACTACACCCCATACTTCATCTCATATATAATTAATAGCTAGCACATAAACCCCGAGGGCGAAGCCTGAGGGGTTTATTAGCTATCCAACAATGAGGGACACTAATGTAAAATATTTAATAGGTGAACACCATAGTAGCAGTGTAAGAACCAACAGGATTTAGTTTTTGTTTGCATTACTCCATAAAATATTTTTTGGTGCTTTTTTCAAGCTTAAATGTGCAATTTAATTTAACAAACAGACTGCCAGTAGAAGTGGAGGTGAAACCAGTAGGGGGCTTCAAGCATATGTGGGATAGACAGGAAAATATTAGCAAATAGGTAGGATGGTGGAGGGTTAGTCTGCAGAGATGGAAAAGGCAGGGACCATTTGGGCAGATTGGGTAGGACAAGTGGTCCTTTTCTGCCAACAAATTTTATGTTAATTATTGAAATTGTTGCCTATCACACATAAGTTTTTTTTTTATTTAGTTTTTGTTTACCGGGTAGGTGCACTAGCCAAACAGGTGATTATTTTCAGGCACGACCCGGGAGGTACAGTAACAATACAGAGTTCATTTACATAATACAGGGAAGCAGTAACAATACAGAGAACAGTTTTCAGTAAAAGGCAATAAAGGAGTACAGCTTCAGAGACAATCAACAGGTCAAGAGAAAAACAGCAGATTTACAGTGTACAGGTAGTATTTAGTGAGCGGGTAAAGGTATACAGGGCAGATCAAAGGACAGGTGAGTCAGGAGGTGGAGAGAGAGAGAGAGAACAGGGAGGGAACTAGGTGAGCAGGTAAAGGGGGGTGTGGGAAGGCAGCCTTGCAGCTAAAGTGGTTAAGGTGGCAGCAGGGATGAAGGCAGGGCAGAGGGGTCTGGGTGGGGCAGTGAATGGATGGTGGCGGTCACATGGTCAAGGTGGGGGGGAGAGAGTAGGTCAGGCAGAGCTGGAGGCAGGGAGACATCACCTGCAGTGGGGCTATAGAGGGGAAAGGCGGCGTGAAAACAGGGCAGGAAAGGACATGATAGGCATCAGTGGCCAGAGGAGGAGTAGAAGCAGGGAACATTTGGACGGGGCAGGGCTTACGGTATAAGTGTGGGTGAGGGGATATGGTGGCATAGCGGTGAAGGCTACGGAAGAGACCGGTGCATAGGAACTGTCACGTGCTAGAGAGAGCTGCAGGGAGAGGGATCGGAGTGAAGATGGCCACGGTGGCTGGCGTCAGAATCACTCAGAGGAGCCGGTTCATGGAACCCGAAGTCGGCAGGAGAGTTAGGGATGGCGGATCCCGGGTTCTGCACGGGCGGGGAGCGCAACAGGGCTGGAAGGTGTGGTGGCACCCGGGTTGTGGTACTGTTCCCAGGCAGGGAGTTGGTGCTCAGTCGGGGTAGTCGGGGGGCTCACGGAGGTTAAGAGCAAGCAGGTCTAACTGGGGTCAGAAGCGAAGAAGTCAGTGTTAGGGGATATGGTGAGAATAGCGGCAGGGGGCTGAGGTGGGGCCGTGTCCATGGAAACCGTACGCAGGCTGGACAGATCGATGAGTGTGAGAATATGGGGGTGAAAGCGGCGGGTGAGCGGTTTTAGCGGCAGGAGCCTACTAGAGGAGCCCAGGCTTGCAGAGCCGTGGGTCGGCGGGGGAGGCTAAAGATAGCGGGTGTTCAGGGTAAGGTACGGCGGGTGAGCGGTTTCAGTGGCTGATGGTGCGGCTAATGTCCAGGGTTGTGGAACTGTATCCGGGCAGGGGAAACGGTGTTCAGGTGGGGTGGGGGGGCTGTGGAGGTCCAGGGGCAATAGGAGTAGAGGAATGGGTCCGTTGGGGGGCACTTAGGCATTGGCTGCGCCAGTATCTGGTACCCCTAGATCATCAGTACAAACATTCCAGTAAGCAGCAGTAACACGTAGAGCAGTGCAGACAGCAATAATAGGTTAACAATGCAGTAGTCAAGGCGCAGTAACTTACAACAAAATTACACACTCTGAACGACAAGTGCAAGTAGAGAGAAGTACCCTGAAGCGGGTCCGTTTGGGGGCGCTAGGCATTGGCTACGTACCTGGTACCCATAGATTGTCAGTACAAACATTTCAGTAAGCAGCAGTAACAGGTACAATAGTGCAAACAGCAATAACAGGTAAACAATGCAGTAGTCAAGGTGCAGTAACTACAACAAAATTACATACTTTTAGACAAGTGCAAGTAGGCTTCGAGGTCAGAGCTTTGAACTCGAAATGAAGTGCATATGGGCAGAGACATATATCACAGTGTTAATGTTGTAAGTAAAATAGAGTAAGGAGTAGGAAGGAGGGAGTGGTGGGGCAAGAGAGAGAGGTTGGCAGGACAAGCTCAGGTAGGGTCATAACAGGCACACTGGTCCGTGGAAAGCAGGTGTTCACGTAGCTTGCGCTTAAAGAGGTCATGGGAAGATGTCAGTCTAAGGTCGGTGGCAGGAGGTTCCACACTTGTGGGGCTTTGTGCCAGATGCTCCAGACCCTTTGGAGTCTTGACAGCGGGGATTTTAGTAGAGATTTGTCCGAGGATCTCAGCTCACGTGGAGGGAGGGCTGGCTGAAGCAGTTCAGTTAGGGATGCTGGTCTGTTGAGTCTAATGATGGAGTTGCAAAGGCAGTCCAGGTAGTATAGTCTGGTGGCAGAGGGGGAGAGCCAGCCGAGGTCTTTATACAGTTGGCAGTGATTTTTAAGTCTGGGGGCTTTTGAGGCATGCCTGCATATATTGTTGAAAGTGACATCACATTTTTGTAGTGTGGATTTATGCGCCATGGGTAGGATGGGAGCACAGTAGGTCAGGCGGTGGGAGGACCCTGGCGATGGCTAGTTTGGCTGCAGGTGTGAGCATGTAGCTGGATCTGTAGGCAGAACCCAGTTTGCAGTTCATAGATTACATGTTTCTTGGATGTGCAGGTTTAGGTCCAGAGATTGGTCTAGCAGGATGCCCAGATAATGGAAGGAGGAAACCACCTCAAGGGGGGTCCCATCCAGGTCAAGGACTTTTAAAGGAGAGTGGCAGGACCTTATCTTGTGGGCAGTGCCCAGAAGCATCAGTTTGGTTTTGCTGGAGTTCATTATAAGGCGGTGGGTGTTTAGCCAGAGTTGGACAGCGTGGAAAGCAGATGTCAGTACACGTTAAATTGGTCTACATTATAGAGCTAGCATAGATAACCAGGTCATCTCGTAGAGTAGAGAGTCACAGGACGCAATGCTGTATGGCAGGTTATTTATGAATAATGAAAATAGGAGGAGACCAGTATTGATCCTTGTGGCACTCCAATGTTGATGGTAGTACAGTCGGAGATTGATGAGTTAAGTTTGACTGCTTGGGTCCTGTTGGTTAAGTAACTCCTGAACCAGCTTATGACGGGGTGAAAAGCCAAATTTATGAAGGGTGGATAGGAGTAGGGGGTGGTCCATGAGGTTGAAAGCCTTGGTGAGGTCGATAAAGCTGACTTTTGTCCATGCTTGTGAGAGTATCAGTGGTGAATTTGGCTAGCGCTGTTGTGGTGCTGTGGTTTTTCCGGAAACCATGTTGTGCTGCACATAGCAGATTTGATGTTTCAAGGAAATCAATGGTCTGAGTGGCTACTAGTTTTTCAAGTGTTTTGCTGAGGACTGACAGAATAACTATGGGTCTGTAATTTGAGATCTCACTTTTGTTGCCCTTTTGAAGATGGGGTGATTCTTGTGGATTTCAGATGTCAGGAAAGGTACTGTTGGAGAGGAGAGGTGAATACCTTGGCTAGAGGATAGGAGATGAGATGGGTGGCCGCCTTTGGTAGGCCGGGTTCCAGTGAGTCCGGACCCGGGGCTGGTGGTGTCCGATATTGAGTTTAACAGTTTGAAGACTTGCGATGCAGACACAGCTTTGAAATAGAGGGCTTGTAAATATCCATGCGTGTTTTCTTGAGAGGTATCTGCTGGTGCACTGGTTGATGAGGGCTGGGAAACCACAGTTGGAGGTTGAAGTGTGGAAGTATACTGGGACAGATCAGAGAACATCTTATTAAAAGCATTTGCAATGGTAAGGGAGTCATTACAGTGGACACCATCTAGAATAATTTCTGAGGGGGCTATGGATTGAGGTGTACCCAGAAAGGTTTTTATGTGGCCCCAGAACTTGCGTGGATCTCTGGCTGAGCTGGTAAGTAGGTTCTGGCAGTATTTGCTTTTTGCTAGCCTTATTTGCTTTTTGCAAGAATTTCTATGCTGCTTATAGATGGTGTGATCCCTGGGTTGGCCAGTGCTTTTATACTTCCTCCACAGTTTGTCCCTGGTTCTGAGTTGGCTGAGTAGGTCTTTGTGGAGCCACCTCGTCTGATGTCCCCTGACCCTTCTTTGTACTTTCAGGACATGTTTAGTCTGTGCTTCTGTGAACTTGGTGAGGAATACATTAAGGGCATCCTCAACTTTTGTAGATTGGTAGATATCCGTCCAGTCAATGCAGGATATGTCCAGGAGAAAGGCACTTAGATCCAGGTGTGCAAAGTTGGTGAAAGTGACCAGGCGGGACTGGGGGGATGGAGAGGGACTCGCATGCCAGTGACAGATAGTGGCTGAGTGGTCAGTTATAGCATCAGCCAGGGTGCATGCCTTAACAATGCGGTCAGGCCTGTTTGTGAGGATCCAGTCAATAAGCATGCCTGATTGGGGTTTATCATCCTGGTATTTTCAGTGATGAGCTGGTGGAGGTGGAAACCTTGGATTAGGGCTGCAACGGAGCTGTGGGCAGGGCCCAGCCAGTTTAGGTTGACATCCCCCAGGAAGATGGCTTTGTTCGAGTTTATGGTTTGTGAGGTTAGCTGGAGCAGTTCATGGAGGCCATCCACCCCTCCAGTGGGTGGATTATAGAGACAGATAATGTGCAGGTTTTTTGCACCTAGGGACAGGATAGCATGTAATGATTCGCAGATCCGTTGAGGGTTATGGACAGGAACAGGCTTAATGGTGAAGTGGTTTTTATAGTATATGGCAACACCCCCACCCCTTTTCGAGCCTGGCCTGTCCTGTCACAGGATAGAGTATCTAGGTAGGTGGCATTGGACGTCCTGTATGCGAGGTTTGAGCCATGTTTCCGTGAGGCAAAGGATATCAGGTCCAGCTACTTTGGTCCACGCCTCAAGCTCGGCCATATGGCCCAGGAGACTTCTAATGTTCATATGCGCAAACAGTAGACCTTTTTTAGGTTTGCCAAGGGAGTTGCTATTAAGGGGGGCAGGATCTGGTTCCATGTCACCCACCAGTAGTAAGCAAGAGAGGCTTGGAATTTAAGCTGCAGCTACATATAGATTGATAGATGACCGTTTCTTCCTTGTTTGATGGTAGGTTGTAAGGGAGAGATACGTGCACCCATTCTTTAGAAAGAGGTAGTGTAGGGAAGGTTTGGCATATTGTTTGGTAAGGAGTAGGTTAGAGAAGGAGAAATCACAGAGTGAGGGGGTATTGTGGTGTATGACCAGAGGTAGAGACAGCGAGGAGTAGTTTAAGTAAACCAGGAGGAGAAAGGCAAATAATGGGGTTAGTGCTTGTAGTTTACCACACGGTGGCGAAGGCACTCCAGTGGGAGAGACATGTTAGCGTATTTTGTTTTATATTTTTGAAGGTTAGGAAACAAAGGTAGAAGGCAGAGCAGGAAAAAGGAGTTAGTTTAGAGGTGCGGCAAGGATTCAGCGAAGTGGAGGAGAATGAGAAAGGTGGAGAGAGAGTGGAGAGAGAATCGGGTTCAAAAGTGGAAAAAAATGCGAAAAGGCAGGGCTGCTCTCAGGAGGGCTGTTGGCAAGGTCTTTCAGTCAGTGAGTATGATTAACACCCCCAGTGGTTATAGAGTATAAGGAGCCAATGGAAAAGTGGAAACTTAGTCATATGACCACCAAAAAGCCTATAAAGCTAAAGGGTCTACCAGGGTGGGTGAGTTGGGGGTGGGTGGGGAGCCGGTGCAAAGCGCCGGCGGGACCAGTATCCACAGAGGAGCTGTAACACTAGCCGAAAACGGCTCACCTCAGGTGGGGAGAGTGACTTGCTCACAGCCCCCAAGCACGTTTAGGCAGTCCAGTAGCAAGGTGAAAACAGCCGCTTTCGGTGAACGGTGGGTCCAGCTAGTGCCACCAGCCCTTACTGAAGAGAGCCAGTGGGAGAAAGTGTTTTAAAACATACCTTACGGCTTTTGCGCCTTTAGCAGTACGGGGTGCCAGTGAGCAGCCGGGTTCCTGGTTCCCTTCCTGGGCAAGCGTGCGGCAGGCGGCCCCTGTCCACAGGAACTCCTGGAGGAGCGTGGCTTTTTTTCTTCGGGGACCGCCGGGCAAGCGGTGATCCCTGAGGCTTCTTGGGGTGCAGTGGAGGGTCCTTGGGTCTGGGGAGGAGCAGGTCCGAAGCCCCGGTGAGCTTGGAGAAGTTCCTAAGTTACCAGAGCAACAGGTGGTAATTTTCACTCATGGCAATTCTGCCTGAAAGATTTGCTTGTCCACTGAAGAAGCTGGCACAGATTCCTGGATGGTTTGGTCCAGAATTTTACTGAAATCTATTATTTTGGCTGTCATCACTTTGGCTGTATTAATTCATTCCAGACTAAACTCATTTTTGTGTCCAGCATAGGTGGCAGAGTAGGGGGACAGGCAACCCCTCACTTTTGTAGTCGAAGGGTCAGACATTGAATTTTGAATTTAAATTTTCATTGGTTATGCATCAAAATAAGTGGATTATTCATGATTATAAAAACCTAGGTAAGTTGACTAAAGTATATTCAAGAAGGCAATTATTTTCCCAGTGCCCAAGGCTAAGGTGCTTTATGCAGTTCTGACCCCCCACTTTTTGGTACGCTTCTCCTCCACTGGTGTTCAGAACTGCTGATGGCATGTGGCTGTCCTTTTAGCATCAGAGAACAGTTGGCAACAACTGGTTCTAATGCTATAAAGTCTGAAAAGTCTTGTCAGTTTCTGATATTCTGTGCATTAGGGATCCAATAAATTGCTCACTGCAAGTGTTTTCCCAAACTAAGTGTGAATTTCTGTACTAGCCTTTCTTGGTTTATGACATAGGCTACCCAGCTCTGGGTGCAGTTTTTGTACAGTTGTTTACTGGACAATGTGGAGAAGATGGCTGTGTACACATCTGTATGTCAGGCAGATTGGTGTGTTGAGTTGAGTATGCCAGCTTTCGTTTTTTTTTTTCTTTACTTAGGCTCAGGCTGTTATTGTAGTGACAAATTCATTCCCTCCTGAGCTGGTCATTAAGCAAATTCACTTTTCAACAGATCAGCAGTGTTTTCTTTGCTGCCACGGCAGAAGCACAGTTGCAGCTCAAATCACATCATGTGGAAAAGATTCAGTGGTGTTGCACATCTCAGGGTCTCAGCAGTGCACATTTTTTCATATCACTGCTGACTACAGGTTTTTTTTGTTTCACTTTATTAAAGCCATTTACAGCAGTATTTTTTATTTATTTGTTAGATTTCAGATATACCTTTGAGCCAGAGGCTCATTTACAGAGGTTTCATGTCATAATACATTGTAAAAAAAAGTCTATGAAGTAATATATTTAGAACAGACTGAAACATTTGGTACAGAAAACAATTAAAGCAAAAGTCAAGTTAATACAGTGAGGTAGGTATAAATGGAGTATTAAGGGGAGAGGTATGAAATATATACAGTATACAATTTATACATTGAAGTACCCACATGGGTTACAATTGTTCAGGTTGCAGGAGCAGGGATAAGTCAGAACATGTTATAACAAGCAGTTATTTCATCTAAGTGCATGACAGTTAGGCTTCCGAATATCCCTAGCAGAGGTGAGGAGGAAGGTGCAAGGCAGTGAAGAGTGTTAAGAGTCAATAGGGGGGATAAGCCATGAGTAGGAGGAGATGGAGGGGAGATGCAGTGGGGAGAGGTAAGCAGGTAGACAAGGGTGAGCTAGGACAGGTGTTCAGAGGATGGTAGAGTTAGAGGCAGGACAGGGAAGGCAAAGGAGCAGAGGGAGAGCAGGCTGAGCTTTTTGATTTGCATGTTTAAAGATTGGTTTACATGTCTGAAAGTAGGATCATTCATATGGCACAGTATCTTAATTGCTGCCCTTCCTCCCCAGCCACCCCCCCCACCTAGAGCTGCAACTAGTTAAATAGGGAAGCCTACAGATGGAACCAATCAGCCTAGTTTCGCACCCCTACAGCTCCACCCTGTGGTTTCTCTCAGTTCTCCCCTCCTCTTGAAGCTCATTTGGATGATCCCACACATGATTAATCAGACTAACTTGAATGTCTACCGCCCCTACCTTTTGTTCATGCAAAAGGCTTCCCATACCACCTCCTAGTGAAAAAATTCAGCGCACATTTTAACTTTAAGAAAAATTGCTCCTCTCCTCCTAGTGGCTCTGCCCTTTAATGTGCAAGTGAAATAAGGCCTTCCTGCCCCCCTTTTCCACACACCCTTGTCTAAAATCGTTCCAATCTCTAAGGGAGAATCGGGACTTAAAGGACTCTTGCCTGCCCTCATATACATAGCTGTGGTCTTGGCATCAGATTTTATTCCTCCTAATCCAATCCTGGACAATAGGGATAGGCCACTAAAACCCCCCATCCCATGGGCTTAAACTATCTGATATCTTAAAACAGAACCCCCTATCTTATTCTCCACGGCCTATTGAAATCTGGTAACTGTTACAAATGATGCTACTTCCTTAAAGAATGTGGCACTATAGGAATACCACCATTACTGAATCGCTTTTGAACCTACTAAAATCATTGCTCAAGCTATTGGCAGGTAATATTGAACTCAATCCTGGACCACTTCCTGGGAATGTACAAATCGGATCTCCCTCTGACGCTGTCTGGCATAATGCCCGTGGCCTAAAACTTGTCCACCTGAATGTAAATAGTCTTAGAACCAAGCTACATGAACTAGAAGCTTGGGCCCAGTATACACTCCTGATGTGATAATCACTGAAACTTGGTTCAAACCAAGTAGTTGGCCCCACGAAGTAGAACTCCCTGGCTACAGCACCTTCAGACAGGACAGACCATCCAAGAAAGGTAGCGGCACATATAAACCTCACTGACTGTCTCCCTAGTCCCCCTCCCTCAGCTACTAATAGAGGACTGTGAAGCTATTTTCATCCAGCTCATACTAGGAGGGACAAAGTCTTTGCAGATAGGCTGCAATTACAGTCCTCCTAAAGTGGTATCTAAGGCCCTCAAATTCCTGATGGAAGCACTAGCTGACCTTCCGCACAGGGAAAGAATACTGTTAGGGGACTTTAATATCCATTGGTCTCATGATATCCAAGGAGGAGTAAAGAATGCCCTTCAAGGGGCCAACTCACTCAGCTAGTCAATGCCCCCACTAGGCTGAACTCCAAAATGGATAATCATACCACCCTTGATTGGATCCTAGTCTCGAAGCCCAAAGATTTCTCAGCAGTGGGTATATTTGCTGGCTCTATAAGTAACCATTCTCCAGTCTTTGGAATTTGGAAGAATAGGTTCCATAAACCCCCTTCTAGAACCTTCTGGGTCAGAGACTACTTCAAATTTGTTCTGTCCTCCTTCCTTCTCTCTAACAGAATTGGACTGCGCCCAGATCAGAACACTCCCTGCAATCGATGAAGCGTTAGATTTCTTTGGGAATAATTTGCTCTCCATGGCCAACAAACATGCCACCCCCCAAGCAAATCTGGATGCGAGGTCAGCAATCGAAGTGGATGACCAGAGAGCTTAAACCAGGGATAGAGCCTGGAAATCCTTTAAATCCACTAAACTGTCCCATGACTGGCACAAGTATAGAGAGTTACATAATAAATGTAAGCAGGAACTAAAAAAATCTAAACAGAACTACCTATGAAACCTTCAGGAAGATAACTTACAAGACCCCAAAACATTTGGTCTCAGATAAATGCCATCCTAAAGAGGAGGTCATCTGACAACAACTGCAACATAGAAATTGATGGTATAAGCTGTAAAAGTCCTAGAGAAGTGAGTGTTACATTTAATACTTTCTTTACAGTCTTGACAGGTACTGTATAAGAATCCTCCACAATCCTCTTCCTCTACACCCCCGTCTCACTACCATGAACCTGCCATGCCCTAACTTTCACTTTAGGCTGATAACAATAAAAAGACAATAAAAAAACAATAAAAGAAGTACTGGTACTCCTTACCAAGTTAAAAACAACAGGCTCTGCAGGGTACGATAAACTTGACCCCAAGCTCCTCAGTCTTGGATGTCCAGCAACTGCTCATCCCATTATGTTACTATTTAACAGATCCATCCGGGAAGGGGTAGTTCCTTCTGCTTGGAAAGTGGCACTTGTAACCCCTGTGCATAAAGGGGGTTCAAAAGTACTAATAAAAAATTATAATTATAATTATAATAAAAAAATTATCATCCAATCTCTATCCTTTGTACCCTAAGTAAGTTACTTGAGAGGCTAATTTATAATCAAACCACTTATTATATGGTGTGGCATAATTTTCTCACTCCATTCCATTTGTAAACACCATGGAACAGACACCGCCTCGGTCCGGCTGCCATCATATTTTGAAATGGGATAGATTATGGCCTGATGACAGGTGATTTGTTTATTGATTTAACCAAGGCCTTAAACCTTGTGGATCACCAAATACTGCTAACCAAGCTAGTTTTCATAGACCTTACCAAGGCCTTTGATCTTGTTGATCACGCCCTGCTCCTTTCCACTCTCAAAAATACGAACTTCTCTCCCTCTGTAATCAGCTGGTATAGCAGTTACTTGTCAAACAGGTCTCAAATTGTGAAGTTTAATTCTTCTCTGTCTGACGGAGCCATTATCAATATTGATGTTCCCCAGGAGTCCATCCTGGAACCTCTACTTTTCTCCCTTTTCATTAATAGTATCACTGAGGTATTTCACTCATGCTCTGCCTTACTTTATGCAGATGATCTAGTCCTCTATTCCAGCTCCAAAAATGTCTCCTGTATAAACGCTTCACTCTCATCTGATTTCAACAACATTCAAAACTGGCTGGCAGCTCATAAACTTGTCCTGAATGCAAAGAAAACTCAAGCCATGCTATTTGGCTCTGCCCCCAAACTCAGGACCTATCTGATTTCCCTGATGATATGTGACTCAGGCGGCTCATTAATTGAATGTGTATCCTCCTATAAGTACCTTGGAGTCCTCCTGGATCAATCCTTGGATTTCAATCTGCACATTCAATCTGTCTGTAAGGCCGTAAGCATGAAGCTGGGAATTGCCTACAAAACAAGCTATATGCTAACCCCCCCCCCGCTAAGCTGACCATTGCCAGGGGTATCCTCCTCCCTGCCCTTACATATGATGCTCCAATCTTTGTTTCAGCCAATATAACTATCCTGTACAAATGGGATGCTACCTATAATCACGTCTGCAGGTACACCTCTTCGTCTCCTAGGCTAAGGCACCACTGCCAACTCTACAGTGACTTGGGGTGGCTCTTCCCCCTCTGCCTGATGAATATTCTCCCTTGGCTCGCTATTGGCTCAGCAATCAGAAACAAAACTCTGTCTTCTCTTGCAATGATGCTTGTAGCCCAATCTCCCTCTTATGGACTACGCTCAGCTGATCAGTCTCTACTCTTTGTGCCAAGGTGCCAGACAGCTAAGGGCTCCAGTGCCTTCCACCATGCTGCCCACAAGTTCTGGAACTCCCTTTCTCTGGCTCTTTGTCAAACCACATCCAATCTTGGTTTTAAAAGAAAGCTTTGATCGCATCTATAGGTGCCTGATCTGTGAGAATGTCCCCAAGCGTCAATATTGAGTCTGCTCCTTTTCTCATTCTATATCAATGAAATGCCATCAAATTGTGGCAGGGCAAAATTATTCTTATATGCTGATTATGCAGTACTATACCATAACTCTATAAACATCACTGAAATCAATAGATTGCTTGCGTCCAATATGCACCTATTAGAGGACTGACTTTTAGCTAACAAGTTGGTTCTTAATAGCAAAAAGACCAAGTCCATCCTCTTTGGCCCTAAGAGCGTAGGCCCCCAAAGGGGGAACTTGTTTGCCTCTACCCTCTCAAACAGAACAAATATTGAGATGGTTGATTCCATCAACTATCTGGGAATTTATCTCAATTAGGACATCATCTTTAAAGACCATATCAATCATCTAGTGCAAACTGTACACTAAAAAGTTGGTTTTCTAGACCGGCTAAGCCCCTACCTCTCTAAAGGGTCTCATTTACATATAACCAACTCAACTCTACTGCCCACCCTTCTCTGTGGTTCTCCTGTCCTCTTCTCGGTCAGATGCTCTGAACTGGAAAAGCTGAAATCACTATATCATACAATAGCTCACTTTGCAGTCAATGCCCCATTCAAGGAACACCATTGTAAAGTTATTGACCCCCCCCCCCAAATGGCCCTCACTCATTGGTGGACTGGAATATTCATCACGATGCCTCGCCTTCAAGCTTATAGGCCCGTATGCTCCCTCTGGCCTTCACAACCTGTTAATAAACAAACGTATAAGGCATACTCTCAGATCCTTAAATAGAAAGCGCCTACAGGTCCCCAAAATTAAAACAGCAACCGGAAACAGGTCTTTTGCTAATTCTACACCCACCATTTGGAACACTCTCCCCAGTGCTCTGCAGGGACTGTTTTCTCTGGGTGGATTTGAAAAGGGCCTAAAAGTCCACATTTTAGAAAAACACCAATGTAATTGCTATTGGTAAAGAATATAATCTACTTCTCTATTAAATTATTCTGGCAGCACTGGAACCTAACCCTGTTACTCACAGGAGCAAGTTCTACCTATTTGAATATACAATGATGTAAATTCACTCAGTACTCCAAACATGTGTTTGTTGTTAAATACTACGTCAGTAAAATGATGTCCAAATATTGTGTTTATTGTAATGCACTAAGTATCTCTGTCATGTAACCTATTTCTAATACTCTCTCCATTGTCAGAACCTTTTTGTAACTGTAACCCTGTTGTCTATCTTTTCTGTAACTATAATCAAGGGCCCTGGAATTCTGCGATTCTGCGGTTGCGGAATTTTCTGCAGAATTTGCATCATGCCGCAGAATTTATATAGTACTGCAGAATTCATTGTTTTTGGTGAATTTTCATTCAAATGTACAGTTTTTCTGTAGTACCAGGCTCCTGCACCCATCTTGTTTATCCTGAAGCCTCTCCACTATGCTTGGTAGGTGATGTCATCAATGACATCACTTCATATTTTAGCCAATGGCAGGGCTGCATTCTGCCACAGAAATGAATAAATAATGCTGCAGAAATCAGAAAATGCTGCCTCAGAAGCCTAGGAGCCCTGCCGCAGAAATCAGAAAATTCTACTGCAGAGCACTAGGGGCCCTGACTATAATCCTGTTGCTTAATATTTGTAATTAATCCCAGGTCACCCCTAAAAAAGGGAATCTCTGAGACCCAATGGGTTCACCCATTCAACAAAATGAAAAAAATAAATAAATTAGCAATGTTCAGGTTTTAGTTAATGGGCTGTGCTTTTAGGTAGTTAGTGATGCTGCTTCATCTTATGTTTATTAACCTGCCACAGTTGTAGAGGTACCTATCTACCTGACAAACCGGTTGTTAGCAGGTTGGGCAGTTTTATCCACAGGAGGGCACTCAAAATCTGGTGAGACATTTCTTTCACTGTAGTAATCCTTTAACATTTTGACAGATCGATTCAGCTACAACTACACTCTACGATGGGCATTTCTTAGGCAGCAGTGCTACCAGACTGATTTTGTATTTTTTCTGTAATGCCCAGGGGAATTTTCCTGTAGATTATATTATTTATTATGGAAGCCAAATTCCTCTGTTTTTATGTGCAGTATAAGCAATGCAGGTCTATGGGAAGAATTTCCCTGTAGATGGCTCCAGATCCCAGTAAAATACATGAATCCCTATAGAACTGGAAGCCCTGAGGCAGCTGGCTACAGACCCCACTAGAGATGGAGCAGTGCTGGATCTGGTACTTATGAACTGCGACAGCATTGCAGATGTCATGGTGGGTAGCCCCCTTGGTACAAGCGATCATCACACAGTGTGATTTGGCATGTGGATTGGGCAGGATAAATAACTCACTATGATGAGGGTCCTGGACTTCAGGAGAGCAGATTTTAAAGAAATGGAAGAATGCTTTAGTAAATACCTTGAAGGGGAGGATGGTTGGGGGGAGTGGAGGCACAATGGTAAAGGATAATGTAAGGAATAACTAAGGCAACGGCAAGCTGATTGAAGGAAATAAGCAAGGGTAAGAGGAGGAAGAGGCCACTGTGGTTCTCAAAGGGGTGGCTAAGGTGGTAAGGGAGAAAAGACAACTTTTAGGAAGCACAAGGAGACCCAAATACAGTGGGACAGGGAGGTATATCTAGATAAAAAAAGGGAGGAAGGAAGGAGAATGAGGGCATCAGAGGTTCAAACAGAGGAGAGGATTGCCTATGAGATCAAAAGAGGGTATAAGACTTTCTTCATGTATGTGAACAAAAAGAGGATTGAAAGGAGTTATATAGTGAGGATCAGGAAGGTAGGGGGACTGTGCAGAGGAAGACTGAGAAAAAGCTAAAATTTTAAATGAGTACTTCTACTTGATCTTACAGCAAAGTGGGGAGAAGATGGAGCAACATGCATCAGCAAGCACTGGGGGGATGGCGAGTGGACACACAGTCATTATGGAAAGGCAGAGTCCAACAGGGATTGGAAGCGCTAAAGGAAAACAAGGCAATGGGGACAGACCAGATCCATCCAAGGATACTAAAAGAACTGAGCACAGTGCTAGTTGCCCTCTGGCAACATTATTCAGCATAATTGGAGACGGGGGGGGTAGTTCCAGAGGAATGGAGGAGGGTAGATGTGGTCCCTCTGCACAAGAGTAGCAGCAGGCAGGAGGCTCCCAATTACAGACTATTTAGTCTCACATCAGTGGTGGGGAAATTAATGGAAACCCTGCTGAAGGAGAGACTGATGGAGTATCTGGAGGCAGATGGGCTGCAGGACCATCAACAGCATGGCTTCACGGGGGAGGTACTTTCAAACAAATCTTATAGATTTTCTTGGACTGTGTAACTAGGGAGGTGGATCAGAGGAGGGCAGAGGATTTGGCCTCTCTGGACTTCAGTAAGATCTTTGACAGTGTACCACACAGGAGGCTGATTAAGAAACTTAGCAACCTGGGGGTGTGGTGAAGGTGGTAAGCTGGATAGGAAACTGGTTGAAAGGTAGGAGGCAGAGGGTGCTGGTAAACTGCAGTCACTCAGGGGATGGGATAGTGACCAGTGGAGTACCATAAGGATTGATTCGGGGTCCTATCCTCTTCAATGTCTTCATAAGTGCTGAGTAACCGGAGGGAAAGGTGTGTCTCTTTGCAGATGACAACAGGGTGGACACCCAGGAGGGGGTGGAGAGAATGCAAAGGGATCTGGGGAAACTAGAGGAGTGATCTAGGGTGTGACAGCTGGGTTTCAATGCCAAAAAGTGCAAAGTCACACACCTTGGGTGGGGAAATCTAGTGGCTGTGTATAAGACGGAGGGGAGGTACTTACAGTTATCAAGCAAGAGAGGGACTTTAGGGTAATCATGTCTGATGCTCTCAAGGTGAATGGGCAGTGGGACAAGATAGTAGGAAAGGCTAGCTAGATGCTGGGGTGCATAGGGAAGGATATTTCTAGCAGAAGAGGGGGTGTTGTCACTGTATCACTTACTAGTGAGACTCCCTCAAGCAGTACAGTGTTCAGCTCAGGAGGTTGCACCTCTATAAGGACATTGATATGGCAGAAGCAGTCCAGAGGAGAGCTACCAAAATGGTGCATGGGTTGCATGAGAAACCATATGGAGAAAGGTTGTAGGAACTCAACATGTACTCCCTGGAGAAGAGGAAAGCAAGAGTGGATATGATTGAGTACTGTAAGTACCTCATTGGTAGTGAACACAGTGCAGGAGGGGAGTCTCTTTCAGAGGAGGAGGAGCACCAGAACACGGGGACATGCAGTGAAGCTTGACGGGGAGTTTAAGAGGAATGTGAGAAATAACTTCTTCACAGAGAGGGTGGTGGCTTCCTGAAACAATGTGCCACAAGAGGTGGTGGGGTGAAGACAGTGGGGAGCTTCAAGCATGTGTGGGATAGGCAAATGGGTGTAATTGGTAGAGGAAAGAGAGAAGGGAGGGACACCTGTGACAAAATAGGGTCCAGGGCATAGTAATAGGCAGAGAAAGTAGGACAGACTACATGGGCCTACTGGTCCTTTTCTGCTGTCACATTTGGTGTTCCAATGTTCTTTTGATGTTGGGTGCCTTTTTTAGCAGTTAGTGCTTCAAGTGAAGCTACAGCATGACAGAAATGCTTAAAGGTGGCAAAAACACAAAGTAGTTGCAGGCATCAGTTACTGGGCTGGTAGCTGATAATTCCATTTCCTGAATTTCTGCCAGGTTGCCAACATAGCTGAGCATCAAGTGACACATCAGCACACACTTTACTACTGTAGCCTTCCCTTTGGGGACAGAGTTTAAGAATATGTACATTTCGTACACCGTTGATAATAATATGGGCTAGAACATCCCTGGTCAGGAAAGGGTTAACTCCACATCTCCCTGTTGGGGACCTGCTGCTGGTGGAACGTTGCCACAGGTGGCTGGATTTAAGTGTGGGTGTGCAGAGTGAGAGAGGCAGATCACAGAAAGATCAGCAGGAGAGAGAAGACGGGGGGGACTGCCTGCCCCAGTGGAGTTGGAGGTGTTCTAGACCGCAGGGTGGAGAGAGAGAGGGAGAACCTGTGGGAGGACATGGTGGTGGCTATGGTTTCTAGATCCGTGTGGGACCCTATCTATGCCACCCCAGTGGGACAAGAACAAGATGTCTCATTGAGACTGCAGTCAAAGAGTCAGGCTCGAGGTAGAGCTACAGAGAGAGAGAGAGAGAGAGAGAGGACTGGGAGAGCTTTCTCGGTAGAGTCCTGAGCCGAAGCCCCAGAGAATGAAAGAGACCATGACGGGATGAGAAGCCACAGGCCACAGTTTGGGGATGTGCTGCCCATAATTTCTGGGGGACAGTCACCCAAGGGAGGTTATAAGGAGTTGAAATGGGAGTCAGAAAGGAGCTAGTGGCCCCAAGCAGAGAGGCCAGCCAGTTCTGTGCGGAGATGTTACTGAAAGCAAGGGGAGCAAAAGCAGACTGTGAATGTAGAGCTGCCTAAGTTATAGTGGCATCAGCACCCCGCCCCAAAGGTTAGATCCTTCACCAAAGAGCTTGGACTGTGTAGTGTGAACTGTGGGACCATATCGGTTGAATGTGAAACACTACCTCATTGAACTACATCAATTGTTTCTGGCTCCATGGAGTTACAGTAGCTACCTTATTAAATGGGATCCCCACCGTTTGCTCCATACAAAGTGTGTTGCCTTCAGTTATTTCATCAAAAGTTTGTTGTACCTAACTTTGATTTCCTTTCAGTTCAGCACCCAAGGAGCCTAGCACCCCGGTGGCCGAAAGACCTGGTTAATGTGAGCCATCTGGTGCAGTGTCTGCTGTGGCCGGCCCCTGCCCGTGGACAGTTACTACCAGCATACCCCTAGACACTGGCTAGCGGGTGGCTACAGTACACTGCCACGGTGTAAGATAAGAAAGTGACATCCACCAGTTGCTAGCGGTAATGTAAGATGCACTGTGGCTGCAGATTAGGTACTGCAGTTCCTGTGAAAGACAGCACTGGTTATCTAACAGATCGCAGGAGAGGATAACAAGCATTGCACTGTGGAATACCGAAGTACAGCATGAGAAGTATTCTTTTGGTTATTATGTGGCAATGGCTCTAATCCAGCTAATTAGCAGGAAGAATGGCTATACCTCTTATTCTATGTATAGCCATCATCTGATGCGTTTGATGTCAGACAAACCACTCCAACACAGCAGGGGAGCACAAAAACAAAAAAGGAAGAAATCTCGAACACAATGAAGCTTCCAGTAAACCCATAATCATGTTATGGTGCTCTGTTGTCATATAGTATGATTATAGGTATACTGATTGTTCTTTCTTACTGATTAACAAGTGTCTCTCGCACTGGTTGGGCAGGCAGAACTACTCAGCTCCACTTCGTGGTCCTCTCACTTGACCAGCATGAGCGACAGTTGTTAAAGAGTAAGAAACAACAGTTAGTGTACTGATAATTATATATGAGGGTTCTCAAAACAGTAATTACTCCATTATGACTGGTTTCTGTTTCTTCAGTAATTTAAAATTTAAAATAAATATATTGCCTACTAGGATCAGATTTCTGGGGGACCAAAGCTTTAAGAAGAGAATGGTGGCTTTTAATATGTTGAGTTATTTTTTTTATTTTATAATTTTTGGCTGGGAAAGGTACATTGAGTCAGAGCTCATTTTCAGGTACGTCTCAGGAGCATATGGCAGTTAAGTGATCTGCTCAGGGTCACACAGTATACAAGTGGATGTTGTGGGAATCAAACTCAGGTCCACTGAATATACCAAACTTATATATATCCCACACGCTGCCCTCTAGGCTATACTGCTAGCCAGAGCCTTGGAGAAAAGGAGGTGAGGGGACATAATCTCAGTCTTCTGCATACTCAAGGGCATCAACAAGATTGAAAAGGCAGAGATGTTTGCTCTGGTGTCCTCCAGCAGGACACAGGAACATGCCCAGATGCTCAGAGATGCTAAGTTAAGAGTAATGTTAGGATACACTTCTTCTTCCAAATGGTGGTGAACTTATGGAGCAGCCTACCAGTGGAGATGGCGAAGATGAAAACAATAAAGTACAGGCACTCAAGGTGAGCCAGGACACATTTCTGCTTATTCAGGGAATCACTGGATACCCTGGGTAGCAGAGTGGGAAATAAACCCCTTTAGATTAGTATATGACTGCACATACAGTATCTGTTTGTCCCTGCTTATGAAGTGGGAGGGGGCAGGACACACAGGAAGGACATAGAGGGTCCCTTTCAGCACTAAATTACTATGTTACTATGTAGTGGATCTACCAGGCCATAGCAGGCATTGTCCAAAAAACAAAACCAGCATGTACAGGAAGAACAAGTACTGGAGCCAATACATGTGGCTAGCCCAAAGAAATAATGAGAATAAATGTTGCACTCATGAGCCAAAGTCACAAGAGTACTGGAGTACATGCAGAGGCATTTTTAATGCACAAAATGTCACACAGAGGATGCCAACAAGAGCCTCGGTATTTCAGCCTGCACTAGGTCTTTGCCAGGAGGTGTCAGTAGGACAGAAGCAGTCATTTAAATGCCTGCAATTGAAGACACATACTCCGTTTTCATATATAAATACATACATAAACACTGATGGCAGAAAAAGGCTCTTGGTCCATTCGATCTGCCCTCCCGACCTATTTTGCCTTGCTCAATCTAGTGGCAGTCCTCCCCTTTGTTACAGTCCCCTCTTTTCTATCTAAACCCACACATGCCTGTCCCATCCCTGCTTGAAGCTGCTGATTGATTTGGCCTGTACCACGTCTTCTGGTAGCTTGTTCTACTTGTCCACCACCCTAAACCTGAAGAAGTGCTTATAGGCGTCCTTTCTCACCTACACTTCTTCTGGTAGCTTATTGCATTTGTCCACCACCCTTTTCCTGAAGAAGTGCTTATAGGCATCCATTCTTATCCACGCTTCTTCTGGTAGCTTGTTCCATTTGTCCACCAACGTTTTCCTGAAGAAGTGCTTATAAGCATCCTTTCTCACCCACACTTCCTCTGGTAGCTTATTCCATTTGTACACCACCCTTTCTGTGAAGAAGTGCTTATAGGCGTCCTTTCTCACCCACACTTCCGCTGGTATCTTATTCCACTTGTCCACCACCCTAAGTCTCAAGAAGTGCTTATAGGCATCCTTTCTCACCCACACCTCTTCTGGTAGCTTATTCCATTTGTCCACCACCCTTTTACTGAAGAAGTGTTTATAGGCGTCTTTTCTCACCCACACTTCTTCTGGTAGCTTATTCCATTTATTCACCACCCTTTTCCTGAAGAAGTGCTTATAGGTGTCCTTTCTCACCCACACTTTGTCTGGTAGCTTATTCCATTTGCCCACCAACTTTTCTGTGAAGAAGTGCTTATAGGCGTCCTTTCTCACCCACACTTCCTCTGGTAGCTTATTCCACTTGTCCACCACCCTTTTACTGAAGAAGTTTTTATAGGCGTCTTTTCTCACCCACACTTCTTCTGTTAGCTTATTCCATTTATTCACCACCCTTTTCCTGAAGAAGTGTTTATAGGTGTCCTTTATCACCCACACTGCGTCTGGTAGCTTATTCCATTTGCCCACCAACCTTTCTGTGAAGAAGTGCTTATAGGCGTCCTTTCTCACCCACACTTCTTCTGGTAGCTTATTCCATTTGTCCACCACCCTTTTCCTGAAGAAGTGCTTATAAGCGTCCTTTCTTACCCAGACTTCCTCAGGTAGCTTATTCCATTTGTCCACCACCCTTTTCCTGATGAAGTGCTTATAGGCGTCCTTTCTCCCCCACACTTCCTCTGGTAGCTTATTCCATTTGTCCA